>OY720345.1:62123892-62771888 GCA_963082975.1 Labia minor
CACTAGCGAAATAGTAAAAATGGATAAACAGACTGAAAGAAAACCACACATTCACAAAGAAAAATTATTTTATTAGTAGTTACTTAAAAATATTTTTTTAAACAGAATCCAAAATACTCAATATTAACTCTTGTTGTATGCCGCAGGGGGGCCTATGAAAAATATGATTGAAAACTAGGCCACTAATACTGATTTATATACTTTTTACCTAAAATAAATAATAATAATAATAATAATATTGAAAATAAAATACCTAATATATATATAAGATTGTAGGTTTAATCAAATGGATTGTAACCAGATTTGTTAACTAAAAAGATTTTATTACATTAGAAAAGATTCATTAATTAAATAAGATATAATACAATACTATATTCTTACCTAAAAACAAAATTGTTTTCATAGTTATCTTATTAATAACTAAATAACATAGGAGTATATCTAATGGTTTTCCAATTTTATAAAATCTAATTTACCTAACCTTAACACAACAATCCTGTCTCATTGTTGTGCTACCAACTTAAGAATATTAAAATATAATTATTATTTTAAACATATAAATGAGCATGGATATATTTATTTATCAATTTAAAAGTAGGAAAAGCCAAAAGTCGAAAATTAACAAAAAATGATCAATCAATTTAATAATTAATGATGCTTTTATTTCTTAAACGTTTTCTTGATACAATCTTTTGATTTGCATTTGCATTGTCGTGGGGAAGGCGATCAGGATCTTGAATTTTAATAACAAAAAGTGTACAGTGGCCGAGAAACTGGATTCTAAACAAATAATGATGGAATGGGGAAGTTAAAAAAAATGATCAAGCTGTCATCTGAAATCGCATAATTGTATCCGCATGTGGTGCACCACATAGAGGGCCAAATTTGTGACCTTGGCGCCCCTGACCCCCTCTTTGAAATTTTGCCCTCGAAGACCTCCTTGAGCTTAAGAGTGCGCATGCGCGAGTGTCTTCCGAGGAGGAAGGCCTCTTAAAGTTTGCAAAACTGCCTGGGAGCGTTTAGTTTGCCGTTCGAATCTCCTCTGCGAGCTCAGAGATGACTTCGCCGCTTTTTGCCCTCGGCTTGTGCCTTCTGCCTGTGAGTCTTCCAATTGCTTCCTGGCAATTTCTTCGGACATTGCACCTCCTGAAAACAATTACTACCTTTTTTTGTTTCATTTTTTTCGTTATTTTAAATTTAACTGTTTTTTTTAATTTACTCTTTTGATTAATTTATTTTTATGTATGAAACCAATTTAATTGTTTTCTTTTTTTTATTCTTAATTATCTGAATGTTTTTATTTTTATCCAAGTTAACTGTAGATGCGCTTATATATATAAAAAAAAATTATTTGAAATAACCGGATTATTATTTTTTTTTTCATTCATTGACTAATTAACAATTTTTTCTTAAAGCGATTTGATCAAGCATATCTGAAAATAAATAAAAATAAATATTATTTTTAAATAATCTATTTATAAACTATATTATATATTAATATAGGTGACATGATTATATAATAAATGAATTAATTAATTTTTTGTTTATGTTAGTTTTAGACTCATTTTATAAAAATGTCAAGTTTGATATGAAATGAACTGTATTTTTTATTAAATGAATTAATTGAACGGTTTGTTGTTAAATATATATATTACAAAAGTTGCAAGACAACCGGACCCACCACTGTGCAATTTCGGCGAGTGGTCTTGTAGGCGGTCCTCCTAGATTGGGAAGTCAATTACTTCCTACACGCTCTTCTGGTGACTTCAAAACCCCTGAAGACTCCAATACCCTTTTGGTACCTTTTGTTAGAATCAATACCCACATCGTGAAAACCCACGTCTAATTTTTTATAGAGAGTATAAATCTTGATTCAAGAAACGTTATCGCTCGCATTTGCAATTAATTTAAAAAAAAGATATATATATATATATAAGACAAACAAGCACGAATGAACACCGTTTACATTTTTATCTTGATGGCAATAGCACGTGGATTTGGTTCAATTTCAAGTAGAGGGTCAATAACATAAGATTGATCTTAAAGATTATCCTGAGCTGTCAGTCATGTCCAGATCGAGACGGGGGTCCCAGGTTCGAGGCCCTATCGCAGTCCATGCCTCGTTCGGGCAGGTCAAGACCGTTACGCTGCGATGACGTCATCGCTCCATTCGATCTATTTCCACGAGTGGGTAATTAGTAAAATTTATTTTTGAAAAAAATCAATTTTTTGATTCTTTTAATCATAAGATATTATTATTATATTATTATTATTACTATTATTATCATTTTTTAAAAAATTTTTATTATCATAAAGAAAATAAAAAAAAAACATTGAAATTAATTGATTATGTAAGGAGAAAGGAATCACACAGTTTTTACATTCATAATTTCAAAAATCAATGAACTTGACCCTGAATTTTGATCATTAATGTTACCGAAAATGCAACGAGAAATACGAAGGGGAGATAAAAAAAAAAGGAGTACGATATAAACACGCACTGTATTTTTTATAATAGAATTAAATTATAGGTATTATTTACTAATAAAATGTATTGCATAACTTGACCATACAAATGCCTTTACTTAATTAATCATTTACATTATTTTATAATATTTTTTATTGTTTTTTTTTTTATTTATTGGTCGCGGACTTTTATTTAACCATATTCTTTTTAATTGGATAAATTATAAATATATATAGAAGGTATATATTAATTAGTTAATTTATATGTGCAGGGATAAAAACCGAGTTTTATTCGCTCATTCGCCGACAGGACTTCTTTTTATTTTCAAGTGTACTTCTAAAAATGGCAAATTTTAATCAACTAAAATAATTGCTACCTACCAGATATTGAATTTGATAGATTCATTAATGAATCAAATTATATTAAAATATCAAGAAAAAAATCTTTATAATGAAGCGGAGTAGGGGTGTTGTAGAATCAGTTCTAAGGATTTTTTCAACTTTTATCTCTATTTTCTTGAACGGAGACCGCTATTTCTTATTCAAAATAGCTTCCAAATTTCGATCATCTTGGATGGGTGTTAGACTTAAATTCCATTACCATCCTAGGGACTGTCCAAAAATTTGAAAGTCAAAAGTGCTGCCGCCCAGAGTGAAGATTATATTAAGATGTCATAAAAAAGATTTGATTGAATTTAAAATAAACTGGTGTTACTGCGAAAGGAATAAAAATTTGGTCTTGACATCTATAATAGATATAGATAGATTTTATTCCATTAGCAGTGGCATAAACTAGGGGGTAGTCACTTGACATGGGCGAAAACTGAAGAAGGGGGGGAGTGCATGAAAAATCTCCTAACTTAAAAATATTTACATATATAGATACTATAAAAATATGTGTTAAAAAATTAGGTAGACAAAAGAGAGACGTTACATGAAATATCTTTTGTTCCCATAAAAAGATCATACCTACCGCTTAAAGGGTCGCAAGATCGGTGTTGACCATAGGCGACATTTATCCTCGCTACATATCTGTCTATTAGAGAGTACATTATTCATATTACTGAATATAATTGTGTATTTGCTTTCTATTTATTATTAATACTTTAATTTCTATCGGTTCATTTCTTAATTTCTGAAAGGCATATTTTCACCAAGGCAAAATCCCCTAACTACAAAATACATTCATACAATTTACCATATCGTAGATTTAATGTATGTACAAATGAACAAACTATGAAATACTCTAATAGTAGGGATATTAGGTTCTAAACTCCCACCCCACCATTCCCCATTGTTTCATTTGATTATCGGAATTTTAAGATGAAACATCTAAATTGCTAATTTCCTCTATGATATCCACATAGATATGTTATAAAATTTATATAAATACTCTTCTCTTCTCCCCTCCACTTAACAAAAATAAAAATTCCTGTTTCAATGTAATTTTAATTTGGGAAAAAATGGGAGACACACACACACACACACACAAACTGATCAATAATTTTCAAATTATTTAATATTTATAATAAGAAGAAGAATAAAAAATAATAATATTAAAGAAAATGAAATTAGAGAAAAAAAAATTAATTATATCATTTCATATAAGAATTTTCAAAAATGTTGTCCAAATTAATCATAGTAAAATATTTTTCTTTTGATAAAAATAATTAAATTCATCAGATTATTGGAATGCGGAAATTATTATATTTATATTTTTTTAATTGTTTATTTTTATTCAAATTTTTCCTTAACTATGTCGATTTCATATTATTGGAATTTTAGTTGAATTTTGGAAATTCAATGTATTGAAGGGGTATGGTTTGAGATGAATGGGGCTCGACTTTTCTCTTCCAATAAATATATGCCACGCGACATATTTTTGGGAAGTCTGGCCAAAAAATCCCAAGTGGGCGTGTGAGGTAGACCCTACCAAAACATCAAGGTAATCGGGGTTTGGAGTCCCAGACGATCTGACAGGTCCAAGGAGACCGACCCATTTGTCCGTATACGTGTCTGAACACTTCCACACATAATTTAACATTTATACAAACACATTGCATTTAGTCAATAAATCAAAGCATTTTGTTTTGATTATTCCGAAAGAAACCACTTTTAAAAACTGATGATAAAAATCATAATAGATACACATATTAATAAATTGTTATAATTAATCATCCTTGAAAAACTTAATTATGATTCATATTATATTATAGGAGTAATATATATATATATATATATATATATATATATATATATATATTATTGAACAAAAATAAATACATGTTGGGGATGGTAATGGTAAAGTAGTAAGCTTAAAATGAGATAAAAGATTTTAATAATACTTTAAGCCTATCAATTTATATGAATATTATTTTTTATTATTATATGACTGATTTTGATTTTATTAATTTATCTTTATTTATTATTTTTCTATAATTATATAAATTAAAGAATTAATCTTAAAAATATAAATCTTATTAAGAATATTTTTTTATTCAGACAAAAGTTTCATAATAGGTGCTTAATGTGCATTTCACCATTAATTGATATCACACACACACACACACACACACATATATATATAAACATTTTTCTCAACCTTAGTGAAAATGACTCAGGGACCTTCAAAACGTATAAAAACATCAAAATCTCGACATCGAAAATTTTTGTGATCGCAATACTATCTGGCGAGATAGTAAAAATTGATTGCTTTTGAATCAATAATGTTAATATTAAGAATAATTTCTTTATACATATTTTACAAGATAACAAGATAGTAAAAATTATTCATTTAAAGATTTACAGATTTATATATAAGTTTATTTTAGTTTATATATAATATAACATATATTTAGAAATATTATCTACTATCTAAATCTATGAATTTCAGTTGTTTAAAAACTGAGGTGTTTTATCTACATATTTATGTAAATATATTTACTGTATTTTTCAATTAGAAAAAAAACTTATGAATTTGTATTGGGAATGTAGAAGATAAAATAATAAACAATGTATTAGTAACTGGAGCAATGATTTTGGAAATAAAAAAATCATAATAATTACTAATTAAATTATAATTAATCACAATCAATTATTCATTCATCTAATAATATAATTAAATTTACGCTGGATTAATATATATGATAATTTAATATTTAATTTATAATATAATAATAATAATATAAAAAAAAAATTAAATTTTTACTTTAATAAAAAATGACGAAATAAAAATTATTTCGGGAATCTAGTTCTCATCATTAACCAAGTGAAAAAATATTTAATAATTATATAACGAACTCTAGTCCCAAAGACTATGAATGTCAACATAAATTGTCGCGGTATACCTTTTAGCCTAGCGCGATGCATGGGTAAAATCATTTTCTTCAACTTCCTAATAAAATTAATTATATTATCCCATTTATAAGATTTTGTTTAAATTAATTATAATTTATTCAAATCACCATAAAATGGTTCATTAATATAAGTCGAAGCGTTGGAGTATATTGTCTTTTATTAAGAATGTTGTATTAATTAATTTTTTGTTCACTGAAAATATTTATTTTTTTCAAAATAACTTCATTCCTCTGCTTTGAACCACCAAAACTTTTGTTCCGTATTTTACAAGTTCTTAATTTTATACATTTTTTTCTAAAAAGAATGAATTTTTATGTTCATACCAGTGATTATGACTTCAATATACTATCAAAGCACCTTCTTTTATACCAATCAACACATTTTTTAATAGGCCTAATATAAAGATAAATTTAAAGAAAGATTATTTATTTCAAATGCTATTGTGTTTTAATCATATGGAAAAATGTTAGTTTCGAAATTAAATGCCTTCAGGCAAAAATTCATATTTTCCCTAATGGATATGCAACCAAATTATCTTACTTTCGCTTGATTTACACCACATTGCCTCCACCATAATGATTTGTTTTTTATTATAAAATAAACATTTGTTTTTAAATAAATATAAAATTTGTATTAAATTTATTTAATTAATTTTTTATAAATTTTCAAAATAAATTATTCAAGTATAAAGTGATATTTTCAAATATTCAGTGTTTTTATTATAAACATATTTGTAACTGAAATAAGATAAATTTGAATTCACTTTTAAAAATATAAATTTAACAAAAACAGATGGAGTCTGAGTGGCTAGTATTATTAATTTTGTTTTTACAGTATTTTTTTTTTTCTAACTGTATGTATGCTAATAAAATTATTATTTTAAAATTGTCTATATGTAGATATTTAATTTATTCATAGCCGTTGGCTTATAATTGTGTTTAAATCAAGGTTAGTTTTGTTTTGTTAAAATAAAAAAATTAAAGTTTTATATTTTTTCTAGACTTTCGATTTTATCATAAAAAAACAAATATAACAATATATAGGTATGTTGTACTTGTATGTATAGCATAATAACATATTATAAAGCTTTTAAGAAAAATGAAGGTTTAGATTGTTTAGATGTTTAGAATAATATTTTTTTTAAATTTAGAGCCTAACTCCCTTAAAAGACTAATTTTAGGATTTTTGAATTAAAATATGATTTTTTTCTTTAATAATATAAACAAACATTTATTAATTTATTTTATTTTAAAAATAAATCTTATAAATATAATAAAAAATAATATATAAAAACAGTTACTCTTTTTTGTTATAGATCATGCATAGTAAAAATTATTTTCTGAATAATATTTTATTTATTAGCATATACATAGTAATTGATTGACATCAGATAGATGTTTTATGAAATGAATTAAATCCATGTATTTTGTTCAATAATACTTACTACTTATATTATATTTATTTGAATATTCATAATTTAATTACAGTGGTGCCTCACACAACGAACTTAATTCCTTCCAGAAGCAAGTTCGTTATGCGAAAAGTTCGTTATGTGAAACGCAAGGGGATGCAATACAACGGCAGCGATCGTGGAAGCTCGGGCGAGTTCGTTGTGTGAAACGAAGTTCGTTGTATGAATCATGAAATTTAGTTCATTATGGTTCGTTGTGTGCAGCGTTCGCTGTGCGAGGCGTTCGTTATGCAAGGCATCACTGTACATCATAACCAAGGGAAGAGCAATAACAAAATTAAGGGAAAACGATGGATGGTTGGATTAAATAAGATTCACACATTTATTGTAAAGAAATATAGGTATATATTTGTATAATTTATCTTATCTTATCTTATTATACTAGCAAAAATTGTATATGTATTATATATATATTTGTATTTTTGAGATATTAAACCACTCTAAGATTTTTTTTTTAAATTCACACCAAAGATAACTTTTATAAAGAAAAATCGATCTGTATTGGTATCAGCCTCGGGATAAATCATCTTTGTTAGTTTTTTCTTAATTTAAAATAGGAAGTTTAATAATAAAATAATGACGCCGGGCAACGCCGGACACCGCTTTTTTAAATACAAAATATTATAAATAAAATAAAATTAAGGATATTTATTTTAATAATATTTTGTAATCAACTTACGAAATATATATTATGTTATATCCAAGGGCCATACTTTTCTGTCTTTCAGTGCATTTATACTTACTTTTAAGGGTTTTATGACTATTTTTGTTTTAATTTATGTTCTTTTAAATTATTTGAAATTGTTTAATATGTTTTGTAGTTTATTTATTTTAAATGATAATCTTAATCTTAAATATTCATAGTCCGTAATGAATAAATTTTTTTAAAGTACCGAGCGGATCTGTGAACCAGGTACTATACTAATGTGGTATAATATTATAATTCATTACTTATTTTTTCTATTTTCAAGAATAAAAAAATACTCTCTGAACCGGATCCCGTTAGGTTTTTGAAATAAGCTACAAAAGTCTTGTTTCACTTAATTTTTGGAATTAATTAAAAAAACACTAAGTCACGTTTTTTGTTGTAAATTATTTTTTTCATTTTTTTAAAAATTAATCTTATATTATTCATTGGAAGATAAAATCAATAAAATGAATTAAAAAAATCATGTTTGGGAATTATTCAAATAATTTAATATAATATAATATTATATTATAAATATCAATTAGTATAATACAAAAATGTGATAATTTAATTTTATTTCGAATTTCATAAAAAATAAAATAAAATAAACTTTGTTATTAAAAAATTATAATGATATGAAACATTGATATTGTTTCATTTTATAATTCAGGTATCTATTAAATAAACTTTAAACGACTTATACTCACAAAAAAAAAATCAAGACTAATTTAATTAATAATAATTTTATGCAATTATATAATAATTATAACTATAATTTTATAATAATAAACACTTGTTGAATACATCTCGTTATTTTTAATTAATGGATTATAACAAATTAGTCTCAAAATTAAAATTTATTAAATTATTATTTTGATGGTCGTGTTATATGAAAGTGAAGCGTGGTTTATTATTTTGGAGACGAAAATAGTTTGAATATATTTGAATATAAAATTTTTTATGATCTTAATGACCAAAAAACAGGAGATTAAATATGAATGACGTATATTGCACACCAAAAGATTATGCACAATGATCTTATACTATTATATTTATACATAAAATCATTGAAGATGCGGTTAACGGAAATCGTGGCTTGAATCGGTAAAGAAAGACTATCGACAAGTTAGCTCATAGAAAAATAAATTAAGGAACGATGATGAGTAGATCAAGGACGCTTTGTGAAACAAATATAAAGTTAAGAGGAATTAGGAGAGGATAAGTGATGGGTGGGATTCGCGAAAAGGAATATAGTTGAAGTTTTGAGATCAAGAGTGAATCATATGTTAGATTGATAGATAACAAGATCTAATATTCGATTTAACCGTAAAAGGATTAAAAATAATTACTCAATTTAATAAATATTATGTTTTTAATTAAAATAAAATCCTTTAATATAAAGTTAATTAAGGTTATAGAATTTTTCAAACTTGGTTTTTTTTTCTGGTGTAATTTAAAAAATCGACAAATACATAAATTTCTTTAACCAAAAAAAAAAAATAATAATAAAATTCATATAATAGCATATAATTATAAAAATTTGTGTTGGCCCAGATAAAATCAGTGATATCGATCACATTCAATAGGAAATGCATGAATTTTAAATTAATCAAAGAGACAAGTAATTATTAATAATAGCAGTTATTAAATTCAACGAATTTAAAAACGTATGGAGATGTTAATAAATGAGTATTTGGGAGCCAAGGTTGAATTTTCAATTCAATGTGATTGACATATTACAATAAAATCTGGTAGAATGAATTTGAACAACAACCGTATCCACTTTTATCGGCATGAGAAATCGTGACCACAACTTATCCAGAGGATTAGTAATTCAAATGAAGTCTCGGTCAAGAATTCTCAAAATAAAATACAGAAGGAGAGATTGTAGTTATTGTTAAGTGAATTAGTGAAGCAAATCGTGGAGGAACGCCTAATTCGGGGCGAGGATGATGCCTGCGCCTTCTCGACCTTGTCCACTACCAAGGACTCCAAACTGGTTCCCAAAGCCCTCTATTCTAACTTCACTAATTTATATATTTGTGTAATTTTAGGCCAGTTTACAATAATACATAATAATCAAAAATGTCCGTTATCAAATGAAAAAATCCGTTACAATTCTCGAAGATTGTTTAAAAATACAACAAAAAAGCAATTAAGAAAACAATTAATTGTAATATAATATGAAATTTTTAAATCTTATTAAAAATAAAATTTGTTGAAAATTAAATTAGAATGAATTTCTTTTAAAAACCAAAGTTGTTTCATTGATGGCGCTCTAATATGAAACTGTATTCTTTTTACTCTTATCTTATAGAACAAAAAAAAAATAATAATTAAAAAAACATAATTAATTTTGAATCAAAAATAATAATTATATTTTTTATTGGCTCTTTATTCAGTTTACACATTAATTTAAAAATTCATTATATTAAATTAAGTTATAAATTATTCAATTTGGATTTTTGAAAATTGTAACTTAATCTCAAATTTAGAAATTAAAATAATCAATAATATGATAATAATTGTGATTTATAGTTTTAAAAACTACGATTTAATTTAATTTTATTATAAAATAAAAATAAAAATATTTTTCTTTACTTTTGCATTTTGTTTACTAATAGTAATTACTAGCTGCTCAGAGCTCCTTCGTCGCTCTTCACATCTAGACGGGGGCTCCGCCCCCTGTACCCCCGAGTAGTACATAGTATTTGGTTGAAAGTAGTAAAAGGTTTTCATCCATTTTGTTTCAAACAATGTATAACATAAAACATTCATTTCTTATTGTAAAATATATTTTAATTTATTTAGTAAATTAATTATATATATTATTATTGAATATGTTATATCTATCTACTCGAAAGTTCTTGGCAGCTACAACCACATTTCTCCAAGTGTCCCCGGTGACCTCATCTTTCTTTGGCCAATAAATGCTGGAAAGAATAATCTGAATCTACTCTCATCTCCCAGGGTCATAGACCATGCGTGGCTCAACGGTACTCGAAAGTTCTTGGCAGCTACAACCACATTTCTCCAAGTGTCCTTATCCTGAACCTCTGTTCCATCTCTCGTAAGTCATTCCCTCATCTTTCTTTGGCCCATAAATGCTGGGGAGAATCCTATTCTCAAATACTCTGAATCCACTCTCATCTTCTAAGATCATAGACCATGTCTCACACTCATATAATACAACAGACAAAATAATTGTTTTATATATTTTAATTTTCATTCCCTTTGATAATAATTTTGATGAGATAAGCCTCTTTACTGCATGATAACAGGCGTTTCCCGATTGCAACTTCGATTTAAATTCTTCTCAAATATTATTATCCTTCGTGATTACATTCAATTTTTCTACATATTCAAATTCTACATTTTGTATGTTAATACTGCTCCTGTTTGTTTCTAAATATATTTATTTATCATTATTAATTTCAAACCTCATCTCTTTTCCTACCTCGATTAATTTTTCCTCGCTATCTGTAATTGCAATTGCCGAATCTCCTATTATATTTAAGTCGTCTGGGTCACCTAATATTTTACAATTGATTTCCGCATCTTACTCTTTCTTTACTACCTTCAAGATATATTTTAAGATCAAAATTTGAAAAAGTTTATCCGGATCTATTGACTCATGCGTAGGTTTTACTAAAGTCTACAAATAATTAGTGAACAGAGATATTGAATTCGCGGTTTTTTTAATATCTGTCATAATGAAAATATCTTAATTAATGTTGATCGATTTGGCATGAACCCACAATGATATCGTCTAATATTTCCTCCGCCATAGTTATAAGTATTGTATATGTTATAATAGAGTATAATATTTCTTGATCATTTCATTTTGATATTTTAATTTCATTGCTTGATTTTTATTGAATATTTTTCATTATAATAAAATTTGAGAAAATGCAAAGTTAGAGACTTGAGACAATTTATAAAAATTAACGGTATAAAAGTATTGATTAAAACTAAAGATAAATTAACAATATCTACATTCATTAATAGTATTAATTTAAATTAATGGATTTATTTGATTTTTTATTATTAAGTTCATTTATTAATTTTTTTAGATCATAGTTAATTCCCTCCCTTAAAATAAAAGAAGTATTCAAATATAGAAAGAATAAATACAAAATAATTTAAGTTAAATATGATTTAAATATTTTATTATATTAATTAAAATGAGAACTTTTAGAATAAATTATTTAATTGAAATGATATTTGAATATTAGAATTTAAAATAAAAAGTTAAATATTATAATAATTCTCTGAATGAGAATCTCTAGAGTTATATACATTGTGTAAAATGAGTCCGCCAGTCAGTGGGCCACGCCTGGCTCTTGAATGAACAACACGGAGAACTATATATAAACTTTAAAAAATTAAATTCTGCTGTTATTGATTAGATATTAATAAAATCTATAGCTATAAAATAATAAAATCTATAGGTATATAAGAATATTGTGATGTAATTTCATAGAAATCGTTTCTTATTTTTTGATCTTCATAATTCTAAATTACCGGTAAAGTGTCGGTTAAGTAGGAAATTTCTTTTTTGTTTGTTTCTATGACAGCAAAAAAGTAAACAAATTACATACATATATATATACATACACACATACAAACACTCTCCTTTATATATATAGATAAAGATTAATTATAAAATGTAAAAAATCTGAACTGTCTCTACTGGAATATTTCGCAAATTTGAATTGGATTAATTAACATATATTATATTTAAATTAAATTTAATTAAAATAAATTATAAATTAAAATTAATAAATAATATTTATTAAACCAGCGCGTGTTTGGCTCTTTGTTGATACTACCACGTCACGTGCTGGCGCGTGATTTGCAGTCGTGTTAAAAAGTGTTCAGCTATTCATTCAAGCTGAAATTCTATATATAGCAGTTTTATACAATTTTTAATTATGTGAAAAAATATCAAACATATATCTTTATTTTTACGGTCAGTTTGAACAAAAATGAAAACATGGTAGATAATGGTCCTCTTCCGAATGAGCTACATTTCTCAAAAGTTGATAGAAAACTACGAATTTTGATTAATGCACGTGTACCAAATTTCATTATTCTAGCTCAAATTGTTTTTGCATAATCTTGTCTACACACACACACACACACACACACAACATTTTTCTCAACCTTAATAAAAATGACTCAGGGGCCTTCAAAACGTATAAAAACATCAAAATCTCGACATCGAAAATTTTCGTGATCACAATACTATCTCAGGCGATATAGTAAAAACGATATTTTGAAATAATCATTATTATTATCCCCACCTCTATGGAATGTAAATTTACCGATTTTTTCATTTACCGGTAATTCGGTAAATGAAAATTGAATTACCGGTTTACCGGTAATATACCGGTAAAATATTTTCCTGAAATAGCAAAAAAAGATAATAAAAATGAAAGTAATTTTGATTTTCATGTCACATTTTTTATTTTAAGATTTTTTTAAAAAAATAACTTCTTAAGAAACTTAAATTACTTAAGGGTTCATCTGGGTTGATCTAATTTTTGTACAAAATAATCCAGAGATATTCTACATATTAATTCATTTTTTAGTTCAATGCTTAAAAATGTATTTTGGTTGGTTAACTCATCCAACATAAATTTCAAAGTAACATCGGCTACATATAAATTAGACTTTTCATTGGATAAGGTTTCAACGGCTAATGTTAATTATTTTAACGTTAATATATGAAAAGTTCTATAGTTTAATTAAAATAAACATGTATAAATTAGTAAATAGTACTATTTATACAAAATATTAATTAATAATTACTTTAAAAAATTTCATATAAAATTCAAAAATATTTTAACATTTGACGTCACACGTGTATATGTGTTTGTGATAAAAATAATTTTTTGAGAGTATTGTTGATAACTCTTGATATATGTTATGTGTTATGTTATATGTTATGTAAAACGAATTGTAGCGAAAAAAGAAAACAAAAAATTTTTATTATAATTTTTGTAAGTATGTGTTTCTTCTCGTATTCAATTAAAATATTTTGAGTTGAACATTAATGAAAGAAGAAAATTGTACTACATGGGTTTTTTAGATGAGAAGAGTGCGAGGAGGTGAAAAATAGTCTTCGAGAAGACAAAGTGTGGAAATTCGCATTTATGGGTAAATTACAAAAATTTACTTATCGATATTTACCGGTAAATTACAAAAATTTACTGGTAAATTTACCGGATGTTTTTTTGCAAATTTACCGGTAAATCGGTAAACCGGTTTACATTCCCTACCCACCTCCCATTAAACAATTTGCAATGAGTTGAATAAAACCTTATATCTCAATGCAACAAATAGAAAAGGAAAACATACCAATATCTCCAAAGACATTGGGTAATGTAGGAAGGGACGTAAGGAAGAGTTGGATGTGAATGTGGAGTAAGGGACGTTTGAAGGAATACCTTTGCAACAGACAAGAGCTTTCGAGTTCTATAGAGACACAGAGATAAATAGTTAGAAAGATAGATATACATAGATATACATTAATTTATCTTTGTCATTATACATATATTAATAATATATTATATATATATATAACAACAAAAAAAAATTTAAAATGGAAAATGTATCTCTAGACTCCAATCAAGGGGAAGGGTGAAATTAAAATGAATAAATAAATAAATAAAATAAAATTTTTTAAAATGATACCAAATAAAAATCAAATCATTTCTTTTGATTTTTTACTAGTTCATTAAATTATATATTATTTAAAATGAAAATAAATTTTTGAATTTGTTTATAAATCTAAATCTAAATGAAGATAAAATTAAAGTTATCATATAATATTATGTCGAAAACAAAAATTAATCATACATATATTAGAAACCGGTTTATATATATATATATATATATATATATATATATATATTTACTAAGTGGCAGTATAGAGCAAAAAATTTCGATATATAATATAATATAAATTTTGATATAATCAGTAATTTTAAATTAAATCATGATAGTTATTAATGATTTATGGGAAAGTTCAAGGAAAGTGAATTTTTGTGAACCAATTAAAATAGGAAGGAATTTTAATCGGGCATTAAGTTTTTTATTATTATTTTAATCATATTTTATATCAACTTGATAAGTAAGATTTAATGTTTTTTTTTTAATTATTTTATTTTAGTGGAAGTTTATTTATTTATATTCTATCTATCTATCTCTAGGGCTCTACGAAACTCGAAAGTTCTTGGCCCCAGCAACCACATCTCTCCAAGTGCCCATATCCTGAGCTATAACCATCCAACTCTTACCCTCTTCCATCTCTCTCACGTCCCTTCCTACTTGACCACCCACCACGTCCTTGGTCTTCCAAGTGGACGTTTCCCAATCGGTCGCCCATAAATATATTTTTGGCCATTCTTTCCTCTCCCATTCTAGCCACGTGTCCCCATCGCAGCCTTCTCGATTTTATAACACTAACTATGTCTGGAGATGCATAGAGGTCATGCAATTTTATTTATTTATATTTAATTTATTAATGTTAAAGGAAATTGTATTTGTTTGCTTCAGGGGTTGGTGTTGGCGACTTATGGAAGTCCAGCTTTAACGCTCTCTCTTCTTTCGGAGACACCATACTCTGTATCACAAAGCCTATCTGAAGTTCCATTGTTTGCCATTCCTTCCAATGAACTTTCGGTTCTCTCGGATATCCGGGAAGCATTGCCTGCTGTTCGTGTTTCACTCCGACGGCCGATTCTCATTTCTGCCCAGGAAAGTTTAGTCTCATTTCCTGCAGGATTGACTTTTGGTGGGGGAGAATTTCCAATGCGGGTAGCAGCCATTGTTGCACCCACTGAACAACCTCTGCCAGTTGCTGTGCGAGTCCTCTATGTACTCCCAGCCGTTCCACAACCAGAATATATTTACCCTCCCGTTTATAGTTATTATCATCAGTATCCTGTTTTTTATCAACCTCAGCCCAATAGGTAAATCATCTATTTTTTAAAATATTATATACTCAACAAAAAAATAAATTATAAGTGTTCTGTCAATGTATTTATTATTGATCTTCACACTCCAAAATTTTATAAACATACTTATCTTATCTTATTATACTAGCAAAGATTGTAAATATATTTGTATTAATTTATTAATTAACCGCTCGAAGGATTATATATATATTTTTAAATTCACACCATAGATAATATTTATAAAGACAAATCGATCTGTATCTGAAGAAAAATCATCTTCATTAATTTTTTCTTAATTTAAATTTAAATACTTCATCCATATTTGCCTCTTACCATTCTTTTTAATTGAAAATATATTAATATTTTTTATATTTAAAATATTTTAAAAGTTTTTATTTAATTTCGAAATAAAATTAAAAATATTTTAATAATATTTTAGAATCAATTTTACGAAATATATTTATTAATCTTTCACCAAAAAAATCTAAAAGTTATCTTATTTCTCTTGCAAACATTGTAAGTTTATTTATGATATTTTAAAAACAATTTTTAAACTGTTTTGTCATTTAATTTTTTGTTAATTCTTATAAATTTTTATTAGTTAATTTTATATGTTTTTTTTTTATCTATTTTCGCGTTTATTTTTTATTAAATTATTAATTTATATATATTTATTCATTCATATTCTTTTATTAATTAATTTTTAGATGGTTTTATAATTTTTATTATTTTTTTCACTAAAATATTATTTATTATTTATTATTATTGAGGACCCCAAGTTCCATTCATTTTAATCAGATTGATGCAATGATGTAACATTTAATAATTGTAATAAATAATAAGAATTGTATATCAATATTTTTTAAAGGGTCGAGCGATAGCTCAGTGTTCCAGGTACTATTATATTATTCTAGCAAAAATTATCTGAGAGAGAGAGAGATTTAATTTAAAATTTCAAAACAATCCATTCTATATTATTTTAAAATATTAGTTTTAATGTAGGTAATTATTAATAAATTTCCATTTTTCTTAAATTCATATAAATACATACCATTTAATGATTTAATCCATTATTTATTCAAGTCTAATACAAATATATTATATACATTTTGAAAATTATTAAATATTTAATTTTTATTTAATATTCAATATTGATCTTATCTCACTCAACTTTTATTATTTATTAATCAGAATGAATATTAGTACAGAGAAAAATTTAATGATATTTAATGTATCTATTAGTTTTATAATTAATAATATTAAGTATTTATTTTAAATAAATAAATAAATATATATATATTTTTAAACAGGAAACCTGTTCAACCAGCATTAGAAGGAACCAAGCGTCCTACAAGTACCAAAGACGATCGTCCTCTCGTAACGGTCCTAGATTTCCCATCTTCAATTGCTTCACCTCAAGTATAATTACTTTTTAAATATAATTTTAAATTTTATTTTGATTCTTAATTTTTAGGATATCTATATGTAAAAAATAATTAATTTCAATGGATTCTCAATAGGTGCATAGTACATAATTTGAAATAAAAAAAAACTATAATATAAATATAAATATATAAATATTATAATTAATAAAATATAATTTAAATAAAACTTATATGTATACAAGTACGAAATTATTTTTTTAAAAATTATATTTTTATTTTGTCATATTTATATATAATTTTGATAAAATATAAAATATAAATGTTTAGCTAAAAATTTGTTTGTTAATATACTGATACAATCTTATTATTCATTTTTAGTAAAAGTATAAAACGAAAAATAATTATTTTTCTGAAAATCATACTTTTTTGTTAAATAGGAAAAGATTTCAATTTTTAAAAATTTATCAATTATCATACTTTTTTGTTAAATAGGAAAAGATTTCAATTTTTAAAAATTTTATTATCATTTTAAACTTGGAATTTAATTGAAAAAGAAATTTAAAAAAATAATTATATTTCGGTATCATTATACAAATTGGAACATTAAAATAGAAGATAAATAATATATGATAATATATGAACATATGGATATTCTTAGATATGTTTTTTTTATAAAAGACATGTCTTTTTAGCATAAAATGTTTTAAAAATATAAAATTTTAGGTAGATATTTAAAAAAATATCTCTTAATTAATATTAGAACTCTATAAAATGAGATTTTATTATAACACAAATAACCATTTGGGCAATTAATTTTTAAATTCTGAATAAAAATATTAAAAAAAAATTCATAATTACTTTTATAGAATTTTTATCTATCTATATCTATATCTATATCTATAGATATAGATATAAATATAATTAATGAAATGAGAAGGGCCTTTAAACTCCACCCCCCCAAGAATAATAATAATAAAATTTCCTTCAGCACTTAATCTAATAATTTTTAAATATTTATTTATTTACATATTCCGATCTCATTATTAATTCAGAATTTGAATTTAATTCTTTAGTAGCCCTGAATTTTTTATAATCAAGATCAACTAGTATTTAGTTAGCAAGTCAAGGACATTAAGAACGTAAAACCATACGAGTATTTGGTTATGCAAAAATGTATCCGATTTTAGAAAAGAGGAGACCTTGGTTTTCGATCATTTTAGAGAAGAGACAAGTCCTATGCTTAAAATTCTAATTTTAAAACCAAAAAAAAACAAAAATAGATGAAATATAAATGATTATATAAGATAAAAGATAGCTAATATTTTTTTTCGTTAATTTGATTATTGCAGGTGTTGTATTATCAGCCAGCACCGAATCCTGATGATGAATTGGGACCAAGAGAACCCCCACGGGCCATTCCTCCAGCGGGTATTGTCCAATCGACCGCACCAATTGCAACCCAATCTGTGTTCCACAATGCGAAAGAATCGCCATGGTTGGAGACTCTACGCCAGGAGAGTGATAATCGTCAAAAATTACTTCGATCCTCATCGGAAGTAGATCTTCTTGGAGATTCTGAAGTTGTTGAAGCTTATCTTGGGCCACCAATTCAACGAGCATTTCGACGTCAGGTAAATAACAGCCAAACATGTTGAATGCAAAATTATTACTCTATCGCCGTTTCGTAACCGGTCAATAACCTCTTTTACTAAAATTTCATGGCCAATGTTAATTCTAATAAGATAAATTGTTTAAATATTTAAATTCTTAAAAAAACAAATATAAATAATTCTATATTATTGTGTTTTATACATATATATATATAAATAGAAACAAAACAATCGGAATTAAATTCACCTGCAGCAATAGAATACTATTTTTATATGAACTTTAGCCTTATTACAAAGTACGTTCCACGTAACTAATTGAAAACTATTTCCATTACTCTTAAGTTTTATTTATATTGCATTACTTTATCTTTTAAACTTAGATACATTACGTTAAATTATAATATTACTTAAACGTATAGAAATAAACAAGAGAGTAGAATTTAAAAAGAAAATGAGTTTGTTATGCTGAGAGTTAGAAATTTAACCTAGAAAATACACATTTCTATAAATATATTATATGTGCATAAATATTTAAAAATTAGAGAAAAAAAATCCAAATTTTTAATTTTTTTTCAATAAAATTTGTGTAAAAAAAATCTTTATTATAATAATTTTAAACTTAGATTATAAATAAGTTAATTTTTTGGTTAAAATAATAAATAAAACTGCAAAGAGGTTATTTTTACTGGTATAAACTTGCTTAACTCTAAATAAATTTATATTTAATTAAATAACGTTATTTAATTCAATTTTAAAATTATATATATATTCGTTCGTGGAAATTGTTTTGCTACTAATGGTAATCAATTGAGTAAAATTATATACTTGATTTAAGAAAGATTTAAGAAAAAATATTATAAATAGTTTATTAATTATTTAAACTTATTATATTAATATAAATATATATGTTTCTACTTATTAATTTCATGCTTAATTAATTAAATAATTTTAAACATCTTGAAAATTAAATTTATATTAAAGTTTACTTAAAAAATATATTATGAAATATTTTAACGAATATGTTATTTTTATTTTTATTAGGCGGATTTTGTAAAACCAACCACAATTATCGAACCAAATGATATTGAGACTATCATTTCTACCAGTTCAACGGCCAAAAATGAATAAGAAGTTAAAGAAGAATCTACAGAATGTCACCAAAATATTGAGGCCAACGATAATTTTATACAAAATGAATAGTATTATTTTTTAAAGACCTTTGATTATAATTATATCTACAAAATACTATGAAGATATTAATTATATAAATAAGAAAAACAAAAATATTTTTTATAAAAATTTGTCAATATATAATTATGTTTAAAAAATGTAAATTTTCTCTTATAAGAAGAGTATAAAGGGAATAATTTGTTTTGTTTTTTTCTAATAATAAAAATATTCTTGTTGATCATAGAGAAATCGTCCGTAATCATGAAAGGGTTTTCTAGTAAAAATTATAAAAAAAATATTCAAATTAATAACTTTTTCTCTTCTTTTAATGTTTTCTCATTTATTTCTAAAACTAATTTTATTTTACTTACATAATAATGCAAGGGCATTAGTTAAGACAACATGATGAGATAGTGGGACAAATAATAAAAAAAAGTTTAGAATAATTTATTTTAATTTTTTTCATATCATCTATAAAAAACATACCATATAATGAGAATATTAAAACATTAAGGTATTATTTAAACAGTATTTATTTCGATGAAAAAATACATGTTGGCCTTAAATTAAATGAATTGATATTATTTATGTGTAGATTCCTGTTTATAAAATATTTAAAATGAATTATACATTTTTAAATTAGTTATGTTTGGGTTGAGTTACCACTTATGAATATACGAGACTGGATTTCCTATTCAAACCCTTTTTTTTTAAAAAAAAAAACACTGCCAAGATATAATTTTAAATATAATAGCATTTAGAAGAAAATGAAATATATATGAACATAGCCTTAAAAATGTGAATTTGTATCATTTATTAACCAAAACAGCAAAGTCTCGATTATATTCAAAATGTCTCATGAATTTTATTAATTGAATTTATTCAAATTATTTATTTTTTTAAATTTTTTTCTAATGTAAACCGCATTAAGTTTAAATAAAGAATTGAAAAAAAAATAAAACTTTAAAGAAATACTTGTATCCTATTTTTTTAATCCTATTATCCATGTAAACATTTAGACAAATAAATAAATACAATAAATAAATATTTTTTAAATATATGGCACGGTCCTTGGGTTTTTATTATATATTTTAATGATAAATTTTAATACAAAGAAAAAAGTATTTTTCTCCAATTATATTCTCCAATTATATTCTCCAATTATAAATATATATATATATATATATATATATATATCGAGAAGCAGAGAAAATTTATGAGGTTTGGGGTGGGAGAAGTCTTTTTAAAAATTTAGTCATAAATTTTACAAATATATTAAATAATTTTCATTTAATTTAAAATAAAATAAATATTATTATGAATAGATATTATATATAAATATTTATATATATGACAATGATTTCAGATGATTACATGATAAATTAAACAAATGAATAATAAATTCTAGATAATATTCATTATTCTTCTTGAATTGACTCGCTATTCTCAAACTAAAAATAGATATATTTAATATATTTAATATATTTAATAAATATGATATAAATAATTAAATTAATTACCTTTGGATAATCTTGAATGGCACGAATTCTACTTGGTCTCCTTTCAAATGGGGCTTTTCTTTTATCTTTATCCAGACCATGAATCATTTGATATACCCCTGAATCTTTTAAATAATCATATTGTTTAGCAAATTTATTAAAGTTCACTCTAAAAAAATAAAAATTTTGTTTTTTATTTTTATTAAATAAGTAAGTAATTAAAATTAATAATAATCATTATTTTAATTAGATTTAGAAATGTGAACAACTTTCAAAGGGATATTTATTAGTATGATGAATGTATGGACGGTTTGATTTATTATCTTTTAATAATAATTACATATAATTAAAAAAATAAAGATTAAATAACTTACCCAAGTGTTGTTCCCGTTAGAATCTCTTCATGGCTACTTATTGTTTCTGCAAGATATTCTTCATCATAAATATCTTTTGGTTTCCACCATTTTCGTCCACCAGGAAGAATTAAAGGCCTCGGATGAGGAGTGAGAGGAAAAAATGGTCGATTTTTTACAAATTCTTCTTCTCGTCTCCACTTGAAAGATTTTATTTTATTTAATATTAAAAAAATGCATTATATAAATATTATAATAATAATAATTAATACTTTTATGTCTTTTTTCATTCTTCCTTCTTGTAAATCACTATCAGGAGTTGCTACTTCTGAACGATTGAAATTTTCCATTTCTAAATTCTCTTCTGGAATATGATCATTCATCTCATTTATTTCTTCTTGGTGAGTTTCGTTATTTTCCTCCTCAACAATTTCATCAATTTCTTCTTGATTATTATTATTTTCCTCATTTATATTCTCCTCTTCATTGATTTCATTTTCTGAAAATGTTTTTATGAAATATAAATTAAATTACAATTTATTTATTTATTTTCAAACTAACTTTTGGAGGGCTTAAAAATACTAGAGAAACGATTTTTTTTAATAATCTACAGAGATGGAAAACAGTAAACGGCAGGGTGGCGCTATTGTCGGGCAATCGACCTGTTGAGATTGTTATTGCTCGATAACAGTGCCACTATGACAATACCAATGAAAATAATATTGCCCGACAATAGCGCCACCCTGGTGATTACTTTTTATCACTAAACATCAATTAAATGTATATGTTAAATAATTTTTAAAATTTGTGCACAAATAATTTGAGTTTGTTCTTAAATTTCAATTATATCAATATATTTTTTTAAATTGAATACCATCATTTTTACATTCTTTATATAAATTGTAAATTTTTTTCTCAATATAATATATATTTTCATAAAAGATATATTTTAAAGTATAATTTTTTTCTAAATTCATTATTTTAGTCCGTAAGTAGATTTGCGAATAGAGAAGGTGTATGTATTACAAGAAAAGGTGAATGGCCTTCAAAAAAATATATATTGTAGTATTAAAATAAGTATTCATAAATAAACCGTAGCTTATCTTTATGAACTTTATTTCTTTATTATTATATTAATTATATTATATTAAGGTTAATTTATTTTAATTGGTATTAGCATAAAAAATGACTCATGAATTTATTTTTATTAAATTAAATTAGATTAGATAAATTTAAATGTATTACAGTATATGCTGAGATTCAGAAATGTGCCTCAAGATTCGTAAAGTTGATGAAAGTTTAAAATTCAAATTATTATATATAAAAATATATTCTCAAAGAATAGAATTTTTAAAATTGGCTCGGATCCTAATATCCTTATAAATAAATAAACATTTAGGGTTTTCTTCGTACATAAAAATGAAGGAGGGGAGGGAGTTTTCTTAATTTTAATCACAAAAAATATAGAATGTATTCATTTTTACATTTTTTTTTATTCTTAAATATATCGAAAAAATTAATAGTTTTTATAATATTATTTGAAAATAAAAAAAATATATTTAAGGTAATTTTTTTATACTTTTCTATTTTTTCATTTCAATGCAAACTCACCTTTTATTTAATTAGGTTTCATTAAAAATATAATAGAAATTATTACCGGGTTCGTTTTCTTGATTAACTCCAGCTCTAAATGTTGCTAATTTATGTAATTGATCTTGAAGAAATTTTAAATTATCTTGTATTGCTTGTGGAAGTTCCATAATAAATTGTAATTGTTTTTGTATATAACCAATCTGTGCATCAACATCATCAGGATCAATTTCTTCTTCCTGTTCTTCTTCTTCTTGTTCCACTTCTTCCGTTTGAACCACTTCATCTACTAAATTATTATGCTTTTCATCAATATTCTCATTTTCCTCTTCAATTATTTGTTCATTAACTTCTTCCTAATTAATTATAGTATAATTTACTTTTAATAAACAATTAAAATAATATTAATTAAATCAAATAAAATCATTCAACATTAATCAACACATTTTAATATAGTTTTTTTTATTTAATTTAAAATTTAAATTTAATTAAATAACTAAATAAAATATAATTATTATTAAAATGATAATAATTGTACCTCTTTTTGTTTTTCTTCTTGCTCTTCAGCTTCTTGTAATGCTTTTTTACCTTTATATTTAAGTGGCAAATATGGAACACCTTTAGGTTTGATCTCTTTCGGTGATTTCAATTTAGGCCTTTTAGGTAATTGTAAAAATGTAGACAATTTTTTTTGAGGTTTTATTAATTTTTCATCTAAAATTGCTTGTAAGACTTTGGATTCTCTTATTAAATCAGAATCTGGGGGTAATTTATGAAAATCAACACTAAAAATAAAAATATTTATATCTATGAAGAGAAGAATTAAAAAAAATATTTATTGGAAAATTATATAATTAAAAGAGACAATTGAATAGAATGAGAAAAATTTTAAAAAAATAAGGATTTAATTTACTTATGGCTTAAGGCATAATTTCGAGAAGAATTCAAACCATTATGTGTTCCAAAAACTTTCAGTTTAACTGAGCAGTTTGAACTGTATGTAAAAACTGTACAATAAACTGACCTGAAAGTGTGTGGGCTTGTTTGTCCAGTTTACTGGAGCAAAACATGGACCACAAGCTCAAGACTGAGAACTGAGTGACGTAAACACAAAACTGCAAAGTTCATACAGTTTATCGCTCAGACATGACGTCACACATAATAAACTGCACAGTTAAACTGAAGATGAATGGGCCACTTAAGCTCTTTACTCCAAATATTATTAATTAATTATTTTTTCTCAATTATATTCTTTATTCTCTATTTATCTCTTATTACTATGCTAATTACCCAATCGCTTTGCCTTTTAATACTTCAGCTCTTTCCAGAAGAGCTTCTGCAATTTCTTCTTCAGTCATTCCATCAAATTGTGTTGAATTTTCTATATTATTTCCACTTTTTTCTTCGGGGTTATCATCGGAATCATCTTTTTTATTTTCTTCAAACAGAACATTTTCAATTGGTTCTTCAAGATTTTTTAATTCATGTGGTCCATTATCTTCTTCATCTTTTAAAGCCGCTTTATCATTTCCTAATGCTTCTTCTAATGTAATAATCGGATCGGATGGTTTTTCTTTAAAAAAAAATTCATTCATTCATAAAATTTATTATATAAATTAATTTTATAATAAACTAGAATACCATTAGAATCGTGAGAAATATTTTCTTTATGATCTGGCACTGGAGAAGGTGCTGGTGAGTTTCTTATAATCAAAGATTTAACTGCACCTTTGCATACAAATGCTGTTATTTCAACATCAATTGTATCATCATCAATGGTTTCATCAATTATTGGAATGGAACCTGTATTTGTTTGTCTTTCCCTTTTTAATTTTTCAACATGTAGTTTTTCCTCGTCACATTTATTTTTATCTTGAGCCAACATTTCTTCTGTTTTTCGTAAATTTATTTGATTTAAATGCTCCACTTCCGGATCAATGTCATTCTCATTTTCAATTAAATCCGATGACGTTTCAGCTTTCAATTCAATATTATTTTTTAGTTCATTATTATTAGAAGATTGATTTTCGTTAATCATTTCTGCATTGTTTTCTATATTTTCTGTTTGAATAATATCTTGGGATTGTACAGATGAGGATTGTTCGATTGTATTCATGGATACTTCATTTTGATTTTCATATTCTTCTTCAGTTTCTTTTAATACTTCTGATGTTTCAATGATCACTTCTGATTCAGATAACATTATTTCATTATTATTAATTATTTTTTCTTCTAAAAGAACCTCCTGAGTTTCAATCAAATTATTTACAATCGATTCATTGGTTTGACTGGACACTTTAACAATATCACTTGTTTCATTTACAATATTAATCACTCCTTCTTCACACTAAAACAATTTGAATTATTTTATTTGTTAATATGTTACTAGAGAATAACAGAATATATTAAAAACATTTTTTTATACATACACTTTGATCTACCTTATCAAAATGTTCGAGGAGAGCGCCTCTAAATAATTTATAGATAATAATAAAAATTAAAATATAGTGTTATGTTTATTGTTATTCTAAGTATATATAAATTACCTTATTATTGAAACTTTAAAATCATCCCCAGCGTTTTGAATGAAATTAAAAGCATCTAAATGTGTAAAAATATTTAGTGGCTGGTCATTTACTTTTATTAGCATATCACCTACTTGCAATCCAGCTTTTTCAGCTAAACTTCCAATTACTACCTGAAAAGACATTTATAAATTATTCTATTTTTTTAATGCTTTAACTACGAGGGCAGGTCAATAAGTCAGTGACTTTTTGAATTTCCTGTCTCTTAACACACTATGAGCGGGGCGGGTATTTGTACCCGTTGCGGGGACTGCCACTTATAAGCGGGGCGGGTATTTATACCCGTTGCCACTTATATGAGGGATATATATTAGTTATCGTTTAAAATAAGTAATTTTAAGTGACACAAGGGAAAATATATATTATCACACTATGAGCGGCTAGCGCCCCGCTCATAGTGTGTTAAATGAAATGGCATCACTGCTCCTGTCATCAAGCAATTGACTCCTGTCGAAATTTGAACCAGCTGGATATTTTAGATTTTGTTGAAAATGGAAGAAAGTGAATTTCCAAGAAAATCCATGAATTGGAATACGAATTGCTCCCTCATCCGGATTATTCTCTAGAATTAGAGCCGAGTGGCTATTTCTTGTCTCCAAACCTGAAGAAATGGCTCGGCGGAAAGAAATTTGACTCCAACAATGAAATCATCTCACAAACAAATACTTATTTTGATGTCCTCGACAAATCTTATTTTTTGGAAGGGATAAAAAAATTAGAGAAACATTGGATGAAGTGTATAGTGAAGAGTCAAAGGTGACTACTTTGAAAAATAAAGTAATTTTTTATCCAAAAACCTGTTTCATTCAAAAAGTCACCGATTTATTGACCTGCCCTTGTATTATATAGTTTATATTTTTTTTAATATATTGTATGAATATTTAAGTAAATAGCCCACACACACAAATTTTATTTTATTATCATTATCTTTAAAAAGTTGATTTAATAATTATCATGCCAGCTAATTTAACAGATGTGATGGAATAGCTTAAGACAAGTATTTTTGGATTATAATTGTAGCTTTAGCTAAATATAGTTAAATAGTTAAACTATATACACTATAAACTATAACTAGTATTAAACTTTTTTTTACACGAATATAATGATGAACTTAATGATTTATTTTATATCAATATTAATTATATATTAATTATGATTATTGTAGTTATAAAAATGAAAAAATTTCAAAATTTAGGACCTATTTTATTTACTCATCCAATTTTCTTATTTTAATTAATGTAATTAGAAGTATGGAGGGGAGGTGAACACTCTTTATGACCTCGATAGAGATTGTCCACTTCAGCGAAGCAACCCTGCTCACACAAGACACTTTTCCTCGCCTTCAATTGAGAAAGTCGTGTCCCTAACTCCAAATATCCTAACTAATCAATATTAAAAAGAATCCTTTATATACTCCATCCACTCGCTAATCCATCTATTCAACGTGGCGTTTTATGGCTAACAACCCCCTAATCAATCAATGGCGAATTCTAAAGTTAGGGGAGACCTACCTCGGAAAATAGAAAGGATTAGATAAAAACACTAAAAAAACGGAAAAGAAAATTCTAAGTTTTTTGAAAATAGATATTATAATCCCGATTTTGACTATCGATATGCGGTTTTTGACAGATCTCCACGTTTCAAGTCATTCTGATTCCAAAAAAGAAATTTTCCCGTTGACGTATGTGTGTGGCACAAATTTTGTGAACAAAATTCCGGTCAAACCGTAAAACTTGTATAAAATTTTAAATGAAACAATTTATAGAGAATTCAGAAATAGAAATTTCATTTTTTATGACAAATTTTGTCAGAATTTAAATAAGAAAGAAAATGAGATTTGTTTTACTAAAATAGCGCTAAAATAGATAACGTTAATTTGAGTTGTATTGTAAAGACTGTATAGTGACGGAAAAATGTAAACCCCATGGGGCAGTATTGTTGAGTTATAGCAACCCGACAACACTGCACCATGGTGTTTACATTTTTCTGACATTGTACATCTATAATTTGTAATTCCACTCCAAACCCCAAAAGGAGTGGAATAAATAAATAAATAAATATTATTATATGTAAATATTTAACATAAATTTTCTTTTTATTTAACTTTCCCTAAAATTAAAAGCAATTAATATATATTTTGAAGAAAAAAATTTACTTAAACTGGAAATTTTGTCTTTCTAATACAAAATTGGAAAATTTAAAACAAAATCATATCCTACAATTAGTAATTTTAAACAAAAGAAATATTTTTGCATTTTATCTAAAATATATTTTTATAAATATCCTATACTATCCTATATGTTTTAATTAAATATATATAAGTTAAAAAACATAATATAGTTACTACTGTATTAATAGAATAGTCAAAAACCCAAATTATGAACATCCGAAGGCCAATGTCATAAAGATTGTGAGGAAGGCCATATCAAAGAAATTAGCTTCCAAACGGCGGAAAGATCAACCTTACGATTTCGTTATGGTCAATTTTCCATTTTGTGTTGAAAATCAACCAATTTTTACTGAAAATGAGTATAAAAAGGGCCTTTCTTCGACTTCTTCCCAAACCCAAAAATCTAATCAAGATGCGGAAATAAATAAAGAAGGGTCACAATAGTATTAGTTTAGAAAATAACTAAGGCACTAATTATTATCTAATAGATATCATTTAGATGCGATTTGATAATTTTGCAAATAAAAAGATTATAATAATCAGTTATTAATATTTTTTTTTAAATGAAAAAAATATCTTACTTTAATAATTGTAAGTGGTGTTCCAAAATCCCGTCCTCCAGTCAATCTCATCCCCCATGGTACATTGTTTTCACGTATTAAATGAATTTCTTCCATAATCAAGATATTGATGAAATAAATGAGATGTGATCACTTCTCTATTAGATTCAATACTAATTGAGTCTCACGAATGGACCTTGATAAATAAAAATAGGCAGTGAAACATTCCTAAACAACATTCTAGAATTGTATAATTAACAATAATAACAATTAATTGGTAAGGTAAGTTTTAAACTAGAAAATCTTCAAATGTTTTATCTACGAAAAATTTAAATTCAACTCTTTGAATTAATTTATCTATTAATATATTCTCTTAGCTGTACTAATTGATAAAATTGAATTTATATTGATAATATATGAATATAAGGATAAAATAAATAAAAAAAAAAACATAATAAATATTTAAAAAAAAGTTCTTTTTAAATTTAAAAATATTCACATTTTTTTATTTTTTATTTTTGAATAAAATTATTATTATATACTGTTAAAATTTGTTTATTATGACATTCATGAATTACTGAGTAAATAAAATAAGATTGACAATGAGCCAAAGTCAAGGAGTGAGATGTCATGGTGAGATTCCGTTGAAAAATTAAATGTCAATAGTCAATTCATTGAATGTTAGATAAGGTTGAAATTTTTTTGTTTAATTACGATTAATTTTTTTTTATTTAGAAATTTTAAAGTGTTTCTTTTTTCTATAAAATATATTAATATATTAATAAAAAAATAAATAAATTACATTTAACAATAAAATTGGGATCCTTCTGCTCATCAATTCCTCGGAGGTTTCTTGTGGCTTGAAAAATATTGGACGCACCATCTTCATGATAATAATAATAAATTTGAGGAAAGAAATAGAGAAAAGAAAATAAAAAATATACAATTTTTGATTAAACAGTGATATATATTATGATTGAATAGTCGAAAAATACATTGAAAATTGAAACGTCATCAATATTGATTGACAATTACATTAATAAAATATTTTACAACAAAATTATAATAGTGAAGAAAATATATAACTAGTGAAAGAGTTTTTTTTGTATTTATACATGTTTTGAAAATATCACAGTTAAAAAAATATCATACAATCAATAAGTTAGCATTTATTAAGAAATTTTCTACTTTATACAATAGTTTAAAATAATTAAATAAATATAATATTTACTTAAAAAAATATACTTAATCTAAATATTTTGAAAGTATAAATGTGGTGAGGAATTATTGAATAGAGGTGGCTTAGAATAGGGATGAATGAATGTAAAATGCCGAGTTTTTGTAAAGATTTACAATTGGGAAGGAGTAAAAGGAAGATTAAGGATTTGATGACCTCTCACCCTGTGGTGCCTTTTGGAAACTAAATATAAAATAAAAAAACCCAAGCACTACTCAAAAAGAATTTTGTAAAGAATTGGGCTGAAAATTGTGTCAAATAGGAGATGAAATAGAGAGAAGACACATCATTTCCATGAAGGCTTACAGATAAGGTGTAAGCTGGTGATGACAAAAATCCATCAAAAATGGCACACCAGTGGTAACCAACTAGTAACATAGTTGTCCAATTAACGTAGATTGTTCAAAGTGATAATTCCCATACACAATATATGTGCTCTTGAATCATTTTTGCGAGTGCAATTCCATCTAAAATCAATCTATCGCACTTTTGTGAGATTAGTTAATCCCAAACAAAACCGGACTTAAATGAATTATTAAACAATATTTAAGAACAAAAAGCGCATTAAATTTTAATGAATGAATAAAATGAAAGAAAAACTATATTCCTTAATATTTTACAGTGGTTCACTGTAACATCAAAGATGAGAGCAAAAATAGACATCCTTTGGTTATACCACCGGTAATAACACTAGACAACTTAATAGATTAAGAAACAAGCTAATCATGAAACGTGGAAGAAGACCACATGTGATACCAATCAAGAATGTAACATATTCTGAAGGTGCTTGGATTGAATGTAGGATGAAAAGAAAGTTATTAAATGAGTGATCAAAGGAGAGTAAGAGCTTTAAAAAAAGACACTCAAATCAATAGTTAACATTTTTAAGAATTATTTCTTAATATTGCAAAAAATTTCTGAAGTAGATTGTATGTATCTCTTCAATTTGTATTATTGTTGCAATAAACCGAATTCAAAGCAACGCATTGGATAAGCAATCATTTGCATAAATGTGTGAAGAAAACTCTTTTCAAAACAAAAGAAAATTTTAACATTCAAACATAAAATTTTTAAAAGTGATAAATGCTAACTTATTGTTCATAAATACTACAATATATACTTATTTTAATATTAATTTAATATATATTTTTAATATGTATTCATATGATATATATTATTAAATATTTTCAAAAAATAATTATTAATTATTAAAATTAGATCACTTTATTATAAGTATAGATTCAAAATTTACTTTAAAAAAAATAAAGTAAATATGATATATATTTATATATATATATATATTTAAATAGATAGATAGATAGTATTTAGAATTAAAATATAATATAATATTTAATATAAATAATAAAATTGTAGGCGCTTGTTAACGGAAGACTTATAAATATGAAATAATAAATGATTTTTTTAAAATTAGATAAAAATAATTTAATTCTTATAAATTTTAATAGGATATGCTAAGAAATACAAGTATTAGACCATATTTAAAAGACCTCCACTTTTAAGCCAGTCATATTTTTTTAATTAATATTAGACATTTTTCTAGAGATGCTTTAAAGTCAGTAAACCCTTCAAATATAAATATTTATTTAATTACAGAGCTTTTCAAATATAGAACCTAAATAATAACTTTTTGCATTCAGTAGAAAATATAAAAAGAAGGTAGGCTTTTTAAATAATTTTCGCTTATCAAATCAAAAATTTGTTAGAACAAATAAGAGTAGGATAATTTAGCTATTTTTCTTACCATTAAGTTCTTTCAGGCTCAATTTTAATTTCCATTTGAAAAGAATTGATTATATTTTATTTTTTAATATAGAGGTTACTTTTGTTAAATCAGTAATAATAACATATGTTTCTGTCATAAAGTGAGACAAGGATTAGTTAAATCTGGACTTGACGTTTACTTATAAAGATACTATCAATTTACAACCATAAAAATTTACACAAAAAAATAATACTTTATATAAAAATTTGATAGACAGATTGTTAAATAAATAAATTTTAAAATAAGTTTGTTTTTAAAAATTAGACAATGTTTCTATAAAACATTATTTATATTAATAATATATTGCACTGTATTTGAACTCTTTGGCATTTGAAAAGCACTGATTTAAACCAATTTAAATTTAATTATTAATTGTATATCGACATCAAGAATGATTGAAAATATATTTTGTCAATTGGAAATTTTGGTCTTGTTATGGGCAATTACCTGCACCAAAAGGCAAATCTTCCGTACTAGCATGTGAATCATCATCCCTACACAGAGCTAAAGAATCAGGAATATGAGCCCATTTTTGTTTTTCACCAGAAGCAAAGAGGCCGTAGAATAATGCCCCTCCTAAATATATTCCTGCTGCGATGTAAAAAACTGCTTGCCATTCACCCTGGTTCTAAAATGATAATATATTTAAAAATTGACCTATATAATCCTTTTAAAAAAAACTTTTAAAAACCTTATGTTGAACAAGATGGGCAGTAAGAAGAGGACTAATCATTCCCGGAAGAGTAGCAATTGTATTAGAAATACCCATTAAAATGCTTGCAAATTGAGGAGCCAAATCGAGATGATTAACACTTAAATAATAAATGAACTCAAGATTATATTTTGTTAAAATGAAATAAAATTGGATATAAAATGATTTTAATTTTTTTTTAAACAAGTTTACCTGAATCCAGCCCAAGCAAAACCTCCAAGTCCAACAGCAACGGTAAGATTGGCAACTACTGCTGTTGTGGTCGATGAATGTGCAGCAGCAAGTAGAAATAAAGCTTGAAAAATAAAGGCCCCACAATTGCATAATTTGCGTACTTGAGTAGTAGTCATATGCTCTCGAAGACGTAAATAATCAGCAAAATATCCTCCAATTTGGACCATTACTCCCATAACTAAATAAGGAAGAGCCGAAAAAAGTCCAGCACTTTTCAAATCAAAATCGAGTACATCTTAAAAAAAAGAAAAAAATATATAATTAATTCTATTCAAAATTAAAGATTAAGAAGTGCTGAATGTTTAGGAAAATAAAAATTTTCAATACATTAATTTTGAATTTCTTAAACTGTGTTCACTGGACATGCAGAACGAGTCGTTAAAATTTTAGTAAATTTTATATTATTTTAATTGATTAAAACATTTAAATGATTTCTTAGAAACAATCTTATGTAAAATAATTTTATAAATAAAAACGAATGGAGAAGTGAAAAAATTAAACAATAATTTTTTTCAAAAAATATTATGCGATCCCACCAAATTATTGTAAATATTATGGGATGTTCCGACTAAAACGTTTAAGAAACCCTTTTTTTAATATAATCTAATAGAAAATGTTAATAAATTTTCTTTGAATAAAATAAATAAAATGTAGTGAAAAATTTAATGAAAACCTTTCATAAAAGTTGGAAGTTCCGTTAGAAGAGTATAAAAACCCCAATTTTCACTGAAATGTGCTATAATTATAGCCCAGACAGGTAGAGAAGTAAAAAACCGTTTCCAAGGAGGAGTCACTGTCTAAAGTAAACAAATAATCAGATATTATTTTTAAATTATAAAATAATTAAAATAAATGGATGTTTAATAATCAAGAATAAAAAAAATTAAGATATAAATAAAAAAGAACTAATTTTTTGTTTATTTTAATAATTTTAAGATAATGTTTTGTGACAATAATATTATCGGTTATTTAGAAAAATGTTGTTTCTCTTATTTATATCTTAATTAAAATATGTTAATTGGAAAAATAAGGAAGGTGAAGTAAACGTAATATAAATATATATTTGTATAAATACGTTAGTAAAAGCCACCACCACTTTAATGATATTTACCACCTTATAATTAGCCGAATTTCCTATAGAAGATTTAATTAATTCTAATTCTTCTTCACAAATATATGGATCAATTTGAGGAGCATCAGACACAAATAACCACCAGATTAAACACCAAATTAATGCAAAAGTTCCTATAAAATAACACATTTACAATTAATATGTAATTTATTTCAAAGAAAAATATAAAATCAAATAAGAAAAATACCAAAAAAGTAAAAAATATATGGCCACCCAATAGTATCTGCTAATAGTCCAGATATTGTGAATGATAGTACTGTTCCAAAATAACTTCCAGAAAAACCAAAAGTAGATAGTTTACTTCTTTCTAAAGGAGGAGCCCATACAGACCATAATGCATGAATAGAGGGATAACTAACTCCCTAAAAATAAGATTGATTAAGAAAATATATAATTATTATTATTTAATATATAATTTTTGCTTATTTATTATAAAAGTAACATTTATATTTAATATAAAAAGATTCTAGTTTTATTTAAAATATTTTAAAATATTGTTTAAAACAAAATGAAAAATACAAATAAAAAATAATAAACATTTTATTTACAAATGAGAACTTTTAAGAAATAATTATAATATTTAGATTATGGCCAGATATAGTAGTCAATAATGATAATTTAATTATTATTATATTATTTTATATTAAAAATTTATAATAATTACATAATAATAAAATTAAAAAAAATAAACACCATGGCATAAGTAGCTTCATTAATTCCAAAACAAGTTATTAAATATTTTGAATTAAATAATTTACAACTAAATTCATAAATAAAACCTTTTATATTCTTCAATATTAATGAAATGAATTTAATTAATATGTAATTTTACTATTTAAGTGTTAAGAAGATTATAAATTGGGCTGTATATATATAAAATATGTAAGGTGTTGTTGAAATTATGAATGAATTTGGTTTAAAATATAGGTAAGCCAATAAAACAATTTGATTAATTATTTCATTTTTTTAGTAATTATTTCCTAAAATAAAATAAAATTTCATATCTTATATGAAGTGAATTAGAGTTTAATTTACCTCGAAAATTCCTTCAATCACACGACCAAGTACAAGAAGATATATGTTAAGTCTTGCTAAAAATGGTGTTATAAGGGTAATAAAAGCTGTGACTGCAATTCCAATTCCAAAAAGTTTTTTGCCTCCATGGCGTGCTGCTAACCATCCACCTGGAATTTGACTAATAATATAGCCATAAAAAAATGATCCTATAACAATTCCTTGCAAAGTAGGAGACCATGGAAATTCTTGAATCTGAAAAAATATGGGAAAATATATAGATTCCACTCATAAAAAAATTAATTATATATATTAAAATGTTAATTTTAATGGATAGATTAGGTTTTTCTCAGATTAACTATAAAACGATTTGTTTCCAAAAACTAAACATTTTATTAATAAAATATAATATTTACTACTCGACTTCTCCCATCTATTATTATCTTTATTTTCATAAGTTACATTAATGGGTTTCTTGAGAGAAAGTTATTCCTGAAAAGGTGATTATCTAATTGTAAAATTGATTAAATTGACATTAAATTGTCTTGATGAGGTTTCACTATGTTATTTCCAATGACGTGTTTCATGGAATATAATTGTGCTCTTTGGGAATTTATATTTCGAGAAATTCAAAAGAAATTCTTCTTGTTTAAGAACTTTTGCTAAATTATACAAATGTTCATTGAAATGTTTTGTAAAAATCAATATTTTTAGTTTGCACAGATATTTTGTTAGTTATTCTTTTGTGTTTTCTAGAATACGCTGAAAGATTGCTGGAAATATTTTTAAATCAAATGAAAGACATGGCAGTGTCCACTTTTAGAAGGGTATCTGAAATCGACCAAAAAGTTGAATTTATATCTAACAACTAAAAATCCTTTTGAAGACCAGAGTCAATTCAATCCTCAAAAATGGCTGTGATACCAGAACAAAAAATTTATTTAATTCACGAAAATCCATCCATAAAATCCTTTCTTCCAAAGCTGCACAGATATCTTCTAAGTTGATTGTAACAGATGCTTCAAATGGGAATTTTCATCTATTAGTTCTTGTACTAATAATTCCCGAATTTGTATTCCATTTTTTTTTTCTTGATCTAGTATTGAGCTTCAATAGGGTTTCTTTGAAATGTAATTATTCTCGATCATTTTTAAATGGACTTGTGTATTGTATTTTATTTTTATCTTTATTCATTCTTTGAAATATTCTTAAATCTTTATACTGAACTAATTTGAAATTTTTAATGGCACAATAGAATTGGTTAATTTCTAACACATATGTTCATAAATTTTTTCTGTTTTTAGACCACATTAAGTTGCGAGTCCTTAACTTACAAATGTTTCTCCTCTAAATAGTCCAAGCTATATTTTCGAAAAGTAAAGGAAAATTTCTATGAATATATAGTTCCCACAAAGGGTATATTTCAAGATTGACGATAGATAAGTTAATTGTAATATAATAGAAATGATGAAAAAATAATTACATAATGGTGTTCTCCGTCAATGCTAATGGTTTGATTATTTGTCATTGCAACAATAGCCACGCTTAAATTTGCCCGTAAAGCATAAACATTACAGAATCCAAAAAAGGCCATCATAGAGACCCAATATCTTCTTGGGAACCAAATGCACCATGTTCTTCTGAAAAATATGAATATAGGATAATAGTTAATAAATATAATATAAAACTCACCGATAATAATATTAATATAGACAACTAAATAAATAGAAATTAGATTGGAATATGAAATAAGTTTTCAAGAATTTGTGTAACTTAATTATTTTTACTTATTATTATATTAGGTAGTAATTTATGTTATTAAAGGTGGACTCAACTTCTCAATTCTTTGATCACTTTGTGAAATAATCATTCACAAGAAATATTAAAAAGACATTTCCAAAATAAAACTAAATAAACACAAAAGAAAAAGATCCAAAATTCAGAAATACTAATATTCTAGATAGAAATATATTTAATTTAATTTGAAATTAAAATTTATGAAAAGGTTTTATTTATTATAAATGAAATTAATAAATATGAATTGAAGATTTTTATAACATATGGATACTAATTAAACTATCATAATTCAATTAATTGTTAGTGTGAAATATAATTTACCTCTGTGTGCATCTATCATCTGTCACTTCAGTTAAATCTTGACTAAAATGTTGTGATTTTATAGCAGTTTTCTCAGTAGGACTATTTGATCTTGATTCTGACATATTGTTAATACTTTTAATTTTTTAATTTTTTTAATATCTGCTGAATATTAAATTGGGATATTTTTGTTTAATCCAATATTACATTATTCATAAACATAATTATTTTTCATAAATTATTAATATTGGTGAATTTAAATGGTTTAGATAAAGTATGATGGTGTGAAGGTATGAATAAAGAATATGGGACGAAACTTTCCTGATTTGTTATCGATGAAAATAGCTTCGGAATAAAATTAAGAGAACAATAAAATAATTACATTTCTGTTTTATGAATTTTTATTATTTTTACTAGTTTTTGTATATGCATATATATAATTTATTTTTAACTTAATAATAGTAATTATTATTATTAATAGTCTGGAAGGCCAGAATGTATTAAGAGGTCATTTAAAAATGTATGAAATTATTTCTGAATAAAATTTTTGAGATTTTGAGATTCAATAAAATGTTATATGAAATCTTCTATTACTTTAATTAACAATCATCCTCTATTAACGATTTATTCTTAGTAAAATGCTAGATCATAATTTTAATGTTTAATTTAGAAACTATTAAAGATAATGACCAAAGATAAAAATTTACAAAGTTTTCCTCATATATGACATTTCTACAATATTTTTATATTGTTGCCATCTCAATTCCATTGCAATACTCAACAAAGAACAGTTTATTTAGTTTAAATAAAAAAATCAAATCTACAACCCTAGCCAAATACCATAATTTAAAAACTTGTTAATTTTGTAAACTGTAAGTCTTGAATCTTCGGTCTCAAAAAGCTACCTGTCCAAAATTGGTACAAAGGCAAAAAACGGGTTTTTGTAAAATCACATGGGTTCAACTTTCGCTTTGGAGGAGGAAATATTGGTCTGGTAAAGTGTCAATCTAAGTTAAAAACCTAAAGATAAGATAGTGGAAAAAAGGTGGAGCTTGGATTTTTCCCTTTGTACCAATCACATACCATCTGTAATTTTGGACTGTTAATTTTCTCGAGAAAACAAACTTGTTTTCCATGAAGTTGACCAAGTTGATACTAATTTCAGCTATAAGATGGCGCCATTAAAACTATAAATTGTCAAAATTTATTATCAAATGAATTAATAAATATATATTTTTACCACTAAGTAAATATAAACAAATAATTATAAAAATTAATCGTAGAAATTAAATTAATATTTTATAAAATATTTGTTTATTTTTATGTATATTTCGTTGACTATTTCTTGTATTCTGGTATTCTTGTTTTAATCAAACTTTCCTATTATTTCAATTTTTCACAATCTTCAATTTTTTCTATTTAAAATAATGAATAAGTTTCAAAAACTTTATCTGACAAAATATGTTTTAAGAGTAAGTAATATTTATTTCTTTAAATATTTTGTAAATAAAACATAATACAAATCTCTAGTGTTCATCAAATATCTGCAAAATAAATTACTTTGGAACTAATAAAGGAAATATACCACCCAATCTTGAATATCAAGATCGTGAAAATGAACCAATTAAAGCCAAAAGAGCCAGGTAATTTTGATAATAATAGCAAATAAGATAATTAGTAAAATAATTATTTTTTTTTAAAGACTTATCTATCAATCAAGAAAAAGAGGTATGTTGGAGAATTGTTTGATACTCAGTACTTTTGCTGCTAAATACCTGGATTCATTTAATGAGGAACAAATTAATCTTTACGATAAATTGATTAATAAACCTTCAAATGATTGGGATATTTTTTATTGGGCAATAGGTAATAAGCCAACACCAAAGGAATATGATAATATTATCATGGATATGTTAAAAGAACATGTTAAAAATGAGAACAAAGAATCGAGACTTTTTCAGCCTGAACTTAATTAATTAGGTATTATTTTATTTATTATAAAAATATAATTTAAAAAGTATTTTTGTGATAATTTACAAATATGGCCCCCAACCAACATACATTTGACATAAATTGTCAATGTTTGTAGCTTCTAAAATTAAATTATTAGCTTGTCCTTCCACGGACATAGCAAGTGAAAAAGGATTTTTTTGTGTTCTGACCATGCCTTGTAGTCTTAATTCAAGATTGTGTAAATTCTTCACAGCCTAAAATAAAAAAAAATTAATAAGATTTTATTGAAATAATAAATATTTGGTTTTAGATATTTAAATTGAATAAACCAATTTGTGATGAAATAAATAATTAAGAAATAGTTACTTTGTAATATTAATAATATGTAATTTATATACTTAATAAATTAAAATCTTTATAGTTTATACACATTTACTATCTGTGTGTTACTGCTTAACCAAATTCTTCTTCTGTATTTAGTATTTTAATTTTACCCATGGATAATAAATATTTGTTTTTTTTTTTCATTATTAGTCCATAAATATCAATCGTTAATAGTTCTAAGCGACTTTATTTTTAACCGAGAAGTTGAATTTTATTTAAAAGTAACCTAAACCTTATCTCATTCCCCTTTCACCGAGCTCATATAAAATACAATTGACGGGATAAGTTTTTTTTTTTGATAACACAATTTTAGTTAAGATTTTTTAATAACAAACAACCCTTTACAAAAGATTAAAAAAATGCCCAATCAAGATCTTAATATAATTACCATCATGATCATTATCAATAAATATATTTATATATTTAATAAAATACTTACTAATTCATTGGTAGGTTCTAACTCATTTTCTGTTAAACTTTTTTTATTTTTCCACGATACTAACGGATCATATACAAAAGGTCTTAAAACAGACATTAAAGTTTCGACATGTTGTCTTAAAACTCTTAACGTTATTTCACAAGAGCGTCTGAAAACACCTTCGACTCCTAGAGGTCCCATTGCATCTACCATGTTATGTGTCAGTCTGAAGGGAACTCTCTCTGGCCATTCAAAATTTTCTCCCTAAAAATTGTTTTAAAATAAATTAAATAAAAAATATTTATAAAATTGAATTTTAAATTAAAATGTAAATTTGAATTTACCTTATTGAATAAACAATTGAAATCTACATGGACGGTATCTCCATTGGACGAATCTAGTAAAATGTTTTCTCCATGTCTGTCTCCAAGACCCATTATGTACCCAACCATAGACATTACAGCTGTTGTTCGGGTATATGCAGTTCTCGCCGCAAACCTTGTAAAAAATATATTAGATTCTTTGAAATTTTATATAATTAATTATAAATTATATATAATTATAATCATAAGAGTTAAAGAATTTTTGAATTATAATCGAATGATATTTATAAATATATATCTGAAAAAAGAAAAAAATTATTTCATACTAGGAGAATGTTTGATTTAAAAATTTACATTCAATATCTTAGTTATATTATTCCAATTAAATATAAATTGCTAATAGTTATTTCCGAGATTTTTTTCCATTTCATCATTTGATTTTATAATTTTAGGCTTTATTTTAAAAATACATTCACTATTGTTGTTCATATTAATAAGTTCTAAACATAAATTATTATAATATTACAAAATATTAAATATGTAATACAACAATATATTTATATTTATAGCATTTTTATTAAAATATCTGAAGATTAAACTTTTTAGTGCTTATATTTTTTATAATATAATTTAAGAAATTAGAATTAAAAATTGCAACTAAGTAATTTGCAAACATTTTACCAATCACAAGAATTCGGAAATGTTTGTAAAAACCATTCGCTGAGGACTGGGGGATGTCTTGCAAGAAAATTCTTTTTGAAGCGTTCCCTTTTTTCTTCTAATTTAAGTTCTTGTTCTAAAATTAAAATAAAATAAATATTAATTTAATTAAAAATTACCTTATTAAATAAAATACTTACTATAAATGAGACTTCTTAATACTTTATTAGGGACGTAAGTATTATGCTCTTTAAATAATTTATTTAAAATTGGCCTCAATCCTAGGAGATTAGGAACCCATTCAATTAAACCACATTCTTCGTTTAAAGGAACAACACTCTGAAAGAGTATGACATTTTATCATTATTATATTATGTGAAATTTAAAATTTATAAACTATTTACATATGTTCTAATGTGGAGATTGCGTAGTCGAGAATCTGGATCGTTTTGTAAATATTGATTAACGATAGCATTAAATTCCATAAGCCGAAAATCTCTTCTTAAATCATCCTAAAAATAAATTCAACATAAATTAACATTTAAAGAATTGATTTAAATAAAATATTAATTAACAAAACATACTTTCGGTTTACATAAAATCATATATTTTTTCCCATCAGATCCTTTTAAAGTAATTTTTCTAGGTTTAACCAATGAAGCTATAATAAGCATATCATCCTCTATCCCTTTAATGAAAACCATATCTCTGAAAAAATTTTGAAATAATAATATTATTGTTTTATTAAATGAATTATAAAATATAAAATCTTTTAAAATGACAGCTGTAAAATGTTTGTTATTATTTCTAAGTAGACAAGGTTAGTTTGAAAATTACTTTAAATAAAAACAAAATAATACTTACTGCGGAAATGGATTATGTTCGGGTGAATATCCATCGGTAGTGGTTTTCGGTAAGGAAACTTCACGCAATTTGGCAGTTGGAATCATTATTGAACTTAATTCTGTGGATTCAAGAAGTCGAGGAAGACCACGTAGTACAGAATTGATACTGAGATGGCCATGTTCCTAATAGATAAATAATTATACAGATATATGCTTGTTCTTTATTAGAGAAATATTGTATGAAATCAATGATAAACTCACTGAATGAAGTGGTTTGTTGGTTAATTCAATGAGTTTATCAGCCACATTATTAAAATCCACAATAAGTTTCGTTAATTTTGCATTTTTTACTCTCGGATCATTTAATATATCTTCACATCTTTTAGCTCTTGCTCGATGAGTTGACTATAATCAGAAAAAATTATAAAAAATTAAGCTTAAGATAAATTATTATTTATTAATTTATTAATGAAAAAATAAATATAATAATTATGTATTGAACCATCCCCATGGCGAAATATTTATAATGGATGAAGGTACTTTGGGGTCGAGAATAGATTCAATCAAAGGTGAATGGCAGAGAACTTTACAGTTCGATATCGCCTTGGTATAGATAATTATTATATTTATTTTTTCATTAAATATAAATATAGAAACTTGCTTTAATAACAGCCATAAACATCCACATGCATCTTTGTGGATAAGTAATAAGTAATTTCACAAGAATGTTTTTTAAACATTTATAGACTTCCGGTTCTGGATGACATATTCTTGATACAATTTGTGAAAAAGCAGTAAGGAACATATATGGAGGTAATCTCTCAAGGTAAGTTTCTTAAAAATAAAACATAAATAAAGTTTGTAATTCAATATAGAATTAATGAATATAATAAAATAAACATATTTACCAATTAATTGGGTCATTTTATATAAAACATCTTTCATTTTAGTTATAGTAGCGTCCGAAATATCTGGTTCAGATGAATTTGTTGAGGAAGAGGATGCGTCTGATCCTCTCTTTAAATGCAATTCAAGAGATTTATTCTTTTTCTTTTTAATTTGTATTTTGAATTTTTTTTCTACTTCATAGAGTCTTGTTCCATAATCTAACCAGATACTTAACATACGTGGCATTGATTGATATATATATTCACATCCGTATTGAAGAGATTTTCCAAAATAATTCAACATATGCATTTGTATTTCCCTAAAATAAAAGAAAAAATTAAGTGAAATAGATAACATGAAACATTGTCATTTGTGAATTGTAATGAAACTAAAAGATTTAAAAAGAAAATTCTAATTAAATTTAATTACCCTCCTGAAGTATCTTTTGTTTCTGGATGCATACTAGCAAAAACTCTATCATAATATTGAGCTTGAGATACCATACTTTTTTCCCATTGCCTACAAACTTCTACAGCAGCTTTATAGTTGGATATATTTACTTCAACATCCACATTAACCATTTCATCGTTATATGATGCAATCAATAACTTGGCCTTAAAAAATTGAAATCTATTAGTTTTTGATTTAGGAAAATTTTTAAAAAACATGTATTATACTTGAGCACAAAGTTTTCTATCTTCTAATCGATCTGTTGGTGAGAGTGTTTTAAACTTATCGGCATCAGGAAAATGTGTTTGAATACCTCTTTTCAAGGTCATAAAAGCTTGCTCTTGTTCTCCTTTATCCCAATGTAATTTGGCTTTTTCAATAAATAATTGCTTGGGATTATATTTCTCTGTATTAAGAATATAATTGTAAGCTTGCTGATATAAATTATCCCTAAATAATATGACGAGAAAGGTTAATTATATCTAGGAAATATGTTAATATAAATTCAAAAAAAATATGAGCTTACTTTCTGGCAGCTTCAGCACTTTTAAGCCAGCAATGCCCAATTTCCATCCGAAATGATTCTTTAATATTAGTTGGAACATTATGTTTTTCAAATAAATCACATGCAAGTTCAAGTAATGTTCGTCTTAGGCCAAGAACAGGTTCTATAATATGCGTAGATGGTTGCATTAAACGAAGTCGATCTGACCATTCTTCAGCAAACATATTATAAAGCGATTTTCCTTTATTTTCATCTTCGCAAATTTCTTTTATTTGCACAACAAGTTGGGAAATTTTCTCTATTTCGGATAAAATGTGAAGTCTAACTACATGTTTATATCCTTGTTGATAGCCTCCTCTGTCAACGCTCACAACTTGTAGTGCTTGTAAAATATGTCTTTTAGAATCTCTAAGTTGTGAAGTAAGTTGATCCAAAGCGCCTTGTCGAAGAGATACTAATGCTCTTCCTATATCCACTCCGAAATAGCCACTATTATATGTGAAATCAAGTTGTTCTAGTTCTTCAAATCGGGACATTCTCCAAAGCATTTCGGCTTCTTGTTCTTGCATTAAATGTTCTATATTATAGCCTTCTCCAATGACGCCTTGAGCAATATTAAGGGAAGAAAATGGAAGATTTAGATGTAAGTAACATTGAACAAGGCCCTGCATAAAAATTGGAGCCAACCCTTGATCATGCGCCAATCGTTCATAGCATGCTAATGCGTCATGATATTGTCCTGTAACCTCATGAGAAAGAATAAGCTCTTCAAGGCTTTGATCTTGTTCTTGAAGAGCTCGAATTCCAGACACAGCATCAGGTTCATCAAGTTGAGCGTAAATTTTCTAAAAACAAAAATTAACATTTGACATTTCATTAAAAAGATATTAAATTTATTTAGTTAAAATGGGAATAAGCTCAACAAATGAAAAGATTATAATTTGTTATATTTTAAAAAATTACAACTTACAGTTAATAACCACAAATAATCATTTAATTCTTTAGGATTTTGACGAACATATAATTCCATATACATTAAAGACCGGGCATATTCTTGACATTCATAACTTCCAGTTGCAATTGTTAAGTTTGAAAATCGATTAACAAATTCTAAAATTTAAATTATACTAAAATGTACAAGAAAATAAAATATATTTGCTATAATTTATAATCGATAAAGTTTGATGCTATCTGTATGTGGTGTTGAAGGCCTGGGATAATGATATCCCTTTAATTATTATAATATTAATGATAATAATATAATTTAATTTTATATAAATGATATATAGCAGTGGTGCGCAATCCGTGGGTCGCGACTCCTTTGGGGGTCGTGAGAAAAATCAGGGTCGCCAAATTTAAAGAACTTTATATAACAATAAAAAAATATTGGTGTGATGTCAATCAACGTTTATCTAAGTATCGTACTAATAAATATCTTCACGTAGGTAAACTAACTTCCTTAATGATTATAAAAACCTCAACTATCTATTCAGGGGTCGCGACAAATTTTTTCAAAAAAATGGGGGTCGCAATTGAAGAGAGGTTGCGCACCACTGATATATAGTATGGGTTATACTACTAGAATTAAAAAGTTTTATCTTAATTAACACAATTTGAAGACCGCATGCCCACCGGTGGGCACGCCGTACCACCCGTGGACACTTTTATTTAAATAAATCTAGGAGTTCAATAATGTCTACCTCAAATTATTGTATACGGAAAAAAATATTTAAAAAATAATATATGTAAATAATGATAAAAAAAAATGCCGGTCCATACATATGAAATACGATTTTGCAGTGCGATCTTCAACGTATTAAATAAGATAACTTTAGTTTAACACTAGTTTAATGGGAAATATCTTCATAGTAAAAATATATCATTTTTTTTTTGAATCTTAGTAAAATACCTTGAACTTTTTTATAATCATTTTGAGTTAAGCGAGAAGTTTCAATATCTTCACGTTTATGAGTCCAAATTATTTTCCATTCTAAGAGCCATCTATTTAGAAAATCAATTAAAGAATAAACCGTTTTAGAACAAAGGGCAAAATTTGCCGAATTATGACCTCTTGAAGAAGGAAATTTTGAATAATCAGCAGTCCATATTGGTATACTAAGTCTAGCTGAATCAGCAAGTTGTAGGCATTTTTCCCTTTCACATATTAATAGTTGCATTTCTTCTGCGAGTCTAGTCTTAGTGGATTCATCACAGAGTAAAATTACGTGCACTAAAAATAATTATTTTATTTATTTTATTTATGAGATATAAATTATTTAAATTTATAAATAAATGAGTTTTTTCTCCAAAGTTATTAACTTACAAATTATATAAGGAAAAAAGAATTGAAGAGTAGATAAGTCTTGACGACAACTTAATAAACATGGTTCAAATATTGCAACGATTTCAGTTTCTTCAATTTTGCTGACTAACAATGTAGCTAAATTACTACCCCATTCCAGAAGGGAAGAACTATAAGTTGATCCATAAATAGGGTGAGGAAATTGAGTGTTAATTTTTGATGTACTTGTATAATATGAAGATAATAAAGGTGTCATTAGCTCTTTCGTCCTTTCAGGAAAACTATGCCAAACAGCACTTTTTTCTGGAGGCCCATTTGGTGAAATTTCATAAACTTTGAGAAGTTCCTGTGTTATATAATTTATAAATTATTAAATAAATAAATAAATAAAAATTATAAAAAATAAAATCATACCTGAATAGCTAGCGAAAATGCATCCACTCTTTGAGTAAGGGTTGTTGACATAAAAGCTTTTACTAATTGATTTAAAGCTGCACAGCCAAAAGATTGAGAATTCACACTCAGAGGAAATTCACTATTATCTAAATTGAAATTGTTATTAAAATTTTAGTTTATTTTTTTATATAATTTAATATATATATAAATATTTTATTTATTAATAAATACTTTTTAATTTAATTATCATAGGTAAATTTCCTGGATCAATTGCTCCAATTTCGCCAAGACATTCAAGATAATTTATATTGAGATTTTTGTCTGCTTCTCTACATCCAAAAACCAGGGTCTCTAATAACTATTAACAAAAAAACATTAACATAATTATCAAAGTAAATAAATTAGAAATTAATACCTCAATAAAAGCAGGTTGAGCAATATCTGTTGATTCAATATAACTTCGAAGATTTCCACGATGTTCACTTAAGTATTTCCTTAAATCTTTTAATCCATACATTCTCACATCTAAATTTTCATGAGAAATATATTTAACTAATTCATGAATTCTGGATTTAAAATCTTTTGGTCTAAATAAATAAAAAGTAATTTGATTATTCGTTTAAAATTAAAATAATTAAGAGATCAAAAAGAGTTAATTAAAAGACATTTTTATTATCAAAATAATTTCATTTCGAAAAAGTTAAGATAGACAAATAAATAAATATAAAGCAATTTAAATAAACAAGAAAAAAATTTATTTACCTATTTAATTCAACATGTTTTTGAATTATGTTATAAATATTATCAATTGCTGGATGTTTTGGAATAAAATATAATTCTTTTATATGCTGAGAAATAATATTTTCTTTTTTTTTAATTAAAAATTTAAAAATAGAACGAACTTCATTTGGAAAATCATCTAATAATGGAAGTAGAGAGGCAAAAATTGTACTTAAAAGAGGTCCGATAGTATTTATATCAACACTAAAAAAACAAAAAAATTAAAATTTTCATAATATTTGAATTGAAATATTATTATTTACTTGTGTACGAATGCCAACCAAGCATCACAATTGAGGTCTGGAAAATTGCTATAATTTAATTTGAGTGCTGTTCTTAGTGTTGCTAAAAGTTTGAATCGTACAGGTGTGATATAATTAATTCCCATTAATCTAATAACTCGAGGGAGTGAACGAAGAGCTTTTTTTTTATCTGATTCACAACTCTTGTGTGTGACTAAACAAGAGTCAAAATGAATTAAAATTCCTAAGAAACGCTGGTGAAGAAATTGAGCCTAGAAAGATAATTTGTATGTCACACGTGAAATATTATTTTTATTTTTTATATCACACATAAATGTAAAAAGTAGTTTAGGCTCTTAAAAGCTCTTTGAAATTTCAAAAACTCAATATACTCATTAATAATATTTTTGAAGGATAATAGTATAAATATATTTACAATAGCTTGTTGATCCATGTTTTCTCGAGGACCCGTATATTCAGAATCATCTCTTGCAAGATCTTTTAAAATTTTAATAACTTTCTCTTCGTTACTATCATATTCTATTAATAATTCATTAAGAATTTTCTGAAATAAAATTCAATAGACCAAAAATAAGTTTTAAAAAATATTTAAGAAAAAATTAAAGGTAATTTAACTCTAAATATAAATATTATAAATAATAAACATTATAAAAATTAAAAAATAAATTACTGTTAAAGAAAGTTGTCTTAAATCTTTAAAAGTAAAATCAGATTGTAATTGCATAAAAGAAACACATTCTTCAAATATGGTTACACTTTCATAAAGATAAGTATACGTGTATATATATGCAAATTGAGTCTGAATTAAACCTTTTAGGCTCGTATTATTAATTTGAGCTACATCATTTAACAAAGTCAAGGCTTTTCTATGTCTCATTACAGCAGGGAGTAAATATGCAACAAAATATCTAAAAAAAAATCAATTATTTTAGTAATGAAATTTTTATTATATTATTATTATTTATTTTATTATTATATTATATTTTTATCAATATTAATTAAACTAACCGTGTATCGGCAATAATCATTTGTCTACCGCTAGGAATATAAAAAGCATTTGCAATTTTACTTGTGGTTTTTAAAAGACTATATCCAACAGTCAAATTATTAGCGACAATACTATTGACTATTTGCTAAAAAAAAAATAAAAAATAAATTTTAATTTTAAAAAAATAATAATATAGAGGCTTACTTTACAGAGTTCTTTTTTATAACGATTATATAGATGGACAGGCTTTAGATTATGAGATTTTGCTATATCTTTAATATATATTTTAACAACTTTGGCCATTGAAGAAAAAGGATGTGTAACAAATAACAACATTAACGAAATAGTCGGATATAAAACACAATCCAAAGGAACACTAAAAATATTATAAAATAAATATTATATTATAAATTTGTCTTGTATTTTAGTCTGTGTACTTTTATTTACCTTCCTATTTCTCTTAATGTTATAACAATAGTTTCTTGGATGTCTACATTTGAGTTATTTAAGCTAGTTATACTTGATTTAGTTAATAATTCAAAACATTGAGCAAGTAGAGGTTCACTACTCGAAAGTTCTTTTCGATCAGCTTGGCTTAAAGGCATATGTTCTTCTCTAAATCGTGCACAATTTTCTTTTCTAGTCTCTACCCAGCGTCCATCAAAGATCAAATGTGAAATCACTTTTGCTAGATGATGACGAACTGCTGGGTCCGGATCTTGAATAAGTTGTAGTAATCGTGAAGGCAATTCAGATGTATAAAACCAGGGTAAATTATGCATGTGATTAGAAAATCTTAAAGCTGCTCTAGTAATATTTTGTCTTATAATTGCTAATGGACTATTAACAAATGTAAGTAATCGTGGAAGAGTATTTCGAAGAAGTTCTAATGCCTCTTTTGAAGGTATAATATTTTTAGATTCTTCAGAAATGAGATTGTCTTTATTATCAGATATATTACATTTTTTACATAAAAGTTTAAAAATAACTTTTTCATCTTTAAGTTCTCTGAAAATAAAATTAGATGTGTATTTTATCAAAAAAAAATTAATATTCATCATATGAAAAATGAATTGGTTGAAAAATTTATTATATAATTTCCAAGATGTGATTTTCATCATAATTTGTCAGAGGCTACTTGTAATAGTAATGTTGCTTAACTTCAGAGATTTTAAATAGTAATTTTAAAGTGCTTACTTAATTAAAATTGTGGAGCCAGCTAATATACAAACAAGATCTGATATGATATACGACAGTGCTGAATTAATAGATTGTTCAGAGTGGTTATTTGATTTAATTTGATCAAATAAGTTAAAAGCTATTGTATATGGATTTGGGTGGTTCAAGAGAGCAACTGGCAAGACTTCAAAACACATATTACTAAGTTCTTGGTTTGGTGAAGATAATAATCGAATAAATATAAAAAATCGCCATTCATATCCTAATGTAGTATCAGCTTCCGCAAGAGTTCGAAGTAAAAAACATTGTAATTTCGAATCTAAAATAAAAATGTATATCTTAAATGCATTTTTTATATTTTGGTATATAAAATATTAGATAAGTCCCTCACCTAGTATATGAGGTTTACATTTTTCAAATATTTCAACAATTGTTGCTTCAATCGATAATGGTTTAGATAATAATTCATTTAACCAAGGTAGAGCAAGTATTATTAAAATCTTTTCAGCGGTTTGAGATGGAATAGAATTAAATTCAGGAAGTTTTGAGAAATTGGACAAAGTTTCAAAGCATTGCATTAATAAATTTGAATTATTTTGTATTTTATTTTTTAATATCTAAAAAAATAAGTTTGGTAAATAAAAGTGATCTACATTGATTATTTTAATTTTATTAAAGTAACTTTAAAGTTTATTAAATTATTTATAATATTTTTCTTACCCAAAAAATACTTTCTAAAATGTTATTTATGCATTCTTCTTGAAAGAATTTAAATTTATTTGGATGTAGTTTTACAGAAATACGAGAAACAGAACATATACAACTATTAAGCATTATAATAATTGAGGGATTTAATTGAACATTCTTTAAAAATATCAAAATGTGTTCATATAGAGATTTCCATGTTTTACTATCTTTAATTGCATTGGTTAAATCTTTGTTCAAATTTGGTTTTAATTCTTGTACAATAATATATTCAAGAATAAATAACCCATTCTAAAATAAATATAAATTTAATGAATATTTCATTTAAAAATTAACTTTATATAATATTACCATATTAAATTCAAGTTGATTGAATAATTGATCAATTATCGAAGTTTCAATTGATAATTTTTCTTCTAAATTTATGAATAAAATTTTGTAAAGTAATTTTCCAGAAATAAATTTTAAATCATCTAAAAAAGGACAAATTAATAAATCAATTATACTTAATAAGTTGTTTGAATAATTTATAATACTAACTCAGACTATTATTATGTTTCAATAGAATAATATCTATTAAAATATTGGACAATAATATATTATCCTTTACCAATCTAAAGCCATTGATGTCATTTATTACTTGAATAAAATTTTGAAAAGACTCTAAAGGATCTTCTAATTCAATAATTTTTTGAAGACACCAAAGTAATCTTCGATTCAACTGTAAGAAATATAAATAACTTTAGAAATTAGAAAAAAGTCAATAATATACAAAAAATGTTTTTCTCAGAAATACCTGATTTTCTGAAGGAAGACCATTATATTTAATTAGTTTGGTTGCTAGACATAGAGCTTTATTTTTTGTAAGTTTTGGTGCTAATTCTAATACTTCACAAATTAAATTCCAAATTTGGATTGAGGTCCAGTAAGAGGTCGTTAAAACTCCCGGTATTAATTCGCTGAGAATCTAAAATTTTAATTAATTATTTATAAGTTTAGTTAATTTTAGTATTAAATAAAAATTTCATAATAAAAATAATAATTAGTACTGCAATATCAAATATTTCATATATTATTTATATATATATTTATTTATTTACTTGTATTATAAAAATTTGAAGTTTTACAGGATCTTCGACTACTAATTCAATTGAGGCCAATTGAGGCATTGTAATCTCTTCTGATTCAGGATTCAAATATTTCAAAATCATTTTTATATCATTAGTTAAGACTAAATCTAAAAATGGAAACAGCTTATAATTATTGATATATTGTTTAATATAATAGAAAAATTATTCATAAAATTTAAAGGATTAAATTGCCTTCCAAGTTATTTGTCAATTGTAAATGACATTGAAATTTGATAGATAATTACTGTTTTTATCATTTTTTTTTAATTAAATTTTTAATAATAGTATTTTTACCTTTTAAAGAAAAAATATATTTTTCCAATATTGAATCAAACATATTGATATTATTAGAGGACAATAGTTGAAGAATTTTTATTTGACATTTTAAACTCAAATCATGAATATCTGCCAAATTTGATAAATTCAGCAAATAGAATAATCTTCCTAGTAGCCATGTGGTGAAAGCTAAAATGAGCGAAAACATTTTTTTAATTTTAAAAGAGATTTTCTTAATTAATTTGTGAAAGAATTTCTAATGTCACCTTACCTGTACATTTTTTTTCATTGTCATAATACGTTGACAAAGAACTATCTGATTTTGGTATAAACACCTGAGCATGTTGTGTACAAAGATTATATATAGATTCCAACAAAACATCTACATTCGATCTTGAAAAATTTAATTTATTAAATATTGTATTTAATGGTGTTATGACCATATGCCAAATTTGTTGTTGATCTTCAGAAGATTTAGGAGTAGACGGTTTAGAAACATTAATTTCATCTTCCATTATTAATTTTTTAGTTTAATTTAATGAAAAGCTAATTTACAACATTTTTAAGATTAAACAAATAAAGGAATAAAATTAATTCATAAATAATTATGTTTACATTTTATATCATAGATGATTTTCACAGATCATCCTCATGATTTTTAATTTAAGATAAGTCACATCACAAACCTGACCATGACATTAGTCACATTAATTTAAGCGCCTTATTCGGTCACGTGATATTCAAAATCAGGGGAAACCATGGGGGAAACACCAGGGAGGTAGGGAGGGAACATAGAGAACAAAATTTGTCGCCTATCTGACGTCACAGACGCCATTTTGGATGTACCAAAACATTATAATAGGTTGGGGAAAAAGAAATCCATTATTTTTACGTGAACTTCAAGACTTTATTTAACATGTTTTGCATTGTCCAATTTAGGTCAAATATGCACCATTTTGTTCTATAATTTGTTGCCATTTTAATGGTAGCTTCATTATGCCTCTCTCATAAAAGTCTTGGTCCTTATTAGCGAAAAACTCCAGCAATTGATTTTCACACTCTTCCCTTGATGCCAATTTCTTATCACTAAAACACGCTTTGACCACGATCGCTTTCGCATAATGTTGTCGTATGTGACCCATTTCTCATCCCCAGTCACCATCCGTTTAAGAAATGGGTTGATTTCATTACGTTTGGCCAAGGCTTCGCAGATGGAAATTCGATCCATCATGTTTTTTGGTGTTAATTGGTGTGGCACCCAAACATCAAGCTTTTTTTTAAACCCAGCTTTGTGCAAATGGTTTAAAACTGTTTTGTGGTCGATCTTTAACTCCTGGGCGATGCTACGACTACTAACATGCCGGTCCACTTCGATGATTTCAGTGACTTTGTCGACATTTTCGACGACGGGCCTGCCTGTGCAAGGGGCATCCTTAACGTCAAAAATACCCGAACGGAATCGACGAAACCAAAATTGCGCGTAATTAGCTGTTACAGTATCGGGACCATAAACACTATTCACATTTTCAGCCGCCTGACTTGCATTTTCGCCCTTATCAAAGAAAAACTGTAAAATGTACCGAATTTTCTCTTTGTTGACTTCCATCTTTAACGCCGTGTAACTCAGAACTGAATGGACAAAACAAAAAACTGCAAACGAATTCTTTTAGTGCGAACTGTTACCTTGACAACGAGCATAAATTTGAAATTGTTTGATCGATAATTTACGAGATATCGATCACTACAGCCATCTACCGAAAAAATAATGGATTTCTTTTTCCCCAACCTAATATTTCCCATTGAGTTTAATGTTAATATATCATCAAATTTCGGGCCTTTTTTGTGGAAAATTATGTGAGCAAAAATTTCCTCATGAAGAAAGAACTTTAAATTTTATTTTATTTGAACTGCAGACCGTTTTGATATGCATACATGTAGTGGCGCAACCAGGGGTGGGGGGGTTGGGGGATAACCCCCCCCCCCCCAGAAGAGAAAAAAAATATAAATTGCTGTATATTATGTACTATATTACAAATATAAAAGAAAAAAAATAATTCTTAAAGTATAATTTAGTGTATAATAAGAAAGTTTATTTTATTTTAAAAAAATTTTAACAAAAATAAAAATTGCTTATTTTTTCGTACAGAATTAAATATAAGAAATAAAAAATTATTTTATTATTTCTCCTAAATCATAAAAAACAAAAGACTTAATATAAGATTACTAGATGATTGTGAAATTTTCCAATTTGACTATTATTTAAAAATAAAATAAATAAAAATATTACTCAAATTCTAAATATTTTTTATTAATAATACATTAATTGCTAATTTCATAAAAATTATGAAGCGAAGACTAATTTTTTCAAATGGAAACGGGTAAAAATTCCAAAAAAAAAAATCACTAAAAACAAATTTTTTCATTTTTGTATTAATTTTAATTGTGACTCAGAAAATTAAATCACAAGGTGAGCATGACACCCAGTTGCCTGAGACACGACCTCCCAAGGAGGTAATCGGGCATGGGCCGAAAGTAGGGAAAAATAGGTCAAAAAATACATACATAGGGCCCACACACGTGATTTTTCCAAAAAAATAGGGGTGTCAAATTCGTATGTAAAATAAAGGGAATTTACTCAAATTCCGTTTATTAGCATACGTTTTAATAGCTTAATGATTCCAAATACAAAATACACCATTTGCACCGTATATTTCACCAGGGAATATATAACGCAATTTGTGAAATTTACTATCATCAGAGGTTGTCTTTTTCATTTTGCTCAATGCATTTATAGAAACATCAAATCAATGCCAGAGAAGTTTTGAAGCTCTATAATGTTATAGATAATCCTGATAACTCCACTCATTTACGAACTCTTGCAGCTTTGGTTTTGATACCACCATCAAAAGTCATTGTAGCCTACCAAGCATTAGCTGGACGACCAACAGGGTAAAACTTCGTGATCTTTTTTCTTACTTCGAGCCTACTTGGTTAGGTGAACAATATTTGGCTGGCTTTTATGACCTCGAATTCGACATTGGAACATTGGAACATCTACGATGCCACTTTGATGGGTTTGCCTCGAACAAACAATGCATTGGAAGGTTACAACAATGCTCTTCGTTCACGCTTAGGAAGTTACAAGACATCAGTATGGTACCTGATTAAGCAAATCCATATTGAGCATAACCTTATCTCTTTGGAAATCTGTCGTAATGTTCGTGGTAAGAAGCCTGATCCACCAAGGAAACGATTCAGCGATTCGCATGAGCTTCTGACCATAATGAAGGCAAACCATGAAAAATGGGACGCTAAAACCAGATGGAACAGATGTGATGACACCAAGCATGATGTATAACTGTGTCAACTGTGTATAACTACCTCATTCAAGTCTCTTCGGCTATTCATTATTAAATAAGTAAAAAAAAATTAGGGAAATTTTTTTTAGGGATTTATTCTTTTAGGGATATTTGCATTTAGGGATTATTTCTTAGGGATTTTTACATGATTTTTTTCAAAATATCCTGCCACTACGGGCGGACGAAAAGCTTTCGAAATCTTAAAGTAGTTTTTTATAAATAACTCCTTTATTATTAAGTTTAGGTAAAAATGAATATAATGAAACTTTTAGTAAAAACGATTCCCTATAAATTTAATACGATAGTATGATAATTCTCATAAAAATCGGTATTTATTGAGAAAATCAATAAAATGTGCTTTGACACCTCTTTAAACTACCCTTACTTATGGTCCTATCTTGTCTAAAAATAATCCAATCCCCGCCTATCATTCACAAAAAAAACATCTAAATATCAAAGTCCAAGACAATATCTCATTTTGTTTAGACGTAATCTCGGTAACGAGCCGGTTTAAAAAATTTTTTTTGCAGTTTTGGATTCAGAACCGTCTGAAAAGTGGAAATCTCGAAGAATCTCGGAGCAAAAATTTTCAAAATTTTCCGATCATCGTATAAGCTATCCTTATTTCATGAGGAAAGCTAAAATGATTTACTTATAGCTGGAAAAAATATTTTCTTTCTAAAACTGTGAATACGAGTAAATAAAATACAAAAATAAATTTTTTTGCCAGATTTTGTAAAATCAGTGTTTCATTTCAAAACTTTTTTAAATATTTAATATACAAAAAAAATCTTAATGAAAATTTGTCTTTGAGAGATCCCGGGGGGGGGGGGGGGCATAGGAAGGTGGAGCGGCTAGTCAAACCCCCCCCCCCCCCCCCAGGATCAAATCTGGTTGCACCACTGATATATGTATAAAAAAAAATTAAATGTTGCGGCAATCATTCTCTTCATTATGCTGAAGATTAGTCAATTAAAAAGAAATTAACATTAGTTTAATGGAAAAATGATTACAAAAAATAAAATATAAACAAAAAATATATTTATTAATGTATGACGCATCGAGTGCTTACATGTAGAGCCGGCCTTCTTCACCTAGCTGTCTTTTACTTTTATTTCCACGTCGGTTCGTGCATCCATATGCAGAACATGCCAAGATAATTATTTTTAAAAACTAAAATAAAATAACTATTTATATCCTGTCTATAACCTAAACCCAGGTGTATACCTAACATGGTCTTAGAATCCAGTTAGAATCTAATAAAAAATAATTTAATATTAAATACAAATTAAATTATTAAAAACTATGATGAGAAACACTCAAATGCGAGATTTAAAACCGAGTTTGTCTTCTGAATAACCCTAGTAGAGAGCGCTGCAGGCGCAGGCCAATTTTCGATGTTAATATATGAATAGTTAACTTTCATATATAACCAACATTTCTGAAAAAAGAATTGAATAATTGATTGCTGAAATGTTAGTTTTATCTCCAAATAGATAATTTTTCACTTAACTGAAAATTCTACAATTTTTTAATTCCCAATATTCCTTCTAAATAAAAATAAATTTAAAAAACTTGCCAAACCCGTTTTTTTAATTAGTTACAGTGGTAGAGGCGCTAAAACCTCTGTTTCAAAATTTAACATCGAGTATTTGTGATTTTAAAGTTAAAGATAATCTGTGAGTTCTGTTATCATTTTGAAAGAAAATAAACTTATGAAAAACATGCTTAAAAATCATCAAACTATAAGTATTGCAGTACCAGGATCAATTCTAAATGTGGTACAAAATGATGACATGAAATCTTATATAGCAAGTGAAATTGCAAGATATTCTTGTATTTATAATGTTGATGAGGTATTTATACATTTACAAACACATTTTTGTTTATAACCACATTTAAACTTATTTTACAAATTATCTAGATAATAGTTTTTGATGACATGTATGAAGCAAATGCTAAGCAAGAAGATGAAGATAAAATAACTCCTTCAAAGCATTCTTGTTTAAAACTTGGAAGAATTCTTCAATATTTAGAATGTCCACAATATTTAAGAAAGCATTTTTTTCCTTCCCATCCTGATTTGAATTATGCTGGAATTCTAATTCCCCTTGATGCACCTCATCACTTGCGAATGGACGAAGACTTTTTATTCAGGTATATACATATTTCAAATTAAAATTATATTTAATTATTTATTTACTCCTTTATCTTTTACACAATTCTCTGAATACATTTTTAAAAATATAATGTCTAGAATAATAAATGTAAAGTTATTATTACTTTAACACTAAATCTTATTAAAATTTAATTGTGTATTAATTTTGTAAAATTTTTGAAAAGCAATTTCAATAAGTGTTTTTTTTTCAGGGAAGGAATAACTACAAAAAAATGTGATATGGGAACATTAGTGAATGTTGGATTATCAAAAGATATTTATATAGATCAAGTCTTAGAACCAAACCAACGAGTCACTGTAAAATTAATTCCTTCTAAAGGAAAATCAAATCAAAATAAAGGTATTATAGTGTCTCCACAAGCGCCAAAATCCGAGACAGGAACCTATTGGGGATATAATTGTCGAGTTGCGAAGAATTTCCTTTCTATTATCTCGGATTGTCCTTATAAAAAGGGCTATGATTTAATGATAGGAACCTCAGATAAAGGAAAAAGCATTAACGAAATAAAATCATTTCCACAATATAAACATGCATTAATTGTTTTTGGAGGTTCAAATGGATTAGAATCTGTTTTGAAAAACGACTCGATTTTACCCGTTCATGATCCGCATATTGTTTTTGACTTTTATTTAAATACATGTCCTTCTCAAGGATCAAGAATAATAGAAACTGACGAGGCCATTTTATTAACTTTGGCTAATTTAAGAAAATTATTGCATCCAACATGATTAAATAATTTTAACCTTTTCCTAATATTTGTAATTTTAAATAACAATTTTTAAATTATGTAACATATTGTAATGATTTTTTTATGAGGGGAGAATTTTAAGAAAAAATAAAGGTTGGACTTTGAATGGGCGTGAACTGACCCGGAGATCTGGACTAAAAAAAGAGAAAAAAATCAAATTTAAAATTAAGAATTAAAAATTTATTATAAGATTTATTATATTTAATGTTTAAATATAAACTTTTAAAACCGTTAGATTTAAATATAAATCTTTTAAAACCTTTCGATTTAAATGTATAAATCTAATAATTATAATTTTATATACAGAATAATGATATATATACCATAAAAGTTCTTTACATTCTTTTAAACCTCAAAAACTAGAATCCTTTAATTTATATAAAATTTAACTTAAAAAATTTTTTATTTAAACATTGGTTTTATATTGATTTTTTTCCATGCTTTTTTGTACATTTCTCTAGATACCCCATATCATCTTATCTTTAAACAAAGCTTATGATTTTATAATTTATATTTGATAATTTTTTTAAAAAAAATATATAGTATATATATAGCCTTCTGAATAATTACAGATCATAATAATAAAATCAAAACAGAATGATAAAACAGCATTTTATCAATAATTAAACTCGCTGAAAAGAAAATAACCTGTACTTCCAGGCAATCTTAATATTTATTAAGAACTCTGACTTTTCCCTCCAGAAGCAACTTATATTCCTCCCAGTATAGTATTCCTTTTTTCAGGATTGTGGTTCTGAATTCTCTCAAAATAGGGACTTTATTTTTCTATTTAACAATTTACTTTTGAATGAGATTTCACTCTCTACTCTGTTCATACAAAATTTCTCACTAAGACAAAAAAACAGAAAAAAAACTTTAATCCAATCGGATGCCTTGAATATGAGATAAGTGAAGTTGAAACAAAAAAATATAGGTGGCTCGATCTTTTTGTCCGTGAGTGTATATATAAGATACAAATAATTATACTTTGAAAATAGGATTCTTCGCATCATTTGTGGGCCTAAGAAAGATGAGGTCACCGGGGAGTGCATAACGACTGCATGACTTTTATACCTCTCTAGACTTTTTAGAAAATCGAGAAGGTTGCGATGGGCAGGATACGTGGCAAGAATGAAAGATGAAAGACTAGCGAAAAAATATATTTAGGAAACATCTGGTTTAAAGACCAAAGACGCTGTGGACGGACTATGTAAGAAGGGATGTAAGAAAGATAAGAGAAAAGAGGATTTCAATGAGTGGACAGGACAGAGATACAATGGAGCGCTAAAATGTTGTTCACCTTGTATTTATATACGAGGAATTTGGTAAAAACAATGAATCAGTATTGGAAGCACAGCGTACATTCAGTCTTCGATTCAACATTGATCTACGCTGGGCTGTTCCCAATCGTTAAACCATGAGGTGGGTAAATTTTTTTCGAACAACGGACAACAAAAAAACACCTTAAGGGTTTGAAAAAAAACCACGATGAACTGAAGGAGGCAGCAATCAAAGCAGAAATTATATCTATTAATGAACCCATACTTCTACGCGTTCACACAAATGAACATGACCCAATATAATTTTTAAAACTTAAAATATTTCATTGTTCCACTATTATGGGAAGTTGTAAAATTATTAGAAGCTTTGCATTTTATTAGTGTAGATTTATAGATTGGGTATATAGGAATATGAAAAATTATTTCACAAATAAAGTAAAATAATGTTTTTATATTATTTAATTCATTCTATTCAATTATTTTTTTTTAATTTTCTGGAAATATTTTAGGGTCTTAAACGAGTTAGTAACAAATCATTCAAGATTCAATTGTTTCATTATATAAATTGTATAAAAATATAAAATAGTCACTATTTAAGAACTTGAATATATTCATGCAATATTGTTAAAATTTTAGAAGCAATAGATAAAGAAATGTAAGATTTTGAAAAACTAAGATTTACATATTTATTTATACAGATAAAGGTTCTAGGTAATTAAAGAATTTCCAAAAAAAATATAAAAAAATAAAGAATTAAACTTTTATCTTTAAAATAGTATAAAAAAATAAAGTGATATAAGATTTAATACAATTTATATTTATATTCTTCATTTTGTATCTTTATGATAACTCTAAGGCATCTTTTATTACATAGTGTAGAAACAATTTCTCCTTTAATTTGCTCACCTAAAAATATTATAAAAATATTTAGTAAATAAATATATAATTATAGATTTATTAAATCATAGATAATGATATCATGTTATGTTAATGCCCAGGGATTTCCTGAATTTTGATGGACAATTTTATTTAACATTTGAAATAAAATAGATTGTGAGAATTAAAAGTTAAAATTTTAATAGTATTATAAAAAAAATAAACATTTAATAGTTCAAATTTAGTGCTATCCAAGGTATAATGAATATCTAATATAATTATATATATATATATATATATTTATTGATTTTATTTATAAATAAAAAAAATAAAATATTTAGAATAATTTATCAAAATATTTTAATAAATATTAATATATTTGTATTTTTAAATTTTGATATTTTAATAAGTAATTTTTTTTTAAAGATAAATATATATAAAAATAAATTTTACCTTGTTTTAAATGTATTGGTTTTTTCAAAAAGAAAATTGTTTGTTTCCAATGTGTAGGCTTTTCTTTTGGAGAGGTCGAAAATGATACTGAATTGGGAAGAGAAAAGTCGACATCAAAATACCCTACGATAGCAGTAAGAGTATCATCTCTTAAAGCTTCGAGAATAAAAGTAGAGTGCATATGTAAATTCTGAAGGGTACAGGTATTTAAATCTAATTTATGGATAGTTGATGAAGTTGTAAATACTTCATCCGGATTGACTATTGCTACCGAAGGCTCTTTAATTACTTCGTTTTGAAGACATGACATTTTATAGTCATATACATTACTCCAATATTCAACTTTTGAAGCATAAAGTGCTAAAATATTATATAAATAAATAAATATAATTAAATTAAATAAAATAAAAAGATTTTCATAATTAATTTATATTAAAAATTAATTTACCTTTATCAGCTAGACCAACAAGATTAACAGTACATTTGTTGGGCATTAAAATACCACCATTTTTTAAATAATTATCTCGAGCGTAAATGATCGAAGCAAGCATTCCTTCATATAATAAAAAATAGCCCATCCATTCGGAAATGATTATATCAAATTTTTCAATTGGTAAATTCGTATCTTCTAATCTTCCTTTGATTAAGTTGATTTTATTTTCAAGTTTATTTTCTCTATTTTTTAAATAATTATTTTGTATTATTAAACAATTAATATAAATAACATAAATCTTGAAAAATACCTTATTATATCCATGGCATTATAAATGATATCGGACTGATCAACTCCTATTACTAGTTTAGCCCCAGCTGAAGCTGCAAACATACTTAAAATTGAAGTTCCGCATCCAACATCAAGTATATATTTATCTTTAAAAATTTCTTTATTATTTAAAATAGCATTTCGATAACTGGATGTTCTCACATCATCCTAAGATAAAAAATAAGTAAGTTATTTTGTTATAAAGTAAAATAATATCAAATTAAAAAACGTTTCTTACTGAAAGCATCTCAAAATGGATAGAATAATGTGCATATGAATTAAAATACCCTTCATCGTCTTCAAGAGATCTAGTAAATGTTTCATTTTCACTTCCTTCTACAAAATTTCGTGTAAATTTTTGAATACTTTTCAAGTCTTCTGTTAACCTTTGTAATGATTCATCTTTTTTTTCGATCTATAATTTTAATTAAAATATATCAAGTTTATAATTTTTTTTTATTATAAAATTATATTAATTTTTCAATTTTTAATAATCCAATTATTTTACTTATTTGTTCCATTTTTATGTTCATAAGGCAAAAGCTCTTGTAGTGTAAATAAGAAAATATGTATTTATAAAAAAGAAGCAATGTAAAATATAAAGCTCTTAAAAACTTGCAGAGAAAACTATTATTTGGTGAATATTGATTAACAGCAGAGCACCATGAATAAAGTATACAAATAATATTATTTGATATTATAAGTACAATTTAATTGAAATAAGAGCAACTGCTAATATTCTAGGTCACATATAAACAAATTATATTTTCATAAAGAAAGTTGACAGTTGCTCAAGTTATATCATACCGATATTCTCATTTAAAACTTTTCAGAACATTTTCGTTTTTATAAATTTCTATTTTAAAATAATTGTTTGTTTACCTCTTTTTTTAATGAATCAATTTTTTCATGTAATTCTAAATAGTGCAATTCATTAATCCTAATAGTACCATTTTCAATTTCAGGTAACTGAGTCTGTTCTATATTGTATTCTGTTACAATATCAAGCTCATCATAATCTAAAATAAATAAAAAATTTAAAAAAATTAAATTTTTTGTCTCTATTTAATCTATAATTCAAATAAATCTAAATTTTGTATATAAATTACCGAGCATAAGCCAAGGATCATTTTCAATTACAGGGGTTAAAAACTTTTCATCTGACCATAAGGGAAATTTCATTTTCATTATTTCTTCCGGGGGTGATTGTTTACTTCTTATAAAATTAATTAACTTAATAATTGAGTAACAATCCATTTTAAAATAGAGTATAAGTTGGGAAAAATCAAATTTATGCTCATTTTTACAATGGGTAACTGCTTCTTTTATGTCTTTAAGTGAATAGGAGCAAAATATACAAGAAAACTCAAATGTATTTTTTTCTTCAATCCAATTGTCTGAATCTTCTGAATCATCTGATTGTTGTTCATTATTATTTTCAAAATGATCTGTAATTATAGATAAATTAAATATGTTGAAATGTAATGAAATTTCAAAAGCACATGGGTAACCTTTTTGATCCATTTTTTGAAAAATGTTCACCAGTGGGGTATCAGCTCAATGGGACCGGTGTAACTCGAACACCAGATGGCGTTACATGAAAACGGTTGACTCTTCGGGCGCCCAATAGATGGCACGGCAAAAAAAAATGACCGTAGATCACCCCCTCCCTCAGGCCTTCCGAATTCCCTGCAATTATTTGAATATCAAACTCGATAACCACATACCATCCGTACACATAATATTCGAAACAAACCCAGCAAACATGGTATTAAAGGTAAGTAAATTTTTTATTATTTAAATTATTTTATTATTTAATTATGAATTATTTTTTATATGCGCATATATTTAGAATTTAATTTTATATGAAAAAACTCATTTTATTTCAAGTGTTATATATTTTTTTAGAAATTAATCAATTTTTATTAATTTAAAAGTCTAATTAAATTAATTTTTATCTCAATAAAATAACCAATGCTTTTTGTTTTATTAATTGTTGCAAATTTTATCATAATATAATCTTTTATATTTCATTTATTATATAAAATAAATTTACCCAAATATATATGTGACCAGATGCCCTCAACAAAGAGCCAAACTCGCGCTGGTTTAATAAATACTATTTATTAATTTTAATTTATAATTTAATTTAAATATAATATATATGTGTTAATTTATTCAATTGGAATTTGCATGATAGCCGACCGGAGACATCTCACATTTTTTTCATTTATAAATTTACCCAAATGTTCGTAAATGAGTTGTTTGATAAACTTAGATGATTAAAAATGCATTGGATTAATTATTCTTAGTTAATCAATGATTTATGGATTTCTTGTGATCTTTTTAAATAGTATCTTTTTGGAAATAGAAATGATTATTTATTTATTTATTTATAAATTTCCTTCTCACTAAGAACAATTCGTATGTGTTTCTCTCGTTTCAAATATTGGCATTGAAGAAAATTTTTAATCCATACATATTAAATATTAACAAGAACATTATTCGTTTATTTTATTTATGTAAATTACATAAAAGTAGGTGGAGTTTTCTGTTAATTTAAATTATTTATTTGGATATTTGAAAAAAGCATATTTGATTTCTGTAATGCTAATTTTATATCTCAATAAATAATTTTTAAATTCCCAATATTCATACAAAAAAAATTTAAAAATGCCTCCCTCGTCGGTCGGTAAAAACGCTCACACAGGTCCAACCTGTTTGCCAACATTGCCATCACTAGAGGTGAAAAAAAATAGCATTGAGTGCACAGAGCATCCGTATTGAGTGATTTACTCTGTGTACGGACGGATAACAGTGGATCACAGACTATCTGGTACGGATACTCTGTGCTAACAATCAATGTCAATTTTTGAAACACTATTTTATCGCCTCTGAACGCTGTCATATGAACTAAAGAAAAAAAGCGGGCCTGGAAGGTTTTTTAAATTTATTTTTATTTATAAGGAATATAAATTGGGATTTTAAATAATTTAAATAATTTACCCGGAAATGAGTCAATAATGCGCTGAATGACAACATGTAGTATTAAATAAATTTTTAAAAATTAATTTTTGTGGTTATTTAATAGATATTGATGTAACATATAGCCTATGTTCAAATAGAAGTATGTAAGAATATTGTGATATAATTTCTTAGAAATTGGTTCAGCCAATTTTGAGTCTATAATGTCACAGGGATGGTCTGTGGTCACAATTTTCCTGACTGACAAACAGATAGATAAAAACATTCTAAAGCCACTTTTGGATTCTAGACAGTGGTGTATTGAGAGGGGAACGCGGGAGAACGACGTTCCCTTACCTTTTTTCAGAACCGGAACGCGTTCCAGTACTTTTTCATGTCCCGACAACTCCCTCTTAAATCTACTGATAGAATTTCTTTTTTTGTGTTGTAAATATTTTGTATAGTAAGAATAAGAAAAAATAAAAACTTATATGGAAAAAAATAGTTTGCTGAAAATAGGACTTTTTTTGCTCCCTCTATGCGTTCCCTTCTTATTTTACCAATACATCCACAGGCCATACATCACTGATTCTAGAGGTCATGAAACGCACGAAGATCTGCAAGATTTTTAAATTCTGAGCAATGTACAGACAATAACTATATATATATATAGAGAGAGAGAGAGAGAGAGAAAAAGAGATTTATAATTAAAATTTTTATTTTTAGTGATTTTGATATTAATGATTGGTAATATTATAAATTATTTAAACCATATGACTCATTATCATCCCTGCTCATTATATATATATATTCACAATATTCATACTATTTTGACAGATGACAGTTGATTAAATTTTTTTTTAGGTATATTTCATTAAATATATATTAATACAAAATAATTAAAAATGGAGTGGTTATTTGGAAAGAGACTAACTCCTGAGGAGATGCTTAGAAAGAATCAACGAGCTCTAAATAAAGCAATGAGAGATTTAGATAGAGAAAAACAAAGGATGGAACAACAAGAAAAGAAAATCATTGCAGATATTAAAAAAATGGCAAAAGAAGGTCAAATGGTTTGTAGAAAAATCATTAAATTTTATTTTGGCTTTGCAACTCTCTTAATCTATCATTATTCTTTGACATGATGAATAATTTTTTATATATCATATATTGTCATATATGTATTTATAGATTTCTTTCAAATTTTGGGCTATTAAAATGCTTTCAATATTTTATTATGAATTCAATTATATATTCATTATATCAATAATGTTTTTAAAATTAAATTAAATAAATCATATATTAATTTCTAAATTAAAATCAAGCTTAAAAATATTATCCCTAACATTTAAACTTTTATTCATTACTTTACTGAGTATTTAAATAAATAAATATACAGATATATATAACAACCTATAAATGTATTAAATCAAGAATTATTCAGTTTTTAACACGCGAAAAGTTCAATGCAGAATATTCTTAACATCAATTTAAAAATACTAAAATACAAAAATAAGAATCTATCAACTTGATTCAAAACCGAAATCCCAATAACATATTATTGCACTAATAATTAAATTTTGAGAGATTTCAATTTTCAAAAAAATAGATTATTATTATTATTAAATATTTATTTAATTTTATTATAAGTTATCATATTAATATCAATATAATTATATAAGGACTCAATTATAAACATTTATTGATTATTTCAAACATTTATAAATGAATGCATCTTTAACAGGAATCAGTTAAAATTATGGCAAAAGATTTAGTAAGAACAAGAAGATATGCTAAAAAATTTATGTTAATGAAAGCAAATATTCAAGCAGTATCATTAAAAATTCAAACATTAAGGTCTCAAAATGCAATGGCTCAAGCAATGAAAGGTGTTACCAAAGCTATGCAAAATATGAACAGGTTAATATCAACAATTTATGAACAATTATTTTCTTTTTTAATATTCAAATTATATCTCGATTTTAGACAACTTAATATGCCACAAATATCAAAAATTCTTCAGGAATTTGAAAAACAGTCTGAAATTATGGATATGAAAGAAGAAATGATAAATGATGCTATTGATGATGCGATGGGTGATGAAGATGATGAAGAAGAGAGGTATGTACTTTTTTACTTGCTTATTTTATCAAATAACATCGATAAAAACACAAAGGAATTTTTCCATAAAGTAACTTTATATTTTCTAAAATTATTTTTCAAGAGAATATAATAAAATTCATAAAGTCTAACACATTTATAAAGTTATAAAATATTATTTTTCTAAAAGTAAAATTATTGATTTAAAGATGTTTTATTTATATACTGCCTGACTAAACTATAGCAACTGAGTTCGGGTTTTTAATTTTTAAGTCGATTAGACAATAACTCAAGATAATAGTTTAGATTGGATTTAGGAGTCTTTGGATTCTCTAGAGATTTTGATGAAGACTCTTAATATGATATGAAAATAAAATATAATATCCAAAATTTATATAAATTACTAATATATAAAGGAGGGCGGAGGGAAGTACAATACTCGACATCAATCCTCATGGCTCATTTAACAATACAAAAATTAGTAATTAACTATGCAATGGAATTTTCCAAAGAGATATTAACACAAAATACTCCATTAAAAAATTCATTAATTCTTGATGGATATATATATTAGCGAAACCAATTCATGCTAGTGAGAGACCTCTTTCAAAGACCCCTAAATCATTATAATTCATTATAAATTAACTAAATAATATCCGCTTTAAAGTTGTAAACTCGAACATTCCGATTCACTTGCTTTAGTTTGTCAAGTAGTGTATATCCATGTATATGGAGTTTTTTATTTAATTATCTGGTAATTGTTCAGTGTAACCGATGTAAGATGGATTTGGATAAAACTTTACCAGTGGATTCCTTTTTTTGATTCCAAACAAACTTTCCTTAAGCAGTATGTGGCGGTCGCATCTAGTTTACAAAATAAAAATTATTAAAGTTTGACAGATAAACTAGTTATGATTTAGCAGCCATTTAATAATGTTTTATTGACTATTTCATTATTCATTAAGGAAAATTATTTACTCTATTAATTTTTTAATTTTCTCTCTCTCTTATATCCAAACCGAACTTATAAAAACAAAAAATAGTGGAGCCCTCTGATGGTCAAATAATAAAACAGCAGCTAAATGGAATATCAATGGATTTATATGCAAACTTTGATGATTTTTATTTCGTAAACTAGATGGGACCGCCACATACTAGTTTACACGGGCTTAGTTCTTGTCATTAATTTAGGTGTGGGCAAATACTTTTAAGCGCGGGCCTTTTGAACGCCCGCCGGCCCGTTGAAAAAGTTTTAGTATATTCGAAATATGGTCCTCCGGCCCGGAAGACATTTTGAAAATTTCATTTTGGCCCGCGCTTAAAAGTATTTGCCCACCCCTGAACTAATAACAAGAACTAAGCCCGTGTAAACTAGTGACTAGGCTTAAGGAAAGTTTGTTTGGAATCAAAAGAAGGAATTCACTGGTAAAGTTTTATCCAAATCCATCTTACATCGGTTACACTGAACAATTACCAATTATCTGTTGAAAATTGTAAATAAACTTTTAATTTAAACATTTTAATTTTAATAATATTTTAAAATATATTTTAAATGTTTTTCTAGTGATGCAGTGGTTTCTCAAGTTTTGGATGAACTTGGATTACAATTGACAGATCAATTATCAGGACTTCCACAGGCCTCAGGTTCTTTAGCAGCTTCTGGAAGCAAAATTGCTACACCCGCTGCTGCAGCTGGAGGAGGAGGAGGTGCAACACCAATTTCCGATGCAGATGCAGATCTTCAGGCACGACTTGATAATTTACGAAGAGAATAATTTCTAATAAGATTACAGATTCTATTTTATATAAATTTATTAAAAAAGTTATTATTTGCTAATTTTCTTTATGAAAATTATAACCACTATTTAAAACAATACAATCGAAAATTATTGTAAAAATATATATTACATTATCTATAGAAGCTTTTGTAAATGCCGATTTATAAATATATAATATATAATTTTATAAAAATTGAATTGTTTTATTCATCTAAATTTAAATAAATACTATATATATATATTAGAAATTGAATTTAATCAACAAATATAAATATTCTTCCTTAAGAAATTTACTTAGTGATAGAATAAATGAAACTAATCTTTCTACATAAATTAATCTACATAAATTAATTTTCCTTTCAGATTTTTCACATTTTAGTATTATTTAATTTATTAATTTATAAAAATTGTATTTTAATTATTTATAACTTAAAAATATTGGAAATACTTGTTATTTGTTAAATCATTAAATGTATATATTTAAATATTTACATTATAACAGAATTTGTTAATCGAAAATCAAAAATATAATAATCTTTATTTTTATAAAACTTTTTATTTTTTTTAAATACATTATTTGTATTAATTCTTAAAAATTAAAATTAGAAGTATATTATATAGCATAAATGCTCTCTTATGAATATGATTTTGTATTTGTCATTTATTTTAATATAGTGAAATATGATTAATTTAAATTCGATTTATCTAAAGTCTTACATTTGACCCAAACTTCCATTAATCCAAATGTAATCGCCTAATTTTTCTATTAATACTTCAAATTATAATTCAGAGTTGTCATCTTATTCACCTTCACATTATATCCAGAGTTCAAATTTGGTTTTTGCTTCCATTACTCCTGACCTGCACATTATAATACCTATAATACCTATAATATATTATGTTTAATTTTAATTAGATATCTGGAATACAGAGAATTATTTTATTTTAATTCTCTAATCTTTTTTACTTATTATTACTAACAATAAGTATATTTATATTTGCAATAAAAAAATTAGATATCCAGTTATCAAAAGAAATTAGCGTTTTAAGGTCTTCCTCTATCCTGTAACTCCGAAAATATATGTTAGTAAATATGTAAGTGAACAACGTAGCTAAAAATGATTGAAATGTAGCATTTAAGATACGATTATATCTATATTCATGGGATGTGTAGCATTTTTACTATCTCGCCAGATCTTTTTTTAAGAGCCATATTGAAAAAATCAAAAAATGTTTCAAAAGCCGTAAAAACGTTTATCTTTTTTTTTAGAGCAATGTCGGAAAACACGTAGACCCCCATTTTCATTTCATGGACCACCAAATTTGTTATTCGCTGCCATAGACCCCTAGGGGTCGATATAAACCACTTTGGGAACCTCTGCTCTAAACTGACCGTGAAAATAAATATATATTTGATAGTTTTTCACATGATTAAGAATTGTATAAAACTGCTAAATATAGATTTTCAGCTTGATTGAATCGCTGAAAGTACCGGAATTAATTTTTAAAATTTCTTAACACGTTGACTGCCAAACATTTTTTAAATTTTTAAATTTTGACTTGAAAATGAAGGTAAAGGTTTTAAATTTAAATTTAATATATGTTAAATAATTAATTGAATTGAATAACAATACTATACTCTAAATTTAATTTCTTAAATTAAATAATCCAATTTAATTAATTAAATTTAATTTAAATATAATATAAGTATGTGTGTGTTAATAAATCCAATTCAAATTTGCGAGATAATCAAGTGGAGACACTCCACATTTTTTTTCTCTAAAATCGGCTAACAAGAAGTGTCCCTTTACATCAATGAGTTTCGAGTTTTTTTGCATTTTTCTCTAAAGATATTAGCGAAATTGGATATTTGAAATAAATGCCTGAAATCTAATTTTCATCTAATTTTCTCTAAAACCAATTAATCATTGATTTTATACTTTTGTGCAATTTTCTCACAAAGTCCTAACCATTTTAAAAATTTCGATACAATAAGTAATAAAAAAATGTCTTTACCAAGTGTTATCCACTTTTATACACAAATAAGAAGTGTAAGAAATAACTAATTTTCAAAATAAAAATGGCTTCGTCTATAGTGGATTTTCTAATTTTTTTTTTCATTTTAGATAACTAAGTAAATAATAATAGAAATAAAAGTAGTGGATAAATTGTGAAGAAAATTGATATTTAACATAAGGAGAATAAAAAAAAAAATATGTAAAAATTATGGTAAGTAGAAGATTTCAGATTTTTTTTCATAATTCTAAAGAAATATATACGTTTTCTAGATTATATTTTTTGTGATTTTGCTACCTGGTACGATAACCTTTTACTGGCCAATATAAATGACCTTATGAATTGTATACGATGAAGGCGGAATTGAAAGATTATTTTTTTAATGCTTTTCGTAAAAAATCATCAGTTAGGTATGTAACCTAACTAAAATAAAAAGACTAACTTTCAATGCCGCTTGCATCGTATACAATTCATAAGGTCATGTATTTTTACCAGTAAAAGGTTATCGTGCTAGGTAGCAAGGACATATTGTTGGGTTCAATCCAAACCTCTGTTATTGACGTCATCCAGTCTTCAAACTTCACGGATTTCGGGAATCAGCACCTACCAGCATATTCTTTGACGTTTTCTCGTTATCCTAGGTCTCGTAAATCTAGCCAGCCATTCCAATTTAAATAAGCGGGAGTGTCCTCCCCTAGACTTTCCCGCATATAAATAGGTATAAAGAGTTGTGAATGAATATTTAGAATGTGTAAACTTGGTATTGATAAAGAGCCAGTTCGTATTAGTTTATTGGTGTCAAATTTGATATTTGGTAACATTTATATATATATATATAGAATAAAGTGCTACTTCCGGTTAACTGATATTTTAAATGTAAAAAAAACAGATATGGATATAATATAAATATTTTTAATTTTATTTTATTTATAATATATAAGGGCTGGTTGTGACGTCATATAATTTTAAATTAAGAAAAAACTAATGAAGATGATTTTTCTCGAGGATAAATCCAATACAAAGTGCATAACACGTGGAGATATGTCCTCACGTGAAATTTGATATGAAAATAACCCTTCACTTCGTCTCTTCCATCGGCAATACTAGCACTTCCGGTTTCCGGATTTGCACCAAAAGTTGATCAATCCATCCTACTGATGTATTAAGTAAATATACCAAATTTCATCAAAATCCGTTGAGCCGTTCAGGCTGTACACATCTATACGGACGGACGGACAGACGGACGGACGGATGGACAGACATCATGCTAAAAATACTTTTTTCTGTTAAGAAAATGCATGATTCGTGGAGATATGTACCTAAAAATATCCATAGGTGAAATTTGGTGTGAAAACAATACCTCCCTTACTATCGTCGGTCGGTAAAAAAGAAACGCTACTTGTATAGGTAAAATGTCACTTCCGGTAGCCAGATCATGATGAAATTTGGTATCTCAATTTTTTTCATATTTTTAAATCTATATACAAAATATGAAGCAAATATCTCGAAGCAAACTGGTACTTTACTTGAAAGGTAAACTCAACCATTGTAGGTAAAGTACCACTTCCGGTTAACCGATTTTGACGAAATTTTGAGAGAAATCTACAAACTAAAAATAATATCGGTGTACCAAATTTCGAAGTCCTAGCTTGATTAGTTTTTGAGTAAATTTGCTTACAGACATTACATACATACATACACACACACAGACATAATTCGAATAAGTTGACCTGTGGCCAGGTCCGAACCGACCGACTGTTTGAAATAAATTAATTTCCAGCTACAGAAACAATTTCAAATAATTTTAATATATCTATTAATGTAATAAAAAACAGATATGGACACATAAATAATAAATATAAACATTTTTAATTTTATTTTATTTATAATATATATGCAAGACCAGGCTGTGACGTCAAGAATGGCTGGATGACGTCATATAATTTTAAATCAAGAAAAAACTAATAAATATGATTTTTCTCGAGGATAAAACCAATACAAAGTGCATGATTCGTGGTGATATATAAAAAAATCTCCTTTGGTGTGAAAATAACCCTTTCCTTCCTATCGTCGATTGCTAATACTACCACTTCCGGTTTCCGGAATTGCACCAAAAGTTGATCAATTCATCCCACTGATGCATTAAGTAAATATACCAAATTTCATCAAAATCCGTTGAGCCGTTCAGGCTGTACACATCTATACGGACGGACGGACGGACAGACATCATACTAAAAATACTTTTTTCTGTTTAGAAAATGCATGATTCGTGGAGATATGTAAAAATCTCCACATGTGAAATTTGGTGTGAATACAATACCTCCCTTACTATCGTCGGTCGGTAAAAATGGTATTTTCCGACTCAGGGAGGTCTAAAACGTCAAGATCTATCGAAATCTCGAAGTCGAAATTTTTGACGATTCCAATACATCCCTTATACGAAGTATGCGGGAAAGTAAAAAAATGAAAACGTGGTGAGTAATGACCCACTTCCGGTTGAACTACATTGTTGATAGAAAACTACAAATTTTGAATAATGTCCGTGTATTAGATTTATTATTCTAATATCTACTTCTTAGTATGAATAATTAGAAAAGTATGTAAAATGACGGATGTTTAAGGTATGTATTGTCTAACATAGATAAAATAGTGGAGTGATGTTATCAGTAAATATATTGAATTTAATTTACATAGATTGCTTCATATATCTACTTATATAATTATATAATATTTGAAATAAATATTTACTTTTACTTTAAATAGAATAATTAGGAATGCGGGAAAGTAAAAAGGCCTCCTCCAAACTGAATCCTTAAGTTTTCTCTGAACTGCGACAGTTTTTGGTTATTGTATTCAACCTAAAATGGCTTTGCTTAGTAATTCTTTTTTATCAAACTATTACATCTAGTGATGTATTGGTAAAATAAGAAGTAAGGGAACGCATAGTGGGAGCGTAAAATAGTCCTATTTTGAGCAAACTATTTTTTTCCATATAAGTTTTTATTTTCTCTTATTCTTACTATACAAAATATTAACGAACACAAAAATAAGTTGACCTGTGGCCAGGTCCGAACCGACCGACGGTTTGAAATAAATTAATTTCCAGCTACAGAAACAATTTCAAATAATTTTCATATATCTATTAATGTAATAAAAAACAGATATGGATACATAAATAATAAATATAAACATTTTTAATTTTATTTTATTTATAATATATATGCAAGACCAGGCTGTGACGTCAAGAATGGCTGGATGACGTCATATAATTTTAAATCAAGAAAAAACTAATAAATATGATTTTTCTCGAGGATAAAACCAATACAAAGTGCATGATTCGTGGTGATATATAAAAAAATCTCCTTTGGTGTGAAAATAACCCTTTCCTTCCTATTGTCGATCGCTAATACTACCACTTCCGGTTTCCGGAATTGCACCAAAAGTTGATCAATTCATCCCACTGATGCATTAAGTAAATATACCAAATTTCATCAAAATCCGTTGAGCCGTTCAGGCTGTACACATCTATACGGACGGACAGACGGACGGACAGACATCATGCTAAAAATACTTTTTTCTGTTTAGAAAATGCATGATTCGTGGAGATATGTAAAAATCTCCACATGTGAAATTTGGTGTGAAAACAATACCTCCCTTACTATCGTTGGTCGGTAAAAAGAAATTCTATCAGTAGATTTAAGAGGGAGTTGTCTGGACATGCAAAAGTACTGGAACGCGTTCCGGTTCTGGAAAAAGGTAAGGGAACGTTACATCTCAAATAGCAAACACCATAGTTTTTAAAATATTTTAAAATATAATTTTCATTTATTTATTTTAAAAAAATTGATTTCAAACACGGGCTCTATTGTTTTATTTTGAGTCGTTGATTGTCTTTTTGTACCACTAAGTGAAAAATTAGAGGCAACATTATAGAGGATTTCACATTGTCGTTTTAAATATGCTTACTTTTATTTAGTACATTTTGTTGGCATCGACTTTTTCAGACACTAACAGTAGTTTGAGCATGGAGGTTTCATTCCGTTTTTGTTTTTTTGTGGTGGGAGGTGGCACCAAAAAAGTAGGGAGAAATTCTTGTCGGACATTTTGGATGTACCAAAACATTGAATTTTCCATAAGGCATAATACATTTTTGTTTCCAATTTTCTCGTAGGTTTGAATGTTTTTTTTAGTTATTTATTCTTTATTTTATAGTTTAGTTAATATATTTAATAATTATAAATAGTTTTTAATAATTTAATTTGTATTTAATATTAAATTATTTTTTATTAGATTCTAACTGGATTCTAAGACCAGGTTAGGTATACACCTGGGTTTAGGTTAAATAGTTGTTATTTTATTTTAGTTTTTAAAAATAATTATCATGGCATGTTCTGCATATGGATGCACGAACCGACGTGGAAATAAAAGTAAAAGACAGCTAGGTGAAGAAGGTCGGCTCTACGTGTAAGCACTGGATGCGTCATACATTAATAAATATATTTTTTGTTTATATTTTGTTTTTTGTAATCATTTTTCCATTAAACTAGTGATAATTTCTTTTTTTAATTGACTAATCATCAGCATAATGAAGAGAATGATTGCCGCAACATTTAATTCTTTTTATACATTTATGCATATTTAAACGGTCTGCAGTTCAAATAAAATAAAATCCAAAGTTTTTTCTTCATGAGGAAATTTTTCATAATCACATAATTTTCCACAAAAAGGCCCGAAATTTGATGATATAAACATTAAGCTCAATGGGAAATATAATGTTTTGGTACATCCAAAATGGTGGCTGTGACGTCAGATAGGCGACAAATTTTGTCTCGATGTTCCTTCCCTACCTCCCTGAGTTTGATGGATATCTGAGTTTGCCACATTCTGTTTAATTCCCGTCGGAGCGCTGTCATAAGAAAATTTTATTCCCGGCTTGAGGGGTTAAAAAAAAAAGGTGAAATGTTTTTGCAAAATTATTCTCGTACCCGGGCGGGATATACCTAGGGTTGCCAACTGGCCTTTTTTGAAAAGAAAAGTCCTTTTTTAAATACTCTCGACTTCCTAAAGTGTACCTAATTATTTAAGGGTCCTTTTTTTGGAACTTTAAAGTTGGGAACCCTACATATACCGTTTGATAATCTATCAGTTGGCGCGTCACCAATTCATATTCTATGGTCTTAGTTGAATTACATATACTTGTATTTAATAACAGTTGACTTGCCAGTCGTCAAGTCAAAAGGGTATTTAATGACTATATAATATTGACTATAATATTTAATGACTAGTCATAGGACTTGAATTTGACAAATTAAATGGTAGATATAACTGAAAAAAATGAAGTAATTTCAAATTAAAGCATATTTATATATTTAGATATATAATTAGATTATAGAAAAAATTATACAAAGATAAAATAGTTACATTTAATATAAATACACTTATTAGAAATTACAAAGTTCAAACTGTGTACATATATTTATTTTTGTATTGAATTTAGTTTATTTAATTTATTCAAATTTTATGCATTCCTGAATTCTTTGTTTTTTAATAATCAACAAAAATATTAATACAACTTTTTTAAATCTCGATTTTTTCCTATTAGACTTCAATATATATAATTAATCAAGATTAAATACAAAAATTAATGTTCATCTAGTTATATTTATTATTTTCAAACTTAAGAGGGCTAAAATAGCAGTTAACTAAAGATAGGAGCTCTCTAATAAGTTCAAACAAAAATTAATAATTGTATTTATTTTCTCTTATCAATTATTAACGATACTAAATTGGATCAACAAACATTATTTCCCTATTATATACATATATAATAAATCCAACATAAACAATTAAACTTATTCTTTGCTATTCTAAAATAATAAATTTACAGACTTATCAATTACAATTTATAATACAATTAATATATGTTATATCATTCAATTAAATATTATTACTATATATAATTATTATTAAAGATCATTATTAAATAAATTTATTCAAAAAACAGCATAGAAAAAGTAAATTTTATTTTTTTTTTTCAAAATCAGTCGAATGGAAATTTTATCAATGGTTTTTCAAGTCCAATCAGTAAATTATTTTAGTAGAATAATAATATTAATAAAAATAACTGAATGCAATAAGTTTAATTGTTAAGTTATTTGATATTCTTTACATTTTTTTTTAAGAAAAAGAAAAAATTACATACATAAAAAAAAATAAAATTCCCTTCTTATTAATACTTCAAATTAATTTTCTATAATCTATTGAAGAAGGATAATTATAATTAATTTATTTAGTTCTTTAATTCCTTTTGAATTAAACAATATTTTATATTTTATACAAAAGGTAAATGAGTAATTTAAGAAAAATAAACTAATGATTTATATTCAGAATATGAAGAATATTTTGATAGTAAAGTTTATATTAATAGTATATATGTATTTTACAGAAATAATAGGAAAATAATAATCCATTGAAATCGTGGACGACACCAGATCACACTACACACGATTTAACATTGCACAATTCATTTCTTAATGTTTTTTTGATTAAATTCACTTGTTACAAGAATTGTTTTAACATTTAACTTTCAAATACTATTTCATAGATAATGTATTTGATAAATCATTTTCTTTATACAAAGACTAATTATATGAAGGGCTACACATTTCCGAGCTCCCAGCTGGTCCGGACATGAAATCGAAGCTTTTTTATTTTTTTTATATTTTTTTTTCTGAATTTTTCTGCACGATGTACTTAGCGTTTCTCTGTAGTTGACCTAGAGATTCGAATTATCATTTGCAACACTTTTATTCTGGTCTGAAGGAATTGATTGAAGTGCGATTCTGTCTGCAAGTTGTCATATGATGAGAAGTGAACATCGTGAACTCAACCCGAGAACTTCGCGAAATTCAAGCAGAGTTGGGGAGTTGGTAGAAGTAGAAGTTCCCATAATTGAGCTGAGGATTAATAAAAGTTGTTAGTCTTATCGTGAAAAAATATTTCGGGTATAGGAGTAGAAGTAGTAATCATCCAGGTGGATCCCACGCTTTCTGACAGACGAGCAGACACTTTTGGTTCTTTCCAAAGCTGAAGGAGCCCTCGAAGGGCCGACACTTAGAAGTCACGGACAGCTTGTTGATGCTGTACTGGGAGACCTTCAAAGTTTCTCAACTGAGGATATCAAAACCTCTTTCGTCAGACGTCTCAAAAAGATAGAAGTGTATGCAAATTGGCCGCGATGACTTGAGCAGGTGTTTGCAACATGAGATAAATGTTGAAAAATCCCGTTGTTCAGATCATTGCAAGTCCATACAGAAACGTGTAACCCACTCGTATATTTAATCGTTTGATCGTTTCAATATATTATAATATTCGATGAAATATTTTTTTAGATATTCATTGATTTAATTATTATCAGTAATAATTTATGCCAGTTCATTATTATCGTTACATTATTATGGTTATTATTATATTAAAAAAATTTAAATATTGTTTAATTCAAAAATTAATCGCAATATTAATCAATTATCCAAATAGAATCAGATATTGTGTATTATATATCATGATTAATCCTTATAAAACAAATTAAATTAAGAGAATTCGTAAATTTCTATAATGCAGATATATAGATAGTCAATTATTTACATAAATTGTTAAACCGAAATCCACAATTCCTTAGAATTAAATATAAGTTTTCATATGTTCATAATAAATAAAAAACTATTAAGTACTTTTAGATTTATACAAAGGCAAATATTTAAACTAATATTTACTAATACTAAATAGTTCGTTATATTACATTTATTTCAAAATATTATAATATAATAGTATCAATATTCATAATACTATTATATTTTCAAGGCACACTAATATTAAATTTTGAAATAAAAAAGATATAAAAATGTATACGTATTTATAGTTAGATAAGACGCAATGTTTTTTTTTAAATTTTTTAAAAGTTATTTTAAATCTTATAATTAAATTATGTGATACGATTATATATACATTTAATAAATATCACATACTCTAATACTTTTTATATTTAATATATATTATATCATTTTAAAGAACATAAATTATAAATATTACCTTACTTTATATCTTTTGTTTTATTTTTACTTTTTTTTTATTCACTTGTTACATATATTATTTATTAACACACGTTTTGATTTCAATTACTTTTATTCATTATTATTGATTAAACCTACTTGAATATATAAATGAACATTGATCAAAGATTTTTAAATGTGTTCATATTTACCATAATAAAATATAATATAAATAATATAATATAGAGAATATATATATATATATATATATATATATATATTCATTTAGGTTATGAAGTTTGGTTATTTGAGATTTGAGTCTTTATATATCATTTTAATTTAGTTTACGGTCAGTTATGTATATGAGTAGTTAATTTTCGGTTGTTTTTTCAGTTGGTTAATTAAGATATAAATTTCGGAATTTTGACCAAATATTTTCTGTCTCATCTAAGTCTTATAGGTGTTGGACGGAAGCTTGGTTTCGGAGTAATTGTTCGTAAGATGTTTTGTCAAAAATGAAATGCTGTTTTGCATTCTCTTTGACTCTCTAACAAATATGTATATCTATGTATCTGAACCAGCATGTTTTATTGTTTAACTTATTCTTTAACTTTTTCTAATAGTCTAACAAAATTAACCAAATTTTATTTTTTATTATGGCGTTTGAATCAATGTGTTTTAAATTTCAAAAGTGGTTTTTTTAGTAAATCATACAAAATAAATTTTATGGGGAAAATAATTAATAATAATAAAAATTCAATTTAATTTTAATGTCCAAAATAAAAATTCATTTAATGTTTTCTTATCACTCGATAATAACCGTTAAGACAGTAATTTTTTATGTACATTATAAATCAAGATGTTATAACATTCGATAGTGTACACATCTTGATATATGTTCTCTTTTCTTAACTATGTGTTGAGTAAGTTTATATGTGAATGAATTGAATATATTCACTTCATAGGGCGAAGGGAGGTTCCTCTTGTGGATTTTAGATGTGTTTATGTTTTATCCTGTAATTCAAGATTTTTCGATGAAAATGGCTACTGTTTTGATATCAAGAGTGAAAGTTGTTTGGTTTGGATCATTTTTATTTTTTGTTTGTATTCTGAAGAGTTGAGGTCACTTTTTGTGTACAATCTAAAGCAGAAATCGGCAATTTTTTTTATCTGTGGGTCAAATTTATATTTACGTTTAATTTATAATTATGTGTAGTTAATTCAGGGTTGTTTTCACCTTAATTAATGAAATTTAAATTTCCTATTTTAATGCCATTTTCAAGAGTATAGGGAAGAGAATTTTGGGATTCAAGATCCATTGAGGGTGTTTTGGGTCGCATTGATGGGTAATGTGATTTACTATGATGTTTTGAAGCTGTACATTTATGATTATTTTTTAAAAGATGTCATGGAATTATTATAAAAAAATGTATTATTTTTCAATTTTGAAGAGTACTTGTTAAATAAATAAATGAAATGTTCTTTATTTAAATCTTCCTTAAAATTTTTTGTCCATTCTATCATTTATTTCTCGAAATTTATCATTTATTCATATATCTGTTTCAAATTAGAGTATTTTTTTTTTCTTTTTTCTAAGTGAGGAAGTGTGAATCTTGACCAGTCTCGACTGTTCAGTACCCACACTCCCTTTGCCCTTTTTCTTATTTTTGTTTTAAATTTTAAATTATTTCTTTTTTTTTAATTTTTTTAACTTTTTTTTTTTTTTTAATTTTTTAGGTTTTTTTAAAATTTTTTTTTCGACTTTTATTTTTTTTTTTTATGGAGGGAATCAATTTTCATATAAGAATTACGTCTTATATAACGATAAATACGTTACTAGTTAAAGAAATAGAACTATCTACAATCATTGTTCAATTTGTATATGTCTGGTCATATATTGACCTCATGTAATCCAAGGCCAGCTGCTGTAACAGCAGCAGTTGCGTTTAAATGTTGATGATGGAGGGATTGATGCTGGGCAACAGATACGACGAGGGAGTTTCCAGCAGACGCAGCACCATTCACCGATTCCAGTTTCTCTTTGTGCAGTTGTTCATCACGTTTTTTCAATTGTTTCCTTTCTTTTGCTCTTCGATTTTGAAACCAGATTTTCACCTTTAAAAATAAAAACAATTATTTTAAAATATCTATTAATCAATTAATTAATAAAATTAAATTTTATAAATAGCTCTTAAAAAATATAATAAAATACCTGGCGTTCTGAAAGCGAAAGACTTGCTGCTAATTCTGCCTTACGACGTATTGTTATGTATCGACTATAATGAAATTCTTTTTCTAGCTCTAATCTTTGTTGATCACTGTAGACTACACGATATTTGTCTTTAGTTCGCGTTTTCCCTGGAAATAGAAAAAAATAAATATATATATATATATATCTAATTTTTCTATAATTATAAATATACTGATTAAAACTCTTGTATAAATATAAAATTAGCCATTTTCATTAGTGTTGAAATTTTTAAAGGAAAATTAAATTTATTTTACAAATTTTAATGAAAAATATAGAAACATTATTCTTTTCAATTCTATTATTTTAATTTTTAATGATATTTGATGAAACATTCCGTTTTGATGGTAAAGTAGATTAAATTTCGAGAGGGTCTCAAAATAAAAACATTAGTGTTTACTGCTATTAATATATATCTATCCCTAGTGAGTATCTGAAACAACCCACATTTCAGAAATTTTATATTATACATTATATTATCAACTGCGGATAAATCTATTTTTATTTTTATTTTATTATTATTGTCTGAATCTTGTTAAATTAACTACCATGTATTAATTACTAATGTTAAACCGATTGTATGTGGTATTTATTTTGCCTAATCAATATTTTGGCAAATAATTTTGATCACAAATAAAATTTTTATTATAAAAATTATGAAATAATTATTTTGTATTTTCTCTCTTATCAATTATAAATTTCGTGCTACTAGCTACTGTCCTGGTTACTTAAAAATAAAAATACTACATATTAGATGATTTAGTTAAAAAAATATTTATTATATATATTTTTATTTTTCATTCTAAGTAAAAAAAAAAAAAATTTATAAAACCCCCATATCAGTGAACAAGCTTGAATTGATAATGAAAATAATAAAAAAAATTATATTAATTAAATAAAGATCACTAGAAAAGTTGAAATTAAAGTAACGGCTTAATTTCATCACCCAGTTCCATTCTACTTAGTTTTAATATTTTATTTCATAAATATAATATCAATTTCTGATTTTTACATTTATAATTTTTTTTTTATTTTTTTTTATTTTATTTTTAAAAAGGTTTTACGAAGTTGTTTGAATGTTATCAAAATTGACGAAGCCCTCCCCCTCTGTTCAATATGATAAGTAAGATACAAAGTGCGGCAAAATGAGCCGCCAAAGTTAATCCCTGAGCTAAGCCAGGGCGGCCATCTTGCCGGGCTCACTCAAATGGCGTTTTATCTGTTTACGCTTGGCCAACATATTTTAAGGAAATAAGAAATACAAATATAAAGTTTTTCAAATTCACTCTTAATAATTAATTTGAAGACATTAATTTTATAATAATGTCTCTTTAAAAATGTATGTTTTCTATATATCATCAATTGAAAAATTTAAACTCGATTTTTTTATCACTTTAATTGAAATTTTTTTTATTTTTTACAATTAAAAGCAACCAACACCCCCATTGTAGTATACTATTATGATTGAACCTTAAGAAATGTTTCTAATAGTGATAATAATAACTTTAATACATATTATAATAATTCATTTGAAATACAAAGAAATTAGTTTAATTTCTTTTTTAATTTTTACATTTTCAATCGGTATTTTATATTAGAATAATTAAAAAATATTTAGTTTTAGAAAGTATATTTAATAATAATAATAAAAATAAAAACTTGGGATTATTATTAGACCAATGGATTTAAATATGAAAAATATTACAACCTAACTCAATGCCCAGTTGCGTTTTTTATATATTTTTTTAATAAATATATTATTATATATGTTATATGATATTAACTAATGAACTTTTTTCTTGAATAAAGTTGGTAAAAGAATAGAATTATCATTTTAGCAAAGTTACAATAACAAAGCGCACTAAAAAAATCATTTTATTTTTATTTGAAACTCGTACCACAAACTAGAATTAGAATAAACTACAACCATCTAGAATTTTTGTCAGGGAATTATTAATATTCGATTTTAATTATATATTTTTTCCTATTGTTAATTAAGGGGACAGTAACAATAATATGATATAATTAAGTTGATTGTGAAATAAAGTATAAAAGTACTTTATATTTGAATAAATATAGAAATTAAGTAAAGATAGTATACCTATTTAATGCATTGAATTAACAATAATTATTTAAGGAAATATTATAATTTTTAGATAAATAATATATATGTATATATGTTAAGCATCCCATACGTTTTTGAAATAATTTTAAGGAATTTTATTATTAATTTTCTAATTTTTATTAAAACTCAACTATCGGATCAATTTATTTAATCTTTATTTTCTTTCGGGCAAAAATGTACATTTTATAGTTATATTATTATACTTTCACAAAACTAGCTCGATTCTGTAATTTTTTTGAAAATAATTGATGGGATAAAAAATTATACCTAATTATTAAATGTTGCATGTTGTTGTGGGATATTATTTAGAAATTTACTATATTAATCTTTGCTAATTAATACATATTTTTAAGAGGCGAGGGAATATTAAAAAAGCTTGGAAATATAATATTACAAACTTTAATAGAACATCACCTCGGTATTCCCCTAAAAAAAGATCGTTAATGAATTTCTAATGTAAATAAAAAAATAAATTGTTTTTAATCTAAAAAAAAAATTAAAATTTTAATAAATTTATAAACAGGAATAGTCAATAAAGATTTAGTATATAAAATCATAATTATTTTAGAGTTTAATATACCAACTATCAAAAGATTTGCACCTTATAAAATTTATTGTAATTATAAAATATTATAAAAGTTATACGAGATAAATAATTAAAAAGTGATTTATTGTTTTACTTTACATATTTATTAGAAGGCAATTTATACTATTTATTTCATCAAAGATTTTTCCATTACATTTATATTCAATCAACTTTAAATACTAAATATATTAATACGAACGAATGTCAATCTGTAAATAAGCAAAAAAAAATGTTTATGTAAATATATAATTGTGGCCTCGTTTGTTGCAATCCATATTAGAACAGATAAGCAACATGAAGTGTGTCTAAGCTCGGAATGGATCCTTCTCACTCAGGGACCCCAGGACTTTTGGATCGAAGGTTGAAATTGGAATTGGTTACTTTTGCATCTTCAATTAAAAACATTACAAGGCCTGAACGATTATTGACAAGCACTTATAAATACCTAATATTAATTTACTGTATTTTAAAAGGTAATATTAAAAAAATAGAAACTAAGAAAAATAGAATGTTGAAAGAATAAATTTAGAAAGCCATGCTCTGGTTGTTATGAAAGATTGTGCTCTAATGATCTTAATTTTCTGTATCAAAAAGTAAAAAAAATAATAATAATGAAAATATGTTAAGAGCTTGACTAAATAAGGTAACTTTTTTATTAGTCTTTATTAATATTTAATTCAAAAATATCATTTTCTAAAATATATTTATTAAAAAAAAAATAATAAATAAAATTTATTTGAAATCTATGTAATTGAAAATACTAATGTATATATAAACACATGAAAATATATAGAAATTGAAATGAAAAAGTTCAAGATTATGAAAATTAACATTCAAATGTTGGATTATTATTACAGATTATTATAATACTTTTTTTATAATTAAATTGCTAGTGTCAAATGTAAACATACAACTTTCACTTAATATATCATTTACAAAATAATAAAAATTCATTGTAATAATTTTATTAAAATAAATAATCGAAGTAAATAAAAGATGCACAATTGATTAACTATAAATTGGGTTCGAAAAATTAAATAATAATGGTATAAATACATATTCACAATAAAACTCTTATGTATACATCATATAATATATTTATATTTCATTCAGATATATATTATTTTAATTAAAATTCACATTAATAATATAAAAATATGTCTATATGTATAGTAAAAGTATTTGAATTTAATTCTTGTAAGTCGCTTTATTTTCGGCATAAAATACTCTCTATATTTATTTGAATTCATATATGGGTCACTCAAAAGCCAAACTCGAATTTTTAAAGTTTTGCTAGTAATGTAATGTAAAGTGTAATGTAATCTGCAACATATGAAGTGAATAATGAACTTGATAATCTTAATATTGCAATGCAAAATACATTTTTCTGTAAACAATAACCCTGAATTTCCTACAAGATGTGAACATTGGGCTTCTTTTTCTGAGTTTGTTTATTTTATTTGGAATTAATCGCTTTGGCTTTTGAGTGGCATATATAAATTCAATATAAAAAAATAACATAATTAGAAAATAACTAAATATCGTCAAAATTGACAAATTAATTTTTAAACCATTATTTAAAAAATTTTTTAAAAAATAATTAAATACAAATCAATCATTTTAAGCTATTATTTTGAAAATGATGATTGATCATTTAACTAAATATGAAAAAATAATCAATTCAAATATTATAGTTCTTAAATTTCATATAATTATTATTAAAGTCAATAAATAGCCACGATTGAGAACATTGGAAAGTAATTGATCATTTTACTCCTGTTATTGTTTGAGCTTTTTAATTGTTAAAAAAATATTTTATTAAATGTTTCTTCATGGAAATTGACCAGACAAGTTAAAATAATACCTAAATAGTAAATTGAAATAAATAGAAAATAAATTACTTGAGAATAAATTGATTCCAAATCAACAATATCAGCCAAATGCATAAATAATTTAAACAAATATGAAGAATATAATAATATTTTTAATATTCTTTCCTTTAAATATAAATAGAATATTAGATTAGACTTGAATCTTGTTTTTTTAAAACTTTGTTTATTGTGTGTTTAACATATATTCAGGTTATTATTATATTGCATTTAAAATAAGAAATTAAAGTTTTACTGTTAAGTCCTTGACAAATCGGATAAATAATCATAGATAAATTGTTATTACAAGTACGTCTTATATTCTTGATAGCTAAATTTAAGATTCTTCATATTATTCAATGGTAGTTCCACGCTAAGATATTAAAAGCACCTCATTCAATATATTGCCTACCTATTAATACTCCCTTCTTCATTTTTATCGTTTATTTTACGTTATCGTTATATAACTATTTTTTTTTATCAAATTTGAAGCAAATAAATAGGTAATTTCAAAAATATTTATTTTATTTGTAATCTCTTTACATAAAATGAAGGAATAACAGATAGAAGGTGACAATTACTCCTATAATTTATGATAATTAATTATTATTTATAAATAAATTGAAAAATATTTTTTTCAAATCATTTATTATTTTAAATAATAAAATAAAATACAATCATGGCACTTGTATTGATCATAACATTTTAATTTAGAAAAGAAAAAATTATAAACCGTCGAGAGAAAATTTCCCTTTTTACTATCTCGTAAGAGATAGTATTTTGATCACGAAAATTTTCGATGTTGAGATTTTGATGTTTTTATACATTTTGAAGGTTCCTGAATCATTTTCACTAAGGTTGAGAAAAATGTCTGTCTGTGTGTGTGTGTGTGTATGTATGTGTGTGTGTGTGTGTATGTATGTGTGTGTGTGTGTGTATGTATGTGTGTGTGTGTGTATGTATGTGTGTGTGTGTGTGTATGTATGTGTGTGTGTGTGTGTATGTATGTGTGTGTGTGTGTGTGTGTATGTATGTGTGTGTGTGTATGTGTGTGTGTGTGTATGTAACCAAGATTACGCAAAAACGGTTTGAGCTAGAATGATGAAATTTGGTACATGAGCATTATTCAAAATTCGTAGTTTTCTATCAACTTTTGAGAAATGTAGCTCAACCGGAAGAGGGTCATTACTTACAACGTTTTGATTTTTTTTCCTCTAAAGTGACCGTAAAAATAAAGATATATGTTTGATAATTTTTCACATGATTAATAATTGTATAAAACTGGTATATATAGAATTTCAGCTTGATTGATTCGCTGAAATTACCAGAATTAATTTTTTAACAGTGCTAATCTCACGCGCCAACACGTGACGTGGTGCCATCAACAAAAAGCCAAACATGCGCTGGTTTAATATTTATAATTTATAATTAATTAAATTTAATTTAAATATTATATATTATGTTATTTAATCCTAGTCAAATTGCGAGATAGTCGAGTGGAGACACTCCAGCTAATTTTATACATAAAAAACAAAGAACAGTTCAACTTCTTTTTCAATTAATTGGCCCCGAGGTTAGACTCATTTACTTAGTAATTATATATCATTTTAAGATAATTATATGATTGGAAAAAATAAATAAATTTTAAAAATTTAAAACAAAAAAAAAATAATTAAAAATCTGATAGTTTATATTATTTATATAATCAAAAATTAAAATATTTATATTAACATTTAGATTAAAGAGAAATTGAAATATTTGGTGAGTATTTTATTTTGTATACAACTTTAAAATTAATAAAAAAAATAAATTCTAACTTTAATTTAGATTCTTTAAAAATATCAAAAGAGAAAAATTACAGGGCTTACATTTTTAATTTATAATAGTTCAAAAAAATTAAAAACAAAATTTTAAAACTAAATTATTATTACATAATTTTGATTAATCCCTTTTAAATAAATCTCATCGTTTTTTTACATTTTAGAATTAAGCTAAAACAACGTTCAAAAATTTAAATTTAATTATAATTCATTTGAAATATTTTTTATTCTTTTTGTTCAAATTCTTGTTTAAAATAATGCTCTTATTTTATTATATACAGAAACTAACGAAACTGATTTTTTTTTTTAACTTTAAAGATGGTATTTCAATATAAAATTTAATAATAAAATTTTGTTATCAATTTTTTTTTTTATTGAAAAGAATGTTATCCCTCAAGTTTCTGACAACTATTTAAGGCAAAGAATTTTCATTTTTTTTTTCTTAGAAATATTTATTTTTAGCAATGTTTTTTTTACTATAATATAATTTAGGTACATTGAAAATATTTTTATGTTTTGAGATTTGACAAGGAATTGTAAAGTGAGAAGGAGAGAAAAAAAACGCTTTGATTTTAAAGTACAAGGAATAAAACATTTTTCATTTTGTTAATGTGTGATTTATTTTATCTCTGTAAAAGAGACGTGGTGTTTGCACGCCTCAGGTAATCGCAGAGTAAACAGCCGAGTCCGGGTCGGCGGCGGCGACGGCGAAAGCACCGGTCGAGTCCCGGGCGAAGCACACACAATAACCACCTTATGTAAAATGATCAGAACAAGTCTAGGACCGGAGATACCGGCATTTCAGAGACCAACTCTTATCAGATAAAAAAATAATACTTGCTGGAATTCCCTTGAAACTGATATTAAAATTTTCCTGCGATAATCGGCACAGTTGTTCAGTGCTCTGTTAAATGTTTAATAATTAAATGATGAAGATAAATAATGGTACGTACATACATACATAGATCGATATGCATATCCATTATTATATATATATATATATATATATATATTTATAAAAAATGGAGCTTAAATAAATATTTGACTTTACTATATCCATTTTAATTTTTCATTATTAAAACAAATCATATACCTAATCATTACTGCACTTTTATGCATCGTTTTTTTTCCAAGTAATTTCTTGTCAAATCAAGATTATATTAAGCTTATAATGCTTAACAATGATATGTAATGATATTGTTTTAAGAAACAAAATCCATAGATAATATTAAAAATGATAATCCGAACAATTTGTTTTTTGTGAAATGAAAGTAATATAAAATAGTTTAAAAGTCAATTCCTACTTAAAACTGCTAAAACTATTTAAAGTATTAAAGATTAGAAAATCAAATAAAAAAAAATTGATCGATTCGATCCGAAGGCATGAAAATTCTAAGCCCACCCTGGACCAACTTTTCGATTGTAAGACAAATATGTATTGCTAAATATTGGATTATATAAAATTAAATTAAAATTAATTAAATTTGAAAAAATTGTATTAATATCAATTATCATACATTACAAGTTTAAGAAGTTTTATTTGAACATAGGAGGATGAATAAAAAGTATTTTATTAATGATTTAAAATTAGCAAAAAGCCGCCACAGGGTGTGATGGCTAGCGTTGCCTCACATTCTCGTGGTCCCGGGTTCAAGTCCCGGGCCTGGCAAGGGAATTTCTTTAGCTGGAGTGTATGGGACGGATTTAACCCAGCCTCCGGAATCAACATTGGGAAGCTATTTGATAAAAAGTAGCGCCTCCGATCAAGAAAATCAAGGTAAAGGTTGATAGGACTAGTTATACTTTGATCATAGGACACCTAGTTGATATAACCGACTTGATAGGTTGTCCTTGCGTAGGTCGTACAAAAGTCAGGTTTTTTTTAAAAATTAGCATGAACTACTTAATATTAGGAATTGAAAAAAATGAAATTTTTTTTTCGCATTTTTGCTCATGAACGCAATATGCCTATTCCATGTAAAATTTATTTAAAAAATAATTAGCATGATTAATTATACTTTTATCCAATCTTATAATTTGTGCATAAATTAATTAAATAACTTTTATTTTATTCTTAGTATAATATAGATCTGGATTATAGTTAATAATAATTGCAGGATGCAATTTCATTTAATCAGAAAAAATAATAAATTTATTTTAAAAACAAGTAAAAAAAAATAATCTTAATCTTAGTCAAAAGAAGTTCTAAAATTTTATTTTTGAATTTAGTTTTCATTAAAATATAGATGTGAATAAATTCTTTATTAGATATTTATTTATCTATGAATATTTTATCTTATTTTTTTTAAAATATTACTAATAAGTTAAATAATCATTATATTTTAATACGAGTAATTTTTATTTTTTTGTTAATTGATAAATAAATCGAGAAATAAGGGAATAAGGGGTCGAACATTTTAATTAAAAATCATATTTTTTAAATTTTTTATTTTCAAACCATATTTATTTGCACCAGAACAATTCTAACATATTTAAACTCTAACTCTGTTAAAAAAAATATTCAGACTTCTAAATGAATTTGGAGGTAAAACAGGTAAATCAAATCCTTTGATAGTCTCTTATCTTCAAATTATTTATTGAACAAATATGATTGTCATTAAATATATGCCCAAAATTGGCAAAGATATCCTTATGTTAAGATGACTTTTTATACACATTGACATTTACTTTAGAAATAATAAATTGGTATATTAGAATGTCATCCATAGTTTACGTTCAATTCCATTTCAATATTTTAAGGATCTATTTTTCTTCATAGATATTATGTAGAATAAAGGTCACTAACCTTTCGAACTTTCATACCTTAAGTCACTTACACCTAACATTTTCTTTTAATAAATATATTAATAAAATAAATATTAGGTATTTATTTATTTTTCGCATACATTTTTCTATAAAAAAATATATGTTATATGTAATATATAAAAATTAATGAAATTATTTCATTCTCAATACCATATTTCTAATTCTGGATTTTAATTCCAAATTAATATACAATAATTATTTATAATTTATTTTCGTTTTATTATGCAAAATTTAAATAATGTTCAAATTTTCATGTGATCATGGTTGAGTAGAACTGCTGCCTTTAATAGTCCAGTGTTCAAGAACACACCGTTTCCTTTAATTAAATCTTAATTTAAGATGGTTTTGATGATGACCTTGTTTGCAATCATCCTGTAGCATTTATTTTTTAGTGTATTTAAAACTTTTTTAAAACAATATTAATTTTCTAACTAATAAATTTGGGTTGATGAATTTTCTTAATTAAAATATATACATATAATATTTCTGTAAATATTATTTTACAATTTCAATTTAAGTAATTTAAATATTAGTTCTATAAAAAGTGGAATATTAAATTAGAATGAATGCAAACACAATAACAATATTTAATAATTTCATTTCCGATGTAATTAAATTATATATATTGTGACAAAAAAGTTTCCGGAATTTGTTTTTGTCGATATTCGTGGTGTGGTGCATCATGAATAGGTTCCAGAGGGACAAACGGTCAATAAGGAATATTATGCGACTTTTTTGAGGCGATTGCGTGAACGGGTACGTCATGTTCGGCCATAATTATGGCATAATTATGGGCAGACAATTCGTGGATTTTGCACAATGATAACGCGATCTCATCGAGCCACGATTGTGAACGCATTCAAGGCAAAACACTCGATAAATACCATCGACCAGGCACCGTTCAGTCCAGATCTGGCCCCGTGTGACTTTTTCCTCTTTCCAAAACTAAAATTGCTACTCCGGGGAACCGATTTTGACTCCATACCGACCATAAAACAGAATGCGACGAGAGAGCTGGACGCCTATAAAAAATGTTTCAAAGATTGGAAGAAGCGTTGGCATGTGTATTCTTCAGAAGGGGCATATTTTGAAGGAGACAAAATAAATATTGAAGATGAACTATTTTGAGTTTTATTTAGAAATTCTGGAAACTTTTTTGTCACAATGTACGTGAAAGTTGGAAACGTTTGAAAATTTTTTCAAAATATTTTAAGCTATTCACATTCAAATTTATATTGTTGTCAACAGTTAATTGTTTAATCTATTGTTTTTTATATTAATCTTTATATAAAAACACAAATATAATGAAAATATTCATTAATTATGAAAGGAGCAAATATTAATTATAAACATTAAGATCATCTTATAACTCATTCAGAAATTTATTCATTCAATTATTTTTTCCCGATTACTTATTTCTTATTATTTTCCCAAAGACTATGGCAAAGTAAAATGTCTATGAATATATGCCAAAATTTAAGTTATTTCATCTGGATGTTTGAGTACAAGATTTTATAATAGTTGTTTACAATTTAGTTTGAGAATTATATCGATGTTTTTTCTTTTGAATATAGAAATTCCATTTTAATTAATATTGTGGTTAATAATCTAATCAAAGTGCATGAACATTATTTACCTATATTTATAAATAGATTAAATATATATATTGTTTAAAAACATTAAAGTGAAATAAATATTCAAAATAAATTAACAAAACACCATCTATACTATATATATAATTTGAAACTATATTATAATTAATACTTTAAATTACCAGTAGAATGTAAAATACAGTAACGTATATTTTACTTAAAGATTTTACTTTATATAATAGATAATTAAAATAATAATCCAATTAGAATGAATGAAAACCATATCAACATTTAATAATTTAATTGAAATTAACTTCATTTATATGAAAACACTTGGTAAACTTAGCATATACATATCTAATCTTTAAATTCATGATTATATAATTAAATTAATGTGTAAATTTAACAAACTTTTCCTATTTGAATTCATTTTCAACTGAGATTAGAAGCAAAGATGAAACAACTATATCTATTCTATTTTATCAATACAATTGAATTAACAAACGAAAAGAAAATTTTACAATTATAGATTATAATAGTGATGACATTGACTTTTTAAAAATTAAAGATATATTTTAAAAGTATGTATATTTCAAGAATTAAAAAATGTTTCATTCTCATTTCCCATCAAATTGCAGGATTACTAGTGTAATCAATTTGTTAAGAATATCGATCCCAATTCAAACTCAAGAATAAATATATTAAAAATTAAAAGTGTCAAATAACATTCTTAATACAATGTGGTATGATAAATTAATTTTACAAATGCATCCCTCTGGTGGTAATTATGCTGTTTGTAATTTTTAATTTTTAACCTTTATAAAAATAACTAAATTTTCTATTCATATATTTATTTTTTTCTTTAAAAGATTAAAATTTGACAGAAAAGGCGGATATTTATTTTAAAAATATCTTGAATATAAAAAAAAAAAATAAAAAAGAAGAAAGAAGAGCTAATGAATATATCCGGGTGGAGTATTTGAGGGATCTGAATCACCCTTCATTTTGGAAAACCCTCTTCATGCAAACAGAAGGGGGCGGATACGGCGCTAACCAAACCATTTGTTCAACGACTCATGGGGCCCATTTTAGAAAAGTGGTTTCATCTTTTAGAAGATAATATATAGAGTAACTTGACAAATGATGACAAGTAAATAATTGTCAACTTGGTCAAGAACTCCCAAAGCGTAAAACAATTCAGTTCAAACTGAAATTCAACACCCCTCTTCTAAAAAGATGCGTCCCACGGTGACAATTTCAAATGACAATCGTGAAAAAAAAATGTGATAGTCCTATTCTTTTGCAAAATACCATGGAATGTTAAAGAAATAGTATATAAAATAGTGTAATAACTAAAAGAAAAAAAAGAGATTTACTTATCTAAATTATATAAATGAACAACATAAATCTTAAAATTAATTACATTAATAAGTTTTATTTACATGATTCATGGTAAGACCCGATTCTATTTTATAAATATAAATATCGTAATTTATTCAATATTTTTATACCTCATTATGATTAATGAAAACTTGATTGTTCATAATTAAAAAAAAGTAATTATTCTGTTTTTTTTAAATAGTAAGAAATTTAAATTTAAGAAACTTTGAAAAATGGTCAAGAAAATATTTTTTTAGAATTAGAATTTCCGATAAAATGAACTTAAGTTGTCAAAAATTTAGATCTAATTATTTGAATAAAAATAATAAAAATGCATATATATATGTATGTAGGCGATTATTTAATAATCATTGAAGAGGGCAATCATAATAAATTTTTACCATGAAAAAGACAAGAAATTTATAATATTGTGAATTCATTACTAAATTAACAAATATTTTTTTATCTTATTTATATATTATAAATAATAAAGATACTTACATATTTTTATATTTTTTAAAATTTAAAGAAAAAAATATTAGCAAAATGTTTTAAAATCATTTTACTAATTGATCTTACTTGCATTTATATTACACAATGATTTATTTCAATTCGTTTAATTGATTTTAGTGAATTTTGAAATATATTACTAAAATTAAATAATAAAAAATATTATTGATTTAAACTCAGTAGTTTTTTGTAATTTTGAAATTCATTATTTAAATCTAAAACTTACATTATTATGTTATTAACTTCTACTAAATATTAAGTATATCAAATTTGAAATTATTTGGAGATATATCTTGCTGTAAATAATTGGTACTTATTAGGTATATTTGAATTGTTTCAATTTTAATTAATTAGGGTGGTTGATGAAATGACATAAGAAATAATTGTAAATTAAAATGTGTGATGGGTGTTTTAACTGAGAAAAACATTGATTAAATAAATACCCATTAAGAATCCATTTATATTTTAAATTTTATTGTCCTTGGCTTAAATTTGTTATATCTCTATGATCTTTTTAATTGTGAAATTTTTGTGATTATACAGATATTAACTGAATATAAAAGCAATGATATTTGAAAATGAAAAAAAAAAATTTAGAAACAGAAACGACTTGAACAATTTTTATCCATTAAAAAGAACAAAGTTATATTCTTAATTTTGGTAAAAAAAGTGTTACAATTCTACAAAAAATGTATATAATTCAATTGAAAAAAATCAGAAAAAAAACGTATTTTTAAATGTACAAATAAATTGATAATAATAATAATAAATGATAAAGAGAATATTGAAAAAACATTAGTGATACTATGTGTACACAAAGCATTTGGTTTGTTACTTTACAACAGCTTCAAATATTATGTAATTACGTATTGCAAATATGATTCAAAATTTTGAGAAAGTTTGCTATTTTTTAAGTTTTTAACTATTTTTCCTTCCTGTAGCTGATTTTTTCGAATAAATTCTAAATAGCTTATGAATTCTCAAAAATCTCCAGATAATGTTATTAATATAATTAAATATAAATTAATGGTATTTCATTAAAAAATTTTTTAAAGGAGACATTTTACATTTTTCAATGAGATGTTTGATAGTTAAAATAAATGGTATTTATTGTATATTGCGGCCTGTATATTTTCATGACAAATGAATATTAAAAGAAATACTACCAATCAATATTTGTTATGAAAACTACATTTTTTTAATAGTTAAAACAATATTTGTATTTATATAAAATAATCATAACTAAGTATATTTTAGGAAAGAATTACAAAATAGAAAAATAAATAATATTTCATATCAAAAATAAAATAATGATAATCAAATAAATAATTGATATTATTGTGTAATTGGCTTTCTAATCAAAATTTTAGTTATATTATATGATGAATTTTATAACAAATAAAAATATTAATAATTATTATCATTAATAGGCTTCTATGACAGAATAGGGGAATGAATCCTTTTTGCAACACTCCCACGTTCATTTCTCCTTTTACAAAACCATCGAGACATGACGCCTATATAGTGAGTGACATGACTTTACCTAAATTTTATTCATTATTCATAGAACTTGTATGAAATATTAATGAAAAGAAAACAAGGGGCAAGTAAAAGTAAGAATATGAAACCATTTTATTGCTACGTATTTAGTATTTAAATTTCGCCCATTACCATATCATTAGATATCAATATATTACGGAGTAATCAAAACAGAATATTTAATTAAAAATCTATTAACATTACATATAATATCATTATTGGTTGATTATATTTTCTATTTTTATTATATATCAACTCTTAGGTAATAATTTGAATTATGATTAAACCTCTAATTGTTCTTAGATTATATTTAATTGTATATTGATTTGTTTAAACATTTATTCTGCTAAGTTAAGTTATATTTTATTGTTTATTTGATAATAATGTTACCAAAAGAATTCAATTACCTAATCAATTGCAGTATTGTTTTTATTGGAAGTTAAAATGATTGACCTGAATCAATATAACGAAACAATTAGAGCTAACTTCCCATAGAAAAAATACTTCCTTTCAGGGTTGAATTCGATCGAATTTAATTATATATATATAAATAGAAAATTATTTCAAAATCATTTTGAAGAAATGCGAATAATTGATTACACTATAAATAAAATCTATTATCATTTTATTCTTAAAATATAATTCAATGAATATTAAAGAAAAATAAAATTATTTAAACGTATATTATTTGTTTTATATATAATATAATTTACTAATTATATTACTTCTTTATGTAAAAATATTTCTTTGAGCATATAAATTCTATTATGCTTTTATTTAAATAATTTATAAGTAACTATACATGAATTCAAGTAAAATATTTTATTTTAATTTAATGATTGCTGTAAGCAGAACTTAAATGAATTTAATTTCTTCAACATTGTTAAATATATAATATTGGTATATTATTAATTTGAATAATGTATATTTTATTTGATATACAGCGATCATGAAAATTCTCTTATTTACTTATTTATTTCACTAAACTCTAAGATGGTTTCAAGAGTTGTTTTTTGGAATTTCTTAATGAATTCTGTCATAGTCACTTTGGAATTTTCTTTTTTTTTATTTGTTTTAATTAGTTTTTAATTCAATGAATATTATTAACTATAAAATTGTGCAAGTAATTTTTTTAATATATTCAAATAATTAAACAAGACATTGATCATGTTTAGACATTAATACAAGAAATTCTTTAATAAGTAATTGAATAGTTATTTATAAAATATATTAAATTAAGAGGTGATGAATTCATTTTACAATTTAGTAGAAGTTAATAACATAATAATATAAGTTTTAGATTTAAATAATGAATTTCAAAATTACAAAAAACTACTCTATGAGTTTAAATCAATAATATTTTTTATTATTTATTTTTAGTAATATTTCAAAATTCACTAAAATCAATTAAACGAATTGAAATAAATCATTGTGAATTGAAATAAATACAAGTAAGATCAAATAGTAAAATGATTTTAAAACATTTTGCTAATATTTTTTTCTTTAAATTTTAAAAAAATATAAAAATATGTATCTTAATTATATATAATATATAAATAAGATAAAAAGTAGTAGTAATGAATTCACAATATTATAAATTTCTTGTCTTTTTCATGGTAAAAATTTATCAATGATTATTAAATAATTGCTTATATATATATATATATATATATATCCAGTTTTTATTCAAAGATTTAGATTTGAGCAATATTTATTCTAACTTATTATTTTTCTATTTTTTCAAACCCTTTATTTTACTATTATTTTATATAGAATTTAACAAATTAACTTTTCATTGCTACAAATTTGAAAACGAACAAAATTATTGGATAATTTTATACAAATTTGAACTAAGGGAAATGGGTTATGGATTAAAAATTAAAATTTTTGTGGTCGGTCTTGATTTGAATTTAAATTATATTAGGAATTTTAATACAATTTTTAAAATGACCCGTAATTATTCTCTCCAGTTTTGGAATGGACAAATGTTAAGTTGATATGTATATATCAATATAAAATAACAATTTTCTTAAATTTATATTCACTAAAGTGCTAATAATTCATCAGAAAGCCCAATATTCAATATTAATTTCATTGATATTCACATTTCACCCGAACTTAACATGCAACGGAGTTTTTTGAAATTAGACAAGCACCGTGTACACTAATATTTCATCTTTCTTTTATATATTTATTTACATTCCTTTTCACCTACTTATGTGATTTGGGAAATCAAATACAATTATTTACAGTTATATATTTATATACAGTTAAGTTCTATAAGCTACTATAACCTTATTAGAAATAAATAAATTTCACATTACTTTAGTTAGAATAAGGATTTATAGTACCAAGTTATGTTAAAAATATATGTAGTTAATAATATAGAGAAGATTGTCTATCATATTGTCCGTTTACTATGATCCTTACCAGGAATCCTAAGATCTATCTATCTATCTCTGTGGCTGAACGGAATTCGAAAGTTCTTGGCCGCAGCAACCACACTTCTCCAATTATCCCTATTCTGAGCCTCGACCTTCCAATCCATACCATCTCCCATCATGAATCCTAAGATAAATAAATATATTAAATCTTTCAGAATCTTCAAAAATATTTATTTTTTCTGGTCAAAATGTATTTATTATTAAAATAATCTATTAAATGTTTCTATATTTTTAAAGAATTAAAATAATCTTGACAAAGTAGTTACATATTACATCAATTAGTAGTTTTTAAATTAAAAATATTATTAAATAAAATAATGATCTATTTTCTTGTTTATGAATTTTAACACTTACCTTTTAAAAAAAAATAACTTAGAAATTACAAAAATTTACATGCATATGTTATTTTAAAACATTAAAAGGGAAATATTAGAATTTGAGAAGTAAAAATATAGTTATAAAACAAAGAGAAGCTAAATTAATATGAATTAATCAATTAATTAGAGCATACTTAGGTCATCTAATACAAATTTTAATATCATCCCCCAAAAATATTATCGATTGTTATGAAAATTGTATTTTTTCGAAATTAAAAGTTGAATAACAATTTATATTTTATATTCTAATATATATATATATATATGGTACAAAACTTCTTTTCTGTGGCTATGACAAGTTGGCTGTCTCAATACTCTTCGTTTTATCAGTGTTAGCACAACTTGTGGAAATCTGGCGCCGGGATACTTCCATCTCCCCGGGGACCCTGTCGGTGATTCTAGTCGTTATGCGACTCCAGGGACCCATCTAACCATGGTAGGATACAAAGCCAACAAATTGGCCTGGATTGTTCAAGACTCCCCCCCTTATGGATCGCCCCTTGCCAAGTCACGAAGATATCGCCTGCAACATGCCTATTTGATCCCCAGTATAGACATCTTAGTTCTTCAATGGACTTTTTATGCCCTTAATATAAACATTCTTAAATAGAATAAAAACTAATTCGATAAATGATTTTTAAATATTGATATATAAATATATATATAGATTACATGGGCTGAAAAGTCCCGGAATTTTTCAATAGGCTACGCCACTAGAAAATGAACATGACTCATTTCGAGAGGCTTATCTGTCACTGTTTATGTATGAAGGATCGTCCAATTTGTTTACAAGCTACAGTCGTTAGAGTGACGCTACTTTCGCCTGGAGAAAAATGGAAAAACAGGAATATCGCGTTTTGATTAAACATTGTTTTTAAAGAGCAGATGTGGGATAACATTCCTGCAACCACTGCAATGATTGTTCACAAGTTTTTCCAATTAAAAAATAATGTTTAACCAAGACGCGATATTCCTGTTTTTCTATTTTTCTTATGAAGTCGAAAGTAGAGTCACTCAAACGACTGTAGCTTGAAAACGAATGGACGAAATGTCATGATACTTCATACATAAACTAGTGACAGATGAGTCTCTCGAGTCATGTTCATTTTCTAGTGGCGTCACCTATTGAAAAATTCCGAGACTTTTCAGCCCATGTAGTATAGATATAAAAGTATTCAAATATTAGTAAATTTTAAATAAATTTCTTTTTTTAAAAATAAGGGGAATTATGAATGAAGAAATGAATGAATGAATCTGTTTTGACAGTAATAATAAAAATAAATTATTTTATACCTCACTATGATAGTCAATTTGCTAACTGGAGAATGTAATTAAACCATAAAAATACTGGAAATACATGACAAACAAGTGATCTTTTTTTATACTTTTTGATAATATAGTAATGGTTAGTGAAACAAAAGAAATTTGGTATATACTAGGTATAATAGGTAAATTCAGAAATTAAAAAAAAAATAATAAAATTTATGTAATATTTGTACCTATGTGCGGGAATGTATTATATTGATCTTGATTCATCCAAACGTTGTCAGGTAAAATGTTGTTCTCTTGGTTAAAATCATCAGATTCCATTTTAATTAGGGATTGAAGGAAATGCAATGAATTATACTTCGATGTTAAAAAGGCTTGTAACTGCTGATGGGAATAGTTCGGCCCTGTGGGTCGGGGAGTAAAAGAAAAACATTCTGTTATGAGCAATAAAATTATTATATATTTTTTTTCTTCTCTCATTAAATAAAAAGTTTCGGTCACGCAGCAAAGTCAGGGAAGGGAAGGAGATCCGTCTGCATGTGTATGTAGGTGGAAAAAAAAACGAAATAAAGCGAGATGAAAAATGATCATGAAAAAGCATGGCATAAAAAAAAAAGAATAGAAATAAAAATAAAATAAAAAACAACATGAAAAAGAAGGATGGCGGCGGCCGTGGGCGGACCCGAACCGCAGCCATTGGCCATGAGCAACCATTGCATGCAGCTCCTACACACGCGCGCTTCCTCAATTCCTCGAATGGTTTTTCATGCCACTTGCCGCTGCTCTGGCCATTGCCTTACCCGGAGGAAATCGATCGGTCAAGCATTTCAAAAATTTGATTAAAAAAAAAAAAAAAATTAAAAAAAAAAAACTTTATGCAAATCAATTAATACAAACGTTATATTCAAAGAGAAATAAAAATGAAATTAACAATATTATCTCTATTGGTTTGCCCTTGCATTAAATTGATTTTTTTTTCACTTCATTTATAGAATATTTTTAATAACACAACGGTATACTATATAGTTTAATACAAAAAAATCTTGAATATTAAAAGAAAAATGGGAAGCTGTATTAGGATAGAAGTGACGTCGCAATTATCGAATTAAATATTAAAAAAAATTAATTTAGCTTAGTTATCAAAATGGCCATTTAAGAATAATTAAATTGAATAGAAGGCAATTATTCAAGTAAACGCCTTTTCGTGGATTTGGATAATACTTTACCAGTGGGTTCCTTTTGCAAATCCAAATAAACTTTTCTTACGAAATTTTTCCCGGCATCTTATAGTTTTCGTGATAAAAATTATTAATATTTGCATATAAATCCATTGATTTTCTATTTAGCTAGCATGTTTTATCCGTTTGACCACCAGAGGACGCACTAATTTTCTGTTTTTATAAGTTCGGTTTGGATTTATGAAAATTAAAAAATTAATTAAATAATTTTCCTATATCCAAACCAAACTTAAAAACCGAAAATTAGTGAATAAGTGACTAATTAGTGAATTAGTCGATAAAACATTACTTAATGGTACATTTCGACGTTCATAACTAATCTCTTAAACTTAAAAACTTATTATTTTATTAAGTTTTTTTCTCGTAAACTAGAAGAGGCCCGAAAATGTATTTTCTTGTGAAATAATTCTTGAGAATTATGATTTTAGTTTTAATAATAATAACCAAAACTACTTAATAATATCAAATAAGTTGCATTTTAGAGAAATTTTATTTTTCTTCTTATTTTAAAATTATTGTGTTAATAAAATTAATTAGGTTTATTAAATTTCATGTGATTATATTATATTATTATTTAAATTTGAAGCCAATTTTAATATTAATAATTTAAAAACCTGTCAGTCCCGATTATTAATCTGTTTCTTTTGCAAGTGAATATTTTTTATGTAAAATTTAACATGAGTAAATTGCTCATTATTTAAATATTTGAAATGTTTTTATTTGCATTAGTAAAATTAATTATGAAATAAATAAATATTTCTTGGTAAATAGTTAATATTGTTTTTATTCTTTAATAAAAAATAAAAAATTATTTTTAAACTAAATCAAAAACATTTTAATTTTTTTTATTTTAAGATGGGTTTATTATTAGGTTTAAACCTAATATATAATATACAAATATATATATTAATAATATTTATTAACGAGGGTATTAAGAGAGTATAAAAATATCAGTTGAAAATTGATTTTATTTTATTTTTACAATTAATATAAAATAATTTTAATAATAATTAATCATTAATTTAATTATGATAATAGTCAACTTTTAATACCAAACAAAAATATTTTGATTTGAAATTATTTAATTTTTCAATATCCAAAAACCGAACTGAAAAAAAAACCAACCGAAAATTAGTTAAGCCCTCTACAGACCAAATCAATAAACTATAAATATGATAGCTAAATTGATTTTATATGCAAATTTTAATAATTTTTATCTCGTAAACAAGAAACGACCTGGTAAAATTGCATAAGGGAAGTTTCATTGGAATTAAAAAAGGAAAAACAGGTAAAGTTCTATCCAAACCCATGACATGAGTGTTAAAATAAATTAGCTTTTAAATTATTTGGAGAGTCAAAATTACGTTGCTCTTTAACATGTTTATTTATCTCTTCGGAGGAAAAAATTTAATATTTAAAGGGTCAGAGGTAGAACTGCATAGATATCATAAATATATGCACTAAATATCCCATTTGTATCGTAGGAATTTGTTGTCCTTTTGTCATTCTGATAAACTAATATGTTTATTTATAATTTATATGTAATCCTCTTAATTATATAGCTAAATACTATTTATAAAATAAATCTAAATAATAAATTTGGTTTATATTATAAAAATATTCATTTTTTAATTTCTTTTGAATTTAAATCAGTAAATATAAATAATTTAATTATATTAATGTTAAGGATTATTTTCTTTATTGATTATAGTCTATTGATTTGATAAATTAGAAGGACGACATAAATAACTTGAAGAGTGTATATTCCGTAACTTTTTCTACTATATGACCTTTTAAGATAATGAAAACCTGAGTAAAAGCATTTTAAATGCTTTTCATAAATAATCTATGTGCTATGCTAGAAAATCGAACCGAGTTTTAAAAACTACAATTAAGATTTTATATACATTCTATAAAATACAACACATTTTGAGAACTATATGCCTTTTTATTCAATTTAGTTATCTAATTAACAATTTAAAAATCAGATAGAAACTAAAAATAAAAAAGTCGTATGAGAAGCATCTTGAGCAGATTAATTAGCTATATAATTTAATTGGCTCGCATAGAACAAATCAGATATGGAGAAAAAGGTTCTTAAGGTTGGTTGGTGGGTACTCGGAGAAATATTAATACTGGCAAAGGTATAATTGGCCAGGCTAATTGCAAGGATTAGAAAAATAGTGAGGAAACCCGTTTGGTGAGTGAACTCTGCGCTTTCTCAGAATCGCTCTCGCTAAGGCACGCAGGGCGCGACCAAAGTTGCCGCCGTCACGCACGCATTGCCACCAATGCACTTGTTTCTCAGTAAGAATGCACAAGGACAGTCTTAACATACAGTCCATAAATTCACAATGAGATTATCTTTCAACAATTAAAACCTGTGATCAACACCTTTCATATTAAAATGGACGCTCAATTAAATCAATATAAACGTTATTTTTTATGAAATGATCCAAACATTTGCAATTTTGATGTTTTATAAGGAAAAAACAAAAAAAAAAAAACAAAAAATTAAAATTTCAAAATAAAATACTTGACAACAATTTATAAATATTATAAATTAAATTTTTCTTTAATATTTTGTTTTTTATATCTTCCAGTGATATTTTTCAAATCGTAAATTAAAAATTTAATTTAATTATTATAAAAATATTTATATTTATATATTTGCCTTTTGCTGGAGCTCGAAGTCACCAAAGCTTGAAAATAAATATAACAATTAGCATTTGCAATTTTCATGCATGCCAATTTGGCAGGGCAATAAAAATTATTATTTTGACTAAAGATATTTCAGAGTGATGTGCTAGATTTTTGTCATAATACTTAAAAAAAAATTAATTAGAATTTATATTAAAATTAAAATGCAATTAAATAAACAATGAAATGTCTTGCAAATTAAGAATAGTAGAATAAGACGATTTAATGAGCATTCAAATATTGTACAATTGCAAAAATTAAAAATTATTACTATATGTGCTAAATAGCATAAGGATTTGCGACCAGTGTCTGAATCGTTAAAATCTTTTTATATTCCATTTAAAGAATGATTATAATTTTTGAATCAATGAGCTTTTTCTTTGTTTTGAATTATTTTATTTATTAATAACACATTTTCAAAAACCAGAAAAGGCATATTCTTTTTATATCCATAAATACAACACAATCACACTATAAATTAATAAATTTAAAATGTATATTATATAGTGAATAGAAATATGGAGATATTTAAAAATAATTTAATATATATAACATTAAATATGTTTAATAAATTAATAATTTAACAATTTTAACTATTTATTTTAGTATTTTTTAGTTATTTTGCAATTTTTGAATATTTACGGGATTCATTCTAGCATAGATTTCTTTTCAGAAGATAATTTGCTTAACCAAATAAAAATCAAATATTTATAAATATGTAAATAGAGTATATAAATTGTTTTAACCTCATTTATAATTTATTATAAGTAATACTATAATAATAAATAATGAAACACTGTCAAATTTTAGGAGAGAGGGGGAATACCTACAAAATTAAAAATAATTTTTTTTTATTAAAGAATTAAAGAATTTTTTTCTTTAAAAATCATGAAAAAATTTAGTCAAATCCTCCCTCTAAATAATCAGATCGATTTGTTTATAACAGCGGTCGGGGAACCGGGGTAAATTACCCCAAATAGGGTAAAAATGAAACTTTTGGGAGTAAAAAGTTTATATTTTTAATATGCTATTTTATAAACCTGTTACTATTTTTACAAATTAAATTTTTAGTTATTGTTTTCTTTTCAAAATTATCATAGGAAAAATGCTTAAAAAGAGGCGATTTCGTTTTGTTTTTTTTTTATTTTTTTTGCTCTTCACCATGGGGTAATATCAACTTGCACAAAAATATTTTGGGGTAATGATTAAAAAAGTTCCCCGACCTCTGGTTTATAACAATAAATATTATTTTATCAAAGTTACCTTTTGGGAACAAACATGTAAGAAATTAAAGATGTCACGTGTTTCTATATTATGTAGCTTTATTAATCATTAACTTGAATAATAACTTTATAGATGGTTCGAATGAATTTTATAACCAAGTAACGCCCTATTTTAAATCATTCATGTGACACATCTTAAAAACAACAAAAACATAGCTTTGCAGTTTTGTGACTTTTTGGAAAATATAATAACTTATATATATTAGGCAAATGTATAAACTAACCATATAAAAGTTTATTTGTCTAAAAAAAAGTAGACATTTTAATTTCCATATTTTTTTTATTATTATTTAAAATAAAACCAGGAAATAAAAAAAAAATGATCAAAGGGCGTTTTCCACTTTTCTTGAAGAGGTGTTAAGTAAATATTGCTGTGGTAAAACAAATGTTTTTATAAAATGCAACGAAGTGAATGTTTCAGGAGGGCTAAATAAAAATGATCAAATGAAACGAGTGTGTCAAGGTAATAAAAATTCATTGGATATAAAATTATTCATTATTTCGGAATAAACATTCAGAAAAATATTGTCGAGAAAAACTAAGAGATTGAAATATAATAGTGAAGTTTATTCATTATTCTAGAATGTATTTTGATGTGAGAAGGTCATTAATAATTAAATTCTAAAATATTATTCATATATTTAAATATTAAATTAATATTGAAATTTGTGACTCTCATCTACAAATGAAATAGAAATTAAGGTAGTTATAGGGTAAAATTTGTGATTAAAAATAAAATTGATAAAGTGAATAGAAATTTGTAAATTTCATCAATAATTTGTAATTTTTAAAAGAGAACTATGAGTGCATTCAAATATTTAATAGAATTTAATATACAATAGAAGATTAGGTAGGGTAACATATAATTGAGGAGAGCCCCTCCCCCCACCCCGAAATGAGAAATATCTAGAAAACATTAACTATCTGAATAATCATAGTACATGAAACAAATATATTTTTTAATAACATTATAATTATATAAAAATTGATTAATTCTAATATTGTAAAATAAAATAAAGAAATATTATAAATAAAAACTGAATAAATAAATAAATAAATATATGAAAAAATAAAAATAAAAAAGAATATTCTTATATTGTTAAATTACGCTCCACAACCCTAAAATACCTGTTTTACAAAGAAAACTTAATTGAATGGAAGGTACATCTCATTCGACAAATTCAAAAGGTAAATTTTAAGGCTGCAGTTTTAATTTTCTTTTATTCACTGAAAGATATGTATTTAAAAAAATATTTAATTGTTCCATACCAAAAAAAATACTATTGTATTATATAACTTATATTATAAAAGTCAAATGTATACTTAGATTTTTTTTCTATCCTTCTAATATTGTTAAAAAAAATATGTTTACAATTGGCAAAACTTCCTTTCTCAAAGATAAAAACGATCCTTTGAATCTCCAATAGACCATTCAAATTTCAAACAAAGGAATCAAAAAAATTTAAAAAAATAGTTTTCCATTTATTTTTTTAGATTTAGAGAATTTAATTTTCAAGAGTGAATCGTCAATAACTAGGTTTTTTTCTATTAAAAGATTTGAACCTAGAAATATATATATAATTATTAAACAATACTGAATAAAATGATTTTTTAAACAATTTCAAATTTTTAATCAAATTCAATTTACAATACAAAAACAATATTACTTTGAAGACACTGGGGTTTTTAAAAAATATTAAAATTTCCTTGATTCTTTATTTTTTGTGCCAGAAATAGCCAAATTCTGCTTATTAATTGATATGCGCAGATTAGATTGGCTCTGTCAAGTAAACTCATTGTAAATTAAATTCTAAATTCTAAATAGGATTATAATGAAATGGCCATCAGCACAGATGCCAATGTGTCTAGTTATTAATTCTCAGGGGAGTAGTTTCCTTTTTTTGGTCAATAGAATCGATTATAAGAGTATAGCAGTCAGAGGTTTCCTGCAGTAAAGTCAAAATGTATTCTATTACAGATTAATATATAATATTGCTAAATAAATTCTTGAATTAGTATCAAGATGATTTTGATTGTTTTTAAATTGTAAAAGAAATCGATTTATTTTAATAATTAAATTCAAGTAGTTTAATGGGCCAGACAAATAAATAATATAAAATTATTTGTAAATATGATTAAAAATTTATTATTATAAAAATTAAGATAAAAATCCAAAATTTAATCCAAATGATGAAAATTATTAAAATTCTAACTAAAAGAATGCAAAATAAAAATATGATTAAGTTTAATAAGATCTTAATATTTTATAAAATAGGTAAATTTTTTTTTTGTTTTTTAAAAAAAATAGAATTAAGAGATTTAATGTTTCTTCAATGTAAATAAAATTGACATATAATAGATAATTATTTTCTTTATATATAGCCGACTTTTTAATCATATAATTAATACCTTTCAAGATTAAAAATCACAACGTCATCTTATAAGAAATAAATATATATAAAAAAAAATTATAAGAAAAATAATAAGATTAATATTAGTTGCCATGTGGGTTCATTTATTTAACTAAAATTAAATGTATATTTAATTACAGTGGTGGGTGGGTAATTAAAGTATAATATTGGCAGTGAAACTTGTAAAGTTTATTTTCTGTCGGCGACAGATCAAATATTGAGCTAATCAGTGGCTAAATCCTCGATTGATATCGATAACATATATTTACGAAACAGGAAAAATGTAAAATGTATTTTTCTTTTATTTTCAAAAGTTAATTTTAATTTATAAAATAATATTCAAATGAATCTTCCCCCTCCCACTCCTCCACCTTCCATACAATACAGATCGTTCAAATACCTCTTTTTTTTAACTTTTTTTTTATATATAAGAATTTTAAAAAGTAAAAAAAAATGGTTTTTTGTTGAGGACGTGGGTTTTTGGAAAAATTTATCATTAAAAATAAAATAAAAATGGTTTATAGCGAAGAAATAAATTTATTTTTATATTATATAATTTATATATATAATTTGAATTTTTAATATTACTATTAATAAAGATATTTATGATTATTTATTAAGATATTTATATGCAATTATTTTTTATAAGTTTGTTTGTTTGTTTTTATTTTGTCAAATTATGTAAGGTGCTAGTTATTAATGTCTATTACCAACCTTAATTAGTTTTTTTTATTTTTATTTTTATTTTTAATATATTATATATGTTGTTGTTTTTAAAATAGTTGAGGAAAAATGATTTACATACCAGGGTTGGGTTGGCTCTGGTAGGATGGCTTTTTCATCCATTCGAATGGACTGCGCACCGGCGCTGGCCTAGGACCCATATTCAAATTCTGAGGAGGTGTGGAGGGACCTGCAATTGCTCCTGGGCTCGATAACTCACTGCTGGATACGGTGATTGGAGGCGACGGCAATTGATCTTCGGGGCCCATACTATGATGATGGCCACTTGGAATTGCAGGAGAGCCGGAAGAGTGACCGACAACAGCATGGATCGTAGGTGGTGTTGTTGCGAATTCAGTCGGATGCGGCCAATCGTGAGAAAACATATGCGATGCTGGAGGCGGAGGTGGTGGTGGAGGAGGTTGCACATGGGGATGATGATGATGATGGTGATGATGATGGGACCACGGATTGGGATGTTGATGTCCTTGATGGCCAATTGCATCTTCACTTAAATACTGTTGTTGAGCAGCAGCCAATTGATGTCCAGCCTGATAAGGATACCAACCAGCGGCGGCTGCTGCAGCGGCTGCAGCACTGGGTGAGGCATTTCCATGATGGAATTGCCCGTTAGCGTTTGCAACAGATGATCCTACCATCGCTGAACTTGCTTGCTGTTGATGGCGATACATCGCCAAAGGATTATTATAATAAGAAACCATCGAGTCAACAATTTAAAAAAAAAAAAGTTGAAATACACAATCACTTTTAAAACAACATGATGGGGGAGTAATGAACCTATGAAAACTTGGACAACAACTGAAGTGACTGCTTCGACTTAGGTGCTCCGTCAAAAGGAAGAGGGCGGGGCTTAGTTCAACCAATGGGAGGATAGCTACTGCGTGTGTCTACTAGCCAATGACATTCACGCTCCCTTCCCCTCCATTCGATTGAACTTTGCATGATCATGCTGGCCATCGCCCCCTCTCCCCACTCCTCGCCTACTTGATTCAGAATGGAATAAAGAATGTAATTATTATAATGTAGACCATTATGCATGAGATAAAAACATTAATCAACTCAAGATATTCCCACTGTTTACCTTTTATTTTAAGATTAAAATAACTCTAAGAAGTGTGATAATTCTTAAAATTCTATATTCATTGGAATATTGAAAGGTACAATAAATGGTATTCTTATCCAAAAAATATAATATCATATTATAATATATAAACTTTCATAAAAATTAATTTAAAATAACGATATTCTTCAAAAGTCCTCTTATAATAAAAATTTAATTAAAATAATAATAATATAAGGAAAAATAATTAAATGAAATTCTAAATTATTAATTTTTTTTTTATTTAATTTAGTAACGATAAATACCTATGCATATTATTTACATTTCAAACTGCATAATTTCGTTTTTATACAAAAATGATATTTTTTTAAATGAATTGGTATATTTATAATGGCATATAACCATTCAAAAGAAAAATTGCTTTGTCTACCTTGGCTTAAATCAAACAATTGTATATTTAATTTTTTTGGATTTTGATTGAAGTAATTTATTGTATATATTTTTATAAGTTAAGAAAAAAATATTTTTTTGATTATTTATTTTAAAATTAACTTACAATATAAATTTATTTATTTTAAAATGCATTTTTGTATTAATTTGAATTGATTATTCAATTTCTAGGACTTAATGTTTCGGGGAAAACGATTTCAGAATTTTTTCAAATTTTTTAAGAATAATAATAACAAAATGGAAACAAATGTTTTAGTATACTGTTTAAAACATAGGTTCCCAAACTTTTTGGTGTCGGAGACCCTTTGACATGTTTTCGGTTTGGGGTAGACCCCCTAAATTGATTTTGATTTTTTATAAAAAAATTTTACCCTTCTTTTAGAGCCTTATTGAAAAATCAAAAATGTTTTAAGAGTAAAAATAAATGAAAACCTATTACAAACAGACCTTTCAACCAAATACTATGTATCACTTCGGGGGTACAGGGGGCAGACCTAGGCCCCACTGCCTGGGTGCGAAAAACGACCAATAAAAGTATCAATAGATGGTCTGTGATCGATTCTCAACCTGCGGGCGCGCCTCTAGGGGGGCTTGTGCACACTACAATAAGACGCGGGAATATACAAGAGGAAATATTATTTAAACTTAAACAAATTGATTAACTGTGACTGTGACAAAAGCAGAAAAACTCTTGTTTTGGCAATTAGTTAAAAATAATTTAAAAACAGAATGCAAAATACTTTCAATATATATTATTGTTGCATACATTTTATTGTAAAAGAGGGGGGTGCGATAAAATGATAGAAAATTGGGCCGCTATCAGCGCCCGCTCTAGATTTTTTTGACGCCCTGAACAAAAAGACAAATTAGCACCCCTTTAAACAAAATTTTTTTAGTCAGAGAAAAAGTTTAAGACGAGTAAGTTATTTATAATAATTATTTTACAGAAATTTAACAGAACCTACGAAAACAAATTATAATATTTTTACTTTTACTGCACTTAAACTTTTGGCCTTTTAAACTAAACAATTACCAAAAAATCAACAGATATATATTTTGATTAACTGATTATCAATATTTTGTGTCAAAAACGACCAAAATACCGCCCATTAGATTTGCCGCTCCGGACAGACAAATGCCCGGGTGAACCGGCCCTGGAGCTGGCCCTGCCGCTATTACTGATAGATTAAGAAACGCTGTATTAAATTATATATGTGGATAGAATAGGAATCGAAAGATTAGACGGAGAGAATGTAAGGATAGAGACGGCTCGAAGAATTTGTTGCCTGTACCAAAGAATTTTCGAGCAGATGGATTAGTTTCTTTTCACTGTAGAGATTAACTATGATATCTAAGGTTTACTTAAAGAAAAATGCTCATAGAACAAACAACAACACGTGAAATATTTAAGTAAATAACTTAAATATATAATTTAAATAATTATAAATAAATAATAATTTAAATTCAAATATAAATAAACATTTTTACAATATATCAAGTTTTTTTTTTTTTTATAAAAAATTTTAAATTATAATTTTTATAAAAAAGTAATTTTGTTCTTAATATATATCTATGGGTCAATAATAGATAAATATCGACTGTTAATCGTTGAAATTGCATAACAAGGAAATGCATGACCTCTTAGCATCTCCAAATATAGTTAGAATTATAAAATAGAAAAGGTTTTTCGATAGATGTGTGTGGATTAAAGGAGAGAGAAAGAAGGGAGAAATAGTTATTTATGGAGAAATCAATTGACAAGCCACTTTTGGATGACGAATGATGAAAGGACAGGACTGAATGGGGGCTCTGCGAAATAGGGATCATAAGTAAAATGTGTTTGCTAAGGTCAAGACTTTCAAAGCTTATAGTATTCTATAAGTTAGATAATATTTCATTATTTATTTATTATTTTTTTTATAAGAAAATAAGCAGTTTACGATTACTTATAATAATTATTTAATATAAATTAGTCTAATAATTATATATTTAGTTTAATTTATAAATGTGAGCTGGACACACAAAAAAAAAAAAATAACCCTGGATATTAAATTATCTATTAATCTACAATTTTAAATTCTTCATTTATACAGTCTTACTGTTTGTCTTATTATCGAATAAATTACAATTAATTTTTAAAATATTAGTTTATATACATGTATAAAAATTTCTCCACTAATTTTAATATTTTAAAAATAATATTAAAATAAATAAAGATTAAATATTCTTTAATTTGAACTTAAAATTAAATAACACTCTTATATTATCACTTAAAAAATAAATTTTGTTAGTAATTCTATTAATTTATAAGCAATAAATAAATTTTGTTTATATTTTTACTAAATAAGCTGTGTTAGTTTATCAATATCTAACCGTTGAAAAAATAATAATAAATTGGAATTAGTAATGTTATTAATAAAAACAAGTGTTTTTCTTGATACTGACAGGATTATTTACGAGAAGCAAATAAATATAGATAGTACCTTGAACTGAAAAAGAATTATTAAATTAAACTTTATTTTTCATCAGAAATTGATAACTTTTATTTATTTATATATTTAATAATGTGTATATCTGAAAATGAACAATAGTTAAACGAAATTTATATGTGTATTTAATTTAACCTTATTTTAATTTTTGATATTATAAATTTACTTTTAGATTTATCTCAAGTTCGCATAGAATAATTTAAATAAAATGAGAGATAATTTACAGTAAGCGTGTGATAAATCAGTATAATACATCTTCAAATTATACATGAATTAATGTGATAAAAACAACATTTAAAGATATAAATAATAATAATAACAATATAATAATTATAATAAAATTCAAAAATTATTTTTTATTAAAATATAAAAAAATTAATCTTCAATTTAATTTTTCAATATCTTAAATATTATATTTATATTATTTGCAAGACTCGTTTGAACTTCTTCAAAAGGCATATAAATGTATTGCCAAAAAATAAAAAAAAATTATATTAAAAATTAATAAAATCAGCAAAATGTAGTTAAATAAAATACTACTCAAATTTTTTTAATAGTTTTCTTTATGATAAAAAAATTTTAAATAATAATTTTCAATTATAGACATATACATATATACCATATATGTTCATTAACTAGACAGTTAGAGGAACAGACTAATATTAACATAATAATGGTTACATATTTACATTAGTATGATTTTTTATTAAAATAGTTGTATTTATAAATATATTATATAAAAGGAAAAATATTAATAATAATTTTAAGACAATAAATGATTAGAGTTATTAATTTAATTTTTATATATTTATTTACATTTTTTTAAATGAACTTATAAAACAAAATCCACTAATTTCTGTTAATTAAATAAATTAAATTAATTTTTAGTTTTGTTTAAATTGGAAATTTATTTATTATCTTTATAATTTTATTGCTGTACCATAAATAACATTTATTAGGCTTCCTAATCATTTTAAATTTTAAAATTGATTTATTTCTTTAAATATTAAATAAAGAAAAAAATTGTCAAATAAATTCATCGATATTATAAATTTTGAAAATATTTGATTTTTTATAAGTTGAATTTTTTATTAAAAATATATAAGAAATTAGGCTCTAAAACAACTTACAATTTTTGGTAAAATATAAAATTTTATCGATCTACCTTCTTATCTATTATACTCATATTTCAAATATAATAATTATTTTTATTTATTTATAATCTATTTGTTATATTGTTTATTATAATTTATATATAGACATTCCTAGAAAAATGTTATTAAGGCCTTTTAAGGATAAATTAGTCGAAATAGTAATTATAAAATAACTATAATTAGAAAAAAAAATTTAATTTTAAAAACAATCATTAAAGGTCTTTTTTGAGATCAAACTATAAAAATTCAGTTGGCTTATTTAGACAATTTTTTCAGATAAATAAATAATAAATTTCTTTTTTTATAGGATTTATAGTTTTAACTCTAGTTTATTTAATATCATATTCTTACTAATTTTTATAATGATAGAGATTCAAAAAGTAAATTTATGTTGAAAAATGAAATATGAATATTTGATTCGAAAACTTGATTCCTTTATTCTAAAAGTACTCGGTCTGACGATAATAACACAAGATTTTTTTACATTTTATTTTATTGTAGATTTTCATAATCCGTTCTTGAATTTTGTAATTTTTCAGAAAATATGTAAACTTTTTAATTTCATTCGATTCCACAAACAAACAACTAAACGCACGTGTCTATCAGCAGCAAGCTATCTACATTGAAAAAAAATAATTGTCAAAAATTTTGTTATCATTATCAGGCCGAGAACTTTTGTCTTTCTAATATTTATATGTTAGTAGATAGTATGTTAGTTAATAGAATATGTAGATATATCCGTTAGTAAAATTATTAAAACCCAATAGTAATCCAGTCAAGATTATTGTTAATTATTTTGTTAGGGATACTAATTTTATTTATACCTTACCTATAATATATATTATTATAATTGTTTACATAGGTAGAGTCATAAACTCGAGGTGGTTATGATAGACGAGACACGTGGCAGACGTGTATAAAGAAGTCTCCCGTTATGAATTTTATAAAATAATCAATATATACTTAAATATCCATAAAAATAAATTAAATTTGATTTTTTATATATCCAATTGATTTTTTTGCTTTTCTAATTTAGCTGATTTTTCACGTTTTATATTAATTAATAATATTATAGTTATAGAATATAATTTTATTCTAAATATTTGTATTTGAATTTTTAATAAATTTGTTTTCAAGAAATATGTCCATTTAACCAACAATTTACTGGATAGTAAGTATCACATTTAAATTTAAAAAAGTTAATAAAATTAAAAACATATTTTAAAGAATGTTTAATCCTATAATTATTTATTAATTATTTTTATTTTATTTATTCTAAATATTATTAAGAGAGAATAAAATAATATAAAATTATTAGTTCATTTCTATCATATTAAGTATATATGAAAGAAATTTAACAATTTTTAAAAATATATATGTCGTAGGCAAATGACAATTTTAGGAAAAGCCATTTGAATAAATCTTTGTTGGGCAAATAGCTTTAACTATTACAGTAACCAATTACGAAATATTTAAAAAAAATTTATTCTTTATTATATATTATACTTCTCACCTTGCTATAACTTCAGTGCAGTTTTGAGTTCTAAATAATGTAAATGTCAAAATAAAAATCCGATTGATATAAATAAAATAAATAAATTATAAAAATTTAATATTTAGACAGTAAGGCGATTTTACAAGTAAATATTTAAGTCATGTTTAACAAAATAGAAGAAATTATAACGCTTTTAAAACAGTGTCAAACAAAAATGACATAAAAGATGTCTTTAATCGATACTATTCATCCAAATATCGTCTTCTAGAAATTCCTGACTAGGCAAAAATTATCTTAAAAACAAAGACAACAATAATGGTTAAAGCTATTAGCCCAACAAAGATTTAGCCAAATGGCTTTTGTCTAGGCAAATGCTATTTTCCTAGTCAAATTGAAATAAAATAATATTTTAAGCTATTTGGCCAGGCAAATGGCTTTTCAAAAATTTGCCATTTTCCTACGACATATATATTTATATAAATTTTAGGAAACTTGCAATTGAAATCCTAAAAATTACAGAAAAAATTGAAGGAGAAAAGATTTATCTATTTACAGAGTGGATGAATGGATTAATGTATTTAGGATAAGGTTGGGGTAGGGTAAGTGGAAGACCTCTGAGCTTTTCTTTCAGATAAATTGAAATTATTACATAAAGAAATATATATAATTAAAAGCCCATAAAATGGGTTTGTCAGATAAGTATTTATAATCAACTCATTGTTCATCACCTGGATTCTATATCTATGAAACGATAATAGTATTTAAGTTCTGGTAGGAGTAGAAATAAAATTGTAAAATTAAATTTTCTATTATTTTTTTTCATTATTTATTTTAATTGTCTTTGTAAATAATTTTATTTATTAATATATTTGTTATTTGTTTCTTTAAAATAAATTTAAAATAAATTAAAGAAAAAAATTTAGATAAAGATTTTTTTTGTTATATCTTTGTTATATTTATTAATTAATATATTTGAAATTTGTTTATATTATCTTCACTATACAGTATGTTACATGGAAATCTAATATTTTTTAAATATTATTTTATATACAGTTAATAAAGATAACCCTTTAAACCGGATAACTTCTAATTCTTTCTTTTATATAAGTGCCACTCAGAAGCCAAATCGATTAACTGTAATTTTTAAATTTTTGCTAGTAATGTAATGTAATGTAATGTAATCTGCACAATATGAAGTGAATAATGAACTTGATAATCTTAATATTGCAATTTTTCTGTAATAAATAACCCTGAATTTCCTGCCAACTGTGAACTTTGGGCTTCATTTTCTCAGTGTGTTTATATGTGGAGTTAATCGCTTTGGCTTCTGAGTGGCACATATAATCAAATAAACACTAAAGATTTAACAAAAATATTAACAAAAAAAAAAAAATTAATAATATATTTAAGTATAATAAAATAAATAAAAAAATAAAATAATAATAATTTTATATTTATTAAAAACAATAATATTATTTATCATGTAAATGTATATAACGTTTTGGAGGTTTTTGTTTGATATAATCAATCAATTGAAATTGAATTGAATTTTAAAAAAATAATGTTAAGTTATATATTATTATATTATAAGCTTCGTTTTTTTATATTTGAATATTATCTATATAGGAACTTAATGCGATCAAGATTTTTAAATCACTTCAATTGGTCACGAAGTGTTATTATTTAGTAAAGTGTTTCAAGTTCAAATAAATCATAAATTCGAGATTGCCTGTTTTAAAATACAAAAATGAATTGTTTCTCATAATTTTTTTTTTTTTTTTTAATTAATTATTTTCAAATTATGCATCTGAGATTAATGCTGACGCTATTTGCTAATTATAATCTAATCTTTTTTTTTATTTTTTTTATTCTAAACAACGCCTGTTATGGGGAACTCAATTGTTCTTTCTCTGATATCCCCTCTTCTTTCTTTAGAGATATCCATCCCTCCTTTTGATTTATGACTTCACCAAGAAAACCGCCTGGGACCTCACGCGACGTGTATTGATTCACTTACGCAACTTTAAACCATGAGTTATCAGATTTTTTTGAAATTTTATTTACCTTTACAAAAAGATCTTACACTTCAATGGATAAAAAATGGTTTCCGAGCTTATCATTATTTGTATTATTATTATTATTATTAATTATTTTTAAATGCTTTAATTATTATTATTATTATTATTATAAATTATATAATTAAGTTTTAATAATGCAATATTTTAACTTTATTTACACTAATAAAATCACAAACCGTTTGTAATATAAACATAAACAATCTATTCATTTACAATTAATGAATGCATCCAGTTTTATATAATTTATATATATATATATTTTATTATTAATTGATAATTTATTATATATTTATTTAAAAGGTATATAAAAATATTTAAATGCTTTTTATTGCTAAATCTTGTCATTTCTACTTAACTTATTATTTATAGTCAAAGGGGAAGAATAACAATTAATGTTTAGATTACTAATATTAGAATATTGAAATATTGTTTATATAAATAAACATCCCTTTCAACCATAAAATAAATTTAATAGAATATTATCTATTATTTTAATTAAACTAATTAATAATAACTGTATTATTATTTTATATACCTGAATATTAAATTATTTGTTGCGGAAAATATGATTCTGAATAAATATTGTTTCCAAAATAAAATCATATTCTAAAAAAAATTAGTTTGTTAATCATTAACTAAAAATAAATAATATTAATAATAATAACTTGTATTATAACTAATATTATATTTTATGTATGTCAATAAATTTGCATTGGATTTATCATTTTCTTCTAAATTTTACACCCATTTTATGAATAGACAAAAATATAATATTTTAATGTCCTTGTTAAGGGATCATTAACAAACTATTACAAATACAGTAAGAAAATATTTTTGAAAAAACATCTCAAGTTGAAATAAGTTGACCTGTGGCCAGGTCCGAACCGACCGACGGTTTGAAGTAATTTCCAGCTACAGAAACAATTTCAAATAATTTTAATATATCTATTAATGTAATAAATAACAGATATGGATACATAAATAATAAATATAAACATTTTTAATTTTATTTTATTTATAATATATATGCAAGACGTCATGAATGACTGGATGACGTCATATAATTTTAAATCAAGAAAAAACTAATAAATATGATTTTTCTCGAGGATAAATCCAATACAAAGTGCATGATTCGTGGTGATATATAAAAAAATCTCCTCATGTGAAATTTGGTGTGAAAATAACCCTTCCCTTCCTATCGTCGATCGCTAATACTACCACTTCCGGTTTCCGGATTTGCACCAAAAGTTGATCAATTCATCCCACTGATGCATTAAGTAAATATACCAAATTTCATCAAAATCGTTTGAGCCGTTCAGGCTGTACACATCTATACGGACGGACGGACAGACATCATGCTAAAAATACTTTTTTCTGCTAAGAAAATGCATGATTCGTGGAGATATGTAAAAATCTTCACATGTGAAATTTGATGTGAAAACAATACCTCCCTTACTATCGTCGGACGGTAAAAACAGAGAATTTAATTTGATAATGTCTGTCGTTGGATGATAAAATTAGAAAACCAAAGATTAGACTCTTGTCATATTTATTGTATTATCCCCACTTTTTTTTTATCAAATAAAAATGAGAACTACTTAAAATAATACAATATGAAAAAATAACATTATTAAAAATTAAAAACATTATTATTTTCAAGTTTTTTTGTTTTTATTGAAAGTAAAAATCACTGTACTGATGGAATATCATTTTTATTATTTTAGAAAATTTATTAATTTTTTTTTTATTTCCTCATATTCTACAACGAATATTGTTATATATATACCTCGTATATAAATGTGATAATTAATGGTAAATATTGATTTAATTATTCTTTCAATAAATATTAGCGTATATTGATAAAAAAATATTTGCTAAATATTAACAAAAAATAAATTTCATAAAAAACAATAATTTGAAAATTTTTTTATATTTAATAAATTGTGTTTTATATAATATTATATTTTTTAAAATTTATTATGTATATTATTAAAATATTATATTTACTCTCGAGACAGTTATAACAATAATTTCTTATCATATATTATTATTATTATTATTAAACCAGATCATATATAAGATAAAAAATATGATAATATATTTATTTAAATCCTCCATTTTGATTTCACATATTCATCTATAATTAGTATGGTTTGAAAATACATTTTGAACGATAAAGACAAGTTTTCTCTACAAGTTTTTCTCCATTGGTTATTAAATAAATTAAAATTGTAATCAGTAAAAAAAAAATATTTAATTTGATTTATAATAATATATTTGAAAATTTTAAACAATTTTTTTCTGCTTGTAAATTTATTCAAGTCTGAAATAAATAACTTAATGAGGTGAGTGGAGTTAATTAGGCTGGATTGGTCAACCAACTAACGAAGTCTGGACTACAAGATGGAGGGAGTCCTTGGATGTATGGCTTGCATAGATATTCCCATTTCATCAGATCGAAGGTAACGGGTCCAGCACAACATCCCAACCAATCGAGACCTGCATTCGAGGTCATCGCCATCTTGGTTAGTCCATACACACGGCATACCTCACAGATGGTCCTGAAAAAAATATTTTTTTTTATGAAAATGTGATCCCAATATTGGTACTACATTCCAACCGATATCCCTTCAAAGGACCTCTTAGAAAAAATAAATATTCAAAGGGTTGATATATATAAAAAAAAAATAAGAAAAAAATTTATTTTTTTTTTCTTTGATAAATCATAAATTATATAATCCAATAAGGGTAACTTAATTAACATTGAAGAATTGTAAAGAAATTTTTAGATTAATATGTCTAGTTTTTTTGAAAATAAACTTAATTTATATAGGAATAAAATTAGATAAAGAGATCAGTGCGGACTCTCTTTTATGTGGAGCAATTATTTTTATTTTACTGATAGGTGGGGGTGGAAAGGTCGGTTATATACCTTCGAACAGGTTATTTTGGTTAAAAAGATTTTGATATTTAAAATAAATTAAAGAAAAAAATTTAGATAAAGATTTTTTTTGTTATATCTCAACTTTTTTTAAATAACCTAATATTGAAATGAAAACAAATGTATAATAATGCTTAAAATTAAACAATTTATTCTACAAAAATGAATTATTAATGATGAACTATTCTAGTGTCTCTACAGAACTCTAAAGTTCTTGACTCATCAACCACACTCCTCCCTATCTCCTGAGCTACCCCATCCAATTCTCATTCTCTCCCAACTCCTCCCTACATTGTCAGCCCACGGCGTTCTTATCTATTTTATCTAATGTATTGATTATCTGAATAACATTTTCTGAATTTACATATACCATATGTATGTATATTACAGAAATGAAAATTTTATGTAAATTTTAGATTTCAATTGGAATATACGTTTTTAGGGTCCCTGGTACAAAAAAAATGTATAATAAATAAATAATTAATAGATTAAAATTAATATTTTTGAATTATTAATATATTTAAAAAGAAGTAAAGAAAGAAAAAGTAATATTCTTAATTGATAGCCGTGAATGTACTCTAAATATTTTTTTCTCTTTTTTTATTACTTAATTAATAATCTTGATAATAAATATAAATCAAATATCATTTAAGTATATAAATTTAATTATTTTATTTATTTTTTGGTTTGTGGCAAAGAATTTTATAAAAATTGAACAACTGGAAATTGTTAGTCGTTTTATTATTTAATATTATTTACTGTACTCTAACTCGAATTTAATTATATTTTTCCAAAAGTCATTGCTATCTTTTATTTATTTAAAACTTAATCGTTATGTAGGATGAAGTTTGAATTTGATATTTTTCCATGATATCAGTTAAAAACAAATAATTATATATTAGTGATATGTCTAAATAAAATATTTTCAATACCATAAAATATATTCAATAATTTAATAGACATTTAACATGTAAATGTGAGTTTAATGATGGTCGAGGGTATGAGGGAAGAGAGAAATTAAAATTATTACAACATTCTTCTATATTTGTTGTTACTTAATAGTCTGAAAGGATTAATAACTAATAGCAGTGATAAATTATCATTGTAAGCAATTACACTAAAATAATGGGATTTATTTTTATGATACGAGCGTGAACTTATCAATTATTTTACTGGAAGAAAAATTGAATTAACATGCATAAGTATAAATTTTTTTTATTAGAAAATGAAAATTTTATTTACCAGTTCCAAACTCATTTCTAGCCCTGCTTTTCAGTCCGATTCAATCACCATCAAGTGGCATTCATTCAAAAGTTACCACATAAAGATAATCTTAGTCATTAAAAAAATGTATTCTTGAGACCATGAAAAGGTAAAATTTTTATCATAATTAAATTTATTTCTGAAACAGGATTATATAGAATGAATGTAAAAATATTTAGAAATAAATTGGAATCTTGAAATATATCCTATCAATTCTCCTGGCATTGTAAATTAAAAACATGGTGTTTGTTTGCTTAGTATCTATGAAAATGTCATATTGCATACGAAATATTATTTAATACTAGCTGTTCAGAGCGCCTTCGGGGCTCTTCACACCTGGACGGGGGCTCCGTCCCCTGTACCCCCGAGTGGTACATAGTATTTGGTTGAAAGTAGTAAAAGGTTTTCATCCATTTTGTTTCAATCAGTATATTACATAAAACATTCATTTCTTTTTGTGTTCTTATTTAAAAAATATTTTAATTTAATCAGTAAATTAATTATATATATTATTATTGTATATGTTATATCTATCTATCTATGTGGCTCAAAGATACTCGAAAGTTCTTGGCCGCAACAACCACATTACTCCAAGTGTCCCTATCCTCTCATCTCTCTTACGTCCCTTCCTACGCGCTCTTGGTCTTCCAAGCGGACGTTTTCCAATCGGTCTCCCCACCAATATCTTTTTCCTCTCCCATTCTAGCCACGTGCCCTGCCTATTGCAGCTTTTTCCCTTTTATAACCCTAACTATTTCTGAAGATGCATAGAGGTCATGCAATTTCTCCGCCATTCCCCGGTGACCTCATCTTTCTTTGGCCAATAAATGCTGGGAAGAATCCTATTCTCAAATACTCTGAATCTACTCTCATCTCCCAGGGTCATAGACCATGCCTCCCACCCATATAATACAACAGGCAAAATAATCTTCTTATATATAAAATTCTCGTGTCACAAAACTTTGAAATGATACTCCTCCGAAACGGCTGGACCGATTCTTATGAAATTTTTTATGCATATTCAGTAGGTCTCAGGGCATGTCAGACTTCTTTTATTAAACCGCTAATTGGTAAGGTATGTCCAGGGGTGCTAATTAATTAAAAATAGTTTAGTTACCATACTAGATCATAGAGGCGCTGGTGGCGAAAATTTGACATTTGCTCAGAATTTAAAAATTATTGTAATATTTCACTTTTTATTTTAAATTCTAATATTCAAATATCAATTCAATTATATTAAATTATTAAAGCTTTGGTGGTTGTTTTTATTTATAACGGAATTTTTTGTAAATTAAACCACATATATTGATATTTGCTACCTCTGCAATCGAAACGTTGTGTATATTTTTGTATTTTTTGAATACATTTACAATAACAAATATCAATATGTGGTTTAATTTATAAAATTCCGTTATCAATTCAATTAAATAATTTATTCTAAAAGTTCTCATTTTAATTTATTTAATAAAATATTTAGATTATATATAACTTAATTTTTATTTATTCTTTCTATATATTTGAATATTTCTTCTTTTCTATTTGAAAGTAAAAGGTTAAAAAACAGAATAAATTATTTTTAATGTTTTATGAATACAAAAATATTTTCAAAACGTAAATTAAAATAACTAAATTATATTATTTTTGATTTTGTATCAATTATTATTACAAATATATTTTAAGTGCAAAAATGATTTCTTGGTTAATTAAAATATGTTTTTTAGACAAATGATATAAACGAGATGTTTTAAATTTATGTCTTTTTTATATTGAGTATTTTTTTAAAATTAAAATTTGTTTTAAATCAAAATTATTGTATTCAATTATATTTTTTTATTAATAGGCTTCTTTTTTTATTTTTAATTTTTAATAAATTCTCTTTTTTGATATGATATTAATAAAAAATAATATTAAATTATATATAAATTTAAGAATATTTGATTTTTTTTAAATTTTAACACATGTAATCAATCATATGCATAACGAATGGAAAATTTTGAAAATCAACTTGGTATTAAATTCAGAAAAAAATACTGATACATATATAGAATATAATAGACCATTCGAATATAATTTAAAACTATTTCTCTCTTTCTATTTTAAATTAAAAAAAAACGGAGTGTTAAGAAATTAAGATACCTGGATAGGTAAATGGGCTGGAAGAGGAGGTAATTTATAATTTTCTTCTAATTCAGATTAAAATTAATGGTGATAAGAAAAAATATTTAGTAACAAAATCTTAATAAACAAAATGTAGAATTTGAATATGTAGAAAAATTGAATGTAATCACGAAGGATAATAATATTTGAGAAGAATTTAAATCGAGGTTGTAATCGGGAAACGCCTGTTATCATGCAGTAAAGAGGCTTATCTCATCAAAATTATTATCAAAAGGAATCAAAATTAAAATATATAAACCAATTATATTGCCTGTTGTATGATATGGGTGGGACGCAAGGTCTATGAACCTGGGAGATGAGAGTAGATTCAGAGTATTCTTTCCAGTATTTATTGGCCAAAGAAAGATGAGGTCACCGGGGAATGGCGGAGATTGCATATAGAGGAATTGCATGACCTCTATGCATCTTCAGAAATAGTTAGGGTTATAAAAGCGAAAAAGTTGCGATAGGCAGGGGACGCGACTAGATGGGAGAGGGAAAAGATTTTGGATTGGAAAACGTCCGCTTGGGAGACCAAGGACGCGTAGGAAGGGACGTAAGAGAGATGGGACAAGGGCTCAGGACACGGACACTTGGAGAAATGTGGTTGCTGCGGCCAAGAACTTTCGAGTTCCTTAGAGTCACATAGATAGATAGATATAACATATACAATAATAATATATATAATTACTTTAGTGATTAAATTAAAATGTATTTTAAATAAGAACACAAAAAGAAATGAATGTTTTATGTAATATACTGATTGAAACAAAATGGATGAAAACCTTTTACTCGGGGGTGGGTACAGGGGGCGGAGCCCCCGTCTAGGTGTGGAGAGCGCCGAAGGCGCTCGGAGCAGCTAGTTGTTTTATATATTTTAATTTTGATTCCTTTTGATAATAATTTTGATGAGATAAGCCTTTTTACTGCATGATAACAGGCGTTTCCCGATTGCAACCTTGATTTAAATTCTTCTCAAATATTATTATCCTTCGTGATTACATTTGATTTTTCTACCTATTCAAATTCTACATTTTGTATATTAAGATTTTGTATGTTAATACTCTTCCTCTTTGTTACTAAATATTTTTTCTTATCACTATTAATTTCAAACCTCCATTAAATTTTCCTCGCTATCTGTAATCTCAATTGCCGAATTTCCTATTATATTTAAGTCGTCTGGGTCAGCGGTCGCAAAACTTTTTGACCTCACGGACCAGTTAATTCATAATTTAAATCCCGCGGACCACTAATAGGATTTTAAAACATAACTTAACATGATGAGTAAGTATATTCCACATTTTTATGCGGACCAGCGAAATTTTCTCGCGGACCATCACTTTGGCAACCGCTGGTCTGGATAACATAATATTTTACAATTGATTTCCGCATCTTATTCTTTCTTTACTACTTTCAAGGCAATTTTGAAGATCAAAATTTGAAAAAGTTTATCTAGATCTATTGAGTCATGCGTATGTTTTACTAAAGTCTAAACAGAAATATTGAATTCGCGGTTATCTTAATTAATGTTGATCGATTTGGCATGAACCCGCAATGATATCTCCTAATATTTACTACGCCTATGGTTCGTAAGTATTGTATATGTTATAATAGTGAAATATTTCTTGGTCATTACATTTTGATATTTTATTTTCATTGCTAGATTATTATTGAATATTTTTAATTATAATGAAATTTGAGAAAATGCAAAGTTAGAGATTTGAGAAAATATATAAAAATTAACAGTATAAAACAATAGATAAATTAACAATATATACATTCATTAATAGTATTTATTTAAATTAATTGATTTATTTGTTTTTATATTATTAAGTTCATTTATTAATTTTTTTAGATCATAGCTAATTTCCTCCATTAAAAGAAACTTATCTAATTCTGTGGTACTAGGGGATTTGAAAATTATTAGTCGCAATATGAAGATTTCGCTTACAGTTTCTGTCATGTCCGACCTCCATCCAACAGTTATTAATTTTATAAATTTCAATTTAAACTGATTGTGACTCTGAATAATTTGTGTATAGAAATATTGAATGTTCTTAGCGACATTTGATATAATGTTGTCCGACTTGTCTTTAATCTGAATTAGAAGAAAATTATAAATTGTCTCCTCTTCCAGTCCAATTCATTTACCCATCCATGTTGTATAGGCATCTTAATTTCTTAACACTCCGTTTTTTTTAAATTTAAAATAGAAGGAGAGAAAGAGTTTTAAATTATATTCGAATAGTCTATATATTCTATATATCAGTATTTTTTTCTGAATTTAATATCAAGTTGATTTTCAAGATTTTCCATTCTTAATGGATATGATTAATTACATGTGTTAAAATTTAAAAAAATTCAAATATTCTAATTTTTAAATTTATATACAATTTAATATTATTTTTTATTAATATCATATCAAAAAAAGAGAATTTATTAAAAATTAAAAATAAAAAAAGAAGCCTATTAATAAAAAATTAATAGAATAAAATAATCTTGATTTAAAACAAATTTTAAAAAAATACTCAAAATTTAAAACATTTCGTTTATATCATTTGTCTAAAAAATCGTTTGTTGTTGTTGTTTGACATCCATTAATGGTAGACTACCTCGTGATTTGAGAATAAAATGGGAAAAATTGAATTTTCATAAAGATCCATGAATTGGGATCCTTCATTCGCCTTATTTTCCGGAATAGCTCCGAGTGACTAATTCTTGTTTCCAAACCTGAAGAAATGGCTAGGCTGAAAGAGATTTGACTCAAACGATGAAATCATCTCACAAACAAATCTATTTTGATATCCTCTACAAATCTTATTTTTTGGAAGGGATAAAAAAATTGAAGAAAGTGTAGAGTGCTCTCAAAGGAGACTCTAGGTTGAAAAATAAAATAATTTTTTATCCAAAAACCTGTGTTTCATTCATAAAGTAACGGACTTATTGACCTGCTCTCGTAATATAAATATTATATAAAATATATATATTAAATATTTTTCATTCTAGTTAGTAAAATACAAGTTTTGGTTTGAGTGTGAAAATTGTGTATGATAGAATGGTTGGAATACCTAATATGCAAATATGTAAAATGTTTTATCACTGTAACCATAAATAATTTTTCTTTTTTTCTGATTTTTTGATAATTTAAGTAAATATTTTTTTGTGAATTCTATATACTTCTATCTCAAATAAAATATAAAGAAATAATATACTAGATCTATAATAAATGAAATTCTAGTTAGTAGAATTTTGGGATAATTGAGGACTCGTATTGATTAGAAATATTTATTTTGTATTAAATTTTGAAGAAGTTTTACCATAATATTATAATATTAAAAAAAACTGATTTTTATTTATTTTTGTATATGGAAAGATGAGGGAAAAGCGATTTCCCGGAATTGCCCTCATTCACACATGATAAATTTTACTTCAATCTTGAAAAGTATTTCTTCATTTCATATTAATAGGAAGTGAAAGAAAGAGAATTTTTTAAATTAAATTTTTGGAAAAGTATTTTAATTTTTTTTAATTATTGAATTTTAATAAAATTTTATCTTTTGTTTTTGTCTAAAAAAATGCAAGTGTAATAACAACTTTTAGGTATAAGTTTGTTTTGTTTTGTTTTTGTGTTATTTTTGCTTTCTTTTTTTTCAATCCTAATTTACCATGGTTTTCTTTAATTGTTTGTTAAGTAATCGTAAAATTAGGGACAATGAATATATATACATATGTGTGGCTCCTGAGTATATATAATTCTAATCGGCCTTTTTTCGGTTTACTTTTGTATGATAAAGAAACAATAAAAATACAATAATTAGTTCCAGTCTTATTTTTTCTAAGCAGATTAAATTTTAATTTCTTTTAGGTATATTTTTCATTTATTGAAGCTAATAATGTAATCAGAGTTATAATATCTAATCTAAATTGATTACAAATAATTTATTTTTAAGCTAAATAAAATTATTCGTATTTATTACTGTTTATAATAACTATACATATTATTGTATTCAAAATTTTAAAATAAATTTTTTTCTATTTACCTATACATTCTAATAGTTGAAAATAATAATTTTCATATATTGGTATAATGATTATTAATATACTAACAAGTTAAAACCATTTCTGAATATATGATTGTTTTTTTAAGACCTACTAAATCCAAAAAATAACCTTTTTCAGATGTTATAGTGTTGAAATTTTATCGTATCTTATTTTACTAGGAAAAATTGTATATATATTTGAGATATTAAAGCGCTCTAAGGATTTTTTTTAATTTCACACCATAGATAAAATTAATAAAGAAAAATCGATCTGTATTGGTAAGACTCAAGAAAAATCAACTTTATTAGTATTTTCTTTATTTAAAATATTAAATTTAAATGACGTCATATATTGAAATTTGCCTGACGCCATTCTTTTTTAATGGATATTGTATTAATACTTTTTTATATTTAAAATATTTTAAAAATTTTTATTTAATTTCGAATTAAAATTAAAAATATTTATTTTAATAATATTTTAGAAAAAAATTATGAAAGATATTTATTCCCCAGCCAAAAAAAAAATTCATGAAGTTAGTAACTTATAAAGGAAGAATTTCAAATAAATTTTTGAACAAATTTGATCTAATAATATTAAATAAATTATATTATATTAATAAAAATGTTTTTTAGATTAAATTATAAATAATATAAATGATATTTGATTATTATAAATAAAAAGAAAAAAATATAACCACCTTTCTTAATTAAAATATAGACAAATAAAGATGTCAATATAATTTCAGAACTTATATTATTATCAGCAGTCATCCTTGGTCGAAACAGTATATACGCTATTATATATATATATATATATATATATACTACTTTGAAAAATATAAAGCTGAAGCCATCTAATTATAACAATATATATAATATAGGATCAAATATTTTATCAAGTAAATTCGAATATATTTTTCATCTTGAAATGAAAATCAAGTTATTTGAATTAATTTATACCATTTTAGGAAACAAATTTTTGATGGGTCATTTTTAGAAAACCCATTTAACAATTGTAATAAATAATTAAAAAATTGTATAATTTTTAAAGTTTATAATAATAAATTGTATAAATTTGATAAAGGGTCGAGCGATAGCTCGGTGTTCCTGAGAGGTACATATATTTATGATTAGTAACCCAGTCACCAGTTATTATTAAATCTATTTCATTAAAGTACATATTTTGATATATTTCTATTTCATCATTATAATTTTTATCATTTTATGGATAATTTGTTATAAATAGTTATACTAATATTATACATAATTATTTTATATAAGTTATAATAAGAAATCTGAATCTTTTTATTTATATTGATATTAATATTAATTATATATTAATATATTATATATCTTATATTTATATTTATATTATATAGATTTTTATTAACGAATATTGCAAATGTTCATTAAAAAAAGATGAAACTAACCTTTCTCAAACTTAAAATTCATTATAATTTATGGAACCTATTTGTATAATAACCATAAATCTTTAGGATCTTCCCAACTAAATCATTGAATAAAGAAAACAATAATGTGAGTAATATAGATAAATAATTAATAAAAGATTATTAATTATATAACATTAACAAATAAATATATATTTATATATTTAATCATTTCAAATAATTCTTAATTATAAATATTCTTTTTTGTTATTTATAATAGGAATAAAACGACTTTCTACTATTGTATTCATTATACATTTTAGCTAGTAGTAATAATTAGAAATAATCGATTATATTCATGATGCAAAATTTTGAAGTGACTTTAGAATTCAGAAGATTGTATAATAACTTGAAATTGAATATATATCTATATAATTTAAGGTAATAAATTTTTTTCATCAGTTCTGGTTTTGGTAAGGGTCATAAAATGGAGGTTTTATTTTATTTTTTATCTTCGTAAAGACGAAGGGAGAGTTGGGGGAATGGGTTACGTGCGTAAGGCGAAGAAATACAAGCACCAGCCAACTCTCCAGACTAGGATGGAGGTTTGTGAGTATATATATATATATATATATATATATATATATAAATTTTTTTTTGTCGGTGTTTTTCGAGCCTGGAGGGAGTGTTCATTTAAAAAAGACGCCATCGTGGTTAGATTCTTGTTAGATTCCCTCGACCTTCGATGCTCGTCCATTGGCCGAACAGGGAGAAATGTGGTTCTTGTAAAAGATAAGAAAAAAAAAGATCTTGATACCTGTTTGGTCAAATTAGAAGAAAAACTTGTTTCTTCTCCAATACAATTAATAATACCTGGAAAACGACAGAGAAAAAAAAACACACTTCCGTATAAATAAATTAAATGATTATTAAAGTAGTTAATCTTTAATCGATTATATTACTTTTAAATATACTGATTCAATTTGAAACTGAGAAAAATATTAATTTTTCAATTTAATTATTTATGAATTTGTGAAGAAAAGGAAAAGTTGTCATAAATATTTTTTTCTTTTATTTTAGGTAATAATCAAGATTTGATGATTAGACAGAATTGGAATAATATAATTCATAAATCACTTAATCCAAATGCTGGTTTATATTGTATCTGTTCTAAGATTTTCATATCTTCTAATTAAGAATCAAAATTGAAAAGAGGGTTTACATAAAAACAATGATCTTTTAATAAAAATCGAAATAATCATTTATCTTGTAACCTCGGCTTGGGTCAGAAAATTCTTATTCTGTTTGAATAATATGCTTATTGCAGAAAGTGAAGAAATAATTACTTAAAATAACCCTCGGATTAAAGAACTTATAAATCTTAGCTATAATCTGTTTTTTTTTTAAAAAAAAAAGAAAAAGAAAGGATAATAGAGCAAGACCTTTCACATATATAATATTTTTTATGAAACAGAGGATAGATGGATTTAAAAATAAACTATAAATATTAACTCAGCCAAAACATAATAATATTTGGGTTGAAAGAATTCGACTTTTGAAATATAGACAACAAGTCTGTTTCTTTGCATACTCTAAACTCTTTTCTCGTAAATCTTATCGAAAAATCTAAAACCCACTAACCTTGCCGGTGGTATTGTAAGTCTATTCGATATGGTCTCTAACAGAGAGGGGATGAAAATCCAAGTCTTCGAGAACAGACTGTTCTGAGTGTGTGGTCCCAAATTAAGTGAAGAGACAGAATGGTGTGGGTTCACCGGGGATATGAACTTTATAGGAAAGCAGATATTGTGAGGGTAATTTAAGAAAAGATTATGATGGGTGGTTCCTCCAATCTTAAATATTTTAAATCTTAATGACTAGGACTGGAGAAGCATCTTAATAGAGAGTACTGTTTTATTAAAGCTGCAGTATCCCAATTTATGTGATTCAGCTTCTAATCACTTAAAAAAATAAAAATATATTCTTAAATTTAAAATAATTAATAATCGAATTTGCAACACTTTAAAATGAAATAAGTTTGATAATTTCAAGAATGGACTGGTTTTACGTAAATCCGAAAATCCGATCTGATTCAGAATTTTTTAATTTGAATTTTTACCATAAAAGGAAAAAAAAATGAATCTAGATCCGAAAATATTCGAATTGAAATCCAAAAGAATCATATGATTCAATTATCATAAATTTAAGAAGTTTTCTTCTCTGTCTCTACAGAACTCGAATGTTCTTGACCGCAGCAACCACACTTCTCTAAGTATCCCTATCCTGAGCCACAACCCTCCAATCCCTACCCTCTCCCATCTGTAATGTGGTTGTTGTTTCATGATTTAATTTTTTGGGAAGAAAAGAAATCACCTCTTCGCCCAACCTAGAAATAATGTTTTTAAAATCTTTATTTAAAATATATTATTTATAATTTTATAATAAAATTTCTATTTTTAAATTTAGAGATATAAGAATATAGTAGCTTATTGATACATTTAGTTCAAAAGTAATAAAAAATAATTGTACATTTTTAAGCAAGACTATCATCATTATAGATGTTCATTGATTAATTCAAATGTATAAAGTAATATTTTAATAGTCATAACTATTCTTAAAAATTAAACACCTCCCTTACTATCGTCGGACGGTAAACATATCTGTCTTTCTTGAATAGGGCTGGATATCGCTAAAAAAAATTTCATCAAAATAAACTGTTCGAATACTAATTCTAAAAATTCTAAAAATATTTTCAAGATATTTAGTGTTACAATTATTTTATTGTTTCATTTATTATATTATTTATTTAATTATATTATTTATTAACATTTACTTATGTTATTATAACCTGAAATTAAAATATTTTATCAACAAATAAAAGGTGAAAAAAAAATCAATCAAATAAATAATACTAACGAAATAGATAGTATAAATTTATTATTAAAAATTTAAAAGCGGTTCGTAATCTATCTACATATTTTTGAAGTAATATCAAAAAAAGTATGGTCAAAAAATGTTTGCACATCAAAATTATTTATTTTTTTATCGACATTATCACGCTTTTATGTTTATGAATGGGACACGCTTGACCCCATATTACTTTATGGAAGTAATTTCAGAACAATGTTCTCAACACCCTCTTTTAACTTCAAGGTATCTTCTGGGGAGCATTTTATGAGAAGGCATTTTAAACAAATCATAATAAAATAATTAAAGACTATTCTATTTGGTAGATTTAGTAACCTTTAGGAACGTAAATGAGCATTAATCATGTGCGATCATTGATCAGTTAAATGTATTCTATATAAATATGTTATTTTTATGACGGTGTCGTAGCTGATGGGTTTTCAATGCATGAATTTATCTAATTATTATGCCATATATTATAGGTATATGGAGATGTTTATTCGTATACTTTTTCTAAGGATCTTGTCTAATTCTTTTATCTATTTATTTAACTCTCTTATAACCTTATCAAGATTCAAGGTCTAAAGATTGAGTTGTAAGAATTTATTATTTTTAACCTAATATCAGTAATATTTTGACTTTCGTTAGAAACTGTGAAATCTAAATAAATAAAAGTATTGCGATAATGATAAAAAAAATCGACTAAAAATGTTTAATGTTATATTACACCAATTATTTCTAACATTTATTATAAATATTAGTTATTTAATAAAGTTATCATAAAAAAAAATAATTAATTTTGAAAATATGTTTGTGTTTGGGAGGTTTTCTCACTTTTCTTAAAAAAAATAAATAAAATTTCTATCAACCAGAAGATCGTTATCTATTTTATAAACTCGGGGTTAAATCCCGGATCTGACAAGGGAACTTCTCTAGCTGGGGTCTAAGTCCACCTAATAATACCCGGGATCAAAATTGGAAAACTACTTGAAATAAAAAGTAGAGCCTCCAAACAAGAAAATCAAGTTAAAGGTTGAGAAGATACGTTCTACTGATCATTGAACACCTTTACCCTTAGCCGGTAACCAATTTAATAGGCGTTTCGTAAGATGTACAAAAATCAGAGGTATATATATATATATATACATATATGTTTATAAAAATATGCGATTTCAATTATTTATTGACAAACCTTGAGACATTAGTAAAATCAACATACAATCATTAAATATACACATTAATAAAGTAATTTATTGAATTTATTTCATTTATTCACTTAACAAATAAGTATTCTATCAAAATATGATAAAGTAAAAGTATAGTTTTACTCAACCATGAGTTTAAGTAAAAGTTTTATGAATTATTGTTTTTTTTAATGTTATCTTGAATGCAAAAGGGTTCTCGCCATTCAGAGTTGCTCATCTTTATTATACTCACCCCAATTCAGAATTCTCTCCATCACAATCATTCCTTCATCATCTCTCTTCGTAGCCTACTCCCTACTCACTTCTTGGCATATAGATTGGTCTCAAGGGGCATTTTAGCCAAACCAAGTCGCAATTTACAACCTACAATGGCGCGAGTCGACAGACAAACAAATTCAAATATACTATATGTAAATATATATATATATATATATATATAATTTATTTATATAGTTGAAATAATCATATAGTAAGCGGAAACATTTATTAAGTTTTATTAACCGAAAGGAAAGAAAGGGAAATAGCTTCGTGAATGAAGTGATGATGAAATTGATAATAAATAAAAAACTTTTATAGAGAGTAGTTCAATAAGAATTAAATAAATAAATGAACAGATGTTCAAAATAATTAAATTATGACTATATAAATTACTTTTTTATAAGTAAAAAAATTTAGGTATTACCATTTGAAAACACATTTAAAGGTATTTATCTATATTTAATTGTTTGCTTTACTAATACTTCATTTTAACCAAATATACTTTTAATTTAGCAATGAAATAATTGATATAATGTATATTATAAATCTTCCACCTCACATCTACATATAATTGGCTATCTCAGAAGTTTTTTTGTTCAAAAGATTCCTTTATTGCTAACTCATACAATTTACTTGACTTATCCAAAAAAAATTATTATTATTATTATTAATCTATTTTAGGGTTTCTTATTTCAATCAGGAATTCTTAATTTATGGTTATAATGATCAGATTTAGTGATTCTATTTTATTAATATAAATTTATAATAATATTTATCTAAAAAGAGTGACCTTTAAATTTTTGAACATTCTGAGAAAGAACACACTTATTATTATCAGATGCCACCTAGTAGAAGTATTGTATGATCCTCTCAACCTTGATCTTGATTTTCTTGATCGGAGGCCGCTACTTCTTATTTCAAGTAAATTCCTAATTTTGATCACATAAGCTGAGTGAAACTCGAGCAAAGAAAAATAAATTAAGGGGATAGAATCTGAAATAAGAATTTTCTAGACAAACTTGCTGCCCTCCTAGCTATCGGGGAGCTTTTGATCAAAATCATATATTAATTGTATTTTTAATTGTATTTAAAACAATTACTATATATATGTTACGGAAGAAGTAGATATTTTGGCAAATGTAGACATTTTTCGGTAAATGTGTACATTTACCTTCTCGTTTGGGCAATGTTCATTCAACCAACATTTACGATTTCAAATAAGGGAAAAGTACACTAAACTTACAATGTCCATGCCGTTTTCGTAAATGTGAGCATACGAAGTTGTGCGTTCTAGTAGGGCACTACTCAATCTATAATGAGGTTATGTTTATGCAGACCTAACCTTACACCAGGGGAGTGACAGTCAAATGGGACTTACGGAAACCTAAATTTTTTTTAAATTTTTGTTGTTTTGTTTCAAAGTTCCATAATAGCAATTCTTGTTCAAATAAATAACATTTGGTCCATTACGTACTTTCTATACTATCTATAGAAAAGTATATGTTATAAAATAATATATATTCTATTAAATATAATGTTACTTTTTTACTGCAGTAATATTTTTAATTTATTTGTATTCCAACTTTCCTTAAAATATGAAGGTAAGAGTATATATTTACCAAAACTTGGAGGCAAGAGTTTACATTTGCCGGAAAATGTATAAGTATATACATTATATTCTGTTCACTTTCACCTAGCTAGTAAAGTTATGTAAGGTAAGGTAATCTGCAACATATGAAGTGAATATTGAACTTGATAATCTTAATATTTCAATGTAATATACATTTTTCTGTAATCAATAACCCTGAATTTAATACAAACTGTGAACTTTGGGCTTCATTTTCTCAGTTTGTTTATATAATATGTGGAGTTATCGCTTTGGCTTCTGAGTGGCAGATATATATATATATAGATATATAGAATCGTACTTTAAAATGATTAACAACAATATACTAGTATAAGAATCAACAAAGTTTAGAGGACATTAATTTTTTTTTTATTTGAATTAATATTTATTTTCATGTTTGTATCTAATCAATTTCAAAGCTACATTGGATCCTCTCATTGGATGAAGAAAATGGAATGTCGTTGAAAGAGAAGAGCGAATAAGAATGGGTGAGATAGAGAGGCTTTCTTGAGCCATTAATTGTGCCACTTGTCCGTCGAATGGAAAGGGTTCTCAATTGGGGGAGGGGGGGAGGGGCCCGGGCTGAGTGGCGCCCGTGCCGCTTTTGTAATTAATTATATTCCAGGCGGACGACAGTTTTATTGCACATCGACTCTCTGCTTGAATTTACGGCTACTTTATTTAAAAAAAGAAAAGGGAAATAAAAGATGGATACGGGATAAAAGTCAACAGTGTCTTCTACAAGAATGCGCCTTTATCTCTTCGTATGCGGCAATGAATAAAAAAAATAGTAAATGTGGATGAGGTTGGATCTATAAGTTAGTACATAATAAAACTTGGTCAAAAACAAATCTTTATTCTTAAAGGTAGAAAACATATATCAATTGATCCCTTGAATGTTTGATAAAGAATGTCTCTTAAAAAAAAACTTGCATAATCATTGATCAGATCATTTTGGGATAATAAAAAGAAAATTAGCATCATTAATGAACAAGGAAGTTGCACTTAAAGATCACGATTTACTTGTTTACTTCAGTTTCGTTACAATTTTCAATTACCATGTTTTTCTGTAAACAAAGTAATTAGATCTTCTTAGTTAGTAAAAATTTTATTCACGACCCCAACCTCCTTTTTACTTTCCCGCATACTTCGTATAAGGGAAGTATTGGAATCGTCAAAAATTTCGACTTCGAGATTTCGATAGATCTTGACGTTTTAGACCTCCCTGAGTCGGAAAATACCATTTTTTGAATTATGTCTGTGTGTGTGTATGTATGTATGTATGTATGTATGTATGTATGTATGTATGTATGTATGTATGTATGTATGTATGTATGTATGTAATGTCTGTAAGCAAATTTACTCAAAAACTAATCAAGCTAGGACTTCGAAATTTGGTACACCGATATTATTCACAGTTTGTAGATTTCTATCAAAATTTCGTCAAAATCGGTTAACCGGAAGTGGTACTTTACCTACACTGGTTGCGTTTACCTTTCATGTAAAGTACCAGTTTGCTTCGAGATATTTGCTTCATATTTTGTATATAGATTTAAAAATATGAAAAAACTTGAGATACCAAATTTCATCATGATCTGACTACCGGAAGTGACATTTTACCTATACAAGTAGCGTTTCTATTTTACCGACCGACGATAGTAAGGGAGGTATTGTTTTCACACCAAATTTCACCTATGGATATTTTTAGGTACATATCTCCACGAATCATGCATTTTCTTAACAGAAAAAAGTATTTTTAGCATGATGTCTGTCCGTCCGTCCGTATAGATGTGTACAGCCTGAGCGGCTCAACGGATTTTGATGAAATTTGGTATATTTACTTAATATATCAGTAGGATGAATGGATCAACTTTTGGTGCAAATCCGGAAACCGGAAGTGCTAGTATTGCCGATCGAAGAGAGGAAGTGAAGGGTTATTTTCATATCAAATTTCAAGTGAGGACATATCTCCACGTGTTATGCACTTTGTATTGGTTTTATCCTCGAGAAAAATCATCTTCATTAGTTTTTTCTTAATTTAAAATTATATGACGTCACCCAGCACTTCATGACGTCACAGCCAGCCCTTATATATTATAAATAAAATAAAATTAAAAATATTTATATTATATCCATATTTGTTTTTTTTACATTTAAAATATCAGTTAACCGGAAGTAGCACTTTATTCTATATATATATATATATATATATAAATGTTACCAAATATCAAATTTGACACCAATAAACTAACGAACTGGCTCTTTATCAATACCAAGTTTACACATTCTAAATATGCATTCACAACTCTTTATACCTATTTATATGCGGGAAAGTCTAGGGGAGGACACTCCCGCTTATTAAAATACACGATGTCCAATATTTTTATATTTTTTTAATATATGTAGTAATTATTATATACATATTTTTATTGAACATTCTAAAACATTCTTAAACATTAAATTTGGAAAATATTTTAGTAAAATATCATGAATTTTTGTAGAACATATCTAAATTGTTGGGGAATGAATATTTAAATGATTGTACAAATTTTTATTGTATACGTCCGGACCTTCATTGAGTAATACTTACTTAAGTTACTCACCTTTAAACTTTTTTCGAATAGCCTAAACATTTCTTATCTTGTTTTTATAACCAAGATTTATTTATATATTGAAATTGTTGAAACATAATCACCATAAACTTCCTAATGCAAATATGGATTTCAAGAAGAATAATTATTATAACACACTGAAATAATACACAATAATAATAACAACAAAATAAATATTATTAATTAACAATATAAGAGTTTAAGATAAAATATAATATATTTATGCCAAATCTTAAAATTTTTTTAAAAATTAAGGTATTTTGTTTTTATATACATACTATTATATTATCCATTGAGTAGAGAACTACCTCTTTGTCACTACTAAACTTGAACGTAGTTTGATAAAAATAGATGATTATTTTCTACACATTAATGTATACTTTAATTTTGGCAATCTTCCATACCTAAAAAAAATATGTAACTTTTTTTTATTTAAATTTAGTCAATTTATTTTTCAACTGTTTTTTTTTATTTATTTAAAATTTAGTTTAAAATTTATTTTTCAAAGTTTGTTATTAAAAATCATAATTATATCATTTTATAACTTAATAACTTGTTTTCTTAATCTTGAAATAGAATATATTTATTATGATTATAATTATTAGGGATAATTATCATTATTAACTAACGTCAGTGATTGGTTAGTTAATGTTTAATCTCACTTTTAACAAATTTATAAATAATACAAGTGAATTCTATTCATTATAATATTTTAACAAATGTAAATTAATATTTATAATAATATTTATAGATATGGCTGCTAAGGCGCTACAGGGTGAGAGGGTAGTGAAGCTGCCTCACATTTTCGTGGTCCCGGGTTCAAGTTCCGGGCATGGGAAGGGAATTTCTCTAGCTGGGGTCTATGGGACGGAGTTAACCGAGCCTCCGGGATCAACATTGGGAAGCTACTTGATAACAAGTAGCGCCTTCGATCAAGAAAATTAAGGTAAAGGTTGATAGGACCCGTTCTACTGATCACAGGACACCTCATTGATATAACCGACTTGATAGGCGTTATCCTTGCTTAGGACGTACAAAAGTCAGAGAGATGACTGTCAATATTTTTCTTCGACTCTTATTAATTCTTTTATATGAATAACAAGCAAATATTGAAACTTAATTATCTAATATGTATAAGGAAATTTGTTAAGTGGAGATTTTCAAAATCTCTAATTTTATCTCTTGAACATAATTTTCAGTAAGTATTTGCCCCCTTTTATTTATAAAATCCAATTTTATTAATAAATAATTTCTCCAGGTATACAAAGGGGAATTATTTTTAACCTAAGAAATAAAAGTTAATTTATTATAAATTAAAAAAGAAAATTAAAATATTAATTTATATTTATCTTATTTATGTTTCTTTTTAAAATTATATATCCAATTTATGAAAATAAATTCTTCAATTTTGTATATGATTAAAACCTTTTGAATATTAAAACTATTGGGCATCTGAGTAGTATCCCAACTAAATGATGGACTTCCCGTAGAGGATGGCTAACAAGGTTAATTTAGTTAGATATTCAAATTAATGTAAATTTTCATTTTAATTAATTCGGAAATTTGAATACTAGTGCCTTTGAATAAAAAAGAGGGCGGTCGGAAGTACAAAAAATTAATAATCCTTACAATGATTTTTCAAAATTTTAGAATTTAACAAAAAAAAAATTATATAAGTGGTTTTATTATGTTAATCTCTTTTTTTTTGTTTTTAAGTCTAAAACCAAGTTGAATCCTAATATCATTGAATGATACACGTACTATCCAATCAATAATTTATTTTACCAGGATTTTGTTTTTATGTTTATTTTCCAGGTGTGTCTTTATTTAAGACGTTTCGCCTGAATTAGAAAACATTGGAGTACTTTTAAAGAAGTTTTATTTATTATAGGCGAAGAGAATATACAATCTATGTTTCAAACAAAATGATTATTTTGGAGTATCAAAGTAAATTTAATTTCCGAATTAACCTTATTTTCAAAAAAATAGCTTGCTATATTTTGTCGTTTTTTATAAGAACCATCATATATCAATGATAAATAATTTGATTCCTCATAATTTATTTATAATACATATTTGTTTAAAAATATGGAATTAGCAAAATATTTATAAAATATTGTAATTTTATAATACAAAAATTAATTTACCATAAAAACGTTTTTAATATTTTATAGATGGATTTTTAATAGGGTTGATAATTTTTATATTTCATTTTAAGATAATGAATTTAATTAATATATTAGTCTAGATATATATTTATATCTAAAATAAAATAAAAAGATAGAAAACTAATCAAGATATATATAAATCTGTTTTTAAATTTATTATAATTCAACACAAAAAACATTTATTTATTTCTGTTCTTTTATCAACGGATCAGAATTTCTCTTACCTAATGGAATTAAATTTTTTTTTTTGTGGTTTAATAAATAATTCTAAAACTCGGAGAGTAAGAAGATAATCTCGGCTTTCACTCAGCATACCTATTCTTTCTTAGTCATTTATTAATTATTATTATTTTTTTATATATATAACAATTTTCCAGGCATAGAAAGTGTTTTTATTTTGGTTATGCACTTATGATAATTAATAATACAAGATTTTTCAATATAATATTATTTTAAAAACATCGGAGAAATTAGAACTGATATAAAAATTTTATTTCGAATAATTTAGTGTGTATTAGTAATAAGATTTTATTAAACGTAACCGAGAAATATCGTAAAACATACGACTATAAATGAATGAACACCGAGCGGGGACTTGATACATTTCGGGTCATAAATTAAAATTCAACTAGAAGTTATTAACAGTTGAGAGAACGATAAGGAGATTTAAATATAAAATATATTAATATGATAAATACCTTAAAAATTCATTAATGAATTAATGAATAATACATTTGGTTTAGCTTCGAAGAACACTTATGAATAACAAAATATAATAAAATTTATATAAAGCATTATATATATTCTATATATATATATTCAAAAAATTTGAATTTATTGAAAACTAAGTAAATAGATCATTATTGATGATAATAAAGCTTTTATACCATGCATCATTCTTCATTGAAGAATAGAGAATATTACAATTTATATATATATATATATATATATATATATCTGTTAGATAAATATTGTTCCTACTTCTATAAAAGACTAATAGGGAAGTATATAAAACTATAAATTTACATATATTGATTTAATTAAGTAAAATATTCATTATTTGTTTTAATAGTTTTACAAAAATGGAAAATAAAAATAAAACATTTATTTGTATTATATATAAACATTATAACTTAATTCTATTGTAAAAAATAAAAAAAAAACAATTAAAATAAAAAATTATAGATGATAAATGATTAGAAAAAGAATTGATTTATATAATTATATCTATAATTTATCATAGTATATTATAATTAAAAAATTATCAAAATTGAAAATGAGTAATGGATTTTGAATTGAATGAATTAAAATTAAAAGTTAGTATGGTCTTTATTATTAAATTTTGCAATTTTATACTATTCAAATTATTTTATTTTATTATATATTAATGGAGAACATAATAATTTAAAAAATATGTTGATATCTATTTGTTTTGTAATATTCTATTATTTTTTTTCTTTTTTTTTTCTTTTTTTAATAAAATTTCAATTAACATTGATGGAGGTGGAAACAACTAAAATAAGGATGAATGAAAATAAAAAATATTTTGCTTAACTATGTTTTAAAAATTTAAATTGGTCATGGAATAATTAAATAAAAAGTTTTACTTAAATATTAAATTAAATAGATATTCTTAAATTTAATTTAAAAAAAAAATTGAAAAAACATATGAAGCAAATATTTAACATAATACATATTTTACAAAATTTTTAAGGAAAATTTTAATTATTTTTGAAGATTAATCAATTTCCGATTCTCTTCCTCCCCGATAGTCTCCTTGATCTTCGATTTTCGTCATCATTGGCCTATAAAATCAAAAAAAGTATATTAGAATAATTACTTTAAAATTTATTATTAAATTTTAATTATTTTATATAACTATATATGTATAATCTAGTCTAGAAAATTTTAGAAATTTTTTGGGATCATAATTTTATTTATTTATATATTTAAACAAAAAGAAAATATTTTTAGATAAAATCCGTTATCAAATGTCAAAAATTATATCCATCTAAAAAATATATAATAATACTTATCAACAAAATGTATGAAAGGTAATAAGGATATATGATAAGCCATTGAACAGATAAATTAGAATGTCACTTAAATCATCTGAAATTTTCAAATTTCAAAAGGGAATTGATCTATCAATTCAAGTCCTTGAAAAATAATAAATAATATTTTTTTTAATCATTTGGTTTGTTTAAATGTTTTTTTTTTGTTTTGTTTTGTTTTTGGGATTATAGTTAAATTTTAGTCATACAATAAAATATTTCTTTCTAAATTGAATTATATTTTATATATTATCATTTATTATTCAGAATTATAATATTATCTTTAACATAAAATATTAACGAATTATTGGGAGACAAAAATTGATTATTAATAATAAATATAAAAATTTAAATTAATAATTATTTAATTAATATATTTGTAAAAAGAATTTAATATTTCAAACTAAGAAATCTTCATTATGAAATTAAAATTAATTTTGATTTAGACCTTCTTCCCCCCTCCTTCAACACTTTCTTTCAAAATTTCAATTAAGAACACTAATTGTAGAGATTTTTTAAAAATCCTATTTTTACAGAAAAAATCAAACAAAATTTTTACTTTAAATATTTGGAATTTTTTCAATTTTATAATTATTTATTGCTACATTTAGTCATTTAGTCATGGCTTACGCCTTACACCTAACTATCTCTGTAAATAACAATAATAAATAAATAATAATTATCTATAATTATAGATAATTAATAAAGATTATTAATTAATAAATCATAAATGTTAATAATAAAGTAATAAAATATCTATAAAATATTTAATAAATTTATTTTTGAAAGTTAAAATAAGATGCAATCAAGAAATTAGTTTAGTATTTAAATGATACTAACCTTGTTGCTGGGGATAATTCATTTGGTTCTTTTTGTTTCCTTGGTTTAATTATCAGATGATAAGCAAGGCAGAAGAGGACCAAAAGAATTGGGACGATAATAATTGCGATAATTCCAGCAGTTATTCCAGCTTGTCGTGAAGAATATTCTTGTTGACCTGAAATTCAATTTAACCAAATCATTTCTTTTGTTAGAAATCAACTTCAATAATATTTATTCCAAATTAAAATCGTTAAAAAATTTCCAATTCATTAATTATCCAAATAGTACAAAAAGTAACATATCCTCGTATGCTGCTAATTGATGTAATGTCCTGCCTAATCATAGTACTTTGAAAAAAAATCTTTTATTATCTGTCCTTGGAATAAATAAATAGCTAAATCAATTATGGTGTTAAATAAATTATTCTATTTTTTTTTTTTTGTAAAATAACCAAATAGAAAAGTAAAAAAGAAAAATATGAATAAAAAAATATTATTCCCTGTAAAATCTATAGACTTTCATCAAGAGAATAAAATATAAATATAATTTTATATTAAATTATATTTTGACATTCTTTATTTTTATAGAAAAGTATAAACATGATTCATATGTTGTGTTTTTTATTTAATGTCATATAAATAATTCATATATACTAATACAATTTGACCTCTCTCTATAAGAAACCATTTTAAAAATTAAAAACAGGTACATAAATAATTCATTCAAAAAAAAAAAAAAATACTTTTGGTAATTTTATATTAAATATTTTCATATCTACTTAATTAAGAGTTATAAATTATTTTATAAAAAAATATGCATGTATTAGTCATATATATAGAGAAGAAAAATTATATATTTAAATTTTATATTTTTTCTCAATTACTTATGATAAAAAAGTGAAATATTTTATTCTTTAATACGTTAATTAATTACATATTTAATGAAAATGAATGAATATATAATTCAATTTGAGGTCTTTCAAAAATTCTTTTAAATAATTGTTATATTTATATGCCAACTCTATAAAGATCCAAAAAAGGACACCCTTAAAAAATTAGGTACACTTAGGGCAGTCGAGATTATTTAAAAAAGGACTGTTCTTTCCAAAAAGGACAGTTGGCAACCCTATATTTATTTTAATTAATTAAATTTATTTATTAGTTACTATTGAATACTAGAAATGAAAAAATTGAATTAACGAAGAAAAATGAATTTACTGGTTTTATTAGTATAAAAGAAGCGAGAGGAAGAGAAAGAGGAGAGGAAATAAATGATTGAGCAACTAATTATTATAATATATTATACATCAGTACATAATTAATACTCAAGTTTTTTTTTAGAAGTTTTTTAATAAATTAATAACGTTTTAATTGCTATTTGTTTTTTGTTTTTTTAGTATGACAAATAAAATATAATTACTTTCAACTCGAATATTTGAAATTAAATGAGAATGTGAAAAATAACATTGAATATAGTGAATAAATATATACTTATATATCAATTGTTTATTATTGTTTTTTTTTTAATTTTATATAATGACTTTTAATCACCTTTATATAACAACTAGCTGCTCAGAGCTCCTTCGTCGCTCTTCACATCTAGACGGGGGCTCCGCCCCCTGTACCCCCGAGTGGTACATAGTATTTGGTTGAAAGTAGTAAAAGGTTTTCATCCATTTTGTTTCAATCAATGTATAACATAAAACATTCATTTCTTATTGTGTGATTAAAATATATTTTAATTTAATCAGTAAATTAATTATATATATTTTTATTGAATATGTTATATCTATCTACTCGAAAGTTCTTGGCAGCTACAACCACATTTCTCCAAGTGTCCTTATCCTGAGCCTCTGTTCCATCTTTCTTACGTCATTCCCTGGTGTCCTCATCTTTCTTTGGCCCATAAATGCTGGGGAGAATCCTATTCTCAAATACTCTGAATCCACTCTCATCTCCTAAGATCATAGACCATGTCTCACACCCATATAATACAACAGACAAAATAATTGTTTTATATATTTTAATTTTCATTCCCTTTTATAATAATTTTGATGAGATAAGCCTCTTTACTGCATGATAACAGGCGTTTTCCGATTGCAACTTCGATTTAAATTCTTCTCAAATATTATTATCCTTCGTGATTACATTCAATTTTTCTACATATTCAAATTCTACATTTTGTATGTTAATACTGCTCCTGTTTGTTTCTAAATATATTTATTTATCATTATTAATTTCAAACCTGATCTCTTTTCCTACCTCGATTAATTTTTCCTCGCTATCTGTAATTGCAATTGCCGAATTTCCTATTATATTTATGTCGTCTGGGTAACCTAATATTTTACAATTGATTTCCGCATCTTACTCTTTCTTTACTACCTTCAAGATAAATTTTAAGATCAAAATTTGAAAAAGTTTATCCGGATCTATTGAGTCATGCGTAGGTTTTACTAAAGTCTACAAATAATTAGTGAACAGAAATATTGAATTCGCGGTTTTTTTAATATCAGTCATAATGAAAATATCTTAATTAATGTTGATCGATTTGGCATGAACCCGCAATGATATCGTCTAATATTTCCTCCGCCTATAGTTATAAGTATTGTATATGTTATAATAGAGTATAATATTTCTTGATCATTTCATTTTGATATTTTAATATCATTGCTTGATTTTTATTGAATATTTTTAATTATAATAAAATTTGAGAAAGTTAGAGACTTGAGACAATTTATAAAAATTAATTTATAAAAATTAACGGTATAAAAGTATTGATAAAACTAAAGATAAATTAACAATATATACATTCATTAATAGTATTAATTTAAATTAATGGATTTATTTGATTTTTTATTATTAAGTTCATTTATTAATTTTTTTAGATCATAGTTAATTCCCTCCCTTAAAATAAAAGAAGTATTCAAATATAGAAAGAATAAATACAAAATAATTTAAGTTAAATATGATTTAAATATTTTATTATATTAATTAAAATGAGAACTTTTAGAATAAATTATTTAATTGAAATGATATTTGAATATTAGAATTTAAAATAAAAAGTTAAATATTATAATAATTCTTTGATTGCTAGTTATATACATTGTGTAAAATGAGTCCGCCAGTCAGTGGGCCACGCCTGGCTCTTGAATGAACAACACGGAGAACTATATAAACTTTAAAAAATTAAATTCTGCGGTTATTGATTAGAATTAGATATTAATAAAATCTATAGCCTATGTTACCATAGAGATATATAAGAATATGTAATTTCATAGAAATCGTTTCTTATTTTTTGATGTTCATAATTCTAAATTACCGGTAAAGTGTCGATTAAGTAGGAAATTTCTTTTTTGTTTGTTTCTATGACAGCAAAAAAGTAAACAAATTACATACATATATATATACATACATACAAACACTCTCCTTTATATATATAGATTATAGAATATAACTTCATTCTTTTGTATAAACTATAGACAAATATGAAGATCTATTTGTTAGGACCATATATTTGTAAAAGTCAGAAGCTAAATAATCATTACTTAGAAATAATTTGTAAATAAACCCTTTAAACTGTTAATAGACTTCTCAAACAGTATAATGTAATAATGTAGAATCGTAAACGAATTTATGACAAAATAAAATAAAACAATAAACATAAAAATAAGTTTAAGATAAATATGGGAAGGAGGTTCAACTTGGACGATTTATTTATTAATATTGACATTTGGGGTTAAAGAAAAGTGAAATTTTTCTTTTTTTGATGGAAACCATTGGAACTTTCCAGGTTGATTCTACACACACACATATATATATATATAGATAGATAGATATATTCTTAATTTGATTGGTCAAAGGAGCTTTTAGAAGGGTCTGGTCGGGTGCAAGTCCCGCGAAGGGCAAAAGGCATCATTTATGACATGGTTCAAATGCGCCGGCTGACAGAGACGCTCTAACGGGAAAGTTGAGCCGAACAAGGCCAAAAGAAATTGGATGAAAATGCACGCGGCGTGTCTCTACTTTTATTATATAAAAGGCTCTATGTCGTGTCCAGGATAATGCACGACCCTAATTGAATAGATATACGTTGGACAAAAAAAAAAAAAAAAAAAAAAAAAAAAAAACAAAAACAGAAAAAAAAAAATTAAGGAAAAACAGACATATTTCATACGAGTGTAAATGCCATAAAATTTTATTGAGGGCGGAACTTTTGATTTTTTTTTTACTTATTTCATCTGGTTATGTTTTCCTCTTTGCCAAAAAAAAATTACCTTTTGAAGATTTTACTTTTAACTCTGAACGTGGTTTTAACAAGGATTCATTGGATTGGAATCATGTTTAATTTTAATAATTTTTAAAATTTAATTCTAATTCAATTTGAATAATGAAAATAGTTTATAAAAACAAGAGTCCTTTTATTTATACAATTTAAATATATAAGTACTCTTCGAGTTTAATTTCTTATGAATTCTATATTAAAAATCTGGTGTGTTTCCACTCGACTAATTTGAATTGGATTAATTAACATATATTATATTTAAATTAAATTTAATTAATTATAAATTAAAATGAATAAATAATATTTATTAAACCAGTGCGTGTTTGGTCTTTGTTGATAGCACCAGGTCACGTGCTGGCCCGTGATTGCCAGTCAACATATTTAAAAATTAATTCCGGGACTTGTAGCGATTCAATCAAGATGAAATTCTATATATAGCAGTTTTATACAATTTTTAATTATGTGAAAAACTATCAAACATATACCTTGTTTAGAGGAAAAAAAATCAAAACGTGGTAGGTAATGACCCACTTTCTCCGGATGAGCTACATTTCTCAAAAGTTGATAGAAACTACGAATTTTGAATATTGCCCGTGTACCAAATTTCATTATTCTAGCTCAAACCGTTTTTGCGTAATCTTGTCCACACACACAGAGAGAGAGACAGACAGGCATTATTCTCAACCTTTGTGAAAATGTCTCAGGGACCTTCAAAACGTATAAATACATCAAAACCTGAAAATTTTCGCAATTCTATCTCTAAATAATAAAAAAACTATAAATAGTATGATAATCAATTTTTTCAGGAGGTAAAAAATGTATAGTAGGTTCCTTACTATTTCTTCTTTTATTTAAGTTTTATTATAATAAGAATATTTTTTCCAAGAAAGTTTTGGGAAAATAATTTTAAGATCCAGGAAAAGTGATAATTGAAAAATAAATTGACCTGTGGCCAGGTCCGAACCGACCGACGGTTTGAAATAAATTAATTTCCAGCTACAGAAACAATTTCAAATAATTTTAATATATCTATTAATGTAATAAAAAACAGATATGGATATAACATAAATATTTTTAATTTTATTTTATTTATAATATATAGCTGAAGTAGCCGGCGTTACCCGAGGCTGTGAGGTCATGAAGGGCTGGGTGACGTCATATAATTTTAAATTAAGAAAAACATAATGAAGATGATTTTTCCCGAGGATAAAACCAATACATTCGTGGTGATATGTAAAAAAATCTCCTTATGTGAAATTTGGTGCGAAAATAACCCTTCCCTTCTTATCGTCGATCGCTAATACTACCACTTCCGGTTTCCGGATTTGCACCAAAAGTTGATCAATTCATCCCACTGATGCATTAAGTAAATATACCAAATTTCATCAAAATCCGTTAAGCCGTTCAGGCTGTACACATCTATACGGACGGACAGACGGACGGACAGACATCATGCTAAAAATACTTTTTTCTGTTAAGAAAATGCATGATTCGTGGAGATATGTAAAAATCTCCACATGTGAAATTTGGTGTGAAAACAATACCTCCCTTACTATCGTCGGTCGGTAAAAATCGGGCTTGTGTGTTGTGTGTATGTTTGGTCTTTGCCCGATTTTTTTTTTCAATTTTTGAATGCCTGCGAATACAGATGGCGCCAAAAACTTTGTTTCACCGAAAACAATAGAGTTTAGGGGGCCTGGTTGAATGGTATTATCAGTTGAATGGAAACCAAAGAATGTCTCTTGGTCATTCAGACTGAGACCTAGATTCCCAACTCAAGATCCATCTTTCACTAAACCACGTGATAACAACTCAAAATAAACTTTTCATATTAGGAACTTAAACAAATATATATATATATATATAATATAAATAAATATTTTAAATTTAATGTTTAAGTTTATAATTACTTATTTGAAATTTATTTATATAAAATTCCAAATATTTTTAATATTTGAAAACACCTATTGATATTAACAATAGATACAATTACTTATAATTATAAGGAAATTATTATTTCAGAATTTTTAAATTTTATAGACCCACAGATATATATATATATTTTAAACTATTTTTTTCTATCACAAATATTTCAAATTTAGCAGTATAGTCTAGAAAGAAAATAATTTTTTTTAATTAATGGCTTCCTGTGTTTAAATGAAATGAATTTTAGGGAGTTAACAATTGGCTAATGCCTTTCAAATTCCATACACAACATACATAAATTTTTGAATATTTATTAAGAAACATACTTAAAATAAATATCTTATTTTGTTATCTAAATAGCTGAATTGGCCAATTGCGTTTACTTATTTAATAAATAATTATGATAAATAAAAATATTTATAAATATTTTCTTCGCGACAACCTGCTATACTAGCTATAATATATTATAAACTTATTTACTTTTAAAAAAATATATCCTATATCAGGTAATTATTAAATTAAAATTCTATGTGAATCTGATATTTGGGTTATATTATAGTTTTTATATTATAGAATATAATCTATTTTAGAATTTATTTAAAGAAGTAAAAAAAGAAAAAAAAGAAACAAATAGTGTTAATGTTTATAATAATGATTTTCGCTTCGCTTCCTAGAAAGAATGTATAAATTTCAATAGGGCAAGTATCCTAAAGATTTTAGAAGTCATGGTACATTAAAATTTAAGACACCTTTAGAAAAATATGAAGTAGGTGTAAAAGAAAAGAAGAATTGTATTAGTTTGTAAGTCGACCCTTTGAAACACACTAGACATCCCTTTCAAACTGCCCTGTCCAATATCACGCACAAATATTTTATGGACCTTCCAGGAAGAACATGAATGACTTAAAACAATGCATTCAATTACTTGGAAAGAAACAAAATACTCATTAATGAAATCTAGTTTTAAAAGCTTGTAACTTTTATTTTTCAATTAAAATTCTATTAATTAAAAAAGGATTTAATTTCAAAATTAAAAATTATATAGTCAAATAAATACAGACTAAGAAATTTTGATTATTATTAGAATATGCTGATTAAGGTTATGAACTTGTTAACACTTTATGGAAGCAATAAAGAATATTGGTGGATATAATGTAATAAACCACGAAAATAACATAAAAAATGGATCTCTAAATGTGTTTGTAGGTTTTTCCCTGATTGGATTCGTTGCTTCAAGATAGTAAGTACATCGTGGCTAAAATATTAAATCGATTACGACAAAAAAAAGGGGGGAGGATTTTCATTTCTCAAACATCCAGATATTACAATAGCTATAAATTTAGAAACAATGTTCGTAGAATCAAATAACAAGAAATTTTACTTTTTGATTCTTAAAAAAAGGTGATTGAACCCAATATTGGTTGTTAAGTATGGGTATGAATTCAATATAGTCAAGAATTTAAAATATTTAAGATATTTTTTTATGAAATTTGATATAAAATTGTGAATTTTAATTTAATTTAAATAATTTATATTTTTTGTTATACTAAAAAAATATCGACTATTTTAGTTAAAAATTAAAAATAAAAATAAAAATGTGCATTATTTCAAAATTCAAAAAAATTTAAAAATTAGAATTTGATTAAAAAGAAAAAGAAAAAACCACTATATAAATAAAAATAATTTTTAATTTTATATGAGAATTTTATTATACAAATTTCATCTCTCTTATATATATATATATATATATATATATATATATATATATACATATACATTTTTATCAAACTAAAAAAATTTCTAATTTTTTATGCTGATATTAACTTTATATAATTTATTTTGTATACATTTATAGTTTTATAAATTAGATTACATCGACTTAGAAAAATAATTTACAATAACATTTGTTGTTTCTGAAATCTAGTGTTAATTTTAAACATTTTAATTCAGAAAAGGAGATAGTAATTAAAGAATATTCTATAAATTAAAATATTCAGATACTTATACAAGAAATGCAATACAAAAAATATAGCTATTCTATTTTATGTTTTATTTAACGAAAATAATAAAATGCTAAAATTTTTATATCTGTTATAATGTTTGTAAATTGAAATTTGACTAACTAAAAAATAAAAAAAATAATTAAATTAAAAATAGAGTAACCATATTAATTCTTTAATTATTAGAAGTGAATTCAACTATATTATTTATATTTATTTTTGTTTTTAATGATTCATTTTCTCAATTCAGCTGTTTATTAAAATTTCAATAAATTATATTTTATAATTTGTATATATACGGAAAACATGGAAGATTTGCATGCTCCAAACATACAAAAAGGAAAAAAAAGAAAATATTGTTATAAATGAATGTACCGGAAAATTATTAACAGGAGAATAATGATTATATGATAGGAACATAAATAAAAAATAGTCAAACTTATGCATAAAGGAATTTTTAGAAAATTTCCAATTCTCATGTATCAGGCGTCGGTCGGTTGGAACAAAACGAATAAAAAAAACACAAAAAGGAAATGGGAAAAAAAGATGGAGGAAACTGGGGCCTGGAATTAGTAGTTGCAGAGAGAGAACAAAAAATAGAAGAATTAACTAAGCTCGGAAGGTCATAGCGGTAGCATTACCTTTTGATGTTTCATAAAGTAAGATGACAATTCGATCCACATTTTCCACTATATATTGTGCATTTTTTTGATACAATACATATCCCATAAGATTTCTCTTTCTGTTAAATTTTAAATAGTTTTAAATTATTTTTAATTATTTGAACATCTAAATATTAACAATTTTTAAAAAATTTTTTTACACCATTGTTTATTTTAAATAAAATTATTTAATGACACCTAATATATTCAATTTATCGTTTGTAACTATTAAAAAAATATTTATATATATTCAAAAAAAATTTGGTTTGAAGAAACATTTATTGAACAGGGGTAAATATGGGATCAAAATAATGAAGATTCCAAGATATTTTTGAAATTAAAATAGAAATAAAATTCTATCATTCGTATTAGTTATAATAAATAATTTTTGCTATTTTTTTTCAATTAATTTATTTTTAAATAGCTTATGATACGAGAAGAAAACATAGACATAATCGTGTTTATTTAGATTTCTAATAGAGATGTCTTTATTTATTTTAACATTCTCCTTTTATTGCCAGAGTTGTATTTCTAAAGGGAAGGTAAGATTCATTTTTATGGTTTTAAACAAAAACTACTTCAGTAATTTGGTAATAAAGACGGCTACCATTTAGTATTAATCTCTTTCTTATAATTAATAATTATTTAAAAGAAAAATAATAATAATTGAACTAAAATATAAACAATAGAGTACTAAATTAAACAAATATATCAATATATATATATATATATGATTTACGAATATTTAAAAGACTATGTAAGTATAGTTGAAATAACACAGAACTCTATTGATATGTTGAAAAATAAAAATTTGTTATTAGGTATGTTTATTACTAGTAAAAGAGTAAGAAATTTAAAGATTTATTTAATTTAAAAAAAATTAATTGGATTAAAAGATATTGTATTAAATTTGATTTACTTTGATGGTAATTCAATATATAAGAATTACGATTCTTTTAAAATCCAAAATTGAGATTTTGATACATATTTAATATATTTTTACTATGAGGACATTTTGCAGTTAACTGATTAATCCCTAAAGAAATATTTTTTAGAAAGAATCACAATTTCTTTTAGGGCAGTAGTAAAGTTTATTCTATTTGAAAAAAATGCCCATACAGAGAATATATTTAATTTTACATTTAATTACTTCTTTTGACTTTGTAACTTTATGTCATCAAAATAAGCTTTCAAAATCAAATATAATAATTAAACAGACAAAAATTATTTATATAATATATACTAAAAGAATTATGGAGATATTATGATATCTTTTAAAAAATTAATAAATAATTGATTAATGTTTGAAAGAATTATACAAAAGGAGTATTACCATATAAACCATAAAGTTTGACCATTTTATCAAAAAGGTTCTAAAATATCAGGTTTGCATTATTAATTACATTCTTTTGTAAATTTAATCTCTCTGAATCCTTATCTTTATTTGTTTAAGAATATAAACGAAAAAATTGAATAATATATTTAATATCAGTTTAGTTTAGTTTTCAGGGGTGGTAAATGATTTAATGTAAATTATTAAATTTAATGAAATTAAAATTTTAATAAATAAGTATTTATTTTAATACGATTATAACTAATTAATTATTAATTTTCAGACAAGTGTATGAATTTAACATTTATTTTTCACAGCAGGAGGGCTGAAAACTCGCCACGTGCCTATTTGTTCCAGTTGGGACCATCAACACATTGTCATGGTAGACCAAGGCACCCAAAAAAACATCTCTTCCATCCATCACAACACGGTCCTTTGTTTAGTAACTTACACTTGTACGTGTCAAAACAATTGAACATACAAGACCCTCCCACTTCTTTTGTCCAGGAGCTATGTATAACATTTTCTTTTGTCAAGAACCTTTCAACTGAAAAACCCATTTCTTTTTAGATATATTGACTTCAAGATAGTTTAAGTTGTCTTCACATTTGAAAGAGCAATTTGAAATTAATCATATTTCTATTTCATCCCATCAAATCATTTGAAATTAAATGAACATGTTTTATAGAATAATTGTATTAGATTTTGAAATGATTTCTAGACATTTATCTATATTATTAATATGACTGAATATAAATTTAATATACAATTTTGTAATTTTTTGATCTTAATATCTTTTAATTTAAGTTTTTATTTATTTTAATTTTTTTGAGTTTTATTTTTATATTAAAATTATATATTCTCTCACTTTTAATTTTTTACTATCGATTTTTCTATATAAATGTTTAACTAATGATTAATTTATTGAAATTGATTCATTTAGGTTGCGCATGAATTTTAACAAAATTATGAGAACAATTCGAGAAATAAAAATCAATAATTAGCCCTCTAATAAAGAGAGAACTTGGAAAAAATAGATATCTTTCAAAATTTGTATATAAAACAAAATAAAACCGAATTTGAAATTCTATCTATCTCTGTGGCTCTACGGAACTCGAAAGTTCTTGGTTGCAGCAACCATACTTCTCCTAGTATCCCTATAAGCCACAACCCTCTAATCCCTACCCTCTCCCATCTCTCTCACGTCCTACATTATCCATCCACCACCTCCTTAGTCTTCCAAGCGGGCGTTTCCCACTCGGTCTCCCCACCAATATTTTTTTCGCCATTCTTTCCTCTCCCATTCTAGCCACGTGCCCTGTCCATCGCAGCCTTCCCGATTTTATAATTCTAACTATATCTGGAGATGCAGAGAGGTCATGCAATCCCTCGTTATGCAGCACAGACCATTCGTATCAGACCTGGACACTCAATGTCACAGACCATCTATAAGACTAGAACACTCTATTGTCTTTTTTGAAACCAAGTTTTTTGCGCCACCATGCAGGTACGAGCCACAAGTAATTGAAAAAAAAATCGGGCTTGTGTGTGTGTGTTTTTGCCTGCAGAGCTATCGGTTGTGCGACTTCAGCACGGTGAAAGTCTGAGACATTACATTCGAAAAAAATGGTTTCAGCCTTTTCTATGTGAGTACCCACTTGCTTAATGTTATTTTTTGAAACAATGTTTTTAGCGCCACCATGCAGTGTGCACACTGTTTCAGAAAACTCATAAGACTCTCCCCATCTGTTATGCCATCTCCGCCACTCCTCGGTGACCTCATCTTTCTTTGGACCATCAATGCTTCGCAGAATCCTATGCTCAAATACTCTAAATCTACTCTCCTAAGGTATTAGACCATGCCTCATACGCATATAATACAACCGGCAAAATAATTGTTTTATTTATTTTAATTTTTATCCCCTTTGATAATAATTTTAATTAATTCAATTCAAATTTGCGAGATAGTAGAGCGGAGACACTCCAGATTTTTTAACTTGTTCTCAAACCTATGTTTATCGACTATCCAGATAATCCAGGTTCTACCATTTAACCATTATAGTTAATTAAATATAGATACATTCAATATTTTATTCATTCTAGAATAAAAAAGGATTTTAAACTGAAAAAATTTTGAATCCTCAATATTCTCAAACCCTAAGCAAAAATATCATCAATATTTTTAAATTTATAATTGTGATTTATGTATATATTAATATTAAAATGATGTAATTTCAGCCTTTATAATACATCTCTAGGAACTGCTAAAAAATAAAGTAATATTTTTTTTTCAAAAATTTTCCATAAATTCTATATCAATTTTCAGGGCCGGTTTTAGGGTTTTGAGAGCCCTGGGCAAAACCAAATTTAGCACCCTTTCATACAAATTAAATTTACTTAAATTTCAAATTAAAAAAAAAAGAATAATAAAAGGCAAAAAATCACAATTACACAAAACTAATTGATGTAAAAAATATATTTTATATTTATTTCGGCGCTCCTCAAAGTTTGCCCGACCCTTTCTTTATCTGACGCTGACAATATCCAAGATTTAGTTATCTGTAAATAGGATATTTATTTGTAATCATATTTTATTTATTAATTCAAAAACGTCGGATCATCACAAATAAAAATAAAAACAGACGAAAGAGTATATCTAATATCTGTTTTACAAGAGTATGATCATATGTAAAGAGTAAGAGACAAAATAAAATAAACAAAGAAATCGAGTGAATAGAATTGTTTTGAAAAACAAACCATTTTTTTTCTTCTAGTCCTTCCAGGAATTGAAAAAAAACAATATAATAGTTTCTATTTAAGCATATAATTTCAAATAAATGTCTTTTTGTTCCGGTTGAAAAAAAATTGCAATGAAAATTAAACATGGGGTATCGTTTCTTTGCCTGTCTGTCTGTTCGCTCCTATAACAAATTGAAATCGAATTTTTTACACCTGAAATTGACCTCAAGACCAGCTTGGCAAGTCCATGGAATAATATTCCATTTTTACGTTCAATAGCCCAAAGGAATCAATTTTCTTAACAGAATTTACAGATTTATATCAAAAAATTTTAAAAATAATAAATAGTAATATAAAATATATTATAAAAATAATTACAAATTTAATTTTGAATAAATATTTCTAAAAAGGAATGACTATAAAAGTGTTAAAAAAATTCCATTTAAAATATTACAATATTACAATATATATATGTATGTATATATGTATATATATATATATATATAAAACTAAAAAATATATAAAACTAGCTGCTCAGAGCGCCTTCGGCGCTCTTCACACCTAGACGGGGGCTCCGCCCCCTGTACCCCCGAGTTGTACATAGTATTTGGTGGTTGAAAGTATTAAAAGGTTTTCATCCATTTTGTTTCAATCAGTATATTACATAAAACATTCATTTCTTTTTGTGTTCTTATTTAAAAAATATATTTTAATTTAATCACTATATTAATTTTATATATTATTATTGTATATGTTATATCTATCTACCTATGTGGCTCAAAGATACTCTAAAGTTCGTAGCCGCAACAACCACATTTCTCCAAGTGTCCCTATCCTGAGCCCTTATTCCATCTCTCTTACGTCCCTTCCTACGCGTCATTGGTTTTCCAAGCGGACGTTTTCCAATCGGTCTTCCCACCAATATCTTTTTCCTCTCCCATTCTTGCCACGTGCCCTGCCTATCGCAGCTTTTTCCCTTTTATAACCCTAACTATTTCTGAAGATGCAGAGAGGCCATGCAATTTCTTGTTATACAGTCTCCCTCATACCCGGTGACCTCATCTTTCTTTGGCCAATAAATGCAGGGAAGAATCCTATCCTCAAATACTCTGAATCTACTCTCATCTCCAAGGGTCATAGACCATGCCTCCCACCCATATAATGCAACAGGCAAAATAATCTTTTTATATATTCCCTTTGATAATAATTTTGAAGAGATAAGCCTCTTTATTGCAGATAACAGGCGTTTCCCGATTGCAACCCCGATTTAAATTCTTCTCAAATATTATTATCCTTCGTGATTACATTCAATTTTTCTACATATTCAAATTCTACATTTTGTATCTTAAGATTTTGTAAGTTAATACTCTTCCTCTTTGTTACTAAATATTTTTTCTTATCACTATTAATTTCAAACCTCCATTAAATTTTCCTCGCTATCTGTAATTGCAATTGCCGAATCTCCTATTATATTTAAGTCGTCTGAGTAACCTAATATTTTACAATTTTCTTATTCTTTCTTTACTACCTTCAAGAGAAATTTGAAGATTGAAAATTTGAAAAAGTTTATCCGGATCTATTGAGTTATGCGTATGTTTTACTAAAGTCTACAAATAATTAGTGAACAGAAATATTGAATTCGCGGTTTTGTTCCTAATATCTGTCATAATGAAAATATCTTAATTAATGTTGGTCGATTTGGCCTGAACCCGCAATGATATCTCCTAATATTTCCTCCGCCTATAGTTTATAAGTATTGTATATGTTATAATAGAGTATAATATTTCTTGATCATTACATTTTGGTATTTTATTTTCATTGCTAGATTATTATTGAATATTTTTAATTATAATGAGACTTGAGAAAATGCAAAAATAGAGACTTGAGACAATTTATAAAAATTAACGGTATAAAACTATAGATAAATGACCAATATATACATTCATTAATAGTATTAATTTAAATTAATTGATTTATTTGTTTTTTTTTATTATTAAGTTCATTTATTAATTTTTTTAGATCATAGTTATTTTCCTTAAAAGAAACTTAAATTCTGTGGTGCTAGGGGATTTGAAAATTATTCGTCGCAATATGAAGATTTCGCTTACAGTTTCTGTCATGTCCGACCTCCATCCAACAGTTATTTTCTGTTAAGTTTTTTGCTTCTCTTAATCATGTGATCTATATATTTAATTTTTTTTGATTCATTATAATAAAATTTAAACAAATAAAAATTTTTACTTTGTTAATTTATATAAATTTCAATATAAACTGATTGTGAGTGATACGCTTAGCCAATACTCTGAATAATTTGTGTACAAAAATATTGAATGTTCTTAGCGAGATTTGATATAATGTTGTACGATTTGTCCTAAATCTGAATTAGAAGAAAATTATAAATTGCATTAAAATGAGACCTTTTAGAATAAATTATTTAATTGAAATGATATTTAAATATAAGAATTTAAAAAAATATTATATTCTTTGTTTGGCAATTGTTATTTAATTATGTGCAACATGATTCGACTTGCACAGAGCATCGTTATTTTTTATTAATATCACATAATAAAAATGAATCTTTTAAACATAATAAATAAAAAAGACATTTTAATAAATTTAAAAAATATACCCAATTTAAAAATGTCAAAAATTTAAAACAACTTTATATCATCATATTTTAATTTTTATATAATATATATATATATATTTAGTAATTAATAATAGAGTAATTAAATTAAAATAAAAAACAAAGATAATATAATTCAGTCATTTTAATTCAGGTTAAATAATATTTTTTTTTATTATTCAATGATAAAATTTATATATTATTATATATATATTATAGAAAAGAAGAAATATTCAATTAAATAAAAAATAATTTAAGATAAAAATATGATCTAATAAATATTTTAATTAAATTGAGAACTTTTAGAATAAATTATTTAATTGAATTGATATTTGTATATTAGAATTTAAAATAAAAAGGGAAATATTATAATAATTCTTTGATTGGGAATAGCTATGATAGTTCATTGTTTGAAATGATTCCGCTAGGCCGACAGTGAGCCGCGAGCTGCTCTTGAATGAACAACACGGAGAATTATATAAACTTTAAAAAATTAATTTCTGCGGTTATTGATAAGATATTAATAAAATTTATAGCCTATGTTACTCTAGAGGTATATAAGAATATTGTGATGTAATTTCAAAGAAATCGGTTCAGCCAATTCTGAGTCTATAAAATAGTAATTTTCCGGACAGACAGACAGACAGACAGACAGACAGACAGACAGACAGACAGACAGACAGACAGACAGACAGACAGACAGACAGACGTGAAAAATTCTAAAGTCACTTTTGGATTCTAGAGGTCATGAAACGCGAAGATATGCAAAAATTTTTAAATTCTGAGCAATGTGCAGACAAAAACCTTTTTTTATATATATAGATTAAAAGGTGTAACCAAAGGCTTTTCATGGTTTTAATGCCGTTATATTATTAAGTCAAGCAGTAGCGATCATTCTGAATTATAATGTCAATTAATTACAGTCATATAATTTATATGTGTTAATATCTATTTACCAATAATATTTCATAAACTGAGAGTGAAGTTACTGTCTTCACATTAATTTGTTATATATTTTATAAGACTAATTAGTTTATCATGGGTAATCATAGATATTATAATACATCAAAAATCAATTATAATTTTTGCAACACAAGTTTTTCTAAATCAATTTATTACTTTTGCACTTGTACATAAATAATTCAATTTAACACTCAACGAAATATTGTTATGATTAAATTAATCAATTTTTTTTTTGTTTTTTTACACATTGTAATGAATAGAATATATTATGGAATAGTTATTTAAATCCAAATCTTGATAACATAAATTACTATAATAAAATCTTTTCTTATCATTTCACGTGTCGTTTAAAAAACTCTAAACTAAATATTTAAAAAAATATTAAAGAATTAATTAACAAAATACATTTTAATATATTACTAATAATTATTATAAAATTATGCATGGAAAATAATGATAATAATTTATTTAAAAATAATTATTATAAATTATAATAAATATATCAGAGAAATAAATACAGGTAGGTATATTAAATAAATTCTGAATAAAATTATTCAAAATTAATCTATTAATTCAACCTTGGAAAGACAATTATCTAAATCCCAACTAGACAAATTGCAAAAGTATAACAATAATTATTTTTAGATTTAAAAAAAATTGTTCCCCATGGGTCGTGGATACAAGGCTGCTTCATTTCAATCAATTTTGGCGCCCTGGGTTATAAACCAATTAGTGGCTAGGGCAGTGATTCTCAACCACTATGCCGCGGCATTTTAGTGTGCCGCGAAATTTTCAAAAGTGTACCGCGAGATAATGAGGCTCGTAAACATTTGCGACTTTTGTCTAAAGCGTTTTTAGGACTAGGTTCTTAAACATTCCCGATTTTTTTTTCTAAATTTTTCCAATATGGTTAAAAAAAGGTAAACCGTTTTTGGGACCACTTTTTTTCAATATGGTAAACTTTTACACTTATCTTTTTCTTTGTGTGCCGCCAAATTTATAAACCGTTAAAAAAAAAAGATTGAGAATCACTGGACTAGGGCCTAGGCATTAAAATTCTTAAATATTATTTTTTAATATTTCATTGCATGTATAAATAAAATTATTTTGTTAAATGAAGTTCCCCTTTATCTATATTTCACTTTTAGTTTGAGATTATTTAAAAATTCCTGATCTTGGTGGATTCTATTTTATGGCGCCCCTTAAGTTACGGCGCCCCTGAGCTGTACCAAAACAGTCCATATAGTTAATATGGCCATGCGTGGATAATAATTGGAAAATATTTTTTGGGCATTTGATTTTACAGAATAAAGTTTACCTTTAAAAATTTCTGTTCTTTTAAAATCAAAATTTGTTGAGAATTGGCTATGAAGTAAAAATATATCTCGACTAAATTAGATATCATTAAAAACAACTTAATATGAACATTATATATTTAATAAATTTTAATTTTATTTTATAAACCGTTCGTAATTTAAACTCCAGGAAGGCCTTGGCCTTAAGAGTCTGACGATGGAATGAAGGTTTATAATATTGAATTGATGGGATTTTTGGGATTTGGGACGCGACTTTCTCAAATGAAAATGAGGAAAAGTCGTGAGCAGGTATGCTTCCCTGAAGTGGACCTACCGTAAAACTATATAATGTCTGTCGTATGTATGTATGTATGTGATGTCTGTAACATTATGAAGTTAGTTTCAAATTCAGTTTAAAAGGGTTCGTCTATACTCAAGAAGGTAAGAGTTGGTGCATGAGCCGACCCCCACCCACGCCTAAGCAGTTCCCGCGCTTGCCCTTACCATTCCTACAAAACCACACCGCGCAACTTTGTTGCTCATAACAAATTTTTTATATTTTGGTTTGAGAGAGTAGAAGACTGGTGGATGGGAAATCAGGGGTAGCCCCGCCTCTCCTGGCCGTCACCCCTCATGCACCAACTCTTAGCTCCTCAACTATTGTACTAGTGTATTAATAATGTTGATAGTTTATTTACTTTTTATTAAATTAATTTAAACAAATTTAAATGAATTCCAAGTTTTACAAGTATTGTGTTGCATATATTATTATTATTTTTAATTTTGTTTACTATTAATATAATAGTTTAAATCTAATTATTGTGGGTTGGCAACTAAGTCATTGCCGATTTCATTCATAGATGACTTCAGTTGAATTTTTAGGTTTACCGACGTAGTCCAAATGTAAAACACATTTTGGTATTTGATAGTTGGCAATTCAGCTGTCAATCACTAAAAAAAATTTTTTGATCGGTTCCGTAGTTTTCGTTTGACGTTCGTTGAAAAATGGAAGATCAAAAGGAACATTTTCGTCATATTTTGCTTTTTTATTTCCGCAAAGGGAAAAACGCATCGCAAGCTCATAAAAAGTTATATGTTGTTTATGTCGACGAAACCTTAAAGCAGTGCTCCGCAACCGGTGTGCCGCGGCACACTGGTGTGCCTTAAAGGAGATACAGGTGTGCCGCCGCGATCAAATGAAACTTTTAGAAATCCGCATAATTTTATATGTATGTTTATTGTCATTTCTATTAGTGTCATTTTTCTGAGATTATAAATACAAGCGCTTGTCACCTTTATAACACACTCGCGTAAACAAACGTATTAAATTAATTTCTACATACAAACCTACATAAATATATATATATATTTCAGCTTTTGATGTGCCGCAAAATTCTAGAAACAATTTTTGTGTGCCGTAGGTAAGAAAAGGTTGTGGAGCACTGCCTTAAAGGAAGGGCAGTGTCAAAATTGGTTTGCCAAATTTCGTTTTGGGGATTTTTCACTCAAAGATGAAAAACACTCTGGTCGTCCAGTTGAAGTTGATGACGACCTAATCAAAGCAATAATCAAAATGCTGCCTGAAAGATGGCAAAAGGTCATTGATCAAAATGAGCAATACATTACAGAATAAAGTTATTTAGTTCCATGAAAAAATTGTCTTTGATTTTCTTAAAAAAAACGGCAATGACTTAGTTGCCAACCTAATAGATTTATATTATTATTAAGCTTAGAAAAAAAAATATATATATATATATATATATATATGAATTTGTCAACAAATATCATTTCTAAGAATTTAATAATTAATTAATCTGTTTATACATCTAAAGAATTATATTTAGAAGATAAAAATAGTCTACCAAAATAATAATAATAAATAAATAAAATAATAATTAAATATAAAATAATGATTATAGTATAAAAGCGTAACATAGCTTATTACTTCAGATATTTGACTCACTTTCAAATCAAGATTACATTTTACACAACCTACTTATTAGAAAACTCAAAAAATGTGAAATGAAATGTCACCTTTTAAACACATGTTTATTTGAGACAATCGGGAGAGTGTTGCCCGATATATAGGGATGAATATTATCTAGTGGCAAAAATCTTCGGAGAATTATTGTATGACAGAATAATAATATTATATAGTATATTCAAATTTAAAAATTGATGTTTTTCCAAGAATAAAATGGTATGTTGTAAATGACGTCACGCGCTTTGATTGGTGTTTATGGCTACGTAACAAAACGTTTGAATTTCTGATTTTTTTATTAAATTATCAAAAAATAATTTAAATAATTTCCTCCAGACTAATTAAATTAGTTAGTAAGGAGGTTTGACTTGTAATTATTGCAGTTGGTTCTAATTCCCTTCTTAAGGAGTGGGATAATAACTGCCTCCTGCCATTCTAATGGTATCTATTCCTAATTTGTGTCTACTAAAGGTTTTCCTCCAAATTTGAATAATTCTGCCGGGATCCCCTCTATTCCTGTCGCTTTATTATTTTTAGATTTTCCTATTATCTTTTCTACCTCATGTAACATAGGTTCTTCGAGATTAATTTCCGTTATTATTTATTTATTAAAATAATTTAAAAAAAAATATCTAAAAGCAAATAAGAAAACTAAATAAAACAAATGGAATTAATATAGCATGTTTTGATATTTAAAGAAAGTTTTATTATTTATACTTCTAAAATATTTTTTTATTCTTCAAGTATATTTAGATATTTTTAATATTAATAAAGCCTTAATTTATTGACAATGTCTATTCTTTCATTTTTTAAATTTGCTAATTTTATTAATGTATTTATTAAAGGAATTCGATCAACACAAAATTAATACATATATCAAAAGTGCTTGCACATTAGGTAGACAAACCCCCACTCATAGCTAGACAGTCAAAATCTTAATTAGTTATCAGAGAACTTTTACCTTGGTGTCTGTTTAGTAAGGTAACACATGTGGAATTGGCTGCCTATTCGTCTAATATAAATCGATTTATATACTTAGTATAAATATTCAATTTATTTTTAGATTGTGGTAATATTTTTGCGTCAAAGTTTTTATAGAATATTCTTTTTAACTTTTTTATTATATATGGGTAAAAATATATAAGATGATAAAATTTTATTATATGATTTTATCAAACTATATCAAGTTTTGATATAAGAATTTATTTTGATTTTTTTCTATAAATATTACACAAATATATAAAAAAATAACACGCTCCAATATTATATTTTTCAATCATGGAAAAAAAATTCAATAAATTATTTAGATTAAGAAAAATTTTAAATTAACTATAAAAATTACATATCTTATATATATATATATATATATATATATATATATATATCATTTAAATTTTTTAGGCTATTAAATTGTTAAATTAGGAAAACAAAATTATATCGTGTTTCAGCTCTGTTAATTAATAATATGGTTAGCAAAGTATATATAATAATTTGAAATTTAAGAGAGGAGTGTAATACATATTAAACTACATATTAATCTCATTGAATTTCAATTTCTCCAATTTTTGTTTATTTTTTTATAATTTTATAATTAAATAAATAAGGCGAAAAAATATTTTATTTCTAAACCAATTTACATAATATTACTCTCATTAAAAGGGATTTTTTTCCATGCAATTATAAGAGATTCATTACATTCAATGTATGCATTTACTTTTAATTTATTTAAAATAAATGCGATTAAAAGTTTGATTTTTATAGATATTTTTATTTTTTATTTATTATTATTAATAATAAATTTAATTTAAATAAATGCATTCATTCGATTAAGTGAAAATCTATATTTAAATTATATTTGTTATAAATAGGAATTTTAAGAACGAAGTTTTATCAATGTGATTTTATTATTTATTGAAAGAAAATAAATAAATAAAAAAATAAATAAATAATTTTATTATCGAAAATAGCAAAATTATTTATTTATTGGATATAAACAAATAAAAATTTTCCATTACATCAATAACATCCATTTATTATTTATGTAAATGTTATTAAATGGATAATCATAAAGAGACGAAGAGATCAACAAAATTTGATCAATATTTATTAATAGATCATAACCATTGATCACCAAATTATCCTGATTTATTATTTAAACTTTATTTATTTACAGTAATTTTAATAAAAAATAAATTTTCCTAACACTAAGATAAATTATTTAGTTATTTTATTTTTGAAAGTCCATTATAATCACAAAATATAAATATTTCGAATAATCAAAAAGCAAATTTCACTATTAAATAACAATGATTTTTATTGATCAATTGTTAGTAATATTTAATTATATTTATTCTTTTAATTTAATATTAACAAAATATTATAGGATATTGAAAATTTATTTATTTAATTTAAATAATTTTTTAATATTTTTATATTTGAAAAATTTAAAAATATAATAGTTGTTTATATAACATTTTATATTATAATAGTAAAAGCCAAATAAAAATTTTGAGGGTAATTGAAATAGGTGGATAGAGAGAGGGTGAGAGAGAAAAAGAAAAGGTGGAAGGGGAATTTGAATTAATTATATTAATTAATAATAAGACTAAATTCACTGAGTTATTTTTTAAGAGTAGGATAGAGTAGAGTAGATTATTCATTTATTTATAGTTATTGCATATAACCAGACAAAAGCTTATTAATTCAATAAAATGTTCAACTTTTTTTAGCCTAAAATCATAAAGTTTTATTCTACGTTTCATTTCTTTAAAATTTGAAAAATATGATCTTTCTATTCTATCATTATTGAATGTTTTTATACCCGAATGATCATGAGGACAATGCCCTAATCATTTTTTATATATCTTACTTTTATTTATGAAACTCTTGAAAATAAGAAAAAAAAATACAATCCGTTCCAAAATTAAAATGCAAGTTTTCAGCGGAAAAATACGTTTTGGGGTTTCCTGACAAGACCGGTTTCATAAATTAATTCAACTACCTTTCTCATTTGATCCTTTGTAGACATATATGTTTCCAATTTATCATCTATCTTTCTATTTTTTCGTTGTTTAAGGGTAGAAATGATATATTATAAATTATATATCAAAAGATTAGGTTATGTTATCAGTATTATTTTTTAATTATAAAAGTTAATTCTATTTAATGTCATATCCTACCATATACTAAAGATTGACATAGATATATTGAACAAAAATTTTTCCGCTGAAAAAAAACACTTTAGATTTTTTATTGTGTTATTTTATTCTCAGAGGGGCTAGATAATATAAAAAATGTCTAATAAAAATTGATTATTATTATTATTATTTTTATATATGAAAAGTTTTTGTCCTAAATAAACATCAAAACTACGAATAGATCAAATTTTAAATTTAAGAAATCTCGATTTAGTCTTTATATTGTCTATTTATTTTTAAACAATTCATAAAAATATGAAATTCTACTACTAACAATACCTCCCTTACTATCGTCGGTCGGTAAAAATTAATATTTAATTAATAATAAGTGTAAATTAAACTTTATCCTGATCAGCAAAATTATTCTGCTCAACTTCAATACACTTATTCCAAAGGTCTTTTAATTTATGGATCCCTTGACTGTAGTGGTTTGCAAAATATCCCTCCATGGCAGCTTGTACCACTTCGTTTGAAGAAAATCGTTTTCCACGGAGTTATTGTTTGAGGTGTGAGAAGAGTCAGAAGTCGGAGGGTGCTAAATCTGGTGAATATGCTGGATGTTGCAACAATTCATACTTCAATTTTAGCAATGGTTTTTGCAGCACCCATTTTGCTCATAGTTTTTTACAATCCAAATTAACAATCAAAATATTGCTCACTGTGCCCAATGAAATGCCTAAAGCCTCTGTTAAATCTCTTTCAATCAATCGACGATCTTCCAATACCATATCTTGTATATTTCGAATGATATTGACGAATAGATGGCGTTCCGAGAACTTATTGAACAACCTAGTATATATACTTTATTTCAGTTGTCCAATTTTAATTAAAAGGAAAAAAAGAAAGCTTCTAATGATGGTGTAATAACCAAAATGTGCAAAGTAAATATATCCATCCATAAGATGGAAAGTTCACCGAGTGTTTAATTAAAATTATCAAATTTTATATTTTTTAAATTGAATTTTATAACTTATATATGCAGGTAGGTCTAGAAATGATTTAGAAGAGTAAATTTTGAATGGTGATTATTCTATGTCCATTATGTATAGTGGTTAGTTTCATAAGACAAAATTTATCAATGTTATTATCTAATAAATAAATCTGTATGATGAAAATCGGTGAGACAAAAGTGGGTTGTTTCTCTTTGTGGCAGAGCGGGTAGATTTAATTAAAAGGAAACAAAGAGAGAGAATCGATGGCCGGGTAGAGGGGACGCGTCGTTGGCCGTTGGTTGGGGGGAAAGGGGCCATTGAGATTGGAGGGGATCAGTTAAGTCCCAAGGGTCTGGCTCCGCCCTGGGGAGGTCCCGTCACGCAACCAGCCGCGGACGAGGGGCTGCCAGATGGCACGAACCACAAAACTTTCCAACCTCCAACCATCCGATCGACGCCTTCACTAAGCATAATCCTGCTGAAAGGCAGATGTCTGCTGCCAATCATTAGCCCTCATCCCTTTTTCTAATTTCAAAATTGAAAATGAATTTTTAATGAGGAATTCAGTCTATATATATATATATATATATATATATATATATATATACCATATATATATAATATAGAATATATAATATATATAATGTTTATTTAGATCATGATTATAAAGGTGTTAAGGTATAAAAAGATAAATTCATGTAATTTATTATGCATATTAATGTTGAATCAAGATGATGAAGTACTTTTAATTATTAATTAAAAAAAAAATTATGAGGGATAGAAGAATTTAAAACTTGTTGCTGATAATAAAAACTTTGATTCATGTTTAAAATAAAAATTATACATTTTTATTTCTAACTTGAACCGATGTTACTATACTTTGTCGCTTTTTAGGGTAAATTACAATTTTAAAATAACAAAAGTGTATTTGCTAGAAAATTGTTTTAATGTTTTTTTATTTTAATTGGATACATTTTGAAAAATAAAATAAATAATAAAAATGATAAAAAGAAAAAAAAATCTGGAGTGACTCCACTCGACTATCTCGCCATTTGAATTTACATTCAGCGATTCAATCAAGCTGAAATTCTATATATAGCAGTTTTATACAATTTTTAATCATGTGAAAAACTATCAAACATATATCTTTATTTTTTCAGTCAGTTTAAAGGAAAAAAATCAAAACGTGGTAGGTAATGACCCTCTTCCCGATGAACTATATTTCTCAAAAGTTGATAGTAAACTACGAATTTTGAATATTGCCCGTGTACCAAATTTCATTATTCTAGCTCAAACCGTTTTTGCGTAATCTTATCTACATACACACACCCACACATACATTTTTCTAAACTTTAGTGAAAATGACTCAAGGACCTTCAAAACGTATAAAAACATCAAAATCTCGACAATGAAAATTTTCGTGGCGAGATATTAAAACTGATGAAAATGAAAGAGAGATGGTCACTTTTTTTATGATAAATAATCATTGGAAAAGGTGTAGATGAAAAATAAAGTATAAAGAAACCGTCTTGTGGCTAATCTTTTTTTTTATCAAAAGTTATTTTTATAAATGAAAAAACTTGTCTCAATAAAAAAGTATATAACGTTCATAATATTTAGAGCTGCTTCAGGGGTCTCTATATTAACATTTTTACTTAGAATAAGTATTACTATTTGTTGAAATTTATATTAGGTGGTTATTTTTCGAGAAGAATGTGTGATGGGGTGAGCAATTCACGACCCGCAGGCACATTTCGACGTTCACATCCAGCTAATCTGTCAAACTTAAATAATTTTTATTTCGTAATCAAGAAGCGACTCCGAAAAATTGCATAAGGAAAGTTGCTTTGGAATTGAAAAAGGAATCCACTGGTAAAGTTTTATCCAATTCCATGACATGACAATTAATCCGAACAATGACCAATTTATTAAGTGGTTTTTGTCTGTGGCCGCAAAAAAATGTTGAACATTTATTTGACCCTTTGATACAAAAAGGTTGCTCCCCCTGAATTAAAAAAATAATGATTTTTCAATTAAAAAAATGACTTTTCTTTAATAATGAGGTTAATAAGAAATTATTACTAAATATAATTCAGAATTAGAGTTATAAAATGATGGTTGAAATCTTCTTTTTCCAAAAAGAAAGTAAAATGCAGAATAGTTAATAGAATTGTTTGCATTGGACGAAACAACCACAACAACTTGAAATAATCTTCATCTTAGGTCTCAAATTTGATATGCAAATGTTAAAGAGTTTTTTTTTAAATTTATAAAAAAAATCACAGGTAATTGGAATAATTATATCTATTATTATTTTAGTAAATTAATAGATAATAGAAAAGAGAGGGTGAATTCAAAATCACTCCACATTCAAATAAAATTATTTCTAATGCTATGAATTAAAAGGAAATAAAAGATACTGAAAATAAGTGAACTTGAAACTAGTAATTATGATTTAACCTAGGTATGTGAATTTTAGATAAATAAAGTATACAGATCATGTGAATTATATAATGAGGTTATAACCGAAAATATAATTATTAATACGGTACTTAGAAGAAAGTAACAATAAAAATCCTTTTAAGAAAGGAAATAATTGATGAAATATTTCTTTTTCCTTACTGAATAATAGAAGAATTCAACAAATATTTAAATGTAAAATTTGATTTAGAGTTTTTGGGAAAAATTATCCGTAATATGATTACATAATGAAGAATTACATAAACTCTATGCTTACCCAAATTAGTTAGTATTATAAAATCAAAAAGGTTCAAATATACATTACATTCAGCTAGAATATAAGAAGAAAATTCAATTGATAGTTGAGTATAATCTTAGAATATTAATTAATATTCATGATGATCAGGTTGGACAATGTTATGAATAAAACAATGCTAGAAGAGAATAGCGAACCATTCAATCGAATTAATAAGATATTACTACTTATAAGATCACTCTATTTATTATTAATTATTATTTATTAATTAAATATAATAAATTTTATGGAATCAATGAGCTTATATGTCTAATTTATAATCGAATGGTAAATTATTGTTTTCTATATTTAACAAATCATTAACAATTTTAACTGAATTTATTATATGTTTCAATTTACAATCACAACTACAATATAATATTATTATCTTATTCAAGGAATCAATCCATAAGCTAGGTCGGTTTCTAACTTTTAGATCTTTTGTAAAAATTAATTTTTATTTATTAAATTGCATGGCATAATTGATTTTTTGACAGAATAGTGCATTAAGTTTAGAACTTAATTAAGTAATTGAATTACAAATAACTAAATTAATTAATTTAAAATATGTGATCATTTAATAACTTTAGTTAGAAGAAAGTTTATTTAAAATATAGATAAATAAATTGAATTAAGAGATAATAGAGAGTGGATGAAAATAACACTGAATAAGAGAATAGTGCTTGTTGATGCCGCGAACTTTAGAGCTCCGAGTTAATTAGATAATTTTATATAGGAAATGGAATTATAGGATGAAGTTGTTTACATCACAAGTCTGGTATAATACACAGATTGAATCTATTTAAATTTTATTTTAAAATGAAGTATAAAAAATATCTAAGGTCTCTCTCTCTCTCTCTCTCTCTCTTTGAATAGATTTCTATATTATTTTTTTTACAAAATAAAGAATTAAAAATTTTGTTCAGTATCACATTATTACCGACCGATGATAGGAAGGGAAGGTATTGTTTTTACGTTCATTTTCACATGTGGAGATTTTTACATATCTCCACGAATCATGCATTTTTTAACAGAAAAAAATATTTTTAGCATGATATCTGTCCATCTGTCCCTCCGGCCATCCGTCTGTCCGTCTATGTATTCGTATAGACGTGTATAGACGTGTATAGCTCGAACGGCTCAACGGATTTTGATAAAATTTGGTATATTTACTTAATGCATCAGTAGCATGAATTCATCAACTTTTGGTGTATATACAGAAACCGTAAGTAGTAATTTACAAAATATTAATTTTATATTCATTTTCGAAAAATATTTCACTTAAAATATAATAATGATAAATAATTGATTAATTAAACCAAAAATAAAAATTAAGATAATATAATTTAGTCATTTTAATTCAAGTTTAAAATATATTTTTTTATATACTTTATATATATATAAGGTTGTTTGGAAATTAATTTATTTCAATTCAAGTGCCTGGCCACAGCCATTTTTTTTAAACGTTTAATGGCATAAAAATAAAATTTATATATATATATATATGTTTATGCTTATTTATTTATTATTATATTTATTTTATATTTTAGAAAAATATAATAAATCCTTAATATTAAAAACAAATTTTTATAGAGAAATTTTAAATTCGTATTTTTATGAAAAAAATATGTCTTCCATTATTTGAATTCAATCTCAAAATATAAAGGGTTAAAACCTAATGTAGACGGTGGAGACAGCTGTCAATTTGTCCTCGTTTCTCGGAGTGCATTTTCTTTTTTAACAAAAACAAAACAAACTTATGTCCGATTCCTAGAAATATTCTCATAAATTGACATTGACATGTATCTTTTTCTGGCAAAATGTCATTTTAGAACAAAGAAACAATGCACTTTGGTTTGTTTTGTCTTTAAAATGGAAAGAGCGAAAATTCTCGGAAATAGCATCGCGCATCGACACACCTCGAAATTCATTATAAAAAGACTAAAGAATTTAAAACAAATAAAAATGTTATGTGATGCTGGCAATTATAAACTTTGAGAGAAATAAATGCAGATGGTTGAAGGTGATATTATATCGAGCGAGGAATATCATTCATGGAATGGATACAATAACATTATATGTAGAATTTGGAAATTTAATTCAAGAATTACTAATGTATGATCCATCTAAGGTATAAAGTAAATGAAATTAATCATTTAATTGATGTTAACATTAATTCCAATTTAATACTAAGGTCATCAATAAACTAGATTAAAAACATTATTATTACTTGGAGTACATCCAAGGGAAGTCACATGCCTTTATAAAAAAAACAACTATCGATCTTAATATATATATATATATATTTATTTATTTCATCAATTCAATTTATAAATCCTTTCAGCACAAAGGATAGGAGCACTAATTATAATAAAATTATAATAATAATAAGCTTCGATAGAATCCTCCTCAACAATTAAAAATATTCAAGTAATTATTATTAAAATAATATTAGAATTAAAACATTAAATTGTCTTGAGGAGAAAAAGGGGAAATTTATAAGTTTAAAATGCAACATTAATTAATTTGTTTGTTTGTTTTTTTATTTAAGAAATATTATAATTATTTTATTATTAATATTTTTTTAAATTGTAACAATGAAATTTTTAAAATTCAAATTGGTTTACTATTTATTTAATTGTTGGCCCATAGTTCATTTGAGTTCAGTAGCACTTAAAAGTGACTCACACCTACACAAATGGTTAAATCAATTATTACATTTCACCAAAATCTTGATAACATCAAAAGATGATGATAAATATATTATAATTAAAAATGTCAATGTTGAAATTTCGGAATAAGATTTGGATTAAATTAAATTGTCATATGTGCAAGCACAATTTATAGTGGGGGCAATAAAAAGAAAACCAAATACAGTTGAAAGTATGTGGCGAAATCAGGGCAAAACGGAGTTTAAATTTATTACCATGTATTGGGTTACGGTCATAAGGAATTTTTGACTTCTCCTTTGAGGTATAACACTGGTTTTATTGCATCCTATTTCATTGTTATTTTTTTTTTGTTTGTAATAATTATTCTGTACATGCCTACATAAAGGGTATTCAGATAATCCTTTTTATTTTATTTTTTAAATGGTTCACAACAAAAGTATCTTTTTGATTTAAATAAATGGAGATTATAAAAAATGATCGATCGATGATATAAAAGAAAATTATTTTACAATTTCCCAAAACAAGTAAATTAATTCATCAGACATTCAAAAAGTATTATTTAAATCTATTATATTAATAATATATTTGGTATATCTTCTTCTTAAGAAAATTGAGTAGAAAGTATATATTATTATATTATCATCCAGTATTTATTTTTAAAAAGAGTTAAATTAATATTATAAAACCTGATTAAAATGCTTTACCAGAATTAAATATAATTATTTTAATATATTCCAATCGTTTAAAACCATTTTTTTTTTAAAAAAATTTATCACAATAAATATCAATTAAATTAATTATATTATATATATATCAGTAATCTTAAAATTTGATTGAATTATTTAAAACGGTTTTAATAATATAAAACATCAAAATGGCTTATGCATTTGATTAAAAAATTTTGCAATTCATTATTACTATTACTATTACTATTACTAATACTAAAGATTTTATTTAATTCATTTTAAATATTCAATAACTGTTTCAATATTTAATAAAATAAATTGATGAAGAAAATACTTAAAATTTTTTTTTCTTTATAACTATTAATCATCATTTATAGAACTATTAAATATATAATATAATAAATTAAAATATTTATATTATTATATAGGTATTATTTATATTTAATATTTAATAGTAGAAATAAACTGAATGTTAAGGAAGTACGAGACATTTTTATCAAAAAAAAAAATTTTTTCTGTTATTATTAATATTATAATATATCTGTAAAAGAAAAAAACAGAAACAAATTTTAATTATTAATCAATTGAAATTACCTAATATAATTATGAAAAAGTGTTTAAAACATAAAAAATATATTTTTTTTGTGACTTTTTCTTTTTAATTAAGATAAGATCAAGAACTTAAAAAATATTTAAATAAAAGAAACAAAAATGTCATGGTTGAAATCTGGTTTAAGTATCATTTGAATAAATTTTTCAAATTAATTTAATTCTGATATATATAATCAGAGTGGAATTTTGTTATGTAGCTATGAGGTGTGTGCCCGAGGCTGGCTCTAGTAGCGTGTGAAACTTTTTTGAAAGGCTGAAACGGGCACAGTTGAGAGGAACATCGTCGACATATCCTCAGGAAAAGAACAAAAATAAAACATGCCCTAGTAAAGGAATTATTTATTTGCCATTTGTCATCATCACTGAAAAAATAAAATAAATTAGGGTCTATGAAGATAGATATTATACTCAGAATATATGGTCAACTCGCACGAAAATTTCAAGACACTTTTTAGCGACCGATGATAGGAAGGGAAGGTTTTGTTTTCACACCAAATTTCATATTTGAAGATTTTTACATATCTCTATGAATCATGCATTTGTTAACAGAAAAAAGTATTTTTAGCTGGATGTCTGTCCGTCTGTCCGTCTGTGTGTCCGTATAGACCTGTATTGCTTGAACGGCTCATCGAATTTTGATAAAATTTGATATATATATTTAATGCATAAGTAGTATGAATTCATCAACTTTTGGTGTATATACGGAAACCGTAAGTAGTAATTTACAAAATATTAATTTTATATTCATTTTCGGAAAATATTTCACTTAAGATATAGTAATGATAAATAATTGATTATTTAAACCAAAAATAAAAATTAAGATAATATAATTTAGTCATTTTAATTCAAGTTTAAAATATATTTTTTTATATATGTACTTTATATAATAATATATATAATGTTGTTTGGAAATTAATTTATTTCAAATCGCCGGTCGGTTCTGTGCCACAACTCATATTTCTTCTTGTAAATGTACCTAGAATTTGTTTGCTGGATAATCATAAACATCATGTTATGTTTCATACCTATCTTAGTTATTATTCAAAGTGTTAGTGTTTTAAATTAAATTGTACTTATAAAGTATAAGTAGTTTTAATTTCTCCAAAAATATATTTTTTATTAAAATGGGGCCAGTTGTTCTTTTTGTTACTATAATTAATAACGTGAAAAAATAAACAATTTAGTAATAATAATGTGAATTGGATGATTTAAAAAAAAATTATAAAATAAAAAATCCCTTAATTATTTATAGATTTGTATTATGTTCTCTTGTTTTACTTGTATTTACTTGTAAATTATTTTTCATTCCCCTCATTTATTTAGATTATTATTTAATTTAATGATATTTAATTATTGAAACCGATTGGCAAACGCCCACTTGGAAGACCAAGAATGCGGTGGGTGGACAATGTAAGAAGGGACGTAGGGGTCGGATGGTTGTGGCTCAGGATAGGAACACTTGGAGGAATGTGGTTGCTTCGGCTGACTTTCGAGTTCCGTAGAGTCACTGAGATAGAAAGATAGATTAAATTATTGAACAATATCTTATGTTTTTCTCGTTAACTATTAAGTCACAATTCTAGTCGAAATATGTCCAATAGTTTTAAGATTATCAAATAACAGTGTCAAAATTTTATATATGTATATATTTAAACTATTGCTTAAATTGAAAAAAAAAATCTCCTTGCAAAAGAATCAACGTATTATATAAATGTGTTCAAAAACACATATAAATAACTCTAAAAGATAGGCATGGCCAAACCTTTAGACAAATGAGTATATTGTTGTCTTTTCACAATAAATCAATGTAATAAAAGATTTTTCTCAAGAGGGACAATCCAATATGTGTAATTAGAAGATAATCGACTATAAAATAAAATTAAAATTAGATTTAAATTAATGATCTCTCTATGTCTGTAATCAGGGCAAGCTCCAGGGTCGGCTGACCCGTACATTTGTCCGTGGCGGCAAATCTAAAGGGCGGCATTTTGGTCGTTATTCACATAAAATATTAATAATCAGTTAATAAAAATATATATTTGTTGATTTTTTGGTAATTGTTCAATTACTTAAAGGGGTGGCAATTTGTCTTTTTGTACGGGGCGGCAAAAATGCTAGAGCGGGCGCTGCTGTAATGAACTGCTGTGAACTCGAAAATTCAAAGTCACAAAAACCACAATTCTCCAAATATTTCCCCTTTCAATTGTTATTTTTTTGAATTCTCTCTTAACTACTTTTATATTTTCAACCCATTGGGACCTTTTGGGATAAAAAAGTTAATTTATAAAAAAAAAATTACTAAAACCAGTCGCTAAATTAAGAACTCAGAAGTCAGACAATGTCATTTGTGTGTTTCGCATGTATATATTGATGATATTTCTTATTAAGATCATTATGTTGATTGAGGACATTATATTGATTGGGTTTTACCACATTTTAATAAAGAAATTGGAGCGCTTCTATTAGTGTGGCTAGTAGGTGGTCAAAATAGAAAAAAACTCAGTTTAGTAAAAAGGTTTGATTTATATTTTTTTGGTATGGTCACGCATTTTGTTTGTTTAAACAGTTATCGATAACACACATACAAATAGCACCATTGAAAATGTATTTTTGACGACAGAGAGCTTGTCCCTTTTTCAGACTACCTGCTACCATAGACAATTGATACAGTAACTATTGTACATCTCGTTTTTACAAAAATGAATGAGTCAAAACACATAGTAAACACATAGTAAACACATAGTAAACACAAAAATAATAGTAATTTATTAAAATGTAAACATGGAAAAATTAATTCATATATATTTATATAATTAGATCATACAACAAAAAATAATAAATAATAAAAAAATAAATAATAAAATAATGAAAATAATTATGTCTTTATTTGATTATAAACTTAGAAAGTTTTGTTCAAAATTCTTAATCGGGATGACTTTTTAGGTTATGAATAGCTAAATTAATAAATAATTTAAATAAATAACTATTTTCCATGTTATAATGGGGGAATATAGAGGGGTCCTCATTAAGCATGACAAAATATTCAAATATACACCATTGGAATGAAATGATTTCAGTATAAAAGTTTTTAATAGCTGGACTTTTATGTAAACAACTTTAATAACGATAATAAAGATCTATTTTTTTTATCTTGATATTAAAAATCATATAATAAATACAATTTGATTCACTTTGAAATATAATAAAAGCATTGGCGTACCAATAGAGCAACGGATTCAGTTCGCAAGGGGGCGAAACATATTTGGGGCGGCATTTTTACCGACCGACGAAAGTTTGTACGGTTGCCAACTGGCCTTTTTTGGAAAGGACAATCCTTTTTTAAATACTCTCGACTGCCCTAATTGTAAGTATACCTAATTTTTTAAGGGTGTCCTTTTTTGGAACTTTATAGCGTTGGCAACCCTAATAGTATGGGAAGGTATTGTTTTATAATAATTTAGTTATACCTATAAAAAATATTTGTTGTTATTTTCATTCCACATGTAACCTTGCAATATTGTCCATAGAACAAGATTATTATTTACAAATATTTATTTAATTTAATTTTGTATAATACTTCCATTTGATTGACTTGGAAAGGGCGGCAAATTGGAGATCGCTTGAGGCGAGAAAATGCTATGCCACTAAATAGAATTATAATTTCGCAAAAATTTATTAACCAATTTAAAAGTAAAAATAAGATAACTTGAAAGAAGCTTAAAAACATAACCAATTAATGGAGAAAAATACATTAATATTATTAAATTTTATAGAATATATTAATTTCAATAAATAGAAATCATTTGAAAATAAAAATTATAAAAAATTGCGATTAATAATATAATTTAAGTTATAAAAATTGAAAAATTACAAGTTTGTGTATGCAAATCAACAAACAGATAAATAAATAAAAATACCTTATGTTAAAAATTAGAACTAGAAGGGAGTCGAAAATAAGCTGGTTGTGGTTAATTGATTATTAAAATTTATATTATAAATCGATTACAATTTAAATAAAATTAATGATTTATAAAAACAAATAGATTTTATTTTTGGTATTTATTATTTGTTGTTCAGTTTTCATACATTATAGAAAAATAATATATATTTGTTTAAAATAAATAAGTAAAAATAGTAAAATAATGAAGGTTAATTTCAAACAAACAAAAACTTATTTCATTATAGAAATCATTTTAAGAAAAATAAATACATTGTTGTTTCTTTGTTTTTACTATTTCGCCAGAGAGATTTTGATGTTTTTATACGTTTTGAAGGTCCCTGAGTAATTTTCACTAAGGTTGAGAAAAATGTGTCTCTCTCTGTGTGTGTGTGTGTGGCCAAGATTACAAAAAAGCGGTTTGAGCTATAATAATGAAATTTGGTATAGGGGAATTATTCAAAATTCGTAGTTTTCTATCAACTTTTGAGAAATTTAGCTCAATCGGAAGAGGGTCATTACCTACAACGTTTTCATTTTTTTCCCTCTAAACTAACTGTAAAAATAAAAATATATGTTTGATAGTTTTTCACATGATTAAAATTTGTATAACACTGCTATATATAAAATTTGAGCTTGAATGAATCGCTGAAACTACAGGAATTAATTTTTAACACTTTGACTGGCAATCACGCGTCAGCATGTGATGCCAACAACAAAGAGCCAAACACGCGCTGGTTTAATAAATATTATTTATTAATTTTAATTTTAATTTCAATATAATATATGTTAATTAATCCAATTCGAATTTGCGAGATAGTCGAGTGGAGACACTCCAGATTTTTAAATTCACATATGAATCAAATAATTTTTATTTTATATATTATTATATATATTATAATTAAATAAAACTAAAAATTTAATTGTTAATTTAATTAAATAAAGCACCTTATGTTATTTCTATTAAATTAGGTTGGAACTAGATAATTGAAAAATATTTACCGTTATTTTTCATTTTTTTGAAATTTTTTTTTCTTTATTTTTCACCCTTTTCTAAAAACAAGTAGAATGTTTCTATGAACAGTAGAAAATTCCATACAAACAAAATCTGCCAAATTTGACAAGTTTTAAGGAGGACATTGACAATAGTGTGTGTGTGAGTTCGACCTTGATGCTTAAAACGAAAGAAACAAAAGTGCACTTTGTTTCCCTGAGGGATCGATTGATTTCTTAAGAAGAATTCCAGGAAAAATCCGAATCTCATATTGTATTTATCTTTTCTTGCAAATGATTGTAGCCGAATTCATTCCAATGTCTTTTCGCTTGTCCATTATAATTTACAAAAGGAAAAGTCTCGTCTCAAATGTGAAGTGAAAAAATTGTCACTGTTGTATTTCGTTTTTTTTTATTTGTTAAAAAAAATTAATTTTACAAAAAACAATTAAAGTTATCCATATATAGTTTTTGTTATTATGGTTCATTGATTGAACTTTCGTTGTTTATTAATTTTTAAATTTTATTTATTGAGATGAATAAATTATGATTTCAATAATCCAATGCATAACAATTAATAAATTTAAAGAAGAAGTACTTGACTATTATTAACAAGAAAAACTACAAAAAAATGATTATTTTTCTACCCACTTCTCACATCCTCACAATTTGATATTAATTTGAAATTAATTATTGAATTTCCCCAAGTCCGAAATCAATTCTTCAGTGTGGTAAACTGTCGTGCTAACCACTGAAGTGTCTGTGATATCCTTTTATACTTGATAATTTAATAATTTATTCAATAATTAACACAAACAACTTATTAATTTAAAACCTCCTAATACAATAATTCATTAGATTTTTATATATTTTATAATTATTGCTTGTATAATCCCATTAAATCTTTACAGAAATATTTTCTTTTAATATATATTTATAAAAATAATAATATCATTCATAAAGTATTATTAGAACTTATTTTTTAGCCTGAGAAACATTTTAGATGAATAAAAATAAATGAAAAAAAAAACAGTCCCCAAAGACCCCTTCCATGCCTTTTAAAGGTGTGAAAAATTTCTTATATTGTTAGTGATGAATGTGTGTGATTATTCCTACTATACAACATTCCACCCTGAAATTCTTAAACTTAGAATTTTTATTTTAACATTATAGAAAATATAAAATATTATTCTCGAATATTAATTATAATCATTTGTATTTTAAAAGTCATAATTAAATTCATATTCGATAAGAAATCTGAATAGATATTTCTGATTCTAGGGTTGTTGAGAAAATTTGTTAGTTTTGTTAATATCCTATTATAAATTAAAATTATTCAGATGAATTAAAAATAAGTTGACCTGTAGCCAGGCACAGAACCGACCGACGGTTTGAAATAAATTATTTCCAGCTACAGAAACAATTTCAAATAATTTAAATGTATCTATTAATGCAATAAAAAACAGATATGAATATAATATAAATATTTTTAATTTTATTTTATTTATAATATATAAGTAGGAGCTGCCTGTGACGTCATGAAGAGTTGGGTGACGTCATATAATTTTAAATTAAGAAAAAACTAATGAAGATGATTTTCCCGAGGATAAAACCAATATAAAGTGCATGATTTGAGGAGATATTTAAAGAATCTCCTCATGTGAAATTTGGTGTGAAAATAACCCTTCCCTTCCTATCGTCGATCGCTAATAGTACCACTTCCGGCTTCCGGATATACACCAAAAGTTGATCAATTCATCATACTGATGCATTAAGTAAATATACCAAATTTTATTAAAATCCGTTGAGCCGTTCAAGCTGAACTCATCTATACGGACACAAAATACTTTTTTCTATTAACAAAATGCATGATTCGTGGGGAGAAATGTAAAAATCTCCACATGTGAAATTTGGTGTGAACACAATACCTCCCTTACTATCCTCGGTCGGTAAAAATGATATTTGATCGAGACACATCCCACAATTTTGAGATTATGATCGTATACACACAAAACTAAACATTATAAAAACGATTTATATCTAAGATCTAAGGTTTCTTATCAATTCTTATAACAATTTTAAAATTTCTTTTATGTTTTTTTTTTAAATAAAAAGAAAACAAATCAGATAGGAATTAACTAAAATTAAATTTTCATTTTATTACACATGGTATTATCATATTAATACTCTCTTCAGATAGATAATGATTAATAAACGATTAGATGTTTGTTGAATAAGGTCATTGTTAATTTATCTTATTTTAAGTAATTCTATTATTTAAAATTATCTTGATATCCGATAAGATCAATAAAAAGAATAATTAGTATAATTTGTTTTGGTTCTATGAAATATTTAAAATATATTTATTCAAGGCTGTTGTAGTGGTTATATTGTATAAAAATATGTTATTTTGATAGAAATCTGAAATCGCAAGAGAATTAATTAATTTTTTTTTTTAATACAATTATTTAACTATTAGAGCATTTGCATTTATAAGATTTCATCGCTTTAAACATCCATTGAAAAGAAAAAAAAATATAATTTAAAAGAAAGTTTCAGATTAATTAAAAATGGTGGAGTGGTACGTTATTTTTATATAAATAAAATAAATATATTATTTTATTTAAATTAATCTATAATTACCGACCGACGATAGTAAGGGAGGTATTGTTTTCACACCAAATTTCACATGTGGAGATTCTTTACATATCTCCTCAAATCATGCACTTTATATTGGTTTTATCCTCGGGAAAATCATCTTCATTAGTTTTTTCTTAATTTAAAATTATATGACGTCATCCAGCCATTCATGACGTCATAGCCAGCTCCTACTTATATATTATAAATAAAATAAAATTAAAAATATTTATGTTATATCCATGTCTGTTTTTTATTGCATTAATAGATACATTTAAATTATTTGAAATTGTTTCTGTAGCTGGAAATAATCTATTTCAAAACGTCGGTCGGTTCTGTGCCTGGCCACAGGTCAACTTATTTATTTTATTTTTATTAAGTATCCGAATAAAAAAAATATTAAGAAAATATTGGCAAAATTTTATTTTATTTTATTTTTAAAAATCATCACTTTATCTTATTCAGAAAAAATATTGTAGTAGCATTTTATTTTTATTTTCCTTGGTGTTAATTATGGAACTTTCATAAAGCACTTACCTCTTTACATAGGTCCGTGCCCCCCCCCCCCCCAAACATTGTGCAAAAAATAAATTTAAAAGTGATTAGTAAAGTAAAAAAAACATCTTTAAATTACGTATAAGTATAGTCTAAACGACATGAATAAATAAATAATTTATTTTGTCAAAAATTTTTCCAGGGAGATCCCCGAACCCCCTCCCCTGAGGACACCCCAGACCCTTCTGCCCCGTCCCCCAACATAATAGATTACGCTACGCCTATGGCTCTTTATAATTGAAATTATCATTATTAAATAAATAAATTTAATATTTATTAATATGTGAGTAAATAAAATATATTAATTAAATTAACGATATATCTTGAAAAATATATAAATAATGTACAAAATCATAAATCTAATCAAAATACTGACAATTATACGAATTTTATTTTGTTGAGGAATTTAAATTTTAGTTTTTTCTAAAATTGAAAACTACCTTTGTTAAATATACTTTGGTTTTGAAAATATTTATTTATTTATTTATATTAATAAAGAAATAGAATTCGTTTAAATGTAATTGAATTTTTTTTTTAATTTATTTTTAAATATGAATTGGACTTAAGTGAAATGCAATTATTTAATAAATTTATTTATTTATTTTGTATCCATAATATTGTATAAATGTATAAAACAAATGAATTTTTATAGAGTATTAGAAATGTGAAAATTTCTTTAAATATATATATATATAAGACTAATACTTCAGAAGTTTCTCAGTACAAAAATTATTAATAAATAATACAGATTAAAATAAAAAAATAATAAATTGGGTCCATGGCCTATTAGGCGAATTGGCAAAAAGCACAATATGTTATATAGTTTAAAGGAAATACTCTTCACATTATGTGTTTACGTGTGACTTATGTTATGCAATGCATATTCAATTTTTTATATCAGCATTTTTTCCACATAAAACATTATTACTATATCTATATCATTTAACGTTTATAAATTACTGCTCTTAGAAGAAACTTAGTGGGGTTGAAAAGGTCAATATTATATTAGATAAAAGTATTATGGGTATATGCCAGTCATGAACCTTCCAGATCAAGATAACTAACTCAAAATAAAAATTAAGATCAAAATGAAAATAAAATATAAAAATGAAAGAGAGAAATCATATATATATAATAGGTTCATATAAAAAATTTTAATTATTAAAAAGTACATACAAACATATATATATAATGAATTGGTATATCAAAAATTTATTCACCTTTAAAAATATATGATAATATATATATATAATTAATTATAGTAATAATAACGATAATGATAAATCTAGTATATATATATATATACATGTATATATATATATATATATATTGTTTATTTATAATACAATATATTATAATTAAAACTATTAAATTTATTAATTTAATAATTTTGTAATATATTTTCTATTATATTATTATTATATTATATTAAGAGAGGCTTTATAATATTATTTTGTTCTTTTTTTAAGGAAATTATGAATTGAAATTATGGTTTACTTTAAAAAATTTTGAATTATTATGACCAATGAGACATTGGTGAGATGTTATGAACAATTTTAATACAAATAAATTTATAAAAAAAAAACTATCAAATTCAATATTAATAATAAAAGAGATATTTTTGTAGTTATTAGCTAAGTAGTTCATCATTTTAATTGGCAACGAACATTAATATATAAATAATGAATTTGATTAGATTGATATTTATGTTTTAAAATAATTATTTTTGTTTTTGTTTTTGGGATCTAAACCAGTTTTATCCAGCTTTTATATTTATTTATTAATTTATTTGAATTATTAATTATAATAAATTTGTGAATTGGAAGAGGTGCAATTATCTCTGTTCTAGCTTGATTTGTTTATTAGAATGAAAGTACTAAGATGTCAGATCACTAAGATGGTTTCTGTCAAAATTCAGCAACATGATATTTTTTTGAGTCTGTAGGTTTCAACAAATCAAAAACCTAAAGTAAATATTATTTCAATTTTTAAAATTGAATTTATCTCTTCAATAGTCTATTTAATTCTTTTTAATGTTAATATAGACATTATTTTTTGTCATGAAGATTCCTCAAAAAGTAAATTTGTAATTTGTTATAAGGAATTTAAATATTTCTAAATTACATTTTAATAGATATCAGTAACTTTGCTGATTCGATGGGTGGTGGCTTCTGATGGGCGACTGCTCCCTGATGAACCCCTATCTGAGGACGTCAATAATAATTTCGGGTCATCGTATATTTCATCTGGATCAGGGGGTGGAAATGCGTGATAGGTACGACCAGGTAATGGCTCTCCCGTTCGATAAACTCGATCATAAATTCGTTTTGGCTTCAAATATCCACTACTTGGATTGGAGAGATTCGATCCTGGCGCGAATCGCCACGAGGCTGCAGGATCATCGGCGTCGTCTCGTAGTTTTTGTCGTGAACGTTGCCACAGACAAAAGATAATGCAAAGTATCGGGACGATGATCCCAAGGATGATCCCGAAGGTAATCCCAAGCATCCGGGAAGAATACTCCTGTCCACCTGCACAAATCCCAGGCCCGGCCAAGTTTAATGTGAAAGTTCAAGAGAAACAATTTCCAGAAAGGACTATATAAAATCCAATTTCTGTCATGGCAGAGTGACTTTCCAAGAGGCAGTTTCATTTTTATGCACATTAATTTTAAAGAAAATATTTTTTTGGCCGGGCCTTGATTGGGTAATTTGTGCTCTCAGGAGGGCCATCCCCTTTATTTACTTTATGCAATTGAAATTGAATTGATAATTATTTAATTATTTCTTATTGAATATTTTAATTAATGTTTGTTTATTTGCTGATTAAAATGATGAACCAGTCCCAAGGAAAGACTGACTCGCACATGACAAAATTAATGAGTCAATAAATAATGTTAATGTAATTATTAATCATTAATTGGTATATATATATATATCATTATAGTTATCATTATCATTATTTATTTTAAAAAAATTAGATAATTAAATTTACCAAAAAATATTTGCAAAATAAACTATCATTTTTTCAAAACTGATTAAAATTAAATCAGTATTTTATAATGAATACCAATACTAAATTTTATTTAATAAATCAATTAAAAATATATAATAATATTAATTAAACAAATTATAAGATCAAGTATTCAATATTGAAAAAATTAGTGGAAAAAATGTATTCTGATATATGTATATTTTAAATTCAAAAGATTATTAAATAAAAAAAAAATGAAAGTACCCTGTTGAATTTTTATAATAAAAGAATTTGATTAATTTTTATGTATTTTACTCACGTAAGCATTCGGTGTATCCATAAATTGGAGTGTCCCATTCTCCATCAGCATTACAAGTTCTACGAGGATCGCCTTGGAGGACAAAATCTTTATTGCATTCGAATATTACTTTACTTCCAGGTGTGAAGAAGAAATTACTTTTTCTACCGAAATGAGGCGTTTCAAGTACACCACAGGATACAACTAAAACAAAATAAATATTTTTATTGAAATATCATTGAGAGATTTGATCAATGTCATACAATGCCCAAATCTTATAGTTCTCTATTTTATAACAATACCGCAGTTTTTCAAAATTGATTGACATGACTGTGTGCTAATTGTATGATCTAAAATCTGCATATTTTCTATTTAATTTATATGCCATCTAAACGGTAAAAAAATTCGACTCTTCATTAATTTAATTAGACTTCCACCAGTGATGTATTGGTAAAATAAGAAGTAAGGGAACGCATAGTGGGAGCAAAAAAAAGTCTTATTAAACTTCTTAGCAAACTATTTTTTTCCATATAAGTTTTATTTTTTCTTATTCTTACTATATACAAAATATTAACGAACACAAAAAAAGAAATTCTAACAGAAGATTTAAGTGGGAGTTGTCGGGACATGAAAAAGTACTGGAAAAGTTCTGAAAAATGTTAAAGGAACGTCGTTCCTCTCCTAATACACCACTGGCTTTCATTCAATTAAATCTATTTTTAATTAGAATTTTTTTATTATTTATGCGTTACTAAATTATTAAATTCTTAATTAATTTGTATATTTTCTCAATTTTAAATTTATATTTTTAAATTTGTATATATATATATATATCGACGTTTCCTTTGGCGCCATTTTCAAGAGGTTATTTAGACGGGAATATTTTTGGGACACTTGGTCACACAGTCTAATGTAAGACCCAGAATCCCAAAAATATTCCCGCCCAAATAACCTCTTGAAATTGGCGCCAAAATGGCTGCCGAAACGTCGAGAAAACAATTAACAGAAATACGTGATTATATCCCGGATAAATCTGATAATAACAATCAGGGCCGCGACGTGGGTGCAAAGCGCCCGTGTGCAAATTTGTAAAAAGCGCCCCCTTTATCAATAGAACAATAAAAGCTTACCACTTAATTGCTATTGGCACTAATTTACACTTTATGCACAATGCTCTAATTCACAGTTTGAATATTTCTAAATAAATTAATAAATTTAAAAATATAGTCAGAATACATAAAATAAAAAAGAATGCTCAGTTTGGCGCCCCCTACACCAGGCGCCCGTGGGCAGCGCCCACCTTGCACACGTGCACGCCGCGGCCCTGATAATAATAATAAACCAACTTACGGAAATCTAAACCAACATATATATATATATATATATATATACAAAATTAATGAAATGTTGATTTAATTATTTTATATTTTCATAGATAAATGATTTTATAATTGATTAAGTTAAACAAATTATAGGACCTTGATGTTGAATTTTCTGATTAAGCACTAAATTGAATAAAATAATTTAAATGTAAATTTTTGAAAAAATGAAACCCCAATGATTGAAAGAAAAATAATAAAACACTATTGATCTATTAATTTTAAGATTACTTGAATTATAAGATAATTTTAAAGATTAAAAAAGTAACACAATTTTTAAAACAAATAAAAAAAAAGAAATAAAACTGAAAATGTAACAACAAATTGAAACAAAATAAGTTTTATATTTGACAAAATTTATTAATTAATTTTTTCAAGTGTGAATAAAAAATCACCTATATATATATATTATTTTTTATTTTTTTGAGAAATTGGTGAATCGAAATCATGCATGCATGTTTAAAGATCAAAGCATGATAGAATCATTAGGAACGACATCACGTTGTTTGTTCTCATCACTAACTATAAAGGCAGTCTAGTAAATCAAACTGATCGTGACTAATTAATAACAATTTCTATAAAAGTGAAAAGAATATATCCAAATAAGGTTGAGAATAGTTTCTCTTATTTAAAGTTCCATTTTCTAGATAGTATTTTTGTTCATCGTAATATATTAAATTTGTAATTTACAAAAAATTTCAAAGAACATTTTATTTATATTTCATCCTCAAAAAATTAAATAATAACTATTACGAGATGTTATATTAGTTAAATTAGTAGATAATAACATCTAATTTTTTTTCCCTACTAGACTATTTGGCGCCACAACCATATCTACCTTGAATGTTATATTTTTCCTCTTTACAGTGACCTTTGTTCATTCCCATGGGCTTCTATTCAAGATCTCTTTTCATATATCCCACCCAAAATTTTAACTATTTTACGGGCCTATATCCCGCTCCCAACTCATCTTACCCCACACATTTAAAAAAAAATACAAGTTTTTCTGTCTAATATCATACCTAAGTAACCATCTAGAGGTAGTTTTTAAGGATTTGATATATAAATTTTGTATTTTATATATTTATTTTTATTTTTTTGATTTAATTTTTTTTTTTTTGATAAGAATTTTATCGATAGTTATATATATATTTATTAAAAGAAATAATAATTACAATAATGTTATTAAATTGTGAGAGCCCCTATGGTTTTCGATGTCTTTGTTTGGCTGAGAGTGGGAATTTTTATTTGTTTTGGTTAGTGATGAAAGGTTTTTATTGTTTAGGGGATATATAGGAGGACTTTTGTCTAAATATGATCTTTTATTTAGTGAAATGGGGTTCTTAAAAGAATAAGCTGGAGTGTCTCCACTCGACTATCTCGCAATTTGAATTGGATTAAATAACATAATATATTATATTTAAATTAAATTTAATTAATTATAAATTATAAATAATAAATATTAAACCAGCGCATGTTTGGTTTTTTATTGATGGCACCATGGCACGTGTTGGCGCGTGAGATTTGCAGTGTTAAAAAATTAATTCTGGTACTTTCAGCGATTCAATCAAGCTGAAATTCTATATATAGCAGTTTTATACAATTATTAATCATGTGAAAAATTATCAAACATATATCTTTATTTTTACGGTCACTTTAGAGGAAAAAAAATCAAAACGTTGTAGGTAATGACCCTCTTCCGGTTGAGCTACATTTCTCAAAAGTTGATAGAAAACTATGAATTTTGAATAATGTCCATGTACCAAATTGCATCATTCTAGCTCAAACCGTTTTTGCGTAATCTTGCCTACATACATACACACACACACACATACACACACACATACACACACACACACAGACATTTTTCTCAACCTTAGTGAAAATGATTCAGGAACCTTCAAAACGTATAAAAACATCAAAATCTCAACATCGAAAATTTTCGTGATCGCAATACTATCTCTGGCGAGATAGTAAAAAGACACCTCAACTTATTGGTCATTATTTTTAAGAAATGTAAAGAATAAAAAAGTGAGCGTAGAATAACAAGAAGATATATTTTGGATTTTTCATTAATTTCGCGCAGTCTTTTGTTTCTATAACTTAAATTTAGCCAGTAATCAATACTAAAATAATAAACTGACATGTAATCATATAAACAAATATATAATATAAAATAAAAAAAACTTCAAAATGAATAATGGATTTCATATAATTTATGTATTTTATTTTAATTTATATTTTTGATATTAGTGTATTTTATTTTGAATTTAAAAATATAAAAAATAGCTTAGGTATAAATTTAAAATATAAAAATTATATGGAGTATATATATATATATATATTAAATTTAACACAAATTCTTCTTTGCCTAATTTTCTAAGTACTTTAAAGCCTATTTTTATATATTCAACTTAAAAAAAGGGTTGACTTTTTCATAGGAATGTAATTATCTTTCAATTACCTTATAACAAAAACAACTTAAAATCTCAAGAGTGTTAAAGTTGTAAAAATAATTAAATAACTTAACAATCTACAACATAATGGGGCGGTGTTATATAATAAAGATAAAATTTTTCATACATTTACTAGGAGAGGGGGATGTATTCAATTCTGGAGATTGTAAATCAATATACTTAGAAAAGAATCAGAGAAATTAGTCATTTTGGTTAAGCGAAACATAATAGAAAAGATTTATTATCACTTATCTATGACAATAGATTATTTATAAAATATTTATTCGTTTCCAGATGAAAATAAGTATAATTAGTTACAAGAAATAGCTATTTAAATAAAAAAACTTTTCATTTTATATATTAATAAAATAAAATAATTATAAAAATAATTTTATAGAAATGGGATAGTACATACTATACTATAAATTTTTGACGATAACGTAACTGTCGAAATGATCATAAAGTTTAATAAAAGTCTTGAAACTTAAAACCGTGTGTTTTTTTTAATAACTTACATTTAATCTATTATTCATTTTCACATCCATTTATAAATTTAAAATTGTTAAAAAATAAAAAAAATCAGGTTAAATTTTCACACAATGTTTCAACGAGAGCTGTCATTCAAATCTTTAAATCTAATTAATAATAATTATTTTTTGTTTGGGAAATAGAAAAATTAATGGTTCAATTATTAAATTATTTAAAATTGCTTACCTCTTTTTTGATTCGTCTCCCTAATATTGACGATGGAAGAGTAATAATTTTTGGTAAAATAGGCTAAATCTCGATTAAGAGTCAATGCGTAGTCATACTGACATTGTAAGTTGTCCGAGCAAAGATCATAAGCCATTTTCCTGTCGTAGGATCTAAAAATTAAAACAAGAAAAATGAAATTTTAAATTATTTATTCATACACATTTGAATTTTTCTAGTTTAAAAATTCGTATATATATATATATATTTGTTCGTTTAGTTTTCTGTTAAAGTTTTTATTATTACGAGAAATTATTTCTGAGTTATTTTCACGTTTAATTATGAGATTTGTGTTTCGTTGTTTCGGCCTTCATTTTGGCGTCATTTTGAAGGGAGTTTATTTAGAAGGGAAATTTTTGAAAGTAGAACCAAAATGGACGCCAAAACGAGGAAAAACAAATCTCACAATTAAATGTAGAAATAATTTCTCGTAATATATATACTTATAAATATTAAATGATTCGAAAGGGACTTTATGATTATGATTATATTTATGAAAACTTATCCTTTGAGGACAATTCAAAAAAAAAAAAATTGAGTAAATATTTATGTTTGTATTTTAATGGCAAAAAAACAAATGATAAATAAATTAAACAAAGGTTCTGTTTAAGTTACCTATTAGCGGGTATAATATCTTCAATCCTTGTATACCAAACAGGAACAAAGGTTCTATTTGTATAAAAACTTGAAGTTCTTCCACTTAGTCTAGAAAACAGAGCTTTTCCTATCTTTTCATCTTCATGATCATCTAGGAGCCCTAAATAATTTAGAAGATTCAATAATTAATGTATGATTAAGCTTATTATTATAATATTCATTAATATTTTAAATAATCCAATTCTAAAATATACTTACATGTCATAGCAAAATCTTTATGAATTGATTCTAAATTATTTAAATTGAGATTGACAATTGTATTATCTGATCTAGTAAAATCATCAGCCATATCATAACTCCAATTACCAAATAATCCTTTAGTTTGGTTCTGAAAGACATAAATACATATATAATAATAAATAAATAAAAATTGTGAAATACTTCAATAAATCATAAAAAACTTACGATGTAACTCCAAGGTAGATAAACGCGTGCTGAGAGATAACCACGGTTTTCAACGACTTCAACCCCCGCACCGGATTCAAACATTAAAATGATTTGAGATTGATTAAGGATATATCTGGGTTGATATACTGTCACACCTGAATAAAAAAAAAATTATGAAATCTTCAATACAACTTTATTTCTTCTAATTTCTTTAGATAACAACTTTCAAATTTTGAGAATAAACAACATTAATTTCGAATTCTAATTCTATGGTATGTAGGTACCTATATAAAATAATATTTCTATTATTATTATTTGCTGATAGAACCTGATGATCATTAAAGAGAAATTATTCATTATTGAATTTCCCTTTGGAACTTAAGTCTTCAGAGTGGTAGGCTGTCGTGCTAACTACTAAATCACTGAACTGTCTATAAATTAATATATATGTATGTAATGAAGTCAAAACTAATGAAATATTGGATTTTTTTTTAGTTTTAAAATAAAAACCAAAATTATCTATATCACATTAGAGGAAATTCTTATATTGTATTGTTTATTTTTTAGGATTTTAGTATATTTCTTTTTAAAAAATATAAATTTATTTGCATGTTTATTATTTAATTGATTAATTAATTAGATTGATATTAGTTGTCCAAATTTTAATATTTTTTCATTTTTATCTGAACTTAAAAAAACATCACAGCATTTTAATTTAAGAAAATTATGATTATAATCAAATTTTTACTTTTAAATAACAAAAAAGTAATACCTATAATTATTAAAAAAAAATATTTTCTAAAAATGGCCATTTTTCGTTGTATAATTATACTTTAATGTGTAAAGTTGTAAGTTTGATAATTGTAAAGTTTCTGTTACATAGAAGATTAATACCTTATACAAATATTTATTTTTAAATGTGATGTGGTTTTAAATAAAATTAATATAATCGTAAATATAATTAAATATTTTTAAATAATAAAATATTAAATTTGATTTGCCCTAGATGTCTAGTGAGTCTAGTGGTAGTTTTTAAATTAAGTTAAATCAACCCGTTTTCGGTATCATATTTGGATTTGGAATTTCCTGGATGTTTACTTTATTTATTACTATATTTCCTAGCCTTAAGCTCATTTATAAAATCTAACAACTCTTTTAGTTATATATTAAATATTTTTTTTTTTAGATATATTCATCCAATTCTGATTTCTAAATATTTATTTATGTGCACTGTTAGAAAACATTAAAATGAAAAAAAAATAATATGTATATTTCATGCAAATTAAATATATTAAAAGAACCATATAACATTGAAATAGTTTTTCACATTACTCATATATGTAATAAATAATTTATTTATTCATAATATATTTACTGTTTATAAAATGGATTCATAAAATAACTTCTTGAAGAGAATTTTTTTTTAAAAATCTATAAAATAAAATAGGTATTAAAATAATATAGTATTATAATAATTTTATTTACAATCGCTTAAAAATAAAGAAATATTAAACAAAAAAAAATGTAACCCGAAAAACTGTTATTTCAATTATTTTTGAATGCATAAATACATATTATTATTTTCAATATTTTAAAACGATAATATAAAAATAAATTTATTGACGATCATTAAAGAAAGAATTGCATTTATTTAAATTATACATTCTTTTAATTTATTTCAAGGTAAAAAATGATTAATATTATGAAAATATAAATTAAATAAGGAAATTAATCATTATTTATATTTTATTTTTATAGTTTATTTTTAATTAATAAATATATTATATATATAGAGTTGGTTTTTAATAAATGCAATATCAATGTTTGAAATCAGAAATAGATTAATTTAGTTCTAAAAATAATCTAGTCACTAAGTCCTACACATATTACTCAAAGTGCATTTTAAATTAAAGAAATAATCAAAAATTTGTCGCGATAATATATAAATATAATTATTTTTTAATAAAATAATATTAATATAAAATATACTTATATAATTATAGATTATATTATTATAAATTAGAAATTTAATAATAAGTTTGACATAACTATTAATTTTTTATGATTTAGTGTAATCAATGATGAAATATATTTTTTACTGATATCTTTGAAAATTTTTAATTAAATTTATTTACACAATTATTTTCTTATATATATATATATATATATATATATATCTTATTAATTTTATACTTAATAAGCTTATTTAATAAATAATTTAAGAATTAAATATTTTATTAAAACAACTTATTAAAGATAACTAATAAAAATTCATGAGGTTAACAGGTTTCTGTAAAGAGTCTTAGAATTAGTTAGTATCAGTAATAAACCTTCACTAACTAAACTTAACTTGACTAGTAATGTGAGAGTTAATAACTATAATTCCGCATTAATTTGTGCCCTTTCTTTTCATTGATAATCTCATTTCTTAATATTCTTCAGATCATATTATAGAAAGAAAACCTATTTATTATATTTATTTATATTTATAAAGTTATATAATTCTTTTTGTAAAAATTTCAAATTCTTTTCAATGTGATTAGAATATGCCAAAAAAAAAGAAGAAAATTCGGAACAATTCGTGAGATTATACTTATAGGAATAAATATATGTATATTTAAATCACAACACGATAAATTATTCTAAAAAAACTAAAAGTTTAAAAAAAAATTAACAAGCACCTTCAATTTTGTATCGTGAATTTTTGGTTGTTTTATGTTCTTTACGAATGTAGCAATTATTTTTTTTCTCTTTTTAGTTATTTTATTTATTTTTTACTTTCCCGCATACTTCGTATAAGGGAAGTATTGGAATCGTCAAAAATTTCGACTTCGAGATTTCGATAGATCTTGACGTTTTAGACCTCCCTGAGTCGGAAAATACCATTTTTCGAATTATGTCTGTGTGTGTGTATGTATGTATGTATGTATGTATGTATGTATGTATGTATGTATGTATGTATGTAATGTCTGTAAGCAAATTTACTCAAAAACTAATCAAGCTAGGACTTCGAAATTTGGTACACCGATATTATTCACAGTTTGTAGATTTCTATCAAAATTTCGTCAAAATCGGTTAACCGGAAGTGGTACTTTACCTACACTGGTTGCGTTTACCTTTCAAGTAAAGTACCAGTTTGCTTCGAGATATTTGCTTCATATTTTGTATATAGATTTAAAAATATGAAAAAAATTCAGATACCAAATTTCATCATGATCTGACTACCGGAAGTGACATTTTACCTATACCTTTACCTATTCCTTTTTACCGACCGACGATAGTAAGGGAGGTATTGTTTTCACACCAAATTTCACCTGTGGATATTTTTAGGTACATATCTCCACGAATCATGCATTTTCTTAACAGAAAAAAGTATTTTTAGCATGATGTCTGTCCGTCCGTCCTTCCGTATATCTATACGGACAGCTTGAACGGCTCAACGGATTTTGATGAAATTTGGTATATTTACTTAATGCATCAGTATGATGAATGGATCAACTTTTGGTGCAAATCCGGAAACCGGAAGTGCTAGTATTGCCGATCGAAGAGAGGAAGTGAAGGGTTATTTTCATATCAAATTTCACGTGAGGACATATCTCCACGTGTTATGCACTTTGTATTGGTTTTATCCTCGAGAAAAATCATCTTCATTAGTTTTTTCTTAATTTAAAATTATATGACGTCACCCAGCACTTCATGGCGTCATAGCCAGTCCTTATATATTATAAATAAAATAAAATTAAAAATATTTATATTATATCCATATCTGTTTTTTTTACATTTAAAATATCAGTTAACCGGAAGTAGCACTTTATTCTATATATATATATATATATATATATATATATATATATAATGTTACCAAATATCAAATTTGACACCAATAAACTAATACGAACTGGCTCTTTATCAATACCAAGTTTACACATTCTAAATATTCATTCACAACTCTTAATACCTATTTATATGCGGGAAAGTCTAGGGGAGGACACTCCCGCTTATTTTAATTAAATAAATATTGTTTTTGATTTTTTTCTATGGTCAATTCGGAGTTCAATGGTAGATTTCTTAACTCATTCAATGATATAAATTTCTTTAGTTGATTTATTTAGATTATGTTTATTTTGTTGATTTAAATGTTAAAATAAAGTATTATTAATATTTTCATGTTGATCTAATTATGTGATTATGGTGTAAGTAATAGGATCTTTCTTAAATTGGCAGATTAAACCACTTTGGCTTATTAAAGAAGCCAGAGAAATTGGGGGTGATGTAGTAGAAGGGTTGCCTTTTATATTTCGGGATTTGACAACCCTAATGTTGCAATCTGGCAACTGACAGCTCTATCGTAAAGTTTGACATTTTTGAGGTTATATGTACTCAGAAGGTTTTGACATACGAGCGATATTTGTGTTGTTTATAGCAACTTAAAAGATTCATCTCGGCCAAATAATGAAATTAAATCGTGAACATTTTCATGCGATTATATTTTATAACTTTAGACGTGGATCAACTGAGCAATACTGCATGGATGAACTGAATTCAATCTTTGGCGATGAAGCCCCAACAAGGACCAGTGTTTATCGATGAATTCTATCGAGGTCGAAGTTCACTCCAAGACGAATTTCGTGAAGGCCGTCCAAAATCAGTTGTTCCGGAAACCATTGATGCTGAACTGATATTGCAAGATGTGACATATCGTGAGATTGAGACAACCTTAGGCATTAGTGTTATCAGCATACATTCAATATTGCATAAACATTTGACTGTCAGAAAAATTTATTCACGTTGGATCCCACACAATTTGTTAATCGCTCAAAAAAGGCTCATGTCGATTGGTCGAAAGAAATGCTCAAAAATACGATCGCGGTACTTCGAAACCCGTCTATGGCATCGTGACAGGTGATGAACTTATGAGCTGAGCCTGAAAGTAAACAACAGTCGACTGTATGGGTGTTATAAGATGAGCCAAATCCAACAAAGCACTTCCAAGCAAATGGTCGCCTGTTTTTTTGAAAAAACTTGACATGTCGCAACCGTAACACTAGAACAATGCAGAACAGTCAATTCTGGTGGGTACATAACCATTTTTTTACTAGTTGTCTTCCAAGAAATCAGGAAAACCAACCGCCGAAGACGGATCACTCTTTATCACGACAATGCGAGCTCTCAAACAACGGCTCAAACAACTGCATTTTTGAGCACTCAAAACATCAAATTGATGAGTCATCTGGCGTTTAGTCCAGCCTTGGCACCGAATGACTTCTTTTCTTTCTTTTCTTTTTCCGTACGTAAAAAACAAACTGAGAGGGAAACGTTTTTTGACACCTGAAGAAGCGGTTGAAGCGTTCAGAATGCATGTTTTGAAGATTCCTCAATCAGTGTGGCAAAAAAGCTTCGACAATTGGTTCAAACGCATGCAAAAGTGTAGCGATCTTCATAGGGAATATTTTGAAAAACAATAAAGCGATTTTCGATAATTAATATTTGTATTTGTTCTCTAATCCCGAAATATAAAAGGCTACCCTCGTATAAGAGGTGATCAGAATTATTTTTTTTTAAACAATTAAAAATTTTAATTAAAATCAGTATTTCGAACTAATTCCAATAGTATTTTTGATTTAATAAATTAAATATAAATATTAGTTATATTCATATATATATATGTATATATATAACATTGCTATTTTTTATTTATAATGGAAAAATATGAAAATTATCAGTCTAGTCATTAACGTCAATTTTTTAGTAAATTTTAATTTGATTTAACAAATTTGTTAATATTCATGAGATTTACATTAGCTGTTTTAAAATTTTAATTTAAATGTTTGTTCTAATTTGAATAAAATTCTTCGTTTATATGATAAAATGATGTTATTATTGTTCATCTGTAAAAAAGTATCATTTCAAATCAAAGTTTAAAAACAAAAACAGAAATAAAACACGTATGTGATACCCTATATTTAAAATAATGATTCAATTTTAGTAAAGGTTCGCAAAATTAATAAACAGTTTTTAAGACCACTGATAAAGAGCAAAAAGTATAACGTTAAGGATAAGAATATATGAATTTTCAGGCATTTTTATATTAATGATAAAAAATAATTTTTAATATTTGTATATTTTACTGGTTAAATAAAAAGTAGTGGGAGACGTAAATATTAGATAATATATCATTACTCTGGAGTAACTTAATTAAATACCTAATATAATAAAAAATGTGCACATAAATAAAATGTTATAAAATTTATTGTAATTAAGCGGAATTTAAATAATTTGTCATTGAATTAATCAGGTAAAAAAGTCAATATTACTTTAAAAAAATATTCTTCAATATATCTAGTTATTTTTTACATCAATCTTTTTTTAATATCAATTTTTTAATTTCAAAATTGATATTAATTATCAATATTACGAGAGGCATTTTATATATTATTATTCATATTTAGAACTAATATTTCAATTTGAAATTTTTATTTATTTACTTTTATGATTATTATTATTATTATTATTTGGAGCTTCAGTGTGGTAGATAGTCATGCTAACCACTGAGAGGCTTTTATGATTATTATATTTAAAATAATGAAATAGTGATACCAAAAATAAAGAATAAGAGAATAAATATACTAATCGTTCTTTTTAAATATATTTATTTAAAAGTAAAATAAATAATTAATGAAACAGTTGTGTAACACTCCAGAATTAATTTTTAAAAAATTTAAAAATATATGTTGTAGTTTACTTTTTTAAAAATTTACTAATTATATTGAATTTATTTATTAATATATATTTTAATTTCAATTACCAAATTAATAAATAAATCAATCAATAAATTGATATTTCGTTGTTTTTGAAATTATAATTATTTGAAAATAATTTAATATTTTCTTCATTGAATGATTCAGTGTTAAAATATTTTGAAATAATCTTTTGATTTTTATCATTCAATGATATCATTACTTTATATCCAATAAAAATAGTATTGGATAAGCAAGATATTTGTATGATACAGTTTTATTGAAGGAGGTGATCAAATGATTGTATCATTCCGTATGTGGATAATCTTACTCATTAATTCTATGGTAATTATTTCGATTACTCACAGAAATTTATCTTACAATTTAACAATTTTAATTCTTAATTAATTTTTTTTTTATCATTTCTGTCGAAATAAATGAATTAACAATTATAAATAATATATATAAGTATATATTTTAACTATTTCTATAAAATTTTAATTTTTGTTGTCATACTTTTCTTATATTTCTTGAAATTAGTTAATTTTAAATATAAATTCATCCTATTAGTTTCCCTATAAAGTTTATTTTATTTAAGGAAATAGGAGAAGTTTTATTGGATAAAAATAGCCCTCCCCACTCACTCTCTTCTGCATTCAGTCATGAAACCTAACACTAATCTAAAATCATGATATTATATTGAATGAAATAAAGTAAAGGTCAATAAAAGGTAAATAAATAAATAAATCCCAAAGTCATTTTTAATATTTTCCTTATACACAAGAATATTGCACAATATGAAAAATAAAAAAACAACTTTGGAAAAAATTTATTTGTTTACTCAATAAATTCTACGAACTATTATTTACCTCTAAAATGTTGAATTCGAAGAGATTCCCGATCGAAATAAATTGGTTTCTCATCAGCAAGGACATCGAGTCGATACCGCCATTGCGCCCATCGAGGTCTCACCCTCACTTCGATGATGGCACTACTATTTTCTTGAGCCACGATTGCTGTTAAATGGGTAGCTCTTACCTCTCCGTGAATATTGATTGGCATTTGTTCAAATCGACCCTAAATATTTGAAAATATTAAAATATTTGTTAAGTAAATAAAGAAAGAATGAAGAAATAATTAGAATTTTCTCAAAAAAAAAAATAAAAATATTTTTATTGAATAATTAATTTGATGTTTCAACGTCACATTGTTCTGTTTTTTTTTAAATTAATTTATTTAAATTCAAGTCATAATTAGTAATAATATTATATTATCTATATATATAAAAAAAGGTTTTTGTCTGCACATTGCTCAGAATTTAAAAATTTTTGCATATCTTCGCGTTTCATGACCTCTAGAATCCAAAAGTGACTTTAGAATTTTTCACGTCTGTCTGTCTGTCTGTCTGTCTGTCTGTCTGTCTGTCTGTCTGTCTGTCTGTCTGTCCGGAAAATTACTATTTTATAGACTCAGAATTGGCTGAACCGATTTCTTTGAAATTACATCACAATATTCTTATATACCTCTAGAGTAACATAGGCTATAAATTTTATTAATATCTTATCAATAACCGCAGAAATTAATTTTTTAAAGTTTATATAATTCTCCGTGTTGTTCATTCAAGAGCAGCTCGCGGCTCACTGTCGGCCTAGCGGAATCATTTCAAACAATGAATTATCATAGAGATTCCCAATCGAAGAATTATTATAATATTTCCCTTTTTATTTTAAATTCTAATATACAAATATCAATTCAATTAAATAATTTATTCTAAAAGTTCTCAATTTAATTAAAATATTTATTAGATCATATTTTTATCTTAAATTATTTTTTATTTAATTGAATATTTCTTCTTTTCTATAATATATATATAATAATATATAAATTTTATCATTGAATAATAAAAAAAAATATTATTTAACCTGAATTAAAATGACTGAATTATATTATCTTTGTTTTTTATTTTAATTTAATTACTCTATTATTAATTACTAAATATATATATATATTATATAAAAATTAAAATATGATGATATAAAGTTGTTTTAAATTTTTGACATTTTTAAATTGGGTATATTTTTTAAATTTATTAAAATGTCTTTTTTATTTATTATGTTTCAAAGATTCATTTTTATTATGTGATATTAATAAAAAATAACGATGCTCTGTGCAAGTCGAATCATGTTGCACATAATTAAATAACAATTGCCAAACAAAGAATATAATATTTTTTTAAATTCTTATATTTAAATATCATTTCAATTAAATAATTTATTCTAAAAGGTCTCATTTTAATTAATTTAATAAAATATTTAAATCACCATTCAATTTTTTATTAATAGGCTTCTTTTTTTATTTTTAATTTTTAATAAATTCTCTTTTTTTGATATGATATTAATAAAAAATAATATTAAATTGTATATATAAATATAAAAATTAGAATATTTGAATTTTTTTAAATTTTAACACATGTAATCAATCATATGCATTAAGAATGGAAAATTTTTAAAATCAACTTGCTATTAAATTCAGAAAAAAAATACTGATATATAGAATATATAGACTATTCGAATATAATTTAAAACTCTTTCTCTCCTTCTATTTTAAATTAAAAAACGGAGTTTTAAGAAATTTAGATGCCATATGCAACATGGGTGGGTAAATGAATTGGGCTGGAAGAGGAGGCAATTTATAATTTTCTTCTAATTCAGATTTAGGACAAATCGTACAACATTATATCAAATCTCGCTAAGAACATTCAATATTTTTGTACACAAAATATTCAGAGTATTGGCTAAGCGTATCACTCACAATCAGTTTATATTGAAATTTATATAAATTAACAAAGTAAAAATTTTTATTTGTTTAAATTTTATTATAATGAATCAAAAAAAATTAAATATATAGATCACATGATTAAGAGAAGCAAAAAACTTAACAGAAAATAACTGTTGGATGGAGGTCGGACATGACAGAAACTGTAAGCGAAATCTTCATATTGCGACGAATAATTTTCAAATCCCCTAGCACCACAGAATTAGATAAGTTTCTTTTAAGGGAGGAAAATAACTATGATCTAAAAAAATTAATAAATGAACTTAATAATAAAAAAAACAAATAAATCAATTAATTTAAATTAATACTATTAATGAATGTATATATTGGTCATTTATCTATAGTTTTATACCGTTAATTTTTATAAATTGTCTCAAGTCTCTATTTTTGCATTTTCTCAAGTTTCATTATAATTAAAAATATTCAATAATAATCTAGCAATGAAAATAAAATACCAAAATGTAATGATCAAGAAATATTATACTCTATTATAACATATACAATACTTATAAACTATAGGCGGAGGAAATATTAGGAGATATCATTGCGGGTTCAGGCCAAATCGACCAACATTAATTAAGATATTTTCATTATGACAGATATTAGGAACAAAACCGCGAATTCAATATTTCTGTTCACTAATTATTTGTAGACTTTAGTAAAACATACGCATAACTCAATAGATCCGGATAAACTTTTTCAAATTTTCAATCTTCAAATTTCTCTTGAAGGTAGTAAAGAAAGAATAAGATGCGGAAATCAATTGTAAAATATTAGGTTACTCAGACGACTTAAATATAATATAATAATATAATTGCAATTACAGATAGCGAGGAAAATTTAATGGAGGTTTGAAATTAATAGTGATAAGGAAAAATATTTAGTAACAAAGAGGAAGAGTATTAACATACAAAATCTTAAGATACAAAATGTAGAAAATTTGAATATGTAGAAAAATTGAATGTAATCACGAAGGATAATAATATTTGAGAAGAATTTAAATCGGGGTTGCAATCGGGAAACGCCTGTTATCTGCAATAAAGAGGCTTATCTCTTCAAAATTAGTATCAAAGGGAATATATAAAAAGATTATTTTGCCTGTTGCATTATATGGGTGGGAGGCATGGTCTATGACCCTTGGAGATGAGAGTAGATTCAGAGTATTTGAGAATAGGATTCTTCCCTGCATTTATTGGCCAAAGAAAGATGAGGTCACCGGGTATGAGGGAGACTGTATAACAAGAAATTGCATGGCCTCTTTGCATCTTCAGAAATAGTTAGGGTTATAAAAGGGAAAAAGCTGCGATAGGCAGGGCACGTGGCAAGAATGGGAGAGGAAAAAGATATTGGTGGGAAGACCGATTGGAAAACGTCCGCTTGGAAAACCAATGACGCGTAGGAAGGGACGTAAGAGAGATGGAATAAGGGCTCAGGATAGGGACACTTGGAGAAATGTGGTTGTTGCGGCTAAGAACTTTAGAGTATCTTTGAGCCACATAGGTAGATAGATATAACATATACAATAATAATATATATAATTAATATAGTGATTAAATTAAAATATATTTTTTAAATAAGAACACAAAAAGAAATGAATGTTTTATGTAATATACGGATTGAAACAAAATGGATGAAAACCTTTTAATACTTTCAACCACCAAATACTATGTACAACTCGGGGGTACAGGGGGCGGAGCCCCCGTCTAGGTGTGAAGAGCGCCGAAGGCGCTCTGAGCAGCTAGTTTATATATAAAATAGTGAAGTTACCTGAACATCAAATGTATGTTTGGCTGTGTCAGCTCTAACCAAAACAAATTCCCCCTTGCCATTAAAGGTATATTCCATTTCATCAAAAGTTACAATGTGTGGATCACCAAATACAGCACCTAAATTTAAAACATAAAATTGAAATGAAATTATATTATAGATGAAAAAAAGAAGAATTAAGATTATAAAAATAAACTACTAAATTGATAATAATTGTATTATATTTAAAAAAAATAAAGTAATGAAAATTTAAGACTAAAATTACAAAAATTATTAATTTATGAATTAAATGATTTTATATATTACAAGTTTAAACTATTTAATTAATCATATAAATCATTAAGGTTCAACCGATAATTTCCTCTCATACTCAATTATATAAATTTCGTAGACAAATATCAATTTTAGAAAAATATCATTTGCCTGGCCAAATAGCTTCAACTATTATTTCATTTCAATTTGACTAGGAAAATAGCATTTGCCTAGGCCAGTGATGGCAAACCTATGGTCAAAAACTGACCCACCCAAGCTTTTTAACTAACCCACACTTTGATTTTTATAAATTTTTAAATTTTTTTCAATGTGGATCTAAAAAAAGGTAAGATAATTTTGTGGCCAAACTATTGAACATTTTTGATTTTTCTTTTAAATTTTTTAAAAGGTCAGATGATTTGACGATGCTCTGAAATGTTGAGAAACACTGATATACCTATTAATTATTTATAAATATATTTATACAAAATATATGTTGTATGTGATTTTCTTTTTTCCTTTTTCAATTAAATACTTAGTAACCCAGGAGCTAGATCTAAAAAAATAATGAGCAAAATACGACCCACTTCTCAAAAAGGTTCGCCATTACTGGCCTAGGCAAAATCCACTTGACATTCTAAATAGCTTCAACTGTTATTTCATTTCAATTTGAATAGGAAAATAGCATTTGCCTAAACAACAGCCATTTGGCTAAATCTTTGTTAGACATATAGTTTTAACTATTACAGTAACCATTTACGAAAATATTCAAAAGAATTTTATTCTTTATTATATATTTATCTAACTTCAGCTTGCCATAACTTCAGTGCAGTTTTGAGTTCTAAATTAATGTAAATGTCAAAATAAAAATCCATTTGATATAAATAAAATAAATAAATTATAAAAATTTAATATTAGACAGTAAGGCGATTCATATTGAATCCATTTAATTTTAAGGATAGTTTAATATAAGCAAAATATATTTAATGATATTACCAAATAATTCGAGTAAGTATAAGTAATATTTTTTCCCAATTATTTTGTTGATTTCCTAGTCAAATTGAAACGAAATAATAGTTGAAGCTATTTGACCAGACAATTGCTATTTTCCTAAAATTACCATTTGCCTACGACATATATATTACGTTTACGAATTCAGGTTGATAAAATAATTCAAGTAAATAACAAAAATAATTAGATAAATAAATAATATTTAAAATGTTATTTAAATGACTTTGGACGAGGATATCCTCTTCATTAAAAAGAGGATCGTTTGAAATCTATCAATAAATAAAAACATTAAAATTTTAGATATTTTTACTATTATTTTTTAATAGATAAAATATATCGAAATATTTTGTGTTAATTATTTTTTTAAAAAAAAAACATAAATTATTAATATAGCCTATAATATATCAATTGGAAATAAAACTAATAAGTTGTCCTTGCTTTTAACAAATTTATCTTTATATTAATTTAATTTGTTAAATTAATCCTGCTATAATTAATTATTTTATTTTTTTCTACTATTCGATGACTTAATAGGAAAATCTATTTTTAAAAATGAAAATAATTCGTGAATTTAATTTAATTATTACTTTTAAAATAATATAATATTAATATATATACATATATATAATCGTATAATTTAATTATGGCTTTAGTTCACACATCTTCATTATCAAATCTAGATCTAGATTAATTAATTTAATTAATTTAACTAAAAATTTAATAAATTCTTTAATTAATTCAAATTTAAATGAATTAATAAAACTATTGAAGATTAAAAATTCAAAAAAAACATGTAATAATTAATAGCATAGTAATAATCTATATAAATAAGCTATGAAAATTGGATAGTGATCGAAGAAACCTTTTCCGTCGGTAGGCATCCTTACTCAAAAGGTAAACAAATAATTTTCTATTTCTATTCCTGTCTATCCTTACATCATTTATCATAACAAAAATTTGACAAATTCAATATTCGAACTTTGTTTAAGATCATTAAGAAGATATTTTTCATAAAAATTATAATTATAATTATTAAAATGATTTTTTTTTTTTAAATTCTACTATAATATAAAAAATTTGATTTAATAAAAATCAAAATGAATATTTATTTGATTATTTTATTTTATGATATTTAATTAAAATATATAAAATTCGCATATTGGATTTAATTAAAATTTAAATATTTGTTTAAGGGTTAAAATATTTACAATAAGAAAATATTGAAATGTATACCTAAGTAGATTTAAATGTATTAAATAAATAAATTCATCCTTTAGGCATTTTACTGTTTATATGCCTTCAATGAAACTTCACTAATAAAATACTAGTGTTTTTGTTTTTACTAATACTTGAATTATATATATATATATATATATATATACACGTATAATGGTATGTTTTATTTTATTTATCTATTAAAATTCGTGTTTTTTTTATTAAGATTGAAAATTTTCTAAAAGCAATACTTAAAAAGAGATGCACGTTATCTTTATTGTTAAATTATATGCAAAAATAGTTTTGGTGTAAAGCCGCCTATAGAAGATGAGGTTTAAAAGCTTTTTTCCTGAGGAATCTTGTAATGCGAACTGCATTTTTTTTTTTTTTTGTTCATTTAGCGGTAAGCAACTGACCGACGGCCGGCGACTGGTAAGCGATACAATCCTGGGTTGGTCGTCGTTCAAATCGGAAGGTCTCGCAGCCAACGGCCTGCTCATCTTGCCACATGCAGCATTGATAGAAGGGAATGACATCGTGGAGCCAGTTGGAGAGCGTGGGCACCTGCCAAACACAGAACGTTCTTTATTCGGCTTCCTATTTCTTGTCAACTTTCTATTATGCTTTACAGAGCCAATTATCAGGAAGAAGAAAGAAGAAGGAACAATTCTAGCGGAACCGAGGAAAGGAGCCTGGGAAGTTATTAAAAAAGTAAACTCGGTTGGTTTACATTGAATCCAGAATAGAAACAACAAACAAAAATTCCAGGTAAAAAAAAACTTTATAAAATGGGAGAACATTTATAGAATCTAACATGAGAGAAGGTATTAAATGGATTGATAATTATTTCCTGAAATGTTTAAATAAATAAAAACATGGAGAAAAATATACACTAAGAAAAGAAAAACAAAAAAACTAACATAATTTGTTATAAAGTATTATATGTAACGCATAATAAATAAATATTATTTATGGTAATTATTCTGGTAAACTCATTTTCGTGGATTTGGATAATACTTTACCAGTGAGTTCCTTTTGCAATTCCAAATAAACTTTTCTTATGAAATTTTTCCAGGCATCTTATAGTTTTCGAGATGAAAATTATTAAAATAAAGATTTTTTACGTTTAACAGATTATGAACGTCGAAATGTGGCATTAAGTAGTGTTTTATTCACTAATTCACTAATTATTCACTTATTCACTAATTTTCAGTTTTTATAAGTTCGGTTTGGATTTATGTGAAAATTAAAAAATTAATTAAATAATTTTCCAATATCTAAACCGAACTAATAAAAACCGAAAATTAGTACGCCATCGGGTAGCCAAAAGGATAAAACATGCTAGCTAAATAGAATATCAATGGATTTATTTATATACAAATTTTAATAAATTTTATCTCGAAAACTATAAGATGCCGGGAAAAATTTCATAAGAAAAGTTTATTTGGAATTGCAAAAGAAACTCACTGGTATTATCCAAATCCACGAAAACTAAATATTAATTAATATTTAATGAATATAAATAAATTTAAATTATTCAATTGTTTTTTAAAAAATTAATAATATTGTTGAAATAAAAGTGAAATAAATAAAAAAAATATAATTTCATTTATATACGTTGAGATATGTTGATAGTAGTGACACATTTATTTATATATACCTAATAAATAAATAAATAACATTAGTATTTTTTGATGAAACAAAATACATAGTTTAAGAATTGTTTTTGTAGTCACTGCCATCAATCATTTAATTTCAACACAAATTTATTTCCTAATTAATATTTGAAAAAAATGCTATATATTTTGTTTTATTTATTTAAAATATTTAACTTTTAATTATAATAGAAATTTTTATTGATATTTTTATTTTATTTATTATTGCATTTTACATTAGTAATGGTTATCTATAAATTGATATATTATTAAAGTAAAATAATAATAATTTTGTTAAAGTATTGAGATAATTGAATATATAAATAATGTAAATAGTAAGTAAAGTTGTTAATTATTTTTAATTTATATTGTTTTTTCATTATTTATTTATTTTTATATAAGTTTAGATTAATTACTCTATGAACTTGATAATTAATAGATTATTCATTATCAGCATTAACATTCAATTTTATTAAAATTTTTTAAAATTTTATTTATATTTTTTAATGTTCCGTGTCTATCAATAAATCCACAATTTTATAAATAATTTTAATTATTTATAAATCTTAATGAATTTTTTTTATTATTATGATTAATTTCGATTAAAAAATAAAATTTAATACATTTTATTTTAAAATTATGTAATAAATGACTTCATAAAATGTATACTTCGTTATTGAAAATATAGAAATAATAAAAATTTGAAAATTTAAATTAATTATATATAGTTATATAAATTTATTTAATTATTTTTTTAAAAATAAATAAATACATAATATACAAGTTCTAATTAATCAATAAATTTGAATCTATTTTCATTTTATTTAAGGAACTGAAATTAAATCTTATTTTTTTGACAATTTTTTAAAACCAAAAAAAAAAAATTAAGTAAAATTATAAATATAATCATATATATATATATATATATATATTAATTATTTAAATTGCTACTGTTTTTATAATAATTAGTGCAAGTAAAACTTGTTTCATAGTCAACGGGAAAGTATTGCATCCTGTTTTTTGGTAAATATTCAAATAAATAAATATATATAAGTTTTGCTTTGACTTTTGGTTACATAAGTAAATAATATTTTTTTAACATTATTTCTAAATTTTTGAAAGTGTTACTCAATAGAAATTAAGATTTTAGATGAAGTTACCTTGTTAGCTTCATTCCATGGAAGGAATCCAAGGTTGTGTGATCTTTGAGGGCGGGATCCCCACTGTTGATCATAACTCATCATTAAGTAGAAGTTTTTATCGTAACAACATTGCTGACCTGAACCCTCTTTACTGTAATAGATACAAATAAATATATAGTATTTACTTTCTATATATATATATATATATATGTATATTTAAAATTAAATCAAGAAGATTTCTTTATTCAGAATATACTTTTAACCAATCACACACATAATTTAAATAAAATAATACTAATAATACTTTTGATAATAAATATTTAAAAAATTTATTATTTCACTTATTATAATTTCAAATCAAATTATAATAACAAAATGTAGTATTAGTCTATTTGCTATTTATAATAATTTTTATAATTGGTGAATTTTAACAAATTTCGTCCAATCAGATTGAAAACATATGTATTATAAATTAATAAAACCATTAAATGAGCGAATTTTTAACATAATTTTATAATTATATTATATTTTAAAAGGTAAAAATATAATATATAAATTTACAATTTAATTATATTAAATACATTTAATTTAATATTTTTTAATTAAATTAAAATATTTATATTTTAACAAATATATATATAGATGGATTTATACCAAATTTTATAAAAAATACAAAAAACCTCTGACTTTTGTCCGTCCTAAGCAAGGACAACGCCTAACAAGTTGGTTATATCAAATAAGTGTTCTATGGTCAGTAGAATGGGTCCTACAACCTTTACCTTGACTTTCTTGATCGGAGGCGCTACTTTTTATCAAGTAGGTTCCCAATTTTGATCCCGGAGGCTGGGTTGACTCCGTCCCATAGACCCCAGCTAGAGAAATTCCCTTGCCAAGCCCGTGACTTAAACCCGGGACCACGAGAATGTGAGACAGTTTCACTACCCCCCACCCTGTGGTGCCTTACCAAATTTTTTATACTAAAAAAATGTTAATTCTATGACAATATTTAATTTTAATTTTAATTTTTAATGAAATAAATGATTCTGACTGAGGTATTTTCTTAATAAACAATTCTTTATTAGAAAAAAATTATTAGAAAAAATAGTAATTTTCATATAAATAATTAATTTTTTTAATTCTTATTTTATACATAAATATTTTCATTGATCCATAAGAAACGATTATTTTCCTTAAATATAAAAATAATTGACCAAGAGAATATAATAAAATATTTTCAAAAAATTATAAAACATGACATTTTAACTTTCAAAAAATATTAAATATTCATTTTCCAGCATCGAATGTTATAGTAAATATATAATTTTACAAATTCAAACCTAAGCACGAAAAAATCGCCTGAAGTGATTCGAGTTAATCAATTGCATATTAGCTAAATTTGTTTCGAATTTGGATGGATAAATAATTAACTCAAGACAGTGAAGTAAATTGCTACCACCTGGGGCAAGGCAAGTAATGTGCCTCCCAATCCTACATTATCATTTTTTTTTCTTTTTTCTTTTTTGTCTTTGAATTTTTACGCCCTTAAGAATTTATTTATATTTTTATGCCGGAGGAAACCACACTTAGCCACTGACTCTTTCATAAATTAATTAATAAATGAATAAATCATTTTTATTAAACTGATTATAATAAGTACGCATTTTTATATTTTTATATTATTAAAAATTAAAAAAAAAATTATAATTACTATCCAATGGCCAAATTCAAGTTAATATCATTATAATCCATTAATATGTTGGCGTTTTTTTTAATAATTTTAAATTTATATATATATATATATAATTTTTTGAATTTCTATTTACACAGCTGTGAAAAGTGAATGGTTTTGACCCACTTTCAAAAACATTTTGCTCATTTACTAATGCTAATTTAAATATCACCGAATATGCAAAATGTACTAGAAAAAATAATATTATATATATATTTATATATAAGATATATAATATATAAATAATCAGTACCTGGAACACGGAGCTATCGTTCGACCCTTTAAAACATATTGATATACAATTCTTTCATTATTTATTACAATTATTAAATGTTACATCATTGCATCAATCTGATTAAAATGAATGTAACTTGGGTTCCTCAATAATAATAAATAATATTAATAAAATTTAAATAATATTTTAGTGAAAAAATATTAAAAATTATAAAACTATCTAAAAATTAATTAATAAAAGAACAATGAATAAATAAATATAAATTAGTAATTTAATAAAAAATAAATGCAAAAATAGACAAAATAAAATCTATAAAATTAACTAATAAAAATTTATAAGAATTAACAAAAATTAAACGACAAACAGATTAACAAATTGTTTTTAAAATATCATAAATAACTTACAATGTTTGCAAGACAAATTTTTTTTTAGATTTTTTTTTATAAATATATTTTGTAATTTAATTCTAAAATATTAAAATAAATATTTTTAATTTTATTTAAATAAAGACCCAGAATCCCAAAAATATTCCCACCTAAATAATCTCTTGAAAATGGCGCCAAAATGGGTGCCGAAACGTCGAAAAAACAATCTCACAAAAATACGTGATTATATCCCTGATAAATCTGATAGTAATAATAACAATAATATTCACGGAAACCTAAACCAACATAATATATATATATATATATATATATGTATATAATTTTTGCTGGTATGGTTTAAAAACGTATATCGTATTCCAAAGAATTAAAATTAATTTTGGAATTTTTATATTTATTTAATATTTATTAATTACCTTGGATGCCCTGATCGTACACAGTGTACAGCCCCTTTGTTGAAATAACATTTTCGGTTTGTATCCATATCGCATTCCGTTTCTGGCAAAAACCTTCCTTTATCGGCCAGGGCATGTTCAAGAGTACAAGGACATATTGGAACTTCAGAAGCAAAATTTTTTAGATATCGATCATTCATTAACCATTCATTGCATTTGGTTTCTGGCCATCTGGTGCCATAAAGCTTCTCCCATTGCGGATTAAAGTACCAGCCTAAAGGAATAGGCCGACTCCAGATCACCCTAAAATATTATTTTTTTTTAAAGATGGATAAACTGTTTTGTATTTAAATTATTTTTAAAATAGTATTGAGATAGAATTTATTAATTTTGAATTTTATTAAAATAAAAAAAAAATATATTTTTGATTTGAAATTTAATAATATCATTTTGAATAAACAAATTTTAAAAGTTAATGAATTAATAATTTCGATATATATATTCTGTTTGAAATATTATTTATTAGAATTGGATAAAATATTTTATATCAGAAATAATGTTAAAATCAGGTTGATTTTATTTACCATTTTGTTAAAGTATTAGATTACATCATTTTATACTTATAGTGTATATATATAATAATTAAAATGTTTATATTTACGGTGAGAGATTTAATCCTTCATAAGTTTCAGGATTAGTTAAATTGATCATAAGAAATCCAAATTCCAAATCAGTTAATCCTGTATTATCTCTATTTCTGAAATTGCTTGGAAGTATTGTATGTTGTCCATCATTATTAGTGCCCTCCTCAATAACACCAATATACAATAGTTCCGGTCGAATTGTATTTTCACGGTAACCCCATAAAGATATTTGAACAGTAGCGGCTAAATTATCTGTTAAATTCTTTGGAACCCAAGTAAATGCTATTTGTGCCGGGTTTCGTTTGTGAACATCATCATCGTCAGTGAAAGTGATCTTTTGAGTAGCTGTTGCAGGGGTTTCTGAAAAATACAATAGAATTAAAAGATCTATTATTAAAAGAATAAATGAAAATTAAAGAAAGATTTATTAATTGGTTTTACTATATACAAACTTTTCCTTAGTTTTTTTCTCTCCTATTCGAGCCACCCCCCCCCCCCTTCATATTATGATAACTATCATAAGATCAAACATTTCTACAGTAAACTCATTTTTAATCACAGCAATGAAATAATTTTATTTTTAAATACTCTAAATCTTTTCTTGTCTATTTTCTATTTTAATATAAAAATAAGATTCGAACATTTTTCTCATGAATTCCACGTATTGACAGTTGATTTTTTATTTTTTTAATTTATGTGGAATTTTAAATTAATTAGATATCTAATTATTTCTACATAATAATAAAATATAGTTCTTTATCTTGAACTTGATTCGAATAATTAGAAAAAAATTTTTTTTAAGATTTTGCACCTGGTCTTAAGTTAATAGTTAAGAGTGAGCCCATATATAATGAAAAATAAGAAACACCAGGTGATTAACCATGGCTTAACCTGGGGCCATATCATAAAATAGAATCTTATTTGTCATTTAATATATAGTCTATTGTAAATTTTTATTATTATTATAAATTAAAATAATATATATAAGAGAAATATATTTTTAAAAAATTGATAAAGAATTTAAATTAAATTATGGAGATTATTTTAATTATTTAATTTTTAATTCAACGACGAAAAAAATTATTCTAAAATCAATTGTTGAAAGAGGATAATTAAATATTTAATTCCTACTTCTAATTTTAGCAGGAAAAATATAACAATATAAAATTTTGGTTGCATAAATTTAAGGCGCAGTGGAAATATTTCATTGTTTTTCACGACCTATTTACTTTTATTTATTAATTTTTTTTTATTCAAATCTAATTTTATTTATTATCAGATTATATAAAATTCTATAAATTAAATGATCTAGGCAAGATTCAATAATTCAATTTCGGATTTGGTGGATCATAATTATATTTTCCAAACAATTAATTGTCTTCTTCATTTTAATATTTTATAAGTAATATTAATAATTTGGTATATATATATATATATATATATATATATATATATTTATATATCTAATTTATAACAAACTAAAATAACTCAAATAAATATCTTACCAATAAAATATTTTCCCTTCCATTTGAAGTTTTCGTTTCCAACTGACACTTCTAAATTAATGTAACCTTCAGCGAAGACGAAAGGTTGCACACAGATAGCACGGTTTCTATCTTTTCTAGTTCCAAGCACAGTTTCTGTATCGAATCGACATTGAATCTTCACACCTTCTTCGAAACACGGTCCAGTAATATTGACCACTGTCCCTCCAAGCATATTACCAGATTCAGGAGCAAAAACCAATGGGATGTTAGGATTGTCTAAAAAAATGATATTTATTCTTTTTATTATTTTTTTTTATGCATTTTTACTATCTCCATGTTCCTGAGTCATTTTCACTAAGGTTGAGAAAAATGTCTGTGTGTGTTTATGTGTGTTTATGTGTGTTTATGTAGACAGGAAACGTTTGAACTAGAATAATGCAATTTGGTATACGGATATTATTCAAAATTCGTAGTTTTCTATCAACTTTTGAGAAATGTTGCTCATTACCTACCACGTTTTCATTTTCTTCCTATAAACTGACCGTAAAAATAAAGTTAGATGTTTGATAGTTTTTCACCTCATTAAAAATTGTATAAAACTGGTATATATAAAATTTCAGCTTGATTGAATCGCTGAAAGTACCGGAATTAATTTTTTAACGTTGCAAATCACGCGTCAGCACGTGACGTGGTGCCATCAACAAAGAGTCAAACACGCGTTGGTTTAATAAATATTAGTTATTAATTTTAATTTATAATTTAGTTTATTAAATTTAATTTAAATATAATATATGTTAATTAATCCAATTCAAATTTGCGAGATAGTCGAGTGGAGACACTCCAGATTTTTTATAAAGTTAACATAAATTTAAAAATGTCATTCTATTTTTAAAAATAATAAATCCAACAATTTATATTAAGCCATTAATATGAACCATTTTAAATGAAATAATTATAATTTTAAAATAATTCGGTTTGGGTAGGATTTATTGGAAAATGTAAATTAATTTTTTTTAATATATATATATTAATTAATAAATAAATGATAACATACAAATAAATAAAATAATAATAAAAGATAAAAGAATAAAATACTGTTCAACACATCCTCTTTAGTGTTAAAGATTTAATTTATATATTCGATTAATTTAATTATTCAAATAATAAATAAATAAAATAATTTCTAACTTATTATTTATTACACCATAAGAGAGAGAGAGAGTCGAGTGAGAGGCTTCAATAACAACTTAAAACAAAAAAAAACTTATTATTTATTTTAATATTTTAATATCAGTATTATTCAATCAAATTAATTTTTATTATAATATATATCTATTTGATATGGAATAATATATTTTTTTATAATTATATTTACGGGATGAAAAGTTTTTTGTTGTTTTTTTCTTATGGATTTTTTTATTTTTATTGTAATTAAAAATTTAATAATTGAAAAAATAATAATAATAAAATTAAAAAAAAATATATCTTGGTATATTATTTACCATAGTCTTTGTTACAGGTGCCGAGCATTATCTTTTCATCGATGCGGAAAATATGTCTACCTGGGAATGTATTTCCCCAGCCGCGACCAACCAAATCTCTCAGGATTGAATTCTGCGAGTAGGGGAGATAAGCATAGGCATTGGTACCATTGCCTGCGTTGAAACCAACCTACAAAAAAAAAAAATCAAACCATTTAGGCAAATATGAATTAACTACCTGTTTATGAGAAGAAGAATCTTTAATGGAACAATTTATCAGTATATTTAACATAACAAATTGCATCATTGAAATTTAAGGTAAAATTTTTCTAAATCAATTTATAATACCTGTAATTAATTTAATCGTATAAAAATTAAATATAATCTATAAAAGAGAGAGACAAGTCTTAAAATAAAAAAAAATCAATTTTTGTTTTTCCAGTTATATACATGAATATTAATTAAATATTAGTAAAAACTGATTTTTATGTGTTTAAGGAAATATTCAATTTATATTTATATATATTAATAAAACATCACGAATACTTCCAATTATCGTTAGTATTTGCTTTAAGAGATTAAAAAAAATAATAATTTTTTTTTAAATTATATTTTTATTCAAATTAAGTCTGATAGAATTTATTATGAATTTATTAGTAATAACATTAATTGTAATATAAATAAATTCAATCAATTTATTTATATATATTATAAACTATATATATATATATATATATATATATATATATTGTTTAAATGAATAATTAAATTTATAGTTTTTTAATTTATGTAATATTTATACATAATATTGAGATTTTACTATCTTTAATGGTCAGTGACATTCAATTACCCCTATATATTGTATACAAAAAGCATTAGCGTAACTAATGGAAAAAAGTTCAATGATCCAAGAAAATTCTCTCATTAATTTTATTAATGCGTGAATATTATAATAAGCAATATAATATATATTTAAGTAATTGATATTAACTATTATTTTCAAATTATTAGTCAAGAAGAATGATATTAACAATATTATACTTCCAAAATGATCTCCCATGATTTTTTTTTAAAAAATTTAAATATTTATTTCTTAAAAAATGATTTATTTATTACTTTAATATTTAATTAATATTTATTTATTAAATACAAAAGTTATTTTTTTTATCTATTTATATTATAAATTAATTTTATTATGTATTCCTATAATTGGAATTTAATATTATTTCAATTTTGAATTGTAAATAAATAAATAAATAATTGCTTACATATGCAGGAGTGCCTCCTTCGCCTGATGAAGTATCACCTCCAGCTTCTGTATGAGTGGTCCAATCCATATTCACATAATTAAAGATAGCATAGGTAAAAACTTCATCGGTAGCCAAAACCAGTTGAAAGGTATTTGTCTAAAACATTATTTAATTACAATAAATATAATTATTATTTGTTTTTTGATTTTTTTGTAAAGAAATGAAATGATAATGGCATAATAACGGGGTGTCCAAACTTATTATCAGGAGGGCAGATTGGAAGTTGCTGTGCAAGCCAGAAATATAAAAAAACTTCGTTGTGATATTTAGATTTAAATTTTTTATAACAAATACACCAATACTGAATAAATTTGGTTCAATTACAATATAATTGTATATTGTTATACATACTTAAACAAAATTATTTTAAAAAAGCATAATATTTATCGTATTTAAAAAAAAAATCAAACAATATTTTTCAGACACTTTTGAGGAATAAAATCAACTATCGGGCCGAATTTGGCCCGGGAGCCGAATTTTGGACATTTCTGACATAATATATATATAATTTTCGATTTGAAGAAAAAAAAATGACTAACTAAGACCATGAATATTACAATATAAAACAATTTTTGTATTTTTCTTTTGCATTTTTACAGCATATTATAACCTTCAAGAAATCTCTTAGAGATAATACACTTATATTTAATATATTGTTTCAAAAATAAATTAATTGGTATAATAAAACTAAGCTATATATAAATATAATACATATATTAATACAATATTTGTTTATTTAATTAAAATTTGTTTTATGTTTAACTATGATATAACCAATTTAAATGTAATATATTAAATAAATTCCTATTTATTAAAATAATTATTATAAAAAATTAATAAACAAAATAAATATTTTTAAATATTGTTTTTCTGTAAATATCGCAATTAAAAAATATTTCCTAAAAGTGAAAGTTTATAGTTGTCTATAATGTAATCTACACGTTTTTTTTTTTTGTAAAGAAAAGACTGAAAATTATAATTTTTCTTTTAATATTTGACTAAGTCGATCTTTGAAAACGAAAACAGGACAAACATTTGGCAAAACGCCAGATTTGGTTAAGAGAAATTATAATGTTTGGTGAATCCATTTGGGAGTTGTTAAAGGTCGCCGTCTTATTGGATTTTATGTTCCTAGTTATATATTGTAATAGTAAATTTTATCATGAAGAGAATTAAGAATGGAGATGTTAATTAAGAGAGAAGAATAAATAAATAATTAATGATTCGAGTTGTATAGGATTTATTAAATACTATTAAATTTTATTATTAATTTATATTGATATTTATAATACTAATTTGTAAACCTTGTTTAAAGAAAATTATTTATATTAAAAAAAATATTGCAATTTTATAAATATCATATCAATAAAATCCAAATATCCATAAATATTGTTCCAATTTAAATTTATTTTCAATATCATTATATTTTGTAATAAAAAAAAGTTTTGTTTGGATTTTTTTTTTAAAATACCTTGTAAAGTGCAGAATCAATTCCACCAGCGAATGAAACATTTTTCCATGTAATAATGGCTGAATGTTTTGGTATAAAAGCTTCTGCCCCGATTATTCCTTCTCGGATATCCCACATAAGACGTTCTCTCATTTCAACACCAAATTGATCTGTTCGGGTTTGTAAATCACGTTCCATACGAAAATATACACCTGTAAATTATTAATGATATTTTTTGTTATTAATTAATTAATTAAAATATATAAAATATAAATATTGACAATAATTTTGATTGAATTTCTTTTTATCTATCAATAAAATATTTTATCTAAATAGTCTTGTAGATAAATTTAAAGGATCTTTAACTTTCGAGTAAATTCTCTTTATGACCTTTTCTTTCCTAAAGTGGCATAATTACTTTTTTAATTTGCTCCAACTACAATATACAGCAAATATATTACGGCTATAAAATGTCTAAAATCGATTAATAAACTACAAGGATTCGTTAATCATTTTACAATGACCCTATTATAATGGCTCTATGAATATCAATCTATAGAAACCCCTGGAAGTTAGATAACCAAATTGTATTCGCTGATGAGAGATTCACGAAATGACAGGGGCACTCACCAGGAAGTCTTTGATCGACATCATCAGGTCGCATCATTCCAATCCGACATTTACTAAAGAAAATACCAATAAAGGATGGATCATTTTCCTTTGGATAAAGTGGATTAGGAAACGATAATGGATAACGATAGTGGACAGGCGGATCAGAAAATTGAAGATAGCCGTTGACTGAAATCTATAAAATAATACAAAATTAAATGATTTAAATTTATTCTTAAATTGTAAATGATTAAGTATATTACTATTTAATATATATATATGATTTGTTTAGAAATAATTTGAATTAATTAATTTATATATTTTCAATGTATGTTGAATTAATTTTATCGAAAATATTTTTAATTGTAGTAAAATAATGGATTAATAAAATCAAAGTTAAGGGCTACAGAATGATATATAAATGATAATCTATAATTTTCATTAGTGATTAAAAAAAGTAAATATTTTTATGGGATTTTAGCAAAATTAGCCATTAACATCTCAGTATCTGTGCTTTTCACAGGTTTATATTTTTTTAAAAATAAATAATAACAAAAAATTAAATTTTAACTAAATATTAAATAAATAATATATAAAATAAATTATTACTTTTTTTATTAAATAAATTTATATGGAAGAAAATGATTATTTATAAATGTTAAAAATATTTCCTCTGATTCTAATTAAAAATATGAAGTCCACTATTATATAAGTTAACCATTTACAAGAAATATATATATTTATAATTGATATAGATGATTATAAACTCTTATATATTAAAATAAATCATACCCGAGTGTAATTGAACCGGAATCCGAAAAAAGGAAGTTGAAAATTGAGATTCTTATGAATTTGAGGTGAGCTGTCGTGAATGTCAACTTGGAGATCGCCATGCCCATAATCCCCTCCTTTATCAAAGAAACAGTATAGAAATTCGCCTCTTATCTTTTTTAGTCGAGCTTCTGTGATTACATATGGGAATTCTCCCTGGCGGAGTTTATCTGATGTGGGTGCATAACGAGTTTCTAGACAATCTGTTAGAAAAAAAATTGTAAAATTATTAAAAAGATTTCTTATTAATAAATAAAATATACTGCTGTTTAATAAATAATCCTTATTTTTATTTATATAAATGTTCTGATTTATATTTATCTTTATTTTTTTTAATTTATAGAATAAACAATTAAATATTTTAATATTTTTTTAAAGTAAATCCAAACCATTTTTACTTTTTGTACTTTGTAATAAGTATTTTTCAATTATGTTTCATTTTAATTTTATTTGATGAAGTTTGAGCAGTGACTCAGAAATATACCAATTGAATGAAGATTAGATTGTTTATAAATATTTTAAACAAAATTAAATAGAAAAAAAAAACTTTAAATTTTAATGTTTTTTTTAAATTCCTTTTAAATACTTCCATTGGAAGTGGGGTATCTCTGAAAATTTAATTTTAATAATATGACTACAAAATATATTCAAATTTTTGTCTAAATATATTCATTTATTTTATTTACTTTGATAAATTTAATAAAGATATTAATTTATGAAATAAAGTAATTTATTATCAAAACTTATCATAAAATAAAAAAAAAATTTAAAAAACTATTTTAACAATTTATTTAAACTTTGATTAGATAAGATTATTTTATATATTATTCCATGGCGTATTTCTTTAATTAAATGAAATCATATTCATTACTATAAATATATATTATTTAAACGAATAAATATCAAAAAATATTTTAAATTTTATTTTAATTATTAAGTAAATATCTTAAAATTTTAATTTTTTTATTGATCAAGATATAAACTCATTTTAGGCATATTTTGTAATTTTATTTTATTATTAATAATTATTATATATAATTATCACACACACAAACTTGGCGAAGTTTGATCTCTCGACCTTAAATTAGCAGACCAGTATTTGGAAATTCTACTAAAACTTTTTATTAAATAAAAAAAGATATTTATTTAACCATTTAAAAAGCTTGAAAAGTTTCTTCAAATTTAATATTATTTTGATGAAAATATTATTAAGTGAAAATTTAGTATTTATCATAAAACGTATATAAAAATAAACATAAAATACTTTTTCTCGAAAAAAATACATCACCCTGATTTGAAGAAGTGAAGTTTATGGAAAAAATCACTTTTATAAAAATTATATTTAATTTTTTTTTTTTCAAACTGACAAACATTTTCCAATTCAGTATTTCAAAAGTAATAAAACAACAGATATAAGGAGGAATATTATACATTTGATATCCAATATATGATACTATTCGAGATAGATATTTGAGAAATTATTTAAAAAATGATATATCACATAAAGATAGATTAAAAGCACTGTTAAAAGTAACAGATGTGGGAAAAACAAAAAAGTATATATTTTTATTTGATGGGAATATTGAGATTGCGTTAATTCATAATGTATGAATGAATGTAGTTGAAGTATCTTAAATATATATGTAAAATTTATATATATACAAATTTTCAAATCAGAACTTCCAGAGACAATTATTGAATAAATTAAATAAAAAATAAATAAATAAAAAGATAATTATTCTATATTTCAAATAAGGTAATATTAATTGTTATTATATATCAAATTCAGCAATATAATTAAATATAAATTAAATTAATAATTAATAAATTAATTAAATCAATTAAAAATAAATAAATCATATTTTATGTAATGTAATAATAAACGCTTACCATAATCTGTATAATCAATATTTTCTAGCTTAGATGCCTTAAGTCCTCTCGGGTTACTAATAAAATTCTCATCTCTTTTCGGAGAATCAACCGGTTTGCTGGTTTTTCGATGAATTTCTGATTCAGTTTTTTTCTTTACAGCAGGAATTGTTTCGACATCTGGATTCATTCTAGGATGAATTATTTCAACTTCCTCTACATCTTTGAAATTGATCATCCGATCTAAAGCTTTCACTGTCGCTGGGATTGAAGGTGCCTAAATTCCCAAAATTATGGAAATCAGTAGAAAAATTAAAAAAATCTCTTTTATTATATTATTTTTGTTAAATTTATGATAATCTTTAAATACTTTATATTATTTTAAATAAAAAAATTATAATAAAAATAGTTTGATTGATAAAATTCAATGCTGATTAAGTATAATTCCAAATATATAGATTCTTATTTAAATAAATTATAACTTAATAAAATAAAACAACGAATTAACTAGTAATATATTTTAAACAAATCAACAATATTTACTTTGATTGAATCATCATTGTATACAATGTAATAAACGCTTCATTAAATGAAATCTTGAATTAATAATTATATAAGCGTAGAAAGAAACTAAATGTTTTTTTTTGTTTATTGACGCTATATAATGATAAATTTTCATTAATATTTAATTTAATGATTACTGTGATTATTTATTAAATGTTATAAAAACAAATTGAAAATAAATACATTCTTTGATCGATATGATGCTGTTATATCAATATAAATATAATAAAAATATCCTACTATAATCTATAATATATCATTATCATTAATTTTTTGCATTCGAAATATAAATATACTAATAAATCTATTATAATTAATTATATAATATATTTTTTTGTTCTATTTAAAGTACATTATTTTATTTTTATTTTATATTTTAATTTTATTATGGTTTTAATTAGAGACGTGTAATTTTAGATGGTAACAATTTTAGGTTACCTAAATAGATGACTAAAATGTTTATATAAATATGGAGATAACGTTAGAGATAGGAGTGTAACGAAAGATATAAAGATATTTTATCTATTTCATAGGGTTGCTTAATTCTATAAAAATCTACTTAAATATAAACTTTTCTAAAAACATTCATTCATTCTGCTTTATTATATTAATTTATTAAACAATGATTAACCTATACTTACAAATTTTCGAAAAATCATTCATAAACCTATAATATATATAATTATTTTTATTTATATATAAGTTTTTAAACAGATTATCTTTAATTTCATAATGAATAACCATAAAAATAACCAAATAATAGGATTAAAAAATTATACAAAATATTTAAGGGAAGAAATCAAATCTAATTCTTTATGCCCTTTTGATTTTAAATAATTGATTTTAAATATCAACTAATTAATATTTAAATAAAAATTAAACTAATATTTACTAAAAAATGAATAAATAAATAAAAATATATTTTTTTCAATTTTTTTTTTTTTTTTTTTGTAATTTAATTGTGTATATCTTAAGTAGGATAAATTTAAGAGCTGCGGGGGGAACTCCGATTTGAGCCTCTTAATCCTTTCAAACTAATTCCATCCCCCTCCCATTTTTAAACTTAAAATAATATATATATAATAAATAAGTGCATATATATAAACTAAAATAAATGTTAATTAATTATATTAACAATATTTTTTCTTTTACATAATAAATAATTTGATTAATTTATATTTAATAATAAAATTTCTATATTTTTTTTTCTTTTGTATTTTTCTAATTAATCAAAATGTGTTTTTTTCTTACCGTAGGGGAAGTTTTTGTTAAATTTAATTCTGGTTCCGGATCATTTTTATTATTTTTTGGGGTGGTGACCACGCCCAAAGGTTTTACTGTCGTTGTTTCATTATTATCTACTACTGTTTCATTACCATGAACGCTTATGAATATAAAAACAAAAATTAAACCAAGAACACACAAATGCTTCATTGTTGCCCTTTGGTTCCCTGAGGCGTTGGGAGGGCCTTAAAATCACTAAAAAAATGCACAAATTCACTATTCTGCTTGATCGCCTGTGCGATATGTTGACGATTTAATGAGTATATGAATCAATTGTAAGTTATCAACTTGATTTCAGGTCCATGATAAGAAAGATAACAGGTTAAAATAAATATGATAAAGAATGAAAGTGTCGTAAAACAATTTAAGTGTAGGTTTCTACTCATGGACTTTCTACGAAAAGTGAACACACAAACAGAAATTAATCATTGAAAAGAGGGATAAATGATACGATCCATTCAAAAATTATAATTACTAATACATTTATATAGAATACATTTTTTTTTTTTTTTTGTTTATTTTTCAATTTCATTAAATTATGAAAATATTATTAATTCATTTACATAAATGTTAATGAAATATTATAATTTCTGAATAATATATATCTTTTTAGTCTTAAAAATTTTTGATGTCGAGATTTGGAGGTTTTTATACGTTTTTAAGGTCCCTGAGTCATTTTCACTAAGGTTGAGAAAAATGTCTGTCTTTGTGTGTATGTGTGTATGTAGACAAGATTAACGCTCTGATTTAATATATATTTATTAATTTTAATTTATAATTTATAATTAATTAAATTTAATTTAAATATAATATATGTTAATTAATCAAACTTGCGAGATATTCGAGTGGAGACACTCCAGATTTTTTATTTTATATTCTTTTAGAAAATTACTAATTATTTATCTTTTGTTTATTTGTCTTTAAATAAATAGATTTAAAATCCTCTACTAATTAAAAAATTTAAAAGAAATTTAAATTGGTATTTGTTTCTTTGATATGTAAATTTTAAAGATAAAATTACATACAAATACTTTCTAGTATATTTTATACACTATGAAATAATATGTTTCTTATTCAATTAGTAATAATAATTTTAATTTAAGGATTTCCTAATTAATTATATATGGATAAATAAATAATGATTTACAATAAAGGTAGAGAAACGTTGATTCATACACACACAGACACACACACACAATAGGCTTTCATGCTGCGCTAGCCAATTCGACATCAGATAATTTATGAGATACTAGTCAGGAAGTCAATCAGAAGGGCAGCATTTGACAACTGACCAATCATCATTTTGACTGCTTTTTAGGTGGGGGTTTGGAAGGTTGCTTTGTGTGATAGAACCTTACCATATATCTATAATATAACATCAGATTTATTTTAACTCATTAATTGCTTAACATATTAAACTTGGTTTAAAAATGTCAAATTTAAATTTATTTATTATTCACAACTCTAATAGATAATTTTGAAATCATAAAAAAGGATATATTGTATCATATATTCAAAAAAATCATTCCATCGCGTGAATAAATGTTTTTATTTTTTGTTTTTTTTTTTTGCTTTGTCTTTGGGAGGGGGAAAGTAGTAGACTGACCATTCATACCGTTTTGAACGGGACAGTACCGTTTTATAATTAGTTTTAACCGTACCGTCGTTTTCTTGAAATATACGAATTTGTCCCGTTTTTGCATAATTTAAATGATTTTCAATTTTTTTCCTTTTTTTTCGTATTTTTTTAAATATACAATTATTTGTAAAAATTGTATCTTGACATGCGAACAATTTTTTTTAAAATAGTTCAAAAGAACCTCATAAAATTATGACATCAGAGAAGTACAATAGTACAACTGATAAATGATAAATCTATTTAAATAAGTACTCCTATTATTTAAAATATTAAATAAAATGATATACATATATATAGTTTTCTATAATCATTTTACATTTACAGTTATGGTATTTTTTTGTTTCTATAGTCTTACTTGCAATTATTTATTATATACAATACATATTTCATATATGTAAATAAGTTATTTATTATATATATATATCCTATATTCTGCTAATATTATTGCTATTAATCTTATTTAAAGCATATATTTGTTCATTTTTTTATAAAATTTGTTAACTTATTTATAAAATATTGTTATTCAATATTTTTTATAATAACAAAAATCATATATTGAAAAAAAAATTTTGTTCCGTTTTCTATATCAAAAATAAAAACGGGTTTTGTCCCGTTTTGACCGGTTACATTTCTGGTCAGCCTAGAAAGTAGGCAAGACCAAAGTTTAGTAATTGGGTAATAAAGTATTGGCATTCAATGTTTTTACTAAAATTTTAAGAATAAATTAATACTCTCTCTAATTTTTTAAAAGTTTAAACAGTTTAGAGCAAAGTGAAGACACAAAAATACTTTAAAATTTGAGACGCAAGAGTTAAAAGTTATAATTTCCAAAATTTTCAAGTTTTTAAAGAGCCACTAACATTTTTGTTTCTATATTATGTAATTTAATTAGGATTAGGTAACCTATATATTTGATTTTTTATTTAAAATAAATCAACATTTTTCTGCTTGTAATAAGTATATTTGTTTGTAATTTAATATTTTGAGTTTTGAAAATAAAATCTCTTCTTCTTCTACTTTTTATTAGGTCTAGGACCTGTTTAGACCAAAGCGTCTTTCCACCTCTTTTTTGGTCAACCACCACTTGTTTTTCCGTTAGGGATGTTGTCTTTTACTTTTCTCACTAACTTAATATGTGTGTGTACTCCACTCCATTCTCCTCCATTTTACCCATGAGCTAACTTTTTGTATATGGCACTTTTCTCTAATATCTTCATTGCTCACTCTATCCAACCTTGTCTTACCCACGATTCTGCTCAATGTTTTCTTTTCGCAGACGTCCAACATTCCTGACGTTTTTGTCGTATTAGTTCTTGTTTCGGTCGCATAAGTCGCACCACTCTCTTATATATGCGGACTTTGGTTTCTGTGCCCAGAAACTTATTCGACCACACCGTGTCATTCAGGCATCCTGATATTGCGGACGCCTTAATAGCTTGAAGTCTCACTTCTTGACTCACGCTTCTGGAGTTGGTTATTTTAACACCGAGGTAATTAAAGGAAAGGAATAGTATCTTAAAGTTGGAGCTTACAGCATGATGGTTCTTTAGCTATCGTGAGAGTTTTCGTTCTCTTCGAAAATATTTTAAGTAGGAATTTATCACATTTATCATAGTGCAAATTTATATAGGAGCCGTTAGAAGCGAAGACGACCGTTGCGTCGTCCGTGTAACACACGATATTAATATTTTCTTCTCCCATTGAGAAAAAAAATAATATAGGTAATTACTAATATTTTCGAATGAATCTAGAAAGGCATTTGTGGCTCGTTAATTAATAAAGTATGAGCTTCGTTAGGAAATATTATTTATAAAATCTTGTTATGATTGTAATAAAATTTTGAATATTTTATTATAATGTCAAATCTTTTCTTTTTTTTAAATATTTAATACAATTTATTAATTTATTTTTAATTATTTAGAATAATAAATTTAAAAAAGTTTATTTTAATAATGAATATGTAATATAAAATGTAATATAATAAAAGTTCATTAATTTAATACAAATATTAATAATTTACTAAATGGATGTTAAGACCTTATAAAATAGGCTTAGATCAACATTGCCAATAAAACTAAGATAAATAAGTTGACCTGTGGCCAGGCACAGATCCGACCGACGGTTTTAAATAAATTTATTTCCAGCTACAGAAATAATTTCAAATAATTTAAATGTATCTATTAATGCAATAAAAAACAGGATGGATATAACATAAATATATTTAATTTTATTTTATTTATAATATATGAGGCGCTGGCTGTGTCGTCATGAAGGGCTGGGTGACGTCATATAATTTTAAATGAAGAAAAAATTAATGAAGATGATTTTTCCCGAGGAAAAGAAATAAACTTAAATTATCACTGGAATAAGAATTAATGTTATTGTTCTCTAGATCAATTATTAATTATTATAATGCATTTAATTCAAAAAGAATGGATATATATATAATATATTATTATTATTATTATTTCCTTTTTCTCTTTTTTTCTCTTTGTCTATTTTAAATGTTTTAGCACTAACAATAAGATTCTAAATTATAACAATTGTGCATTGCTATTGTATTGTATTTACAATATATAACTAATTAAATCATTGTATTTTATAAAATATTTTCTAAATATATAATAAATATATATATAAATATTACAATTCGAATAAATCAAATGAATCAAAATAACTGTTTTCTGATCATTTTCTTTCATTGTTTATACAAAGCATTATATATTTTCCATTATATAATTATATAATAGAATAAGAACTGATTCATCATTTGAAAAAGAAGACTAAAATTAATATTTAAATTTATTTTATCAACGAGAGATTATTATTATCTTATTTAAAATAGAATTACATTATAAATAGAAATAAATATAAGAGCCACCTTAAATTATATCAATTATGAATGTCTTAAAATAAATACTAATAATAATACTAATAGAAATGAAATTCATTTAAAATAACAAATATTCCAAATATAAATTATGTCATACTTAACTACTTACTTAACTATTACTAATACTTTCTACTCTCTTTATAATAAAAATTTAAGTTTATAAATATCAACTAATTAATATTAAAAGTAAGGTACTATATATTTTGTAAACAAACTTATCTATATCATTTTTCATTGGCATGTATTACTTTATAATTTGAGAATGAAATAGGAGTATTTGTTAATTTTTTCTTTCATTGTCTATACAAATAAATTCTCTAATACTAATAATAATGGGTTTGTATAATATTTAGGGAAAATTTTAAATACCTCGTATGATTTCACTTTATTATTAAACATCACTGTTTAATTCGGAACTATATATATATATATATATATACCAGTGGCTCTATGAAACTCGAAACTTCTTGCCTGCAGGAACCACATTTCTCCAATGTCCCTATTCTGTCTTAGGAGGACAGGTCAATAAGTCCGTGACTTTTTGAAGGAAACAGGTTTTTTGATAAAAATATATTTTATTTTTCAACGTAGTCTCCTTTGAGCTCTATATGCTTCGTCCAACGTTTCTCCAATTTTGTTATCCCTTCGAAAAAATAAGATTTTACCAGGACATCCAAATGGTTTTGTTTGTGAGATGATTTCATCGTTGGAGTCAAACTCTTTACGCCGATCCATTTCTTCAGGTTTGGAAACAAGAAATAGTCATTCGGGGCTAAATCCGAAGAATAGAGGGGATGAGGGAGCAATTCATATCCCAATTCATGAATTTTCATGGAAATTCACTTTTTTCCATTTTTTTCCTCAAATTAGGAGGTACTGTTCTATTAATGGATGTCAAACAAAAACTAAAAGACCTAGCCAGTGGCGCAACCAGGGGGGGGTTTTGGGGGTTAAAACCCCCCCCCAGGAGAGAAAAAAATATAAATTGCTGTATATTTTTTATGTACTATATTACAAATAGAAAAGAAAAAAAAATAATTCTTAAAGTATAACTTAGTGTATAATAAGTAAGTTTATTTTATTTTAAAAAAATTTTAACAAAAATAAAAATTGCTTATTTCTTCGTACAGAATTAAATATAAGAAATAAAAAAATATTTTATTATTTCTCCTAAATCATAAAAAACAAAAGACTTAATATAAGATTACTAGATGATTGTGAAATTTTCCAATTTGACTATTATTTAAATATAAAATAAATAAAAATATTACTCAAATTCTAAATAATACATTAATTGCTAATTTCATAAAAATTATGAATCGAAGACTAATTTTTTCAAAATGGAAACGGGTAAAAATCTCTCTCTCTCTCCCTAAAAAGAAAAATCCCTAAAACCGAAAATCCCTAAATAAAAATATCCATGACTGAAAAAATCACTAAAAACAAAATTTTTCATTTTTGTATTAATTTTAATTGTGATTAAGAAACTTAAATCACAAGGTGAGCATGACACCCAATTGCCTGAGACACGACCTCCCAAGGAGGTAATCGGGCCTGGACCCAAAGTAGGGAAAAATAGGTCAAAAAATACATACATAGGGCCCACACACGTGATTTTTCCAAAAAAATAGGGGTGTCAAATTCGTATGTAAAATAAAGGGAATTTACTCAAATTCCGTTTATTAGCATACGTTTTAATAGCTTAATGATTCCAAATACAAAATACACCATTTGCACCGTACATTTCACCAGGGAATATTCAACGCAATTTGTGAAATTTACTATCATCAGAGGTTGTCTTTTTTATTTTGTTCAATGCATTTATAGAAACATCAAATCAATGCCAGAAGTTTTGAAGCTCTATAATGATATACGTAGATAATCCTGACAACTCCACTCATTTACGAACACTTGCAGCTTTGGTTTTGGTACCACCATGAAAAGTCATTGTAGCCTACCAAGCATTAGCTGAACGACCAACAGGGTAAAATTTCGTGATCTTTTTTCTTACTTCGAGCGCACTTGTCTAGGTGAACAATTTTTGGCTGGCTTTTATGACCCCGAATTCGACATTGGAACATCTACGATGCCACTTTGATGGGTTTGCCTCGAACAAACAATGCATTGGAAGGTTACAACAATGCTCTTTGTTCACGCTTGGGAGGATACAAGACATCACTATGGAACCTGATTAAGCAAATCCATATTGAGCATAACCTTATCTCTTTGGAAATCTGTCGTGATGGTCGTGGTAAGAAGCCTGATCCATCAAGGAAACGATTCAGCGACTCGCATGATGAGCTTCTGACCATAATGAAGGCAAACCATGAAAAATGGGACGCTAAAAAAACAGATGGAACAGATGTGATGACACCAAGCATGATGTATAACTATCTCATTCAAGTCTCTTCGGCTATTTATTATTAAATAAGTAAAAAAAAATTAGGGAAATTTTTTATTTAGGGATTTATTCTTTTAGGAATATTTGCATTTAGGGATTTTTTCTTAGGGATTTTTACATGATTTCTTTCAAAATATCCTGCCACTACGGGCGGACGAAAAGCTTTCGAAATCTTAAAGTAGTTTTTTATAAATAACTCCTTTATTATTAAGTTTAGGTAAAAATGAATATAATGAAACTTTTAGTAAATTCGATTCCCTATAAATTTAATACGATAGTATGATAATTCTCATAAAATCGGTATTTATTGAGAAAATTAATAAAATGTGCTTTGACACCTCTTTAAACTACCCTTACTCTTATGGTCCGATCTTGTCTAAAAACAATCCAATCCCCGCAAATCATTCCCATAAAAACATCTAAATATCAAATTTCAACACAATATCTCATTTTGTTTAGACGTAATCTCAGTAACGAGCCGGTTCAAAATTTTTTTTTTGCAGTTTTGCATTCAGAACCGTCTGAAAAGTGGAAATCTCGAAGAATCTCGGAGCAAAAATTGACAAAATTTTCCGATCATCGTATTTCCTTATTTCCTGAGGAAAGCTAAAATGATTTACTTATAGTTGGAAAAAAATATTTTCTTTCTAAAACTGTGAATACGAGTAAATAAAATACAAAATTAAATTTTTTTGCCAGATTTTGTAAAATCAGTTTCATTTACAAAACTTTTTTAAATATTTAATATAAAAAAAATCTTAATGAAAATTTGTCTTTGAGAGAGCCCGGGGGGGGGGGGGGGCGCCATAGAAAGGTGGAGCGGCTAGTCAAAACCCCCCCCAGGATCAAATCCTGGTTGCGCCACTGGACCTAGCTAGTTCAAATTTCGACAGGAGTAAGCTGATAGTTGCCTGCTGACAGAGCAGTGTTGCAATTTCATTTAAGTAAGAGAAGGAAAATTCAAAAAGTCGCGAACTTATTGACCTACCCCGTATAACCATCCAACTTCTATTTTCTTCCATCTCTCTTACGTCCCATTCTACATTGTCTGTCATTGGTCTCACATTAGTCTTCCAACCGGATGTTTCCCAATCGGTCTTCCCACAAATATATTTTTCGCCTGTCTTTCATATCTAATTCTTGCTACGTGTCCTGCCCATCGCAACCTTCTCGATTTTCTAACCCTAACTATAGAGGTCAGGCAATTCTTCCTTGCATTCCCCGCCATTCCCCGTTTTCTCGTCTTTCTTTGGCCCATTTTCCTATTTTCAAATATACATATATATATAATGTATATATAAATGCGACCAAAAAAATATTTAATTTATCATTCTAAATTGAATAATACAATTCCTATGTTTTTCAAAAAAAAGTCCCTCTAAGTAATTTATCACTTTTTTGAATAAATTTTAAGTATAATCCAATTAATTTTGATGTTATATATTATTTACTATATACATATGTATATTTTGAGTTTATATGTATGTCTCAATTTAACCTATAAATAAATATTTAATGGGGCGCAACCGGTTTGTATATACAAAAATATCGATATCTGATTCGATACAAGATTTGAAATTTTAAACAAACTCATGTTAGAATATCATGCTTCTTTCATTTATGAGATCTAATAATTAAGAAAATTATTGATTATATAATAATAAAGTTTGTTTAAGTATATAAATAATAATAATTAATGATTTCAAAAAATAAAATTTAATTAATTGAATTTAAAATAAAAAACAAAAAAAAAAAATAAGAATCTGTAAATTTAACCGGTATTTCTAGTTGTTCACTTTTTATGTCCCATCCTTAATTTTTTAGTAATATAAATTTGTTCACTAGAAAACATTTCATTTGAAAGTAAATAAGGAAGAAACAAGTAAAAAATTAAAGACAAATTTGGTCATAATACTTTCTTTATTAAGAATGGTAAAACAGATCAAAATGGTTATGATTGCAAAATAATGTAATATAAAACTCTTTCTAGATAAGAGAAAAAACTATTTAAAATATAGAATTATAATTAAACTTTTGAATAGGGTCAGTATTAGAGTATATAGGCAAAAGGACAAACACACATGCAAGTTATACATATCACGAGAATATCTTTTTTATTGGATTGACTTTTTTTAATAGATATAATCAGAAAAACCTTGTCTATTTTACTATGTATTGTACTTAAAGTGAATTAATAGTGACAAATATCAATAATATATATATATATAGATAATTCTAATCGTTAGTCATGCCGAATTTTACAGGCTTTTGTTAGAATGAAAAAAAAATTTTGATAATAAAAATTCCAAAAGATATTTGATGAATTTGTTTATGAGTTAGGGCCACTTAACCACTGGTACACGAATAAATTTTAATTTAGCTATAGTCTTTGAAAATGCTTTTTATTCAATTAATAATAATAATAATTTTAGTTTATTAATTTACTAACTAATTATAAATGGATATAATTTATGAATCACAAAAAACGATTGAAAAACGTGGATTTAGAATAAGATGCTTTATCAATAGGCATTCAAGCTGCAGTACTCAATTCGACATTAGATAACTTATGAGATAGTCAGGAGGTCAATCAGAATGCCAGTTTGTGACAACGGGCCACTCAATATTTTGACTTATTGTTAGATGGATAGATTGATAGATAAATATACATTTGATGAAGACATATTTGTTTATGAGAAAAAATAACCTCAATTGAAAAGATGGTATATACTTAATAAATTTTTTTTGTAATTTAAATACTATTAAATAAATATTAATTTAAAATTAACTTTCCTAAGAGTTAACCGAGAAGAATGTTTCAGATTATGGTGTATCTAAATGCTCAAAAATAAAATAAAGTAAATAAATTTAAATCTAAACAAAAAGCTAGTATTTAAATTTAAAATTATTTTATTCAAGATTGATTTTTAGTTTTGAAATTTCAAATTTTATAATTAATTTATAGCAAAATTCTTCAATGAAAAAAAAAGTTATTGAGAAAAAAACAGTTTTTTTTATTAAATTATGTTCAGGTTGAAGTTAAAAGTTTATTTTTTTTTATTTAAGGAATTGAGAATTGTTTTAGTTTTTTTTTTAGTTTAAAAAAATTCACACACAAGTATTAGGCTACGCAGACGACTTAAATATAATTGGAGATTCGGCATAAATTTAAATACTTAGGTTCTGTAATCACGAAGGATAATAATATTCGAGAAGAATTTAAATCGAGGTTGCAATCGTGTAACGCCTGTTATCATGGAGTAAAAGGAGTTATCTCGTCAAAATTATTATCAAAGGGGATCAAAATTAAAATTTATATATATTTTTTGCCGGTTGTGTTAAATGGCATGGTCTATGACCCTGGGAGGCGAGAATAGAAATCTATTATTTGAGAATAGAATTATTCGCTCCGTATATGAGCCAAATAAAGTTGATGTCACCGTGGAATGGCTGAGACTGCATAACAAAGAATTACATGACCTCTATTCATCTCCAGGAATAGTTAGGAGTATAAAATCGAGAAGGCAGGGCACGTGGCTTGAATGGATAAGGAAAGAATGGCGAAAAATATATTTGTGGGGAGATCGATTGGGAAACGTCCGCTTGGAAGATGAAGGGCGCGGTGGGTGGACAATATAATATAATTTATTTTATTATTTATTATATCAAGTTTATTTAAAAAAGAATTTATGTGAAAAATAAATATTTAACATCAATGGAACATGGAATATAAAGAGTTAAACAGTATAATCGATATTAGCTAATTGGAAAAAATGACGTAATATCTTGCTATTTACTGCAATTCAAAGATTAAATTAAATGATTGTCAACACTGGGAATTACAATTGGCATGCGAATTAGTCTCATAAAAATGACCATCAGCAAAATCAGCATATTTTTATTAAGAAAAATATTTTATTTTCTATATTATTTTATTTTTATTTATTGATTAAAAAAAAAACTTTATTAATATTACTCTTTCGATTGTTTTTAATTTTGAAAATAATAAATTAATTTTATTTTATAATGAATTATTGATTAATGATTTTAAGTAAATTTAATTAATAAAAATAGATTTACTGACTTTTTTCTTCAATTATTTTAAAATTTCTATTTCTAATTTATTTTCTCTAGGAAATTGTATTAATTTATCCCTTTATAATGGAAATATGATTAAGATATACAAATATGTGTGAATTTATGACGTCAAATATAATCTCTATGAATCATGATAATCATATTTATCAATATATATTTACTGTATATATATATATATATGTATATATATATACATATATATATATATAAATATTTTTCTTATTTTATATAAGTTTATTAGAAATAATCCTTGAATTCTTTGTTTCCTTCTTAATTGGTAGAAAAAGACAGAAAAAAGAAAAAAATATACTAGATAAAACGATTTTTTAGATTTCCTTTTTCTTATCTTTTAAATAATTAAATAAAATAAATTGTTAACGATATTCAAATGTTTCTTTACCAATTCATTAGTGTCACAGTTAAATATAAAAAATATAAATTCTCTATTCTATTTATATACCTATTATACCTATAATCAATTAATATAAACAATTAAACAATTTAAATAACATTTTAAATTACCTCTAGTTTTAAAAAGTAGAACTTAATTAGAAATTTTGTTGAAATTATTTTATTAAAATAAATACAGTAGAATCTAGATTATCAGGTAAATCAATGATGAAGAGATTAATCAAAAAAATATGGCTTTTTATTTTTAGAAAAATAATTTAAATGACGTGTTTGAATGCTACATTCCATATTAAATATTATAAGATTATAATTTTATTAAAACAATTCAAAAGTTAAATGTATCAAGAAAAATATACATTATATTTACATTTAAAGAATAGGGAAATATATAGATATGAATAATCATATTCAAGAATTTTTTTATCACAAATACTACAGATAAATATAACCAAAAACACCTAAATAGTAATAAGTTTCTGTTTGTTACTAGAACCTATTTTTCAATAGTAAATGAATCATACATTTTTTCAACTCGTCCTCCTTATTTAACCAATAATCTGAAATGAAGGGCAAACATTAATATAGAAAACTAAAAGAATATATAATTTATTTATTTATATATTTGTCTTTGTAGACATATAAATCTGACGAGAAACTTGTTTGTAGGGAAACCGAGAAGATCGAGAACGCTGTATATAAGTCTGAAAAGTTTCCGACCTGACCAAGAAAAACGATGTTTTTTCAATTTTTGTTTTGTTTTATTTTTCAAAATTCAAGATAATTGAGACGATGTCAGCTGAACGTGTGCGAAATATTTTGTAAAACCATTTGAATATGGAAAGCTTAAATAATTCATTAATTAATTAAATTAATTATAACACCATTATGAGAAATGTATCAGTGTTTATGGAGATTATGTTAAAAATATAGCAAAAAAAAAATTGAAAAACACCGTTTTTCTTGGTCAGGTCGGAACCTTTTCAGCCCACCCTCATATATATATATATATATATATATATATATAGTGTTCAGTGACGGAAAAAAGTAAACGCCAGGGTGGTGATGTCTGCCAAATGCAGTTTCTCAACCGGTTAATTGCCTGACAAAAAGTCCACCCCACTTTTTTCCGCCACTATACATCTTTTTGAAAGTATTGGGCAGATTATGATTAAATTTTTTGTACGTATTTGAATGAGTTTCTTAAAGGTTCCTATGCAGTTTAATTGTATTAATTAACGATGAAGTTTATCTAAATAGAGAATACATGTAACGCCTTCAATTTTTGTGCTATTCAACTATTTGCAACAGTATCTTAATCAAATTATTTATTTTAGAATAGATGTTCATTTATTTTGATGCAAATTAAAAAAAACTTTTTAAATATTTTCTATAAAATTTTGATTTCTCAAGAAGTTTTTTTCAACTTAACAACTTAATCTGTGATTTGAAAAGAATAACTATCAATTACAAATAAAATGAAAATAAAAAATCAAATCGAGATAAAAAGAGATTTTAAATAACACGAGCCATTTTATAAAAAATTAAAACATATCAATATATAAATATATATAGATTAGATATATATATATACGTATTTTTTTAGATATATTTAAGGCAAAAATTGTAATTACACTGAAATATTAATTGTTTAACTAAAATAAATAAATAAATACTTTTAAATACAATAATAACCTGGTTAAGTATATGTTATTATTATTTAATTTTTAATTAGTTATTATAATTTAAAATATAATAATTATCATTTTATTAAATATTCAATAATAAATGATTATTAATATAAATAAATTTTTATTAACTACATTTTAAATTGGAATTGTAATATAATCTGATAATTTAATCATTTATTTATTTTGAACTTGAATTTTATTTACAAAATTCAAATTATTATATTATTTTATTTTATATAATCTTATATGTAGTATTAAAGATAAATGATGAGAGATAGAGAGATAGAGAGCATGTTAGAATGCGCTTTAATAAAGCTGGTATCCGGCTAAAGGAAAGACAAGAGGGGTGGGAGGTAAGAGGAAAGGGGTAAATAACCGGCCACTTGAATTGTGCGCAAAGCACACAAAAGCTGCACTCGGCCCGCTGATTGCGCACGACACCACCATCGAATACCAGTATAAGTACCCTCACGCTTCGTTCTGCTTGAATTCACTCATTTCTTTCTGAATTAACTCGTTCTTCTTGAACTTAATAAATAAAATTCATCATGCCTGATCCATGCTGTGGTAAGTGCACTATCATATTAATTATATATTATTAAATTTTATTTATTCTATTTATTTATTATTGAAATATTTTATATTTTTTGACATTTTATTAAATTTTATTTAAATTTTACTATATTTAAATGAATTGATCATACTAAATGCATACACCTTTTTAATTTATTTGTTTTAATTGAATTCAGCTAACCTAAGAGAGTACTACTTTAATATAAAAATCACCTTTTTTTTATATATTTTATAGTAAATGAATTTTTAAAATTGTGAAAATAAAAAAAAAATTTAAATCCAATTAGTTAATTTATAAAATAAATAAGGGAAAAAAATAGTTTAGATAAATATTTCAAATAATAAAAATTATATTCACTTTTTTTTTTTTTGTTATTATTATGATAATTAATGATTATTTTTTTCTTTCTATTTTAGGAAATTGCGGCGATAGCTGCAAATGTGGAAGCAACTGCAACTGCTCTGGTTGCAATTGTACTAAAGGATCCTGCTGTGGAAATAAAGATAAGAAATGAGAGAAGAGTCATTAGCATGACATCCATTAATCTCATTGTTTATTATTAATAAAAATCCTAATAGGATAAATGTATTATTTTTTTTTTAATTTAATGACCATTAAATCTAAATCAAACTTTTAATATAATCTTATTTATTTTTCTCTTTTATTTTATCCTTATCCTTATTATCCTCTCTCTGTTTCTCTCTTGATATTAGATTACATCTATAACATTTTAATTTCATAAAAAATATATAGTAAGTAGAGTAGCAAAAGTTAATTCACTAATTTATTTAACCAAATATACTATGTAACTGAGTAAAAAAATATAATTTATTTGTTATTAAAATTATAAACATAATATTAAATATTAATTTTTTAAATACATTGTCTATGATAAATTATATTTACCTATCAATTTCATGAGCTTATTGGATTTTGAAAATATTGATCTATTATAACAATATATAAAAATAATCAATAAACAAGATTAATCAATTGTTTGAATTTGTTCATTTGGGTAACATTTCGTTTGAGATTTTCAAATTTCAATTGAAGAAAAATGCCTTCTCCTTGTTGTGATAAGTGCCAAGGTAACATCATTTATGTTAAACAATTATGATAATTTAGTTTAATAAATTTTTATCTTAAAATTTATTTAAAAAAAAATTACAAAACTAATTTCTATATTTATAAGACGTGGATTTGTTTGAATGGTATTTTAACATCAAATTAAATCAATTCAAGGGCAAAGAAATTAAAGGAAATATGAATTTATATCCAATACAATTTTTCAACGAAATTTCTAAGAACATTTTTCTCCCATTCTATTATTTATATATAAAAAACATTTTTTGTTATTTCAAATATTAAAAATCGGAATTATATTTATAATAAATTTATACATATATATAAAATAACTATATTTTAATATGCAAGCATCAACTCCTCTCTCTCTTACTCGTTAATCTCAACAAAATTTTATTTAAAACAAACAGTATTAATAGATGTATTTCCTGTCATTCCAAATTAATGATATTTATAAATATAAACAATACATTTATTTTTAAATTTTTTTTTATTTCTAAGTATTGTAATATAGGATTTCTAAATTCATTAATATTTTAATGTAGCCTTTAGAATAAAATATATATTAATATAGTGAGATATATATATAAAATTAAATAACATTTCTGAATAAATCGAGATTCGCAGAAGGGGGGGAGTAAAGTGGGACAAAATACTTGAGGGGTCGATCTGTGAACGAAATTTATATTATTTATCAAACAATAAATAATAAATTTTCTAATTTTATTGGTCTTAAGTGTTAATTAAAATTTATATTTATATTTATCAAATAATAAATAATATAAATTCATAAGTTAAATAGTGTTAAGTGAAAAATAAAAATTAAGACAAGATATCAAGTTATTTGGATTGGTGTTGTGGCGGACATGTGTATAGGGTAAGGTGGAAGTCGGATGTTAGGAAAGGGCTAGAAATAAAAGCCGATGAGTCGGAGTCATAACTCATTTATTGAATTCACCGTTTACACCATATACATATGCTCCATCATGTTGTTGCCGTCATGGGCTGGCGCACGTTGGCGCGGCGCCATCTTCTTGTGGTGTGCGGCACCACAGTACTCCCCCTCCTGCGTTCTAGCGATACAACCCCCGTGGTAGCGGTCATGACCGCGATGGCGTCCGGACGGTGGCGCCGACCGAGGCACGTTGTCGATGCGATGACACCGGGCGCTCGTGGTCGTGGCGATGATGACATCTCGGACAGTGGCGGCGACCGCAGCACGTGTTGCCGCTCGGGAGACGATGGCGCTGATGGAAGTGACGGCAGTGATGGCCAACATGTACGGTCTAGGTATTGACGACCGGTATGATGGCGATAATGTCCGAGGCGACTGCGATGACGGCGACGACCTCAGCGGCAGCCGTGGCGATGCAGAACCGGAGGCAGCCATGGCGATGCAGAACCGGAGGCAGCCCTGGCGATGTGGGTCCGGAGGCAGCCGTGGCGATGTAGATCCGGAGGCAGCCGTGGCGATGTAGGTCCGGAGGCAGCCGTGGCGATGTAGGTCCGGAGGCAGCCGTGGCGATGTAGCTGGAGGCGGCGCCGTCGTGCCATGGATGGAAACGGCTAGGAAGCCGGGACAGGATTGCGATATTTGCTGGAGACACCCCCAGGGTTTATTAAACCGGTTCCAGCAAATATCACGTCGGGGTCACCAGTGTGGCGGACATGTGTATAGGGTAAGGTGGAAGTCGGATGTTAGGAAAGGGCTAGAAATAAAAGCCGATGAGTCGGAGTCATAACTCATTTATTGAATTCACCGTTTACACCATATACATATGCTCCATCATGTTGTTGCCGTCATGGGCTGGCGCACGTTGGCGCGGCGCCATCTTCTTGTGGTGTGCGGCACCACAGTGTCATTAATGAATAAGTTATTTTTATATAATTTAAACTATTGTGTATTATATTAATAGTAAATATGTATAGTTATAAATTTTAGTAGTATATTAGATAAAAAATTATTTGTATATATAAACTATATTCAATTAAGTGTAACATTTTAGTTATAAGGATTACAAACAAAATTCTAAATCAATTTAATTTTTTTACTATAATTTTTATATTAAAATTAATTAATAATTCTTATTTAATCATATTTTATTAATATTTGTCTTAAATAAATAATTGGTTATGATATTATTTGTAGAGCAATGTAAAGAAGGTGCTCGTTGTAAACCCTATTGTTCCTGTGGAGACAATTGTGGATGTGGCTGCCGAGGAGGTAATTAATGAATCATTTCTTATTTTAATATTAAATTATTATTCTTAAACAAAATTTATTTTTAGCTCGTGATGAGGAAAAGTGCCCTAAGCCATCTGAGAAGGCTTGAATATCCATATTCAAAGCCGAATTATAATATTTAATTATTGACTTAATTTATAACATGGCTCTAACATAAAGAATAAATAATAATTTAATCAAATTTTTTCTTTTTATTTATTATATAAAATGTTTTTAGGGTCTTTTTTTATTTCTTCTAATATTAAATGAATAAAACAAATTGATTCTTAACATTATATTTATTTATTTCTATTTTTATATATGAACTAGAAATTTCATTAATTCAATGAAAACTATGAATATATATATTATTAAATATTTCAACATTATATTACATTTATATTACTACGATAATATGATTATTATCTATATCTTTTTTATCTTATAGATATTCTTTATTTGTATTATATATATATATTGAGTTTTTTTAAATATATTAATAGAAATTTCAATATAAATCAAATCATTTCTGTATAATTCAATAATTCATTTGAGAAAAAATTAGGAATTTGTGAATTAAAACAAGGTTTGACTTACTATTTAATTTATTTCTATTTAATATTTGTTTTGTAAATTTGAAAATTCTTTGCGCAAGATAAGATAATGTTATCTAAATATTTTATATTTGTGTAATAATTTTATAGTAAACGCGGGCGCGCGCGAACAAGCTATTGGTAATTTCTTTTGAAAAGAAGAATATATATATATATATATTATATAACAGTGGTGGTCACACTTGGTGATACTTAGAGCCATATTGAAAAATCGAAAATGTTCAAGAGCCCCATCGGAAAAAAATTTTACTTTTGGGAAGGGGGTTCGTAGTCACTTAGCAAAAATTACGAATACGTGAGCGATTAAGATACCTAATTATATTAATAATAAGTCTTACGCCCCGCATGCAAAAGTTCTGTTGTTGCTATTGTAATAAAGTAGACAGAGTTGGGATAGGTCGGATACATTTTACGACAAAGTTTTTAAAACTTGCAAAAATAACTAAATTTTAAATTAAATTTAAATAATTATATGTAAATAAATATGTGTCATGACGTAGCCTTATTCCAGTTTAATATATGTAAATTCTAAATTATGATAACTTTAAACTTTTTAATTGAGCTACAATAAACTCAAAAAGAGCCACGGTTTGGCCACCTTTGTTATATAATAATAATAAAATTAAATACCCTTAAAAATTGATTTAAAACAATTAGGTGCTATTTGAAATTTTATATTTTAAATAGAAAATTTTAAATTGACCTAAATAATAGAGAATAAATATTATGGGAAGAGGAAAAATTAAACTAAATTTGAGAGGAAATATGTAGTTTATTTTATATTTTAGAATACTATTGAGTATCAATAGAAAATATATTTTGATTTAAATGCGTTTTTAAACAATATTTTGGATACAAATTAATTATATTCTTTCAAATTTTTTCAAAGACCATATTTGAACTGATTCTAGGACAAGGTGTTTTCCTTGTGTAAATTATAAAGATATCATTTGAAATTTTTGGTCCATTTAGATTTTATCCGATCATGATGATAATCTTATGTCTAATTATATTTCTTTATATTTTATTAATTATTATTAATTAAATAGATGTATCTATAATTAAAAAATAAAGTTTGAATATAATATGAAAATAAAATTGTAAGTTTATTAACCAAGAGAATAGTAAAGGAAATTTTTATTTTAGAAAATATAGTATTTGCAATTAAATTTCTCAAAGACTAAAATCAGAATAAGTCAGATTATAAAAAAGAACATAGGTTCTTTTATATAGTAAATAAGAGTCAATAAAACTTATTTTTTAAATTTTATTTTTATATCTTTGTTTAAAGATATTTATAGAAATCTATATAATGATCTAATATTTTATTTTTCCATTAGTGCGTTTTTTTAAAATATTTTGGTCAGAATTTGTGTCCTCAATTTTTATTTATTTGACAAAAGCCTATCTTAAAGATTTTCTTTTTTTAAAAACATAAACAATTTAATATTAATAATAATAAGGCATATTTGAATCGATTTTTCTGTACAAATAAGATTTCAAACATGTATATTTATATTTAGAAAAAAAAATTTTTAATAGAAAATAAAATTATGATTATATATTTAAATCATAATTAAAATATAATAATTAATATAATTTATAGATATTTAAATATATATTTTTGTCTTAATTTTATAATAACCATTCTTTCAAATGAGTTATATTGTTATTATTTTTTTTAAATACACCCATGTTCTCTGATAAATATTTTTTTGATATATTTATTTATATAATTATATAAATGACTATATAAATACTCTGATATAAATAAAACAAGCTATAATACAACACGTATATACAAGATGGTCTGAGTTAATTGTTTAATGAAGAAAAAAAATCTATTCTCTTATTATATTATATTTTTAGGAACACCGCAACGTTTAAGCTTTAAATTTAACGAATAATATGATTAGAGATAATTCACGGAGTTTCTATTGATTCTAAGCGTTGTCGTCTCATTTCCTTGAAACAGGGACGACATACAGGCACTGCTCGCTGGGTGAGGTGACCGGGCAGAGAGGCGTGTTTATCTATACATCGGGTACAGAAAACATCACCACATCGCCAACAATGATATTTTCGACTAAAATGATCGAAGGGAGTCGAACAGCTGCATTCTCGAACATTTCTTAAAGAAGTCCAATCAAGTGCCACTGATGCTATTTCAGTTGTGAGTTGTTCCACTGTAAGCTGAGGTCCTGGGACAATGTTCGATTCGGAGGTATTACTATCAAGTTTATCATTATCACAACCAATATCGCCACCTCCGGTTTCATAGGTTAATCGATTGTCTACCAAACGAACGGCTTCTACGAGTCCATCAAGGGGATCTGTTAATTTGGTTCTTGAAGCAAGTTGATCTTTTAATGTGTTAATTCGCTAAAAAAAATAAATATTTATTTTGGTGAATTTTAAGAAAAAAAATATTAATAAGATTATATTTTCTTTAAAAATGTTTGTAATTTAATTGGGATTACTATTACTACATTTATTCATGTTTTTTAATATTAATATTATTCAAAATTTTTTAATTTGATGAATATATCTAATGAATTATGCATGTCTTCTATTATATGATAAAGAATAATAATAATAAAAAATAAATTATAATAAATATTAATAAAAATAATTTTGATATATCGTTTGAATTCTATAAAAATGTACTAATTCCGGAAGAATAATATGATTTAATACAGCGGTTGCCAAAGTGGTGGTCCGCGAGAAAATTTCGCTGGTCCGCAGGAAAATATGTGGAATATACTTACTCATCATGTTAAGTTATGTTTTAAGATGCATTAAAACATGATTCAATTCATAACAATACGTGATAAGTTATAAAAACTCAATGTTTATGTGTTCTTTGATCACAATTTTTATTTATAAATATATTTAACACTTAAAAAATCCTATTAGTGGTCCGCGGGATTTAAATTATGAATTAACTGGTCCGTGAGGTCAAATAGTTTGGCAACCTCTGATTTAATAAATATTTAAAAAAATTCAATTTATTTGTTTTATTTAATTCTTATTTATTTAAAAATTGAATACTTTTATATTTATATAACATTATAGATATTGTTTTATAAATGTAGCAATATAAATGTGTTAGAATGAAATTAAATTATAATTAATGAAATAAATACCTTTGTAAGTAATTTAATATGGTCCTCGAGGGAAGCGCTATGATCACATGTTGCTAGAAGTAAATCGCCAAGAGGTTCTCTTGGATGAACACCTGATTCAAAACGACAATACATTCCACGCCAAAAAGGTATCGATTGTGGTGCTAAACTTGGAGTTAATAATCCTTCCCACGATTTGTAAAGAGGATTAAGATATTCGTTCATGTGATTGGCCATAAAACCCCAAAGAGAAAATGTGCGTTCAAATAATCTTAAGTCAATACGATCTTTTTCACAATTACCAACAAAAGTACCAAATTGACATGCATGAACATGGTCATGTAAGGTAAGTAAAAAACGTTCATTAAATTGGAACGCTGAAGGAAATTGTCGAGTTAACTGCCAAACACATTCGATAAATTGAGTAAATATAGGTGAGATTTCTTTATTTCCATCCCCGCCAATATGTCCGCATCTTTCACTAAATTTATGCCCAAAAGCAAGCCAATCCTTTTCAATTAGAGCCTAGAAAAAATATTTTTTTAATCATTTAAGTAAAATGAAACAAATAATATAATTCTTAGAAATGATAAATACAAAAATTCCTAAAAAAATTAATATAATAAATAATAATAAAGAACTATTCTTAAATTCTCTAAATTTAAATTTGTTTATTTTATTATAATGTAATGAACACAAGTTAAAATGTTTGTTTAATTCTAATTAATCACTTAGGCCTTTTATATAAACGAGTTTTAAACTATGAAAAGTTTGATGAGAAGAAAAACGGATTTCGAAATTTTTTAGCTAACTTTCTATTATTTACAAGAGTATTAATTGAACCATTCAATTTATCTCTATAAATCTGGCCCATAACTCATTTTCAATCTCTAATATTACTTTTATATTAGTCAATTAACGGTCATTACACATATTGCATCTTATTATATTTTAATTATCAAATTTGTTTTTATATGAAAAGAGAAAGTTTTAATTTTTAAAGTAAAATTTTCAAAAATATTAAATTGTTATAAAATAGGAATTTTTGTATTACAAGATTAATTTATAAAATAATTACAATACCTGAAAGCCTTGTATTGTTCTATAATAGGAATCTAAAAGAAGGCCAGCAATAGAACAAACTTGTGCAGTACGATCCCACCCGTCTGAACAATGAACTACAACACTAACACCTTGGTGTATAGATAAGGCAATAGACCAACTTGTTTCGAGAATAGCTCGAATATGTCTTAGCCATCCACTGGCTTCTAAACCGGAAAGAAAAGCAGACATGGTAGGTGTCTTAAGTTCGCAAGCTAAAAAAAAAGTTGAATTAATAATTAATTAGATAATAAATTTATATAAAAATAATTATATTAATGTTATATTACTTTCAATAAGTTTTGATAAACTAGTTCTCATTACATGAATATTTTCTATTCCTAAAAAATTAAATTTAATATTTTCATAAAAATTTTCATTCTCATAGCCTTTGCCAGCTGCACGATTTGCCATAGCGTTTATCTAGAAGATAAATTATTATGAAGAATGTAATAACAAACCAATTATATTTACAAATACTTACTCTTGGTCTTGTATCTACAACTAACATATATGATGAATTTGGATTAGTTCGAAGAATACAATTGAGCATTTTTTCATCTTCTTCACATCGAGCACTAAATCCTGATAGGGGTTGACTACATCTACATATAGAAGCCTGAAATAGAAAGTACAAAATAATCAATCAAAAATGTATTCTTTTCATTTTTTTATAGCATGTCCATGAATTAAATGATTTAAAAAATACCTTATTTTCATGAAGATAAGTTAAAACTGGTAATCGACCTTTACTACGAAATCTAGAACTACCAAGTAATATTGAAGTAGAAGCTTTTGCAGGCACATATAATGATTTTGGGTAAGTATCACATAACTAAAAATTTAAAATAATGAAAAATGTTAAAACATTGTTAAAAATCTTTCAATATTTATTTTATTTCTATAATATTATAATAATTGCAAATTTTTGATATTGTTCTGACGTTGTTCAATATTAAAATGTAAACTATAATACATGTATAAAATTTGCATCTAGATTAATAATTACAATTAATTATAGTAAATTAAAATATTTTTTAACCTCATAATCTTTGTTAAGTAGAGTGAGGCTCCATTGGTCATTTGGTATTCTCATTCGCTGATATTCTGATTGAAGATCAAAAAAATTCCAACCAGCATTTTTTGGAATATCCTCTGTACTTGCAGTATAATGAAAGCAATATAAATCTATTATATGAACTGAAAAATAAATTATAAAATATTATTTAAAATAAAATAACTAATTAAAGTAAGAAATTGGGATTAACCATTTAGAAGAATGCCAGATTGTGTATTCATATGCATTTTGTCAATAAATAGATAGACTACTAGATAAGAAATGAATAAATAATCTATTGCTATTGGAGTGGTTGTAAAGGGTAATTTTTTGGAGTTAAATCTCAAATAAATAAATATTCAAGCTAAAGCCCAATGATTTAATTTTGAGATATTATACGAGTAAATCCGTTTTTAGTATTCTTGTATGGTTTCTTTTATTTTTAATTTTGCATTTTGCATTTGATACTCTCTTTGTTTATAAAGTAAAATTTGAAAAAGTAGAGGTATGGACATTTTTAATTCTAAATTGATTCTTTTAAAAGACAATAAAAATTATTTTTATTGGTAAATTAATAAATAAATCCAATCCAATTGAAAATTAAACATAAGTCAAGCGTCTCAAGAATTGATTTTAAATAAAAAATAATTATTTACAGGAAGGTTATTGATTAATTATTAATATAAGAAAATGTTAGAACAAATAAATTATTATAAAAATTTAAGTTGCTAATGGTGCCAAATATTGACAGAACACCCCAAAGAAAAATTTAATTGGAACTTATTTTTACAAATTTTTTATAACGTATTATTAAAGTTGTTTTAAAAAATTGACTAACCAGGTTGAGAAAGTTGTAATAATGTAGTATAGATTTCATGACAATCTCTCTCTTTTGGAATGATAAATGTAACAGAGAGAAATGTTTTACACCGTATTTGAAGAGGTGAACCTGCTGTAGTTAAAGGCAATTTATCTACCGTTGCAATATGCATATGTAAAATCTGAAATAAAAAAAAAATATTTTTCTAAGAAATAATTAAATATTTATTGTAATTAAAAATTGATTAAAGAATTATAGAAAATAAAAAGATATTCAAAAGTGAATATTTATAATATTTTCCTGATCAAATTATTATTTTATTTATAAAAAAAAAATTTTAAATTCAAACGAATAAATCCATAAAAACTATTTAATTTGACTAAATATATTTTTATAAATTGATTAAAAAAAAAGGGGAAAAAATACAAACCCATGTTTCTTTTTTTCCTTCCGGGTCAACGAATATTAAATGAGTCGTAGTCAAATAAAGAGTTCCAATTGATGGTTTACGTGAATTATATCGATCAAGCATACGAACTCCTTCAACCTACAACAAAAGGTGAATTAGAAAGAGTTTAATTTTTCACTAAATAACAACAATAAAGACAAAGCACGGACTAATAAATTAGATCAAAAAATTGTATATGTGAATTGCAACATTATTATTTTAACTAATTAAACGAGTTTGTCTTTGTTTAAAAATTTAATAGATTACATGAAACTTATATGAAAAAAAACTAAAAGTAAAAAAAAGGAAATGATATTTGTAAAATTATTTTAAAAAATATTTTTGTGATTTGTGGAAATATGGAAATGATTAGAATATCAACCTGCGACATTAAACAAAGAATTAATTTAATTAAAATAACCAAATAATCATATAAATGGAAAAATAATTACATAAGTATAATGTGTAGTCAAACACATATATAATTAATGTAAATATTATATCAAAGTAGAAAAAAAACCTGAATATTTTCTTTATTAAATTTCAGAATCGGGAGTCATTTACTGAAAAGACCTTAAGCACATACTTTGTATAATTTGACTAGTGAGATGGAATGAGAGGTCCTAAACATTCAATAGGACATTCATCTTTTAAAAAAGAAATGAAAATTAAAAGAAAAATGAAAGAGAAATGGGAAATGTAGACAACACACATTCTATGTTAATTTAAATAAATATATATTTATAATAAATTTAAGAAATTATAAATAAAAAAATAAAAATTAACTTATAATTATTTTAAATAAGTTGACCTGTGGCCAGGTCCGAACCGACCGACGGTTTGAAGTAAATTAATTTCCAGCTACAGAAACAATTTCAAATAATTTTAATATATCTAAAAACAGATAAATATTAAATATAAACATTTTTAATTTTATTTTATTTATAATATATATGCAAGACCAGGCTGTGTCGTCATGAATGGCTGGATGACGTCATATAATTTTAAATCAAGAAAAAACTAATAAATATGATTTTTCCCGAGGATAAAACCAATACATTCGTGGTGATATGTAAAAAAATCTCCTTATGTGAAATTTGGTGCGAAAATAACCCTTCCCTTCTTATCGTCGATCGCTAATACTACCACTTCCGGTTTCCAGATTTGCACCAAAAGTTGATCAATTCATCCTACTGATGCATTAAGTAAATATACCAAATTTCATCAAAATCCGTTAAGCCGTTCAGGCTGTACACATCTATACGGACGGACAGACATCATGCTAAAAATACTTTTTTCTGTTAAGAAAATGCATGATTCGTGGAGATATGTAAAAATCTCCACATGTGAAATTTGGTGTGACAATACCTCCCTTACTATCGTCGGTCGGTAAAAATAAGAATGATTTCAAAGAATAGGAGAAAATTAATAAATTTAATTAATATTTACCCATTTTCTAGAATTGAGAATATACGCTCAAAAAATTAAAAAAATAAAAAACTCAAGCCAAAATATCAATAATAAAATATCTATCTACAAATACAATATATATGTACAGCAACGGAAAAAAGTAAACGTCAGCGTGACGGCGCTGTTGTCGGGCAATCAACTGATTGAGATGATGCATTGTCCGATATTAGCGCCACCCTGACATTTACTTTTTTCCATCTCTATACATATATTTTTTTAGATATATACTTGTTCAATATGTGTAAATGATCAATATATAATACGGTTTAGAGAGGGGATTGTGGGTTGTCTGTAGTGGATGTTTTGCTAGATGCGGCCGAGTGAAATAAAATAATGGTAATCAATTTCCAATTGTAAACAGGGCCGCCCTAACCACAGGGCTAATTGGGCTAGAGCCCTAGGGCGCAAACCTTCTGGGGGCGGCATTTTTTATTGGTTTATATATTTTTACTAACCATTCTGTGTAATTTCTTATGAAAAGGGGCGCAAAATTTTAGGAGCCCACGGGCGCCGAAAATCTTAGGACGGCCCTGATTGTAAACCAATGTTTGTTGACAAGGTTGTTAAAATAAATGACTTTTCAAAATAGTATCATAATTTGGTGTTAAATACAAAAGGGTTTAAATAATAATATTTTTCCAAAACTCTTTATAGTCAATCACTTACTTAATGGGATCTAAGGGGGTCTAAGAGGAAGGACCAACAGTTTAAAATCTCTTACAATTTTGTTTGGAATCCTCAACACAGAATTATGACACTTGGGAAGGCCTTCAAGAAGAACAAAACAGGCCAGTGTCTTGTATGAGACTCAGGTCCCTATATTATTCAAGAACCTAGACAGCTTAAGGACCAATTCCAAGCAAAGGGACAGTTTCTTAAATTCATAAATTCGCTCAATATAATATATAATTGTCAATTATATATTTAAAACGAAACCAATAGATCTTCCTGGTATATATAATAAAGATCTTTTCTCTATATATCTGCTCAAACCACTATCTACTATTTTTTTCAACAGGGTCGACCAACTTCCAGAAGATATGTGGATGCAAGACTAGAAACTATAAAACAAAAAATAAGATCAGATATTGCTAATAAGACCCTGAAACGCCTTCGACAATACTTCAAGATTCGAACCGAATCGAAAGTTGTTAATATATCTATCTATTGAGCTTCTTGGCCATATCTCCAGTGAACTTACTACGTCAAAGTCAGATTGACTAAAATATAAAAAGAATTGTAAGATGGATATCTTGAAATCTTAATCTCCACAATAAAACTTTGGAGATTTTTGATCAGAATTTTCTTGATCTGTTCGATAGTAATTGAGCTTGAAAATCTAAAAACGAAGTCCTTTTCTTTGCTGAAACAAAATCATTACGATAACTAACTCTCAACATCTTGTTTAACTTCCTTGAAAGGAGAATCCTAAATTTAATCATTTCAGCAGACTACAAGATTAATAAAAGATTTTGTCCCAACTCCTCGTCTCCTAGAGATGACTTCCACCCACTGATGCACACCTATTCCAAGTGGATTACAACTCATTGGGACCACTATATGAATTTCGACACATAACAAGATGTCTTAATGACAGGAGAAGCAAAGTAACACTTTTCTTTTTGCTGTCCTTTACCATCCTTTCTTATTATTGGCATCATCAGCTACAGAGGATTTACCTCCTAGATTTACATCATGCAGAGCATTCTTAACAAGATTGAATATGGCTTTTATAATAATAATAACAGCACTATTATATTATAAACGAATATTAATTTTTAAAATCTTATTGAGTGGTTGCTGCGGCCAAAAATCTTCAAGAACGGTCATAGAGATAGGTAAACCGGGAATTGATGAGTTGAAAACACTTAATGTTGCGATCGAGAACTTTTGAATTTAATAGCACCTAAGAAAAAGATAGTAGACATGTTTCAAAAGATTGTACAGAATGTTTAACCAAGAAAATAGCCCACTTCAAACTTATCTTCTTTTATTATAAATACTATTATACTATATTATCTATATATTATTTTATTTTATAATAACAATAAATATTTTTCAGATTTCGATTTTTGTCATTTGACCATTTGAATTATACTTTTTACAGATTTTTATTGATTAATTTTAAATATGTTGGGTTTAAAATTCAAATCTGATGATTCAGTTGTTGAAATTGTAGATTAATTTTAATTTTAATTCTTTTAATGACTCCCAGGTTTATGTCCATTTTAACCAGTTCACACGTTTATATGAGAATCTATCAAATTAAATTTTAATATTATAAAATTTCGTCAACTAGATTAGGTTTGAATCATCGAACTATACCACCACCACTGAGCTACTGATTTCATAAATTTTAATTTTAATTGTATGTATATTTTTTTAATGAATTAATATTTAGATTATATTAAAAATATTCTATTTACTTATTTTATTTTATTTTTTTTATTTATAATAGATAAATTTAATAAATTTTAGTTGCAGAATATAAAGAAAATATTAGGAAAATAAAAATAGAAGTATACTCTTATTTTTTACTAAAATGAGAAGTTAATAGTGTTCCATAATTCTCCAAAAATTTATTTAATAAAATCTCCATCAAAGAAGAAAATGTTCGAGCTATTAGGTCTCTTTTAAAATGTTAATCTTTATACTCGTATATGAGAGAGAGAGAGAGATAGTGAGTTTCCTCGAGTAGCTAGATTATATATTTATAAGCTTTAAAAAAAATCCTTTGATGAGACTTTTTCAGGTGAGATAGACCTCTCAAATGATGATGATGATGAGCAGCTCCATCATAATTTAAAAGCAATCTTATAAATGGTAATGTTTTGGATAAGATAAATGGATTGCAGATTTGGACTACCCATATGAGCAGAGGTTGCCAAAGTGGTGGTCCGTGGACCACTAGTGGTCCGCGAGAAAATTTCGCTGGTCCGCAGAAAAATGTGGAATATACTTACTCATCATGTTAAGTTATGTTTTAAGATACATTAAAACATGATTCAATTCATAACAATACGTGATAATAGTTTCATTTTATTAACTAGGTACATTTTATGTGTTCTTTGATTACAATTTTTATTTATAAATATATTTAACACTTAAAAAATCCTATTAGTGGTCCGCGGGATTTAAATTATGAATTAACTGGTCCGTGGTGTCAAAAAGTTTGGCGACCGCTGCATATGAGAGATTGAAAAAATAATAAATATTATTTACGTTATTCGTACATCTGTTAAAGAAAAATTAATACAAATGCTAATACTAATATTTAGGAATTCGTTTTAAATTGTATAAAAGATATAGTTTGTTACATTAACAAACAATTTCTATATCGAGAGACTATTTAACTAACTATGAGAGGTTCTCTAAATTTCAACTTACCTTTTTAATTTTATTATTAGTATTTTTTTAATAATTTTAACGATATGATATTCCATAAAATAGTTTCTTGATTTAAAAGCTGTTTGTTAATGTAATAGAATTTCTATTAATAGGTTTCGAGATAGTAAAATTGAAAAACTTAAATTTAACTCTAAATATCTATCTATCTCTGTGGCTCTACAGAACTCGAAAGTTCTTGGCCGCAGCAACCTCATTTCTCCAAGTGTCCCTATTCTGAGTCACAACCATCCAACCCCTACCCTCTCCGATCTCTCTCACGTCCCTTCCTACATTGTCCATCCACCGCGTCCTTGGTCTTCAAGGCAGACGTTTCCCAATCGGTCTCCCTACCTATATATTTTTTGCCATTCTTTCCTCTCCAATTCTAACCACGTGCCCTATCCTTAAATTGAACACTCTTAATTTTAACTAAACGCAATCAATTAAATAAAATAAGTAATTTCAATTCTGTAAATTTTAAGTATTCTTTTATAAAAGACAACAATCAATTTCTGAAAATTTAGTTTTACTACAGAGAAATTTAAAATAATTTTCCATTTATTAATATCTAAAAATTGAATTTTGTATAGAACACATCACTTTCAAATATTTAAGATATAAGTTCTAATTATTAAAAATTATACATAATTAAATAAATAAATTTATAATTAATCCATTAAAGAGCGTATTTAAATTTCTTTTGAATTCCTTTATGTAGAGTTATAATATTGAGATTTATTATATTTGAGTTTAAAAGAAATTAAATGAAATCAAATGAAAATGAAAATAATCCTAAAATTAGAAAATATTGATTTTAGTTAGATTTTTTTAGTTCTAATTATTAAAAATTATACATAATTAAATAAATAAATTTATAATTAATCCATTAAAGAGCGTATTTAAATTTCTTTTGAATTCCTTTATGTAGAGTTATAATATTGAGATTTATTATATTTGAGTTTAAAAGAAATTAAATGAAATCAAATGAAAATGAAAATAATCCTAAAATTAGAAAATATTGATTTTAGTTAGATCATTTATTTTCTTATAATATAAAATCAATCTTAGACAAAAATACTCAATAGGAAATGCGGATGTTTATGATATTATAAGAGGATTATTGATTTTTAAAGATGTTTAGGTTGAAGTTTTTTAAAATTTCCATGATTTAGAATTTATTATTAAATAATACCAGAAGAGGAATAATTTCAAATTTTTATAATTATTCATAGTATTTATTTAATATATATGAATGGAAAATAATAATAAAAAACTTTATAATAATTTAGGTATAATAATAATCTAAAAAAATAAAGATTTTATATTTATTTTAAATATTTAAGAATTTGAATTATATTATGAATCTATAATAAGTATATGTAAATTGATATATTCTCTAAAAATATTTTTTTTATCTATAGCATTTTTATTCAATTTAATTTTATTGGAGAATTATTTTATTAGATTTTCTATAATATTCCATCTATTGAAATTTAATTACTAACTCTTAGTTATGTAAATTGAAAGATAGATATTTGAGAACAATTTTATGAAGAAAGTTGGAAGTTCCACTTTCGACATCTTTAAATAAAATCTGATTTGCTATGAATATGGAATATTCGATTAACCCCTAAATTTATTCTGACTAATATATAATGATTAATTAATATTCCTGACATAGCATAGATATTGAAATTAAATTTCTATCAATATTATTATATATTATTTATTACTCGCAGCGATTTTCCACTCAAGTGGGGAGAGCATGACATTACATTCATTTAAAATAACTAATAATAAATAGAAAAATCAAATTTATTCAAATGAGTGATTAAAATTTAATTTTAACAAAAAAAAAATCACAATTTTATTAAATTTGAATTTAATTATTACAATTAGAATTATCATTTATTAGCTTATATAAATATAAAATTTCGACTTGTGATATTACTAGTCAATGGGAGAGTTTACTAATTGGGGTCGCAACCCAAAAGTTTAAGTAACTTTAGATTAAACCTGAGATACACTGGTATTAGATATGTAATTTATTAGAAATTATAATTTTAATTGATACAGAAAAGGATTTAACATTATTAATTAACAAAATTAATTATCAATTATATTAATTAAACGATGAATTAGCTATAGCATATAAGTCCACTTAATTTGACTTTCTAGTTTAATCTCTATAAACCGATTAATTAGCGACTAATTAGGAAAAAGCAAACAACAAATAACATGTATTATGAATTATAAATGAAACAAATATATTAATGATTTTCAATTTTTACCTGCCGACGATAGGAAGGTATTGTTTTCACACCAAATTTCAAATGTGGAGCTTTTTACATATCATAACACGAATCATGCATTTTGTTAACAAAAAAGTATTTTCAGCATGATGTCTGTCCGTCCGTCCGTCTGTCCATTGTGTGTCCGTATAGACGGATTTTGATAAAATTTGATTAATTTACTTAATGCATCAGTAACATGAATTCATCAATTTTTGGAAGGAAACAGGAAGTATTAATTTTATATTCATTGTCTAAAACTTTTCATTTAAAATATAATAGTAATTAATAATTAAGTAATTAAACTAAAAATAAAAACCAAGATAATATAATATACTAATTTTAATTAGAGTTTTAAAAATATTTTTTTTTTATATTTTATATAAGGTAATGGCACCTATAGATGACACTTTTGAATTTAAACTAAAAAAATAAGCAAATTTTAAAACATACGGGGATTTTTTTTTTAAATGATAGTTTTGTTTTTCCACCACCTGAGATATCCTACAACAGAGGTTCTTAAACTGTGGTCCGCGGACCCCTGGGGGTCCGCGAAGCCTTTACTGGGGGTCCGCAAAGCCATCGTACAGGTGCACGAGAAAATGATGAGTCAGTTAAAACTTTATTTAATATAAAAGGAGCGATAGCATGGCTTTGTGAGGAAACAGAGATCAAATACCCAAATTCAACGAAATGTGCAAGAAAATTATTGCTACCGTTTCCATCTTCATATTTAGCTGAATTTTCTAATAAAATCTGTTCTACAATATGCAAAAAAATCGTTATTCACCAATCACTGTTAGAAATATTCACCATATATCCTTGTTTTTATGAGATCTTAAGCCAGAAATTAGCTAATAAAATGACGTAAAGTACCTAAAGTTGGGATGGGGTCCGTCAAAAAGAATTTTCTCAAGTGGGGGTCCGCGGAGTACATAAGTTTAAGAACCTCTGTCCTACAACAATACAATTAGTCGCCCTATTTTTTTTCTTTTAACTTGAAAAGCAGACCGGATCGTCAACAATTGAATTTTTCAACAAATCTTAAAGAAAACCTTAAGGTAACTAAAGTTCTTAATTAGTATTTTATATTTTTATTTTCATATTTATCAAGAATTTAATAACTACATTATAAAATAGACTTAATATAGATATAAATCACTTCAATTTAAACACCTAATTTTTAAAAGTATCTTTTTTATCTATAGGTGCCCCTAAAAATTGTTTTTCCTATAGATGACAGCAATGTCACCTATAAGTAGGTTTTTAAAAAAATTGTCTATTATATTAATAGCTGTAAAGAGGAGATAATTTTATATAATTCAACTAAGTTTCATGTCTGAATAAAGGTGACACTGTTTTATCTTTAGGTTTATCATTGTCAGAAAATTTTTTTCTGTTCCAGAACTTCAAACACTATTTTTTTAAAAATTTTTTTAAATTACTCTGTTCTCAATGTATAATTAAAAATGCATAATTAAAAAAAAGATTTGTTTAAAATCATTTTTTATTTTATTATAATAATCAGCTAAAAATAAAATCAAACACAATAAATATATCTAAGGTATCATTATATGAAACCTGATTTTTTTATTATAACTAAAGTTAAAGCAGCAACAAGGTGTTGGAAAGATGTTTTACTTTGTAAATAAATAAGTTGAAGATAAAGAGAGCAAGCGAAGTGAAAAAAAGTAGATGTCATCTTTGGGTTCCATAATTGTCATCATTAGGTTCCACCAAAATTTTTGGTGTCATCTATAGGTGCCATTTGATTACTTTGAAAAAAAATTATATTTCCTATTAAACTCACATAAAAGTTTAAAATATTTATACTGGTGATAAAAGGTAAGATAACCAAAAGATTTTTTTTGTAAGACGTATAGTTTGTTTTATAAAAGAAAATAGTGGCAAGAGCGCTTAAAATGTCATCTATTGGTGCCATTACCTTATATCCTATAAAATCTATAATAATATTCGAGAAGAATTTAAAGCGATCGGGAAGCACCTGTTATCATGCAGTAAAGGGGCTTATCTCGTCAAAATTATTATCAAAGGGGATAAAAATTAAAATATATAAAACAATTATTTTGCCGATTGTATTATATGGGTGTGAGGCATGGTCTATGACCTTAGGAGATTAGAGTAGATTTAGAGTATTTGAGAATAAGATTCTGCGAAGCATTTATGTGCCAAAGAAAGATGAGGTCACCGGGGAATGGGTGAGACTGCATAAACTCTATACATCTCCAGATATAGTTAGAAATATAAAATCGAGAAGGCTGTGTGGCTAGAATGGGAGAGGAAAGAATGGCGAAAAATATATTTGGGGGGGGGGGGGGGAGACCGAGTGGGAAACGCCCGCTTGGAAGACCAAGGATGCGGTGGGTGGATAATGTAGGAAGGGACGTGAGAAGATGGGAGAGGATAGGAATTGGAGGGTTGTGGCTCAGAAGAACTTTTGAGTTCCGTAGAGCCACAGATAGATAGATAGATATAGATATGTTGTTATAGATGATGTTGTTAGGAAATTAATTTATTTCAAATCGTCGGTTGTTTCTGTACCTGACCACAGCTCATTTTATTAATAATAATTTAAAATTAATATTTATGGTAATTAATGCTTTAGATATAAAAACAAATGTGATTTTAAATATTCACCTTCATCGATAAGGGGGAGAGTAATTTAATTATATGAATTAAAAAAAAATTAATTAAACCATATAATTAATCCAAACATTACAATTCTCTAAATATATTTGATAAGTATAATTATTTTTCACAATTTTGTTTATTCTAAATATTTTATATCAAAGAATATAATATACAAATAATACGATAAATTGTTTAAATTTGCCAATGTTATATAAATATGTTCTCATCATATATGTATATATTATTATATATTTATTCCAATTCAATGATTTACAATTCTTTAATCTTTTAACTTATAGAAGAAAATGAAAAAATACTATTATTAAAAAGTTATTAATAAAATTTAAGAAAAAAAAAAATTAAATAAATAAATATTACTTTTTTACCGGGACACTGTCACGAAATATTAATTTTGTAAATCATACTGATAATGAAATATTTTCTACAAATGAACAAATTAATATGAATAATATTAAAATAAAAAGTAAATGAATGTTAAAATGAATATTTTATGAATTTTTAAAATTGAATGGATATTTAAAGAGAAGAGAATACAACAATCGATTTTTTAAAAAAATCGATGGTTATAGAAAATAACTAGAATAAAAAAAATTGATTTCAAATCAGTGAATTCAAATATAAAATGTGAAATATCTAAAAAAACTAAAATAAATATAAGTGAAGCAATTTTATTTGAACCATTAAAAAAATGAATAAAATATAAAAAGCCATGTACAAAAAAGCATTTTTTTTTAAAAAAAAAATTTGTTTAGGTTTAAAAGGAGAATTTCATTTCATTTTCATCAAATTTTGAAGGGTAATTTTTTATTAAAATAGCTAATGGCGAATAATTAATAGTTAAAAAGAGGCAAAAGCAAATGGAGAGAGCATCATACAGGCGCACCTTCCTTATCACTTTGATCCCCTGGAACAATTCAGTGGTTTGTGGTTGTTCCTGGAGAAGCCAGGACTTAACTCTGTCGTACATTGAAGGCGAGACAGCCAGACCAGCTGATCGTGCAAAAGGAATATCATCATCAGGTGAAAAGGCATCATCAATCATTTTTTGTCATTTATTGAAATTAAATCGCACAACCGAAATATTAGATAGATATTTTGTCATAATATCATTAAATGAGAAAAGTAAAATAGACAGGCATAATTAAAGGATTTACAAATATAATAAGAAAAATTTGAAAATTAATTTTGTTTAATTATTTATTTATATATTTCATATAATTTGTTTTTTTTTTTAAATGAATTTCATGCAGGAATAGATATATAGTGAATGTTTAATAAAAACGGAGCGCGAATAGATTGGATGCCTTTGAAGCGAATTCGTATTGACTGAGCTCGGATCGGGTGGGACGGGTGTTTCGGGTCACCCCCGACATCTGCCTATGGCTTCGTTGAGTCTGCGCGAAGATCTCTGTGGTTTCACGGAACCCAATCGTATGAGATGATCCCATTTATTCCAATTCATTCATTAACAATTCTTTAATCTTTTAACCTTAATTCATTAAAAAATAATTAGGGGAGAATTTAATTATTAAATCAAAAAGAAGGAAATGAAAGCTTATAAAATTTATATTATATTAAATAATATAATTATGAATAGATTCGAATAACTAATTAATTACAAATAATAAGATAAATAGAAGAATAAGAAGGACTAATAAATTAAATGGAAAGAGTTCTAGCTAGTTATTATTATTATAATAAGAAATAATTTTATTTAAATACTCCTTCTTTTTTGAAACGGCTCCATGGTATTCATAAGGGCAGCAAACTTGTGAACCCAGATTTAATTTGATTTCTCAGGTCTGATACGAGGTTCACACAACCTATGTGATCATAATTGAGCAGTCTCAAATCAAGAAAATCATTGAGGAGATCTGTTGTTTTGATCGAACAACACATCTACCCTGCTTAGACGGTAATTAGCTTGATAGGCGTAGTCCTTTTATAGAATGTCCAAAAGTCAGGAATTTTATAAGTTTTGAAAAAAGAAATCGCAATTGTTTTATTTAGATTAATCTTTGCATATCATTCAGGTTTAGAATTTTTAATAATTTACTTAATTTTATTTTTGAAGATAAACTCTCCCATAATGTTACCTGAAATGAATATTTTTTACATTGTACCGGTTAACTTTAACTAATATAAATTGTCTGAATAATTTTGAATAAAAGTTACAATTTGAAAATGTAGAAAAATTTAAATAATTGATTCTATAACCCCGGAGGATAATATTGGAAATTATTTCAATTAAGGTTACAATCTTGTAACGCTTGTTGTGTTGTGTGGTAAAGGTTGTGATTTTTAATTTTGTATATTGAAACATAGAGTGCGCCACTATTCAAATGTAAATCCAAAGTTATAGTGCGATATGTGTAATTTTGTAGCCACTATGAACTGCCAAAATTTTTCTTTTACTTAGAACACCAAAACATGCCACTGTCGTTTAATAGTGGTTAATTAATAAATACAAGATTCACTACCACTGTTTCGGTAGGCGGGACAAGTGGCTAGAATGTGTAAAAGAGACTGATGAGAAGTTTGTTTGTGAGAAGACTAAATGCTAATCAATCGGTTTGAAGACAATATAAAGGTGGAAGGAGTGAGGAAGAATAGAAATTGGATTAAGGTAGCTCACAAGATAAAGACCTTTAAGGGAGAAGAGTTGCTCCAGCTAACTTTGGAGTTTAATATCTCAAATAGATAAATAGTTTGAAATTTTGAATGTGATTTTAAGTAGATTTTACTTCCAAGTTTAAGGACTTAGGAAAAATACTATATACTATAATTCTACTATAATAAATAATTTCTATATACAATTTATGAATTTTTAATGGAATTATTATTATAATTTTATATAAATTTTAGAAGGTTGAAAAATGCGTAAATTTATTAAAGAACTCGTATATATAAATTCACACTTATTTATATTATTACAAAAATAGTTTATTGAAGCCAGGCGACCAGAAAGCGTGTACAGAATATAAAATATGGCTTGGGGTGCAGGGATAGTTCGAGGGCGCTGACTCATATATAAAACCTTTATCTTAATTAGGTTTTTAATCAAACATTTTTTGAAAATATATAAGAAAACATTTTTTAATTTATTCTCAAATATTAATTTTAATTATAATTTTAAGATAAAAATCAATTAGTTTTTTTTAATCCAATTTTAATATTTCGAATTAAAAATTCCAAAATATAGGAACTATATTAATTATTAAAAATAAAATATATAAATATTTAGATAGAATAATTATTGTTATTTATTTATATTAAATATAAATATTAATCTTTCTTTTAAGAATTCATATTTAAGTGTTCTTTGAAAAAATAGAATTTAACAACATATTTATCCTTAGGAAAGTCTGTGGCGATGATGACAACAATTAAAAATAAACAAGAATTTTTTCACAAACATTCATGGCGCCTTGAGCTCACACTAACACACATATAAATTATAATTATTAATAATAAATATATAAATTTAACTATATTAATTTAACCTGTGCACAGGAAATCATAACAACAAAAATAAGGTATATTAAATTAATTATATTTTATAAATATTGTAAAATTACACCACTTAATGTTAAATATATTGTTTAATTATAATTTCGTTTAATTTACTTTATTTATTATAAGACTCATAATTGGAGTTCCATAATTGGACTCCCATAATTGGTGACCTCGTTTATGAACACAATTATATTAAATTTAATAATTTAAAATCAGTATTATTATAATAAATTCACTAAGTTTAATTTAAATTTTTAATAACCTTATTTTTTTGTAAATTTTAATTTTTATTCATTCATTCATTATTCTTTATTAGTCATTTACCAATTGTTTCTTTTTATTTTATATTTATTGTTCTTATTGTGTATTATATTTAGTAGTATTTTCATTGTCTTTTTATTCATTTAGATAATTAAGTTTTTAATTTAAGATTAAGGGTAATTATCTTTAAATTGCAAATTCAACATGGACAATCAAATTGAAACAACTCCAACTGCTACTACAATTCAGCGCGTCGCTATTAAAATTCCCCCACTTTGGCGCAAAAATATTAAAATATGGAGAATGCAGGTAGAAGCACAATTTTCTAATTACTCCGTCACAACTGAGCTGACTAAATTTAATTATGTTTTGGCTTCGTTAGATTCAGATGTCGCTGAATTAGTTTCAGATTTTTTATCAAAAGAGCTCTCTAGTAAGCCATACACAGATCTAATGGACCGATTGCAAAGAGAATTTGAGGAATCCGAAGGTAGGAAAGTGACAAAATTATTAACAGAAATCGAGCTTGGCGACAAGCGACCCAGCCAATTACTGCGCGAAATGCGTGCACTTGCTGGTACCCAGGTCAACGATGATTTTTTAAGAACTATATTTTTACAAAGATTACCTGTAAATTTACGTTCAATACTAGCCTCAAGCAGCGATTCTCTCGACAGTATGGCCGTTATGGCAGACAGAATCCTAGATTATTCTTACTCTTCTTACTCTTCACCCCAAATATCCTCTATTCCCAATAGTTCTGATATTAGCTCTACTACTCACCCAAGTCATCCAACAGACAGATTATCACGCCTAGAATCTCAGATAAACGAACTATCTGCAGCTATTTCTCACTTAACAACCAGGCCTCGCTCAAAATCACGAACGCGTTCCTCTTCTAGAGGCAGGTACAATCCTAATGGTCCATTGTGCTGGTACCATCACACATTTCGAGAAAAGGCTAAGAAATGCAATAGTCCTTGCTCTTACGGTTCTAGATCGATACCGACGACGGAAAACTCATAGGCCACTCTCTTGAGGCGGCACAGGAAGTTGGCCATATTACCACTTGCCGCTTATACGTCAGAGATAACTCTACAAATGTTTCTTACCTAATAGATTCAGGCGCCGATATCTCCGTTATTCCACCCAACAATCAAGATAAAAAACATTTGGCAAAACGAACCTTATACGCAGCTAATGGCTCACCTATTCACACTTATGGCGAACGTCTTATTAATTTAGACATCGGTCTCAGGCGTTCTTTTTGTTGGCCATTTACAATTGCTGATGTCAAAGAACCAATTATTGGAGCCGATTTTCTGAATCGTTTTGGAATACTAGTTGACATTAAAAACAAATGTCTCATTGACAGAAATACTGCACTTTCAATTACAGCTATTGTAGCAAACGGTTCGTCTGAACCCAGTATTCTCTTATTAGACCCTTATGATAAATATTCTAAACTTCTTCAGCAATATCCCAACCTACTTCGCGATAACCCGGAGTTTTGTGCTACAGATATGGAATTCTTCCACACAATATCTACCACAGGACCTCCTGTAACTGCGAAGGCGAGACGACTTCCATCAAATAAATTAACTCAGGCTAAAACTGAATTCCAAAAGATGATTGATTTAGGGATATGCCGGCCATCCAAAAGTCCTTGGTCAAGCCCACTCCACATGGTTTCCAAAAAAGATGGTTCCTGGCGACCGTGTGGCGATTATAGGGCACTTAATGCTATCACAACACCCGACCGCTATCCCATTCCTCACTTACACGACTTCAATAGTCGCCTTGCTGGCACTACTATTTTCTCTAAGGTGGACTTGGTCCGAGCCTTTCACCACATACCAATCTTACCCGAACATATTCCCAAGACCGCAGTCATTACACCATTCGGTTTATATGAATTCATTAAGTTACCCTTTGGTCTGAGAAATGCCGCTCAGTCCTTTCAACGTTACATTGACTCTATATTAAGAGACTTAGATTTCGTCTTTTGTTACTTAGACGATATTCTTATAGCTTCGCAGAGTGAAGAACAACATATTCTTCATCTACATTCACTTTTTAATCGTCTTAATCAATGTAATATTAACATCAATTTATCAAAATGTCTCTTTGGTATTAATCAGATTAATTTTCTAGGGTACTCTATTACCGCTGATGGCATTAAACCCTTACCAGACCGTGTCAACTCAATTGTGTCCTTTAAACAACCTCAAACTATAGCTGAACTGCGTCGTTTTCTTGGATTAATCAATTTCTATAGACGCTCACTCCCTTCTACCGCTAGCACCCAGCAGTTATTATTTAATCTATGCAAAGAAGTGCGTAAAAACGACAAACGTCATGTTGAATGGAATTCTGAAGCATTGTGTGCCTTTGATTTACTCAAAAATCAAATCGCGAATGCTACTCTTTTAGCGCACCCTTCCAACGACTTACCTCTAGCACTCCTCGTTGATGCTTCCGATTTTGCTGTGGGATCTTCACTTAATCAAGTTCGTAATGGAAACTTTGAACCACTTGGTTTCTTTTCTAAAACCTTGAACACCACACAAAAAAGATATAGTACTTACGACCGGGAACTATTAGCTGCATATTTGTCTATAAAACATTTCCGATATCTTTTAGAAGGTCGTGAATTTACTCTATATACAGACCATAAGCCATTGACTTTCGCCTTTAAACAACGATTAGATAAAGCGTCGCCCAGGCAACTACGTCAATTAGATTTTATCGGACAATTCACAACCAACCTTCAGTATATACCAGGTAAACATAACATCCCAGCTGATTTTTGCTCCCGTCTTTCCTCAATCTCCATGCCGTCTGTTATATCGTTCGATGCCGTAGCTAAATTACAACTCAAAGATGATGAACTTATGAGGCTCAAGGGAAACGATAAGACATCGCTTCAATTTCAAACTATCGTTTTACCTTCACAAGCAGAGCTGATCGTAGACACCTCAACAGGCCGATTAAGACCCTATCTACCTCAAGAGTTTAGAAAACCAGCTTTTGTATCTCTTCATGACATGGCTCATCCCGGCATCAAAGCATCAATCAAACTTGTGCAAGAAAGATACGTGTGGCCTTCTCTTAAAAGAGATGTAGAACTTTGGGCTAAGACCTGTATACCGTGTCAAAAGTCAAAAGTTACGAGACACATCTCTAGTGCAATAGGCTCTTATGAACAAGTGCAGAACAGATTTTCACACCTTAATATTGACATCGTTGGACCGCTGCCACCTTCTGAAGGATTCTCTTATTTATTGACCATCATTGATCGGTTTACTAGCTGGACTGAAGCCATACCAATTAAAGATATCTCAGCAGACACCGTTGCCCGATCCCTTTTGTTCTCATGGATTGCCAGATTTGGTGTGCCTTTGAAGATAACAACTGATCGGGGCAAACAATTCGACTGCGCACTATTCAACCATCTCACCGCCTTTCTCGGAATACGACATATTAAAACCACGGCATATCACCCATCTGCCAATGGAAAAATCGAAAGGTGGCACCGTCAACTAAAGTCTTCGCTACGGGCTCAATTGTCAAATGATTGGGTCAACAAATTGCCTACAATCCTTTTAGGCTTGCGTTCACTATTCGCACCTCATCTCAACTCAACACCTGCAACCTTGGTCTATGGAGAACCATTACGATTACCTGCCGATTTCTTTGAGGACAGCACTCGATTGGTCGATTTACCTACATTAATCATTAAACTACAAGAACATGTTCGATCATTGAGACCAGTGACAGCAGCACATCACTCAGCCAAACAACCATTCGTTCACTCTGACATTCATCATACATCTCATGTTTTTGTGAGACAAGATGCTGTAAGAAAACCGTTGCAAGCCATCTACGAAGGTCCATACAAGGTAGTTTCAAGATCTCCTAAATTTTTTGAGATTGATATGCCTAAGGGTAAACAAACCATATCAATTGACAGGCTTAAGCCAGCTTATCTCTTGTCCAGTGATTCAGAGAACTCGTTACCAACCACTGTACAACCACATCAACAGCTTCCGGCCTCTCCAGAGTCAACCATCACACCTTCGACGCACAACCAACAGCAGCAGCAGCATCCAACAGCTTTACCAGCTCCTCCGCAACCTAAAGCGACTCGCTCAGGACGGACAGTTCATTTTCCATCTAAGTACCTTAGCGTTGTCACTGGGGAGGGAGTACTGTGGCGATGATGACAACAATTAAAAATAAACAAGAATTTTTTCACAAACATTCATGGCGCCTTGAGCTCACACTAACACACATATAAATTATAATTATTAATAATAAATATATAAATTTAACTATATTAATTTAACCTGTGCACAGGAAATCATAACAACAAAAATAAGGTATATTAAATTAATTATATTTTATAAATATTGTAAAATTACACCACTTAATGTTAAATATATTGTTTAATTATAATTTCGTTTAATTTACTTTATTTATTATAAGACTCATAATTGGAGTTCCATAATTGGACTCCCATAAGTCCTCTGAACTTCATTTTACATCCACATTATTAATATTATCATTTATCTTTCTTTAAAAGAGAATAATTTAGAAAATAATAAATATTTATTTTTTCTAATTCATAAATTAAACTATTCATTGAATCAAGAGAGAAAAAAAATACATTTTTCAATTATTAAAATTATATAATTTGTTTGCAATTATGGGAAAAAAATAAGAAAGTTGTATTCAGTTTGTCCAGATATGAGTTTTGGTTTCAATTATTTTTATAACTATAATAAATGCTATACATAGAGAAAAATATAATGGATAAACAAATAGTATTTTACATAGTTATTATTATATTTTTTAATGGAATCAGGATATAGGAAATAATTATATATTTATTGTTTGATAAATATATATGTAAAAAATAAATAAATAAAATAAATACTAAAATAATAAGACAATTCTATTTCAAATAATAATTAATTTAAAAAAATAAAAACTGACTTTAACATTCAGAGGGTGTATTTGAATAATTGGTTTAGCCAGTGTAATTTCCATTCATTGATCGGTATTTTTCCCAAACAAGATAATAATATTATCTATTAAAATTTATATACTCATGATTTTATCGATAAATTTCAATATCAATATTAAAGGAAAATGTTTTTATTTGTAAACTTATACAAATGTTGATTTGATATCTATAAATAACCACTTAAATTTAATATAGTCATATTAAAATTATGGTAGGGTTTTATTTAAAAAAAAATTATGTTGCAGATTGATGAAGCTTAATAAATGGAAATGAATAATTAAAATATTCTTGATTTTTTCAATTTTCTTCCTACAATATTAATTAACTTTATCTTTTTAATCTCTAATCTCTTTTATAACAATTAAAAAAATTTAATACAATGGTTTAGACATTGAATTTACTTTCAGTAATATCCACTCTTTCCTGTCTTCAATAAATTATACCTAGATTGTGGATTAAATTAATGACTCTTTTCAAGAGATAAATTAAATACTATCTACTAATTGGTATCTGGCGATATAGTTGTCATAAGAGAATTAATATACATTTTTCTAATATGAATAAATAAATAAATATATATCTATATATTTATATACTTTATACATATATATATATATATATATATATATATCTTTCAATCAAATAATAGAATAGTATGTCAAATAGATCGAAACTAATTGTAAGAGTACATTGTTCATATTAGTATGGACACTATTAAACAGCTGAAAAACGGGCTCTCAATCTAAAATATAAAAACTGTAAATGGTTGACTTATGTTTATATATAAAAATATATTGCCAAACTAATTAAAAAATAAATTAAAAGTTGTTTTAACTATTAAAAAAATAGAAATAATTTCAGGTAAGGAAAATAAATACTCTATGATCTATGTATTAAACCAACATATGGTATTTATTCAAATTTACATATTATTTAATAATCACTCACAAATAACACTCTTGTAAAAAATAATTTTTCGGGTTCTTTTCAAATAAGTGAAAACTATTGTCAAGTTAAATTGTTGTGTCCTATAAATGGAAAATTTTATTAATTATACATATTGAGATAAAGGTTATTTTCAATAAAAAAAACATTTGTTGTGTTTAATACAGGAATAATAATTGCGTCTGGTTCATATTTAAATAGTATTATATTATAAAAGAAAATATATAATTTGAAACGAGGTATATATTTAACAATGTTGAGTGAGCTATTAATATGTCTAAATCTATAGATAGAAATTAAAAATGGATTGAAATCATGATTCTAGGGGTAGGTGTTGCATACATAAAATGAAAATTTAAACAAAATAGAAAGATTTTAGTGAATTTTGCAAATTCAATGTACTATTTGTTTAATCATATTTTTATAAATTAAACGTTATCATTTAAAGAGAGCATTAAATAGGTTTATATTTAAAATAAATAAAATTCCAAATATTAAAGAGAAATGAATTTATTTATTTATGGAATTAAAAAACTACATAAATCATCTTAAATATAAAAAAATGACATTGATTTAAATCATGAATTTGTAAAAAATTTATTTATTTTAATTTTATCATAAATGGTTTTTTACTTACTTTTGGGGTCTTAATAAGCTCCATAATATTAAGAGATTTTTAACATATAAAATAAATTTATGTCATTGGTATTAATTTAAAATTTGACATAAGGCTTGATAACTAAATGCGGGGTGTTGCAGGTTGTCCATAGAAGTGAAAGCAAAGACTCTCCATTTCAATTTTCCATTTTTTATGAAAGATTAAATACTGGGAGCGCACCTTTTTAAAACCATAGACAAAAAGCGGTTTTTTAGTCAACCCATTAATTTTAAAATAAAATTATTTAAATTTCAGAATATGTTCTAAAAATTTTAACCATTCATTTTTAGATGAGTGTTTTTATCAAATCGTGTTACTTTATGTAAAAAATAAATTATTGACTACAGTGGCGTACCTAGGGGGGGGCGGTCCGCACCGGGCGGCACTTATCTTGGGGCGTCATTTTTTATATTTAGTTATAGTTGTAAAAAGCAACTTATTCATATCATATTTATTTTTTTTCTTTCTTGAATAATAAATGATTATTATGATTATTATAAGTTTACTATTTGATTTATATAAATTATGATTAACTATATGATTTCGAATATTATTCCTCGGTGTATATAAATGCATTTTAGTGTAAATTTTGAATTCTAATTCCAAGAACAGGATAATAATTTTATTTTATTGTATTCATTAAAATTCGTTGAATTCGTAAACGCATCTTTACGATTTTGTTCGGCAATTTTTCCTAACTAAAATTTTTTGATATCAGTTTATAAATGTCATTTCTTTTGAAAAGTTTATATGATTACTTTGAAGTGATATACCAATAATTTTTTAAATCATCGATTTTTCTTTTGAAAAGCAGGGCCGGCGGAAAAAATATAAATATAAATTTTGAGAGCATTAAACACGATTTTTCTAGTATGAAAGCTAGAAGAGTAAATATTATATAAATATGTTTACGAGTGCATACAAATATGTGTAAAAAAATTTACTCTGTGTATTAATTAATATTGATTAAATAACTTAATAATTTATTAATTAATGTATTAATTTATAAAAACCACTATTTGATTGACAAACAGAAATCCTTCAATAAATATATATCTAGATTTTTTTTTATTCATATATACTGAGAAAGAACAGGAGAGTGTAGTTTCCTCACAATCAAGAAACGTCTACTTTCAAATTATTTATATTTTATATCTAATTTACCCTAAAGTTCTTGGTTACAACAATCACATTTCTCTAACAATCTTTATCCTGAGGCGTGAGGCATCTTCGTCCGATTTCTTTCCATAACTAACTCCCATCTCCCTCGGATTTAATTTAATCTGTCAGTCCAATATGATTAATCATATATTATTTTTTAAAATATTTATTAAGTTTATATAAACTAAAAAATAAAATAATTCTTCTTCCTAGCATGGGTTTGCTTCACTGAATACCCTCCTCCATTTTTGCCGACTGTTTACAATCTCATAGAGTCCTGTACATTTGTGAGATGGGTACTCGAAAAAACCTTCAGTCGACTTGTAGCGGGAGTCTGAGGCCGGAATGAGATAAGATATTTGAAGGATTTTTAATATTGAATTGATTAGGATTTGGGATGCGACTTCCTCATTTGAAAGAGAGGAAAAGTCGTGGCTTGCGTGAGCAGGATTGCATTCCTGAAATGGACCAATCTCTATTGGGGTCACAGAGTGTCCACCCGCTACTCCTAAAAAATAAAATAATTAAATCAATAAAATGTTTCCTAGGTAACCATTAAACAAAATTAGCATAGATATATTATAAAAAACTAATTTAAAAATACAATTCGATCAATTTTGGAACAATTTCTCTTCAATATGCGGAGAAGTCTTATTAATCGCCGTCGTTTTTCTCTTGTAAAGTATAGGAATTTTTTAATTCAAATTCAAATTTACTAATTTAATTTAATGTTTTTAGCCTATTGAAGGTGCTGCTAAAAGACCAAAACATATATTTAGGGCATTGGTTAGAAAAGTAATATATAATTTACCATGGTTAACTGGCAAATCAAAGAAAAAAAATACAATCAATCCTGAGGTAATTATTTAATCAGATTGATGTTAATGATTTTTTTATATAATTATATATATTTGTTCATGAATAGTTAAGGAGTTTGCTTTTAAAAAGAGTTTCTGATCGTACTCCAGAAGAAATGGAAATTATCCACAAATTATTGGGAAATTATAAATATTTCCGAAAATATCCAGAAGTATGTTTATTTTTTAACAATAATTATATAATGCTTTATATGAATTTCTTTTTATTTTCAAACAAAAATTTAATATTCTTTTAATTCTAGTCAGTTCAAGAACAATTATCTTCTTGCTTGTATTATTGGTACGTTCCTGCAGGGAAAACCATCGTTCGTCAGGGAGATCCAGGATATGCATTATATTTTATATTTAGTGGAGAATGTACTATAGAAGTATTAAAAGAAGATCCTGATCTTATAGAAGAAATGATTCCAAATGAACTCATTCGTATTTCTTCTGGAGCAATGTTTGGTGAAGTTTCATTACTTCATAAAATTCCACGAACAGCCACTGTAACCAGCGAAAGTAAATTATCAAATAATTTTATCATAAAATTTTGTGTTGGTCATTTTTAATTAATTGTCTGTTGATCTGAAAAGATTAGTTACAATAAAGAATAAAAGAAAGAAAATTGAAAAAAAAAAAAATTTGTATAGATAAGTTATAATTGTTTTTTTTATCTTAAAATATCAATGAGTTATTTTTATCTATAAATAAGAAAATGATATAAAAAATTAAATAAATTATATTTGAAATAATTTAAGTTTTCATGGGTAATTCATATTCAATTTGGATTTGGATGAAGTAGAGAAGAAAAAGTTTATTATCCAGCTTCTCAAAATTTTTTAGTTTTATTTTATTTCAAAAAATCAAATTATTAAAAAAAAATGCATTTTATTACTAATTTTTTTAATTGGTCTATCAATGTTAAAGTGACTTTTTCTTCTCTTCTCTTTAAACTTTTAAGGCTGGGCCTTATTTATTAAATAAAAACGAATTTCTAATCTTAATGTTGTTTATTTTTAGGTGAAGTAGAATTATTGTTACTAAGAATTGACGATTTTGAATTAATTTTAAAAAAAAAATTAGAACAGGAATGGACACGTATCGGGGAAGGTTTAAAATTGTTTCCCTATTTTTCATCATGGACAGAAATTGATATAAGAGAATTCTGTATGCTATCAACAATTAAAGTATATAAACAATCTGAGATCATTTTGGGCTTGCAGCCCAATGATTACAATTACACATATTTTATTTTAAAAGGAAATTGTCAAGTAATTCAAAGTTTGCCACTAACTGTTACATATAATAAAGGAAAGCAAAGATTAAACGTTTTAGGAGATGAAAGTACGAATAAATATGTTGAAATTGTTTTTTTACAAGTTTGCATATTTCATAAAGGATCAACCATTAGTCTTGGTAAATCTAATTAAATAAAATAGAAAATTTTAGCGGTTTCAAGAAATTATCATATTCATTAAAAAATGTAGATTAATGTAAAATTAATGTATGAAACTAATGAAGAGTTACTAAGTCTCATTTAATAATTATTTCTTTATTTAATATTTATTAAGAGAGAAAAATCATTGGGTATAATAATGTTGTTCTTAATAAAAAATAATAACAATTTCTAAAAAATTATGAAATATATGTTTATTATATTCAACATGAAAAACATTTTTTTTATTAAAATAGTAAGAAACAAATATACCTTTAATATAAATCTTTCTAAATACACTAGTAATTAATTTGAGGCATTAGAAATATATATCATATAATAAAATAAACCGACAAATATTTTGAAAGTTTTAAGTAACAAGAGAGATTAAGAAAATAATATATATAATTTGTTTCAGGTGAAGACATGAAAGATCGTCAAGTCATTGCCATGACAGAGGTTTCTGCAATAAGATGTCCTAAATATTGGTTAAGCAAATATAATAAAGCAAATATATGGACTCGAATTGAAAATTTTTTAAACACTACAATATATCCGAGCCGAAAAGCTTTGTTCAAAAGATTTATGGAACATAAAAGATGGGCTCAATTCCGAGAAGATTTAGTTAATCGAATATATATGAAGAGAGGAGCAACAAACTTGACGACAATTCATGATGTTCCAATGTCAATTAGAGTAAAAGAAAAAATTGATTGGGAAAAGTAAGAAAAATTGATTTAATATATTATTAGTTTCCAATTAAAATTTATATTTATTAATATATATATTTTTTATATTTAGCCCTGGATTTAAAGTAAAAAATATTAACGTTTCTAAAGAAAAATAATTTCCCGTATAACATATATTTTTAGGTAATTTTTATTTTAAATAAATTTTATATCTATTAGAATTGCTAACATTTTGTAGATTTTTTTAAAAAATCTAATATTAATTATAAATAGTTTATTAAATATTTCTTAAAATATGTTACAAAAAAAAAAATCTTAAATAACTTTAAAAATATTGATTTAATTTTGTATTGATCTGAATGAACTATTCACAATGCGTTATGGAATGTGATAACAAAAGAAAACTTATTTATCTTTGAACTGTTCATAAACCAAATCAATAAAAACCTTTTTATATCTTATTCGGTTTATGAATACAGCATATGTATAATTAAGTAAAATGTCTAGATTTTTTGCATGAATGTTAAAAAATGATCTATTTTTAAATCAATATTTCATAGTGTATTATATTAAATATAATATATATTTAAAAATAAAAACAATTCTTCAAGTGGTATATTCTGTTAAATCTAAAGTTAAAACTTTAGAAACAAGGCATTCACCAGCCTAAAAAAAATAAAATATAATATATATTAGATATAATATATATTTAGATATTATTTTTGTTATTTAATTAAAAACTATTGAATTTTTTCTTACATCTGGACAAATTCCAATTAAAGCATCGGCATGACTATAGAATTCTTCTTTGAGAGAAATCACTATTGTTTGTAATGATGAAGTTTTATCTCGAATATAACTGGCTACTTTTCCTATATTTGTATTATCAAGAGCTGCATCTATTTCATCCAAAACGAAAAAGGGAGCAGGTTGATAGCTAGAATAAATTGAATAATTGATCAGATTTTGATATATTTTATGAATGTGAGTATTTTTTTAAAAAATTTTAATAAATCAAACAAATACTAGAAAATTATACAATTCTTGATAAACGATAGATAAAAATAATTTTCAAACCTATGAATTGCGAAGAGTAAAGCAAGTGCAGCAACTGTTTTTTCACCTCCACTCAAGTTTGACATAGGCTGGAATCTTTTACCAGGTGCTACACAATTATAATTTATTCCATCTAAATAAGGTTCTTCAGGATTTTCTGGTCCTAAAAATGCTTGAGCCGATTGGTTTTTTGCAAGAGACTGAAATCAAGAAAATGAAAAAAACATAAAATTTGGTGAAATAAAATATATTAAATCGTATAACTATGACTGCTTAATATTTTATGATTTAATATAATATTAGAAATGAATAAAGGTGTATCCAGCGGTAAAATCACCTGATTGAGAACAGAAATAATGATTTATTGCAATAGAGAATATAAATTTTCTTTTTCTTTCTTTCTTGCCGGCTGGAAACCTTTTTCCAATTTATACTTAATAAAATTTAATAAAATAAAATTAGAGTAAAGAATATAGAAAAGAATATTAATTGTTTAAATAGGTATCTAAGAAACATGTAGAGAATTTGAATATTATTTTATTATTGATGATTATTAACTAATTATTTTGGATAATTCAATTTTCAACAATATAAACTAGGTAGTAAAATAAATAGTTTAAATTTGATTTAATAAAATCCTTACTTTATATATAGAATCAATCTCATTTACTACGTGTTCAAAACAATTCATAAATTTATCATGCCGATCTTTTTTGACACGTTCAAAATTTTTCTTTGCTCTTCGAGCTGCTAATCTCGCTTGTTCAAATTCCTGATTCGTAGATTGAAGTTTATCTCTTGCCATATCTAATTTTTGCATGGCTCTCATATTAGGTGCATGAATTCTTTGTATTAGATTTTGTAATTCATTTATTGATTTTTTAAGTCCATCTTCTATTTTCTTAACATCGTCGGCCTCATCAAGATCTCTTAAATTATCTGATAATTGAGTATAATCAATAATTATCCTAGCTTCTCTATCATATATCTGTAAATTAAAAAAAAAATAAATTAATTTATTTAACAAAAATATAGTTGATGGACTATTTTTTTTGAAAGTGGTTAAAGTTAATATTTTAAAAAAAATCAAATATTACATCATTGATTGATCAATAAAAGAAATTGCCTAGTCATTGATTCTGAATAGTGTGTTATTTCCAAACAAGAAAATTGACGTGCACCACTTTCTAAATAAATAGTTCAAATATTTCAATACTGTTGAGTGTTTCTATATATGTGCCCCTCAGAAGTCAAAGCGATTAACACCACATTTAAAGAAACTTAAGCCTAAAGTTCAGAGCTTGTAGGAAACTCAGGGTTATTATATATTGTCAGTGTATATTGTATTGCAATATTAAGATTATCAAGTTCATTATTCACTTCATATGTTGCAGATTACATTACATTACTAGCAAAATTTTAAAAATTGGAGTTAAACGGTTTGGCTTCTGAGTGGCACATATAAATATCAACTTAATTTATTTACCTAAATAGTAAAATACTAAAATAATGTTTGTCTATTTATACCTGTCGAGAATTCATTGAAGTACTATCGCTTATATCAGTCGTGTCCATTGTCATAGATTCTTGAGTAATGTCCTCCATATTTCCTCGCTGCATTGGAATTGCAATATCTTCCATTTTACATTGCATTAAAATACTATGCCTATCAGCTCTTTTTTGCTCTATTTTATTTTCAGTAGAACTTAATTGTTTTTGTAAAGCTTGAATATCCTTAGCAATTGCTCCTATTTCCCTTCTTGCTTTGCCAATTTGTTCTTCTTGTGTATCAAGCTCTTCTTTGTTTCTTGTTCTTAATGATTTTTTAGATTCAATTTCACGAAGATCTCTTTCAATATCAGCCATTTGTTTTTGTTCAGCTTGTTTAGCTGCTTCTAAAGAATCTTCATCATCTTGAACAGAACGTTCCCATCTAAGGACATTACAGTGTGTGTCTCTTGTCTTTTCAAATTCCAATTGATTTAAAATACGATTTTTTTGATTTTCAAATTCAAGTCGTTTTTTCATGCGTTCTTGTTGTGTTCTTAGTTCTCTTTCCTCATATTGTCGAATATTAGCTACTCCAATTTGAGTGCAAAAACTAGTAAATACCATATCTTCAACATTGTTCATATTTTCTTTGATTTCTTGAATTTTTTGATCTCTTTCTCTCATAGTCCGTTCAATTGCTGACATTTTCGGCTGAAAATTTAAATGAAATAATATTATTTTATAAGAGTTTAAAGAATAATTAATATTTGGTATATATATATATATAGCAAATCATTAGTATATTTTTTAAATCATTTTTCAGTATAGTATGTATATACTTACTCCAAAATTATCTAATTGATTCTTAAGTTCTTGAAGTTCAAATTCTAGATCTTGAAGTTGTCTTGTCTAAAAATGTAGAATATTCCAAAAATTAAATTAATAATTGAAAAAATTATAAAATTACGTAATAAAACAAATAATACATACCGTATTTTCCTTGTCAGTTTTAGAGTATTTTAAACGTGTTTCTAATCCTCTAATCTGTGAATCAACAGTATTTAATTCTGATTCTTTCCGTGATTTTTTCACAGCTTCACGTAATTCATCAGTTAATTTTTCTTTTTGTGCTTTTAATTGGGACATGTGCTTTTCGTCCCACCGTTTAGCTTTTCTTGCCAAATCTTGGGAACCTCCTGAAATGATTCCAGATTTTTGATAAAAAGTACCATCCAGCGATACGGCATCATAACGTCCTCTATCTAATTCATAGGCAACTTTTCCAGCATCTTCTGGGGTTTCACAAACCAGAGCATTATTGGTTGCAAATAAGACAGCTCGTTGAATGTCTGCAGGTTGAAAATGAAGAACATCATAAATAAGTCTTACATTTTTAGGTTCTTTAATAGATCGTAAACGGGGTTTTAAACTTTTTGCTTGAATGTAATCAAGAGGAATAAAAGTTTCGGGCTCCAACATTTGTTCTTTTAAATATTGAATACATTGTCTTGCTGTGCTCTCTGTATCAACTACAATAGCTTCCATATACTTCCCAAGTACTTTTGTAATCGCAACATTATATCGTTTATGGATTGGTTGGCACATATTTATCATTCGATCATAAACACCAGGATAAAGTCTTTTAAAATTTTCAACGATTTCTTGTTTCTTCTTTCTTCTTGAATCTTCATGTTTATCTACCCTGGCATCTCCTAATTGTTGTCCTACACTATCTAAATCCCTTTGTATTTCCTGAACACGTTCTTTACTAGTTCCAACATCGGATTGAAGATCTTCTCGTAATCTTCTTTGGTCTTCCAGAGCTGATTCACTTGTCCTTAACAAAAATTATTTATTTTAATCAAAATCAATATAATAATAGAAATGGTAACTATACTAAACAAACTTTTTTAAAGTAAATCAATTGTAAAATAGAAATTAATTAAAAACTAATTTTGTATGTAGTATTTAAAATTTCTTAATTATTTTTCAAAGAAATATGAAATTTAATAAAACTTACTTAATATGATCAGAAAGTTTTTCTATCCGTTTAGCAGCTTCTTCTTTTTCATGGCCCTTTTGTTTTAGACGATTTTCAATTTCGGCTTTATTTCTAACTTCGTTATCTAAACTATCTTGATCGGACTTCTGTTCTCTATTAACAGAATCCAATTCTTGTAAATACATTGCTGATCTTTTCCCAGCTTCTTCTTTTAATCTGTTATATTCAGTCACTTGAGCATCTTCTAGATGAACATCCCTGCCTTGACTCTGAGATTCGCCAGCCAAGATATCTTCATACTCTTTCTTTTTCTTTTCAACTTGTGCCAATTCTTCTTCCAATTCTCGGATATCATTTTCATGAGCTGTATCTGCCTTTCTTGCTTGAGCCAAAGATTTACGAGATGATTCTAATCTTTTATTTAAATGTGCTACTTGTTCTTTGCATTTAATAAATGTTGGTCGTTTTTTATTCATATCTACTTCCTGTTAAAAAGATTTTTACATTTAATTTATTAATGATTATTTATAAATCTTAAAAAATAATTACCATTTCCCTTAAATCTTGTTCTATTTTGGCTAATTCTCTTCCAAGTTTTCCACTTTCTTTTTTCTTTTCTTTTAATGCTTCTTCTGCTTTTTCTTTCTTTTTTTCAACTTTTTTAACTTCATGCTGTTTTTTTTCTAAATCTTGACCATATCTTTCTATTTCCCTTTCATTTTGGAAAAGTTTGAACAGATGTAATTCTACTTGTTTATCGGCCTAGAAAGTAAATAATATTATAGTCTAATTCTTAATTAATTTGATTTAATATTAAATCATGTATGAGAAATTCCCTTCATCAATTCAAAATTTATCTAATCAATATTAAGAAAAATATTTTAATGTTCTTATTTAATATATTTATTCAAGTTAAGTATACACAAATCAAAAGGAATTCATTAATATTATTATTAGAAAAGGGATATAATATACATTTTTTAAAAAATAAATAAAAAGTGAATTTATATATAAAATTTTAAAAATAAATATATATATAAAATTGTATAAATGTTTAAAAAAAGAATATTATATTTTCTCTGTTAATAGCCGCGATTTTTCTCTATAATTATATTATTTACTATTGTCAAATACACTCTAAACCCAACATGATGGTATCAATATAAGTTTTAGATATGTCTTTTAATAAAGTTAAGTTTTAAAATAAGATATAAAATTAAAAAAATACATAATATAATCTTAATAATTTTATATATAATGACAACTATTTAATGCTGATGTGGAAATATTCAAATTAAATGATTTAAAATATATAAATAAAAGAGAATAATATACCAGTTCTTCTTTTAGTCTTTGGTATTTTTCTGCCTCTTCTTTCTCAAGTTTAGCTTCCTTCCTTTCAGCTGACAAACCCTTTTTCTTTTGATATGTAAATTGTGTTTCTTCTTCTGCTTTAAGCATTTCATTTTTTAATCTATCATATTCATCTTTTAAAACGCCAGATCTATTTCAAAATAAATTAGGTTTATTTTTCAAATTAAAAATTGAATCAAATTTTAAATTTTAAAATTAAAAAGATACCCGCTAATTTCTTCAAATAGAGCAGTTCGTTCTTTTGGATTTTTCATTGCAATGGATTCTACTGCTCCTTGAAAAACTAAAAAGTTTTTGGCCTTTGCATTTATTCCAAGTTTCTCTAATTCAGAAAGGTAAACTGGATTACTAACAGACTAAAATAAAAATAAAAAGACAAAAATGAATTAAAAAATGTATGCAAAAATAATCTTAAATTATTAAATCTTTAAATTCTACTACATACTTCTCTATTGATTTCATGCTCGGAAGACGATCCTCTAACAATTCTAGTAAATCTTTTTTCAGTACCATCTTCCAAAAGAAAAACTGCAGCTACAGATGCCCTAAAAAGTAACCATTATTATAATTTCACTGATTTGTTATTATTTTTATTAAATAATGATTAATAATACATATAAAATGATAAAGCTATATATAAAGTAAAGTGCTACTTCATGATTAATATGACATACGTTCTTGAGACAGGTTGGCCTATTGATGCTCCATGAATGAGATCGCTTAGCCTCTTGACTCGCAAGCTTGAAGTTTTCTCCCCCATAACAAAACTGACAGCATCCATAAAATTTGATTTCCCTAAAATAATAAATAAATTGGATAAAATAAGTAATTTTACTTAAAGGAATTTCAGAAAACTTTTCAGTTATTAATAGAAGAAAATTGGAATAAAATGTTACCTGATCCATTAGGTCCTATAATAGCTGTAAACGACTTGAGTGGACCTATCGTTAAATTCCCTTTATAGGATTTAAAATTTTCAACTTCAATATAATGAAGCCTAGCTGGCATGGTGATTATGTTATAAATCTATTTTTTTATGAATTTTATTACAATGTGTCAACATTGGACAACAAAAATAGTTGCTCCGCCATTAGTAAACGGCTAATGGCGGTCTTAGATGGCGGTTTTAGTTTTGTTTAGAGGGCGCTTATATAAAGTAAACAAATTTAAAATTGAGTTCAAAATACTTGTTTATGAATGAAATATACTAAATATAACTAAGTAATTGATCCAAACTTTCATATTAAAAATTATTATAAATTATAATGAAAATAATCCATTTAAAATATAATTAATTTAAAATTCGTAAGGAATAAGATCATCAATCATAAAAAATATCATTTCTTTTAAGATTTTGAAAAGATATATTTATTTATATTTTATTTTTAACATTTAAAATTTTTTAAAAAAAAATTTTATAAAAAACTTAAAATCTCTCTTTAAATATAAATTAATATTATAATATAATATTAACATGATATCTTGAATTATCGAATACGGCATATGATATATAATTATAAATTTATTTACTATATTTAATAGAAGGCTATTTTCATTTTTAAATAATATTGAGTTTTATAGAAGAATAAAATTTGAAAAAATCAAAGTTATAAGACCGAAATTTCGGCATTATAAGAGGGTGTAAAAATTTAAAAATGAATGCAGCCCTATTTGAGGCATTCCAATTTGTCTATGCAAATTTATTTAACAATTGTTATATTTATAAAATGGAGTCGAGTGCGAGAGTCCAAGCTGAACGGACGCATTTCGAGAGAGCTGCCGAAACTTATAGTGGGGACATCTGCTTATCTTTTCTCACTTTGTCAGGTAGGAGACTCATTTATATAATATTTTGAGGAAAATAATGGAAAAAACCGAATTATTGAATTTCTTAAGAGAGTGGAAGGATGATATTAAAAATATAATAAAAAAGAATAATGAACATCTTGAAACTAAGTTATTCTCTTTGGTAGAACAAAAATTCGAAACGTTTGAAAAAAGATTAGTCGAACTTGAACAAAGAATGAGGAAAATGGAACATGAAAATAAATTAAAAAACATTATATTACATGGGCTGGATGAAGACGAGGAACATCCTGGCGAACTGGAGGATAAGGTGATATCAATCGTTAAAGAAAAAACCAATAATGAGATTAATATTGAACATATTAATATTATAAAGCGCATAGGACGCCCCTCAGAAAATAAAACAAGACCAGTTCTAATATCCATGCTGTCTTTGAGAAATAAAAAAATTATCCTCAGAAATAATAAAAAATTTAAAAATTCGAAGTATTACATTACTGATGATTTTCCCAAAGATGTATTGGCTAGAAGGAAAGAATTAATTCCTAAATTAATAAAGGCAAGGAAGGAAGGCAAATTTGCCATATTAAAATACGATCAACTTATTATAGAAAAATTTGATAATGAATCGAATAAAAATAGAAATATTAAAAAAAGAGCATTAAGAAATTCTCCTGAAAATTCTAAAAATAGTTCAACTTATGATAAATTGAATGATAAAATAGAGAATAAAGAAAAAAGAATTAGACTAAATGAAGGCAAAATAACATCATTTTATAATAAAATAGAGAAATGTGATGGGTCCCAAAAGCCTGACGAGAGTGATGACGATGAATAGGAAATGATCATAGGAGCTAGGTCTTTAGAACATCTGAAAGAAAAAAATACTCAAAATCTCGACTCCTGCCCAGTAAGTCTGGTCAACTCGGGCATAACCGACCAAAACCTCCCAATTCATAATATTTTCGACCATACTAACCTTAATAGAATTAATGATAATACTGAAAATAATAAATTAAAACAAAAGATTTCATTTAAAAAGAAAGATATAAATAGAAACTTAAATAAAAATAATTCAAAGGAAAAAAATAATAAAAATAAATATGAAAAAATAATACTAGCAACATTAAACGTTCGTAGCCTGAAAGACGAGGAAAAATTAATCGAACTTGAAAATGCTCTTGAGGGTGTTCAAATTGATATTTTGGGGCTGTCAGAAGTAAAGAGAATAGGTGAAAAAATATTACAAAGAAAATCTGGCTATATTTTTTATTACATTGGTCAGATAAGAGGAAGACGGGGAGTCGGTTTCATGGTAAAAAATAGCATGAAAAAATATATTGTGGAGTTTAGGGGTTTTTCGGATAGAATAGCACTTTTGAAACTTGCCTATAAAAACAATTGTACTATAACAATCGTACAAGTATATGCACCAACAGCGGAGGCTGATGAACAAACAACCGAGGACTTCTATATTTTGCTTGCCAATGTTGTAGACGAATACCGTAATAATATTAAAAATAAATTAATTCTAATTGGAGACTTCAACAGCCAAGTAGGAAAGAGAATAGAAGAAGAAAAGATGATCATCGGACCTTATGGCTATGGAAAAAGAAATGGAAATGGAGTTAGATTGGTACACTTCTGTCAAACAAACAATTTAAAAATTGTAAATACATTTTATAAGAAGAGAGCAGGTAGAAAGTGGACTTGGATGGCTCCAAATGGAATTTATAAAAACGAAATTGACTACATTCTATCTCCTCATATGAATTTGATACGTAAATTTGAAATTGATAACAAATTTGCATTTTTCACCGACCATCGTTTAATAAAGGTAGAATTATCTTCGAGTGTAATTTTAGGAAGACCAAATCCAAAATGCAATAAACAAATCATGAAAATAATAAATATTCAAAATGTAACAACAGAAATTATTTTAAAAGTAGAAAATGAACTTAAAAATATCAATTTCTTCAATATTCAACAAACACAGGATCAATACGATATTTTTGAAAAAAATATAAAAATGTTGCAAGATAAATCCGAAGAATTATATAAAAAAAATCACAAGTTATCTGAAAATACAAAAAAACTAATAAAACAAAGAAATGAATTAAAAATAAAAAGAAACACAATAAATGGTAAAATCGAACATAATATTCTTTGTAAATTGGTTAAATATCACATAAAAAAAGATTTAAAAGATTATAATGATAACATAATAAAAAATTATATAGAACCATATAATTCTATTAAAAAAATAAAAAAAGAACTATCCATGGGAATTACATTAATTCCAAGTCTCAATGATGAAAATAAAAATCAAAAATTTAATAGAACCCAAATAAAAATTATAGCAACCAAATTTTATAAAAAACTATACAGTAATCCTAATATATTAAGGGAACATAACAACAACTTAATCCATCCAAATGAAAATATAAATATACCTCTATTTATTGAAAGTGAAATTGAATTCGTTATTAATAATTTAAAATCAGGAAAAACCCCAGGAATAGACGGTGTAAAAAATGAAATATTGAGACTCTCAATCAAACTAATTAAAAAGCCACTTACATCTATTTTTAATAATATAATTAAAAGTCAAATTATACCAAAACAATGGAAAACTTCCAATATAATGATCTTATTTAAAAAAGGTGATCCAAAGAATATTAAAAATTACAGACCGATAACAATTACTTCGAATATCGGAAAAATATTTATGAAACTAATTAATAATCGATTGGAAAATATCCTTACAAATTCGCAGTCAGTAGAACAAGCCGGATTCAGAAAAAACTATTCAACATGCGACCATCTGCACACATTAAATCAAATAATTGAAAAATCAATTGAATATAAAATAGAAATTTACCTAGCGTTCATAGACTACGAGAAAGCCTTCGACTCGGTTTATCAAGAGAGTGTCTTTCACGCTATGATATCTCAAGGTGTGGACACTGGATATACCAACCTAATCAAAAAAATATACGAGGATTCGCAGGCAAGAGTTATTATTGATGATCCTGGACCTTTCTTTACTGTAGAGAGAGGCGTTAGACAAGGGGATCCATTGTCACCATTGTTATTTAACTGTGCTCTAGAAGAAGTGTTCCGTCAACTAAAATGGGAAAAGAGGGGCCTAAGAGTGAACGGACGATATTTAAGTAATCTAAGATTCGCTGACGATGTGGTCGTTATAGGGACCTCAAAAAAGGAAATAAAAAGTATGATTAGAGAATTAAATCAAGAAAGCAAAAAAATAGGCCTCAAAATCAACAACAAAAAAACAGTGATAATTACAAATTGCGACGAAAGAGATATTTCTTATGGAAAAAATGAACCGCCCATCATATGTAAAAAAGAAATAATTTACCTGGGTCAAAAACTAAATTTTAATAAATCAAGAACATATGAAGAATTAACAAGAAGAATAGGAATATCTTGGGGTAAGTTTTGGGGCTTGAAATTTATCTTAAAAAACAAAGAACTAGACATATCGTCTAAAATAAAAGTTTTTAAAAAGTGTATCTTACCAACACTTACTTATGGCTCACAAACATGGACGATGATAGAAAAAATATCGACAAAATTGGAAACCACTCAGAGAAGTATGATAAGAAGTATACTTGGTGTGAGAAGGATGGATAAGCAACGAATAACCGATATTTACAAGAAAACAAAGGTGGAAAATATCAACATAGCTGTAAGGAAGTTGAAATGGAGATGGGCAGGACATGTGGCGAGGATGAACAACGATAGGTGGACAAAAATCACTACCGAATGGTGTCCATTGGATAAAACCAGAAATCGAGGAAGACCGCCAAATAGATGGTCTAAAGAGTTCATTAGAGAAGTCGGAATAGACTGGATGAAGATTGCAAGAGATAGGCCAAAATGGAAAAGACTGGGAGAGGCCTATGCCCTAAAAGGGCCTAGTTCCATACAAAAATAAAAAAAATAAAAAAAAAAAAAAAAAAAAAAAAAAAAAAAAAATGTATATAAATTTGTAAATATTATTATTGTATTTATATTACTATTTAATATGATTTTGTACATGTAAGAACTAATAAAGGCTATTATTATTATTATTATTATTATTATATTTATAAAATATTTAAGAAACTAATGAAAAAAAATATTTAAAGTTAATTTATATATGAACTTTTATACAAAATTATGGATTTTGGTCTAAATAAAGTTAAATCAATAAATAGACAGGAAAGGTTTATGCAAAAATTTAATTCATTACAATTAAGTTTAAGTTTAGGTTTGTTGTATTAATTTTGTTAATTTATCATAAAAATATTTATTAAAAATTATATTTAAAATCCATTCTATTTAAAATCAGGTTGTATTTATTATTTTAATTTGATAATACGTGGTTCATTAAATACAAGCACACACAGGTTTTTGAATATGAAATCATTTCAAAATATTCACTATTAAATTTTTTTTGTAAAATACTTTTCAACATTTATATAACATAATACTTAATAAATTCTATGTTTAAGATTTATAATTAAGATTCGGGTTAGCGCGTACGCAAACCTGTGCTACGCGGTTTCGAACTTGTTAACTTAGTTCATTAAAAAACGATAGATGGCGCTATTTTAATATAATCAGAATAAAATAGAATTTTATAAAAGAAATGAATATATATTATAAAAATATATTGCTATTATTATTTCTATTTATATATATTTAAAGAATAAAATTACAATAATACAATAGAAATAAAATAATAATAAAACGTTTAACAAATAATGATAATAGTGAAGTATTTAGGACATAAATGAGCTGAGTGAAATTGCCTTGTTGAATATAGATATATTACTAGGGGAAGTTGTGCTGATTTGTAACACTCTGGTCTCCCTTCAATGTCGAATATATCTTTCGCCTTTTACTAAAGATATCCGTGGAGGGGGGCATTTGATGAGTCTTTATAGAATTTTTTGATGTGCCCGGTAAAAATTCTTTTTGCTGGGCCACCTAATCTTAAATAAAAATAGTATACATTCAGCACTAAAATGCTATAAAATCTTTTATGTTTATTTTATCTGAAATAATATTTCTTTAAAAAATAAATTTTATTTATAATAAAGGAAAAAAATAAATAGTAAAATTTTTATTTTATCTTTTTTTTTTACATTTCATTTTAGATTTAATAAAATATTGAAAAGATAATTCATGTTTTAAGTTTCAATTACCAAATTTTAATTGAATTTTTGTCAAAATTCTGAATGATTTGTTTACAGAAATATTGAATGTTCTTATAAGATTAAATTTGATCTAATGTTGACTGATTTGGCCTCTCCTAAGATTAGAAGTAACTTAAAAATTGTCTCCTCCCAGCACAAATTATTTATCCATGCATGTTGCATGAGGGGCAGTTAAATTTTTTATTTGGCTAGAATACTTACCGTTTTTATAATAATAATAATTTTAAAATAGAGTGAGGGATAAGTTCTAATTATATTCGAATAAAGCAGAGGTTCCCAAACGTTTTTGTGTCGTAAACCCCAAATTACCTGATATTGATTTTTTGTATATTTCTAACTTTGGTAAAGTTTAGTCTTAAAAACACATGTTAAGTTTTATACATACATTTATTAATTGAATTTAAAAATTAATACTATTCAAAATAAAATTTTTTATCTGTTATATAAAATATACGTAACATATAAAATAAATATAAAATAAACTAAGCAATAAGTAAATGTTTTTAGTGGGAAGGATGAACCTGATACTTTATAATAATAGATTATCAACATTTGGGGTCAATTTTGTAAGGTTTAATCTTAAATCTCCTGATAAATGATGTCCAGTCTGTTTTTTGTGTCATAAACTACCAGTTTATTTTTTAATATATTTTTTTAGCATTTTCCTTCCATGATATAGAAAACGAATAATTGGACTCCTATTATTTATTTATAAAGTGACGAATTGAACAAGTCAGTGCAAGTTCGCGAAGCTTTGAGACAAAAATTGACAATAATTTTTACTGTGGGTATGCTTGTAACAATATGATACTGATCATTATGTGCAGGTTTTTTATAAGTTCAAAATGTATTGCGACCCCAAAGCGAATGCCTACATTCTACAACTTACAAAATTTTATAAACATATATAATACATTTTTTACTTCATAGCTACTTTTATAAATAATGTATATGTCTTTATATTATAAGATAGTATAATATAAGAAATAGGTATTATCGGTGTATGTTGAGATCCACTATGGTGGACCCGCATTTTCATTTCATGAACCCCCAAATTTGTTTTTCGCTAACGTAGACCCCTTACAGGTTGTGATAGACCCCTGGGGGACGATATAGACCACTTTAGGAATCACTCGAATAGAGTATATATGTTACGGTAAATGTACACTCTTGGGAAATGTACACATTTACCGGAAAATGTGTACATTTCCCAAAAAGTTAGGTATATGTGAACTGAATATAATGTATATGTACATTTCCCGGCAAATGTGTACTCTTGCCTTCACATTTTGGTAAATGTATATTCTTATCTTCATTTTTTAAAGTAAAAAAATATTTATTTAAAAGGCTTTAATAACGAAAATTATTTTAATTAAAAAATGTAAATGACAAACAAAACATACTATTCTTTGCATATTATATAATATGTCGTAGGTTATGATCCAAATATTCATAAATACAATTTTCGTCCTATTTTTTCAGGACCATGTGCATTCATTATTATTATTATTATATTATATATGTTTATATGTAAAAATAATAGTAAACATAATAAAAATTCATTATTTTTCAATTTGTCACACCAAACAATATCTATAATGGGTCTAAATCTAATATGGGTATGTATAATTTTATATGCGGCCCGCGAAGTTATGATGAATTTTCAAAGTGGCCCGCAAGATCATTTGTGTTGGCCACCTCTGGTTTAAATAAATATTATTTTTGTTTTTTGTGATACAATCTGTTCTAGTTGGTTTTTAAACTTTTCTTTTTGTTTCATTGTTTTTCAAAGATTCTAACTAAAAAATAATTTTTTTGTATAAAAATTAAAATTTTAAATCTATAATTATGATAATTTTAACTTACCTGAGTATTATTTCTCTAAATATCTTAAATTATATCCAGAAATCTTCAGTACTATGACATTAATTTGTAATGTATGCTCACATTTACCAAAACGACATGGTCATTGTGAATTCAATGTACATTTCCCTTATTTGAAATTGTAAATGTTAGTTGAATGGACATTACCCAAACGAGGCGGCAAGTGTGCACATTTACCGGAAAATGTGTACATTTGCCGCAATATCTACTTTTACCGTAACATATATAAGATTTTTTTTTAAAGCGAGAGATGATTTCGGTGGTGAAGCCGATCATCGTCTTCCCCTCCTCAGTGAATGGGAACTGAATGCGCTCGAGTGGAGGGGAAGGAGAGGGGCGTTCGGGGACGTGCAGAGGTGAGCTCTCTCCAGCAATTTATTACACAAATAAAAATCATTTTAATAAAATAATAACATAATTTTTAATTTTTTTTATAAATTATGTTTTTTATTAAACTTTGATACAATTTATACCCTTCACTTTTAAATAGAAAAGAAGAAATATTCTAATATCGAAAGAATAAATAAAAAATAATTTAAGTTAAATATGATCTAAATATTTTATTAAATTAATTAAAATGAGAACTTTTAGAATAAATTGTTTAATTGAAATGATATAAATTAATTAATATAAATTAAAATAAAAATTGAAATATTATAAATATTCTTTGTATGGGAATTTCTAGAATTATTAATTTTATATTTAGAATCGGAAATAAATTGACTTCTTCGCTGAGCATGTGGATGCTCTGAATAAATAATGGGAGTATTATATAAATTTTTAAAAATTAATTTCTACGGTTATTGAATAGATATTGTTATAATATATAGCCTATGTTTAAATAGAGGTATATAAGAATATTGTGATGTAATTTTATAGAAATTTGTTGGGCTAATTTTGAGTTTATAACGTCACAATTTCCGGGCATACAGACTGACAGACAAAAAATTCTAGTCAGTTTTGAGATCATGAAACGCCAAGATATGCAAAAAATTTAAATTCTGAGCAATGTGCAGAAAAATAGATCTGTATTTAAGTATGAACTTAGAAATAAAAAAATTTTAATTTTAAGTTTAAATCTTAAATTCCTTATTGATTTATATTTTAAATGCATTAATTAATTAATAATATTAATATTAATATTAATAAAATAATATTTTTGATTTATAATTAAGATCCGGGTTAGCGCGTACGCAGACCCGACTACCAAAAATTACGCGCCCGAGTTGCCCACATTTGGGGCAATCGCACGGGTCAACCCGTCCGAAGTGCAATGGACAGGTCTCGCCATGAGGGAACCACCTTCATGATCATGGTAACCCCTGCGCCAGGTAAGTATGCTTTTCCATCCCTATAGCTCATCTACTAGTATCATTCCCCCTCCAATTATACTAAACGTTTTGGAGTCTTTTAAATTTGTTATTTAATAAATTATCTATAATAACAAAACTCTTATTTTTTTAAGATATTACAATTTTTTTAAAAACATATTTACATAAATTACTTTCATTACATTGTTAAATTATTGTAAATAAAATAAAATAAAATAAAATAAAGGTAAATAAAAATCATGAGTGTAATGTCTTTATCCTGACATCTATCGGATGATAACCGCACGTAATTCAGTTTATTCAAAATGATATAGATGGCGAAATATTTTTTTATAAGTAAAGTATGATAATTTTATTAATATAATTTAATTTTTAATAGATTTTAATTTAGGAAGATATATGTATATAAAAATAATTAGATATTTTGTGAGTAAATCTTATAAATTTACTTCAAAAATATTAAAAATTAAATATTATTTGAAATTTGAATTATTTATAAAATAGGTTTTATATAAGATCACAAAAGTGTTATTGGCTCGTTTGATATATAGATATATATTATTATGGGATATTTAGTTGAAATTGTAACACTCTGATCTCCCTTCAATGCCGAATATATCTTTCGCCTTTTTCTAAAGATATCCGGGGGGCATTTGATAAGTATTTATAGAATTTTTTGGTGTGCCCGACGAAATTTCATTTCATTAATAATTCATTTGTTATTTTTATTATCATTCAAAATCTCTTTAATTGTATCCGTTTTCTTTATGAAATATTATTTTGATGGCTAGTCATGTTTTAGAGAAAAAAACTTTTGAAAAGTCATATGTTAATTTTTTGTAATTTGTTTGAATAAAATATTTTAAATATAATGATGAAACTTTATAATAACAGATGGCGTTACTCTTGTGTCTCAAACTGGTCTCAAATCATTAGTTGGATATTCTTTGTTATTTAAAAAAATCTCAATCAACCATGGAGGCAATCAACTTATTAGAAATCTAATCTCAATCTTTCTAAAGTCATATAAATTATTTTAAATATTTTAAGTTTCATTTTTCATATTTATGATTGAATTTGTAAAATTAATATTAAAATATTTTTTTAATTAAATTAGATTACTTTATAAAATTATCATTTTCATCTTTCATACATTAAATGATTAAATATATATTATTTATCAAATGATATAATTTGTATGTTTTGAGTTAAAATCTAAATATAATATAATTTAATTCAAATTTCAAATAATTTTAAATAGGTATATATTTTTGGTGATCTTATAAATAATGCAGATCTTTATAGTTATTTATAAACTCTCTAGATTTCATTGTTTTAAAAAATAAATTTCAACTTTTTAATGAATTTATATTTTAATTAATGAATTAAATTATACCTAGATTTCAAAATTTTCAACATTTTTGAAAATAAATAATAAATTTAAGTAAAATTGTAAGATTTCTATCTTCACGAAAGATATTTTAGATATAAAAATTAAGTAATAATTCATCGAAAAAATGTTTAAACTTAATTATTGAAATTATTTAATTTTAAATTTTATTCATTTGTCTAAGTATTGCACTGTATGAAATGTTCTTAATTAAAAATTTAGATCTGAATCTAAAATAAATTTACTTGATTAGCTAAAAGAAAATAAGATCAATTTTTACTTTCAACATAAAAAAGATAAGTTTTTTTATAATTTCAAAATAAAATAATATGAATTTCAGAGTTCTATTATATCTTTAAGAATTTCTTAAAGAATCGTTTGTTTGAAAGAAAATAAAATATAATTTTTTATGATAACAAATTTTATGAAATGTTGCATCATTTAATAAATGACAGTTTTAAAAAGAATATTAAAATAAATGTTGTTTTTAAATTTTTCAATAAATAATATCTTTACATAAATAATAATTAATTGGTATGTTCTGATCTCATACTGAAGTATAAAGATAATTTTTTGAATAATTTAATATTATATAATCTTTTAAATTTTTATTATATTCTTTCATCCAAATTATTCTTTCAGAATTCAGTGAATATAACTAAAACATACATTAATTTTAGTTTGAAATTATAAGAAAAACTTTAAATTGAACGTAAAATTTATCTTTTTTCTTATTGATAATCATGTAAATTTATTTTGGATTGAGATCTAAATTTTTAATTAAGAACATTTCATACAGTCCAATACTTGTAAGATAAAAGAATAAAATTTAAAATTAATAATGAAAACTAATTTTACGAAAAGTTGCATCCAATATTAAATGATACATAACGTTTTAAAAGAATATTAATAAATACGATTTATTTTAAATTTCTAAATAAATAATTATTAATTACTATGATCTGATGTCATACTGAAGTATTGAGGTAATTTTTTTAATAATTGAATTTTATTAAGTATTATTATTGAATGTACCAATTTGGTATTCAATGAGAACATCATAAATATGAATCTTAAAATTGAAAGATTTAAATATTTTCCAAATTCATTCACTATTAAATTTTATATGTGGTATATATTTATTTTTTTCTGGGCTCATTATTTATTTATTTTTTTATATAATAATTAAAAAAAATAATTTGATGTATTTAAAAAAAAAAATAGTAATTCATCTCTTTTGAATAATAATAATTGATTAAAATGCTTGTGTTAAAAGCACGTGGACCAATTGACATTCTCCAATCTCGCACGGGCAACTGGAACTCGATTGGGTCTCAAAGCAGTTGCATGGTGGGGGGTGAGTGACGTCACAAACGTTCTGCTTTTAACCAAGTGAGTTTGCGCGCGGTTGCTCATTCTTTGAGAAGACTTTACGTAGATATCATCTTTGCAGATTTTCGTTTCAAACAGAAAAAAAACAACAAAAAAACAAATAAACTTATAAAATCAAATTGACAAACTAAAAAATAAACTTGTACACATCCACAAAAAAAAAAAAAAATTAAAAAAAATAACCACCAAACTTTTTTTCAATTGAACTTGAATTTTTCAGTAAGTAATAAATAATTAATTAATTGTACGGATTGATTATGGCTTTCATGATGCCAGTTGTGAAAAACGATTGGGACATTTACAAGTCGAATCGATCCCGACGAAGTTCCGAGTGTTCCAACCCTCAATCGTGTCGAAGTCGCAAAGTGTCCGAGTGCTCGAAATCGGAGGGTCCGAGCTTGTCCACCTCGCCAGGTTCAGACTTGATAGTTGGTAGTCCAGCCCACCGATCGGTGCCGTTGACCATGTCCGGTCATTCCCGTCAATATTCACGGACTTCATCTCGGGCCTCGCAGAATAGCCTCCAATCCCCGATCAAATCAACCGGCAGTTCACCACCGAAAAGCAGTTCCCAATCCTCGTTGAATAAATTTCACAATCGGCTGGTGGATCGATTGAAGCGATCGCTGCGCAGCAAGGACTCTTCGAGCGATCCCGCCGAGTCGGACTCGACGCGCAGCTCTTCCTGAGGTCAGTAGCACCGCCGCAGCGCAGCGCCTCTGCGCTCGCTGACTCCACTGCCATCTCAGGCCACTCACCAAAAATTTATTTTCTTACTCTTTTTCAAAAAGAGACCCCATTCACTGTCATTTATCCCATTTATTTACATATTAAATCATCTACACCCATCATTCCTTTCCATTTCTATTTCAAAAATTATTCCACAAAATCCTTTTCATTTTTCTAAATCCATTCATTCATGGAAACATTAAAAAAAAAATTCTTTCATTTTCCTATTTATCCTATAATAAATATATATTTAAACATTCTTCCCATTTTCCTACTATATAATTTAATCCGATTTATTTATATCTGTTTTATAAACTAATTTATTTGTTATATATATACATTTATTTATTAATATATTATTATATTTTCTAAAACAAAATCAATAAAATAATCTAATATCTATTGTAATTTGTTTTAACCATCACATCACACATCATATTTATATATATATATATATATATATTATATTTTAAAATTAATATTTCATTTCATTTCATTTTCTCTTTTCAAGTGATAATTATTTATTCTTTAATGGAAATTTCCATTCCTGCGTGGCATTCTTTTCATGTCCTACATTTTTTCATTGTTGATTTTTTTTATATTCTTTTCCATTTTCCTATTTTTTTTTTTTAATAACGAATTGCGATAAAACATCTTGAAATCAATAAGACACGATGGTATTCAATTGCCATCCATGGGTGGGTGCTTCTGGAATTTTCCAAAAGCATGCTAGTATTAGAAGGTACGTAAGTGGGGAGAGAGTGGGGGAACACGTTGAATGTCCTGATGACGTTTGTTGGTTATTCATTTCACTGAACAACATTCCATCAATTTTGATATCCACCTGATTTTTTTTGTTTAAAAAAAAAAATAAACGATCTCTAATAATAGCTTTCATTCACATGAACTCTATTAAATTTTTGTTTACAATATATATATTTTTTTCATTATATATATATATATATATATCATTAAATATTTAACGAAAACTAAAAATACATCTTAAATTCTTGAAATTCATTAAATCGAATAGTAATTTTATGTCATTGAAAAGTTATCAAGTATGATCCATCTATCATTTTAGGAAAATTGAACTTAATATATTTTTGTTTTTACTAAAGCAATTATTTACCTCCAACTATTCCTATTCCACGCCATCACCATTCAACCTTGACTCTCTCATCAATCATTTTTTTTTATTTTATCCTATCCTCCTTCAATAATTTATCATTGATATTCTGTTAATATGTTCCTTATTTACTAATCTTCACACTTATTTTTTTCTCTCCTCCAGTCTAAACAACCATTTTTTTTATAATCATTATAATATTTGAAGATTCTTATTAATCATGAAATCCCTCGTTATGCAATCTCCACCATTCACCAGTTTTTACAACTACTCTTACTACTACTCACATATCTAAATATATAAATTTAACAGTGCTCAGCCTAAATTAAAATGTCAGAAACATTTTCCAAGATAATAGTTTTATTTATTTTAATATTCAATAGCAATATTGACTTTTAAATCTCTATTTTATGTATTCTTTCAATATTTGTGATTAAATATTAAACTATATCTACATTTTTTTTTGAATTCTTTTAAATTTATAAACTTTGCTTTTCTTATTTTAATTATTTTTACTTAAAACGCTCACTATATTTTATATATATATATTCTAATATTTATATATCACTATGTTTATATTTTGTTCAGTGATATGCTTAATAATTTATATACATATATATCTAAATATATTATAAGGAATTATATTATACAATTACATTATTTACCAAACAATTATGTAACCTCTCACCTAAAATACTTAATTTCGATTTGTGAACTAACATTATACAATTCAATAAAATTAAATATATAATACTCTTTATTTAAAATTATGAAGAAAAGAAAAGATACCCAACAATCAGTACCTGATCTATAATAAAATACATGAATATATTTATATTAATATAGTTGTATATTCATATAAGAGAATTAACAGATAAAATATGACCAGGTTAGGGATGTGTGGAGGATGGTTGAATCACTGATAATTTCTCATGTTCAGTTTCATAACCAAAAAATAAACATTTTTAATGAATGATATATTAATTTTAAGTTAAATTCATATATATTTCTTATTTTTTAAGCTAAAATATGTAATGTTTTACTATTTCTTTATCTCTTTATTATAATTAGGTAGTTGATATAATAATAATTTATATTAATTTTAAAATTTAAAGGATATATTTACCTTTCTTAATTGATACCTATAATTGCATCAAATCTAATAGATTGTTTTATATTATATTTTCAACAAAATAGGGATTGATGATATCTCTTAAAATTTAAGAATTTATTTTTAGGCGATTAAAAAATTATTAATTTCATAGAGAAACGGTCTTATCTTAGAGAAATCTGAGAATTATTAAAATATGGATCTATTATATCTTCCTACTGGATATATTTAATTATCTTTACAAAGAAAACAATAAATAATCTTAATTGTTCATAATGAGCTTGAAAAGTTGTGAGTGTAATGCACATATCATAGAATTTTTAATCTATTAATATATAATTTAGATTAAATTATTATTTAATAAGTAAAAAAAAAAAATTAAAGAATTTCATTTATCTTGAATAATTTATAATTAGGATAAAATATTATTTTAAATTAAAAATATATTTCTTTTGAAATTATTCCTAAAGAATTAAACATTAAATTTAATCTTTGAATTGGACTAATATAGATTTAAAATACTAAAATAATCCTAATTATGATTATCTGCTGAATTAGACATGATTCAAAAACCTTAAAAAAAAATATCCGAAAGGCCTATTCCATTGAAATAATTTAATTTTTAAAGTAATAAATAACTTTTTTTTAAAACCATTTTTCTAAATACAAAAAATGATCACTATTAAAGGTTATTTTATTGATACTAATTAATAATATTATTTAAATATTTTAAATGGCAATAATAAGATGATGACTAAAAAAATAAAAATAAAATTAATTATTTTTTAAGTTTTAGATAATTTTTAACAGATGTACATATATGTATACATATGGACATAATTTGTTTTAATTTTTAACTTGTAATTTTAAATTATTTCCTGTATAAGAGTGTTTTAAATCCATTTGAAGGTCGATAAAAATATCTTCCTGGTTAATGAAAGGATTTCACACTCGAATGAAATCAATATAATACTAAATATATTTATTACATTATTAAAAAATAAAATTTCATCAGGAAAAAATTACATTAATTAAAAATAAAATCTTATTAAATAGTTCTCTGAAATATTAATCACAGGAGAATTAAATTTGTTTATTAATCATTTATGAATCTTCCATAATATATAAAAAAAATTATTTTTAAATTATATAAAGCTAAATTCGTTTTTCAGATTTGTAAAATTAAATTATTTATAGGTTTATTTACTCTCTACCTAGTATTATTAGTAATGGTTGTTGAACTATGGATATTTATACGTAGTTTTCTTATAGTTCAAGATCTCCTTAAATATCTGATTCATTTTTTCTTAATGTTTATTTCAATGGGATTTGGTTACATTCACACATTCCATTTGTCTCGATATTTAATTGGCTGCCATTTATTTATTTATAATTAGTAATAAATAAACTCATCTATAAATTACAAAATAATTTATTATTAACGAAGATAATAATAATATATCTATTTCTATGACACCACTCGAAAGTTCTTGACAACAACCACCTTTCTCCAACTATCTTTATCTTGAGCCATCTCCATCCAATTCCTTTCTTCACCTGACTCCTCCGGATTTGTTTTGAAATTGTCCACTTCCTTGATGGTTTCTCATTTTGTTTTCCTATAAATAAAAATTCTCACCAATATTTCCTTATTTGGCCGAAAAACGCAACCGAAGAGGTTTGACTTTATAATTCTGATTATGTTTGGAGATGGATAGACTACTTGTAATTCCTCATTAAGGATCTCCGCCATTTCTTTGAATTGATAAATAGAGTCCCCCTATTTTCAAATACATTGAAATTATTCTCGTTCTCTCATGTCATGGACCACGCCTTAAATCCTTACAATATAATTGTCGAAATAATAGTTATAGATTTTAATTTTGTTATATATATATATATATATATATATATATAAATACAGGTAATAATAATATCATAATAATTCTAGGGATAAAAGCAATTTGACACTAGCAATTTCTTCCCTATCCCCATCTAACAATTTATTAAAGATTTTGGATGAAACGATTAAAAAATTAATTATATATATATAATTGTCATTCGCAAATTAAAATGTTTAATTAAAATCTAAATAGAATCATCCCTCTATTTGTTTTTTGCTAAACCTTGAGAGTTTATTTTTATTTAACTAAAAAAAGCAATGTATTATTCGTAGGAATATTGTTTGGATATTACATATATATTTACATTTTAGTTGTTTTAAAATGCAAATATTTAATCCCACATATCATTCTGTCTCTTTCTATAGGATATCTATTAATTAAATATGTATTGTATGTATATATATACAGTTAATTCATTATGCATTTTACAAAAATAAGTTTGTAGAAAAAAAAGTCTAAGCTAATATTTAATGTTCCTAAGAATAGACATATAGGAATTTAATTAAATAATTTGTATTGATTGAATTGAATAACAATTGTCCTTGATTATTTATTTATTTAATTATTTATTTTGATTCTTTTTAATTCCTTGATTATTTTAATGTTAATTTAATGTTTAATTGAAAGGTAAAAAAAAAGTGTCAAGTAATCTAAATAACAAGAAAGTTTTGTTGTTTTTGCAGGTGCGGTTCCGCTGGTTGGCGATGTCGGGGACCCTGTCGCTCGTCCGCTGGCCAAGATGGCGAGTGCATCGTCAAGTCCCGTGTCGGTGCCGGTGGGGAATTCGGGTCCGGCCTTGCGAGGCCGCCGACTGACACCACCACTTCAAGTGGCAAGTTCATGTCCTGGCTCCTGGCGATTTTGAGATCCTCTTGGAACCCAAATGCACTGCCTCCATTACTTCCCATTGTTTCATGCCCAATCCTTATGGATGTACTACGGAATGCATGGATGCATACGGGGGGGCCAAAATATAAAGGCTCATTTCCCACTCAGCAGCCAATAACCGAAGAATTCTTTCAATTTTTTTTTTTTGTTCGAATTATACTTATAAGTACATGTGTCATCGATATATATCAGACATACCAATTTGATGTCTTATTCATCATGACATACATATCTATCTTCTTACCATCTGACAGTGCGCCATTCTTTTATTTTTACTTTTTTTTTTCTTTCATTTATATTTTTCTTTTTTTTTTTGTTTTTTTTTTAATGAACTTATTTCTTTCATAGTCACTTTTTTGGCCAGTATTTTTTCTATTTTTATTCATGTTATTTTATTTTTTTCCTTTATTTTTTTTCTTTTCTTATCTTTTCTTTTTTTATTTTTTTTAATTAAAATAAATAGAGATCAAGTATTAATTGTTTATAAATTTTTATGATATTAATATGAGACTATAGACTTGGAATTAAGAGAGAATTACATTTTGAGGGGCTATTCGTGAAGAATGACGGATTAGGAGACTGTGATACTTTAGTATATAAAAAAAGAATAATATATAAATATTATATACATATAGTTTAAGATCATATTAAAAAAAAAAAGAAAAAAATAATAATAACAAAAACTCGAAATAATTTTTATAGTCCCACCTGGGCTGTTTTTATTTTTATTCGAGTTATGTCTCAATAAATCCGTTTCTATATTCTTTCGGAACCAATTTTGTATGAAATATTCTTTAATATTTAAAGGATCGACGAATTATAGTAATACATAAAATACTATTTATATATTTGTTTATATTTATATATTTATATATATACTTATTTATATATATCTATATATATTTATTTATTTTAATAAATAATTAAAAAAAAAAAAAAAAATTATAATTTAAAAACAAAACAAAAAAAAAAATATTTAAATTCATTTAATCTTTACAATCTGAGTTAATTCGTCTATCCTTGGTTTTTGTTCTAATAATGTATATTAAAATCAACGAAAGATTCTAAGAATGAAAAATCTGTGATGTTCCTTGTCTATCTGTAGATTTTGGTCAAATTAGGTCTAAGGTTCATTAACATTCCATAGTCATTCGCTTTATAGATTAATTAATAGCTACAGCATCCTAACCATAACGAACCAAGAAATTACAATAATATTACTTATTAATAAATATTAATTACAAATAAAAGTCATTTGCACAATAAATAAAAATATATAAAGCTCGTTGCAGAGCTTAAGAGACAGTTCCTTGATTACTTTTGTTAAAGAAAAATAAAATAAAAAAAAATTTCCCCGATTTCATAATTGCTTTTGGGAAAAGCTCTTAAACTCGCTTTCATCAATCTTGATGTACTAATTAATAATATGTATATATATATATACATATATATATTATAAATTATATTATAAATTATATTATAAATTATATATACATTTAATGTGTATTTGTTATTATATTATGTTGATGTAGTTCAAAAGAATGATTATCTGAAAAATAAAATGCTATTAAAAATATAAATATTTTTTATTTATTTATTTATTTATTTTTTGTTCTCTAATTTTTTTCAAGGTTTCAGCACCTCAAGTTTGATCGATCGATGAATTTGATAAAACCATTCCTTGTTCACCTTGAATTCAGACGGATTGTTAAAATAAAATAACTGCACATAAACACAAGTCCTTTACTTGTTCCTCAATTCTCCTTTTTTTACAGATAGGAAGATGTTAAAAGACGAATTTTTTATACAAAGAAATAAGAATATATTTATTTTTAAAAAAATTTTAATTTAATAAAAATTTTCAAAAGTCTATCTCAATTTAAAGTTGATGAAAAATCGATTTCAATTTGTCATAAGAGCGAACACACAGACATAAGTAAAGTAAAGACATGAAGTAAAGTTGATAAAAACGATATAAAATAGCAATAGTTTGAGAAACTTATGTATTTTCTAAGTCACTTGTTACTAATATATCTTTAAAAAAAAATACAAAGAAATTTTCTCTGGTATTATGAAAGAGTACTGGGATCCCGAGCCTCCGCTCGGTAATTAAATAAAAAAAAAAATTAATTATTACTGGGTTTGGCTAGTAATATTAATACCTGATTCACCGAATCTCCATTCAAATAATATCATACAAACAGAAAAGTAGGCCTGTTGATATAAAATATATACCTGGGACACCGAGCTATTGCTCGATCCTTTAACAAATTTATACAATTTATTATTATATACTTTAAAAATTTTACAATTTTTTAGTTATTTATTATAGTTGGGTTTGGCTGATAATATTATACCTGATTCACCGAATCGCCAATCAAATAATTTAAAAGAACATAAATTAAAAAAAAAATTAGTCATAAAACATACACTCCTTAAACGTATAGACTCAAAATGGGCTGAACCGGTTTCGATGAAATTACATCACAATATTCTTACATACCTCTATTTTTATCAATATATATTAAGTAATTAATTCTTTCAGTCGGGAAATTTTGACGTTATAGACTCAAAATTGGCTGAACCGATTTCGATGAAATTACATCACAATATTCTTGCATATCTATGAAATTAATTTTTTTAAAATTTGACGAGATTGATGACGTCATTTAATTCTCCTATATCGAATAAAGATAAATCTCTTATACGTTGTGAAACAATTTCAAATAATTTAAATGTATCTATTAATGCAATAAAAAACAAATATGTATATAACATAAATATTTTTAATTTTATTTTATTTATAATATGAGATAAGATATAAGGAAGCGGTGGCTGTGACGTCACATATATACATTTAAATTAAAAAAAAAACTAATAAAGATGAATTTTTCCAGAGATGTGATCAATAAAACTCAATTTTTCTTTATAAATACTATCTCTGATGTGAATTTCAAAAAATCGTTAGAGCGGTTTTTGAGAACCCATTTACATATATATATATACAAACATACAATTTTAGCTAGCATAATAAGATTAGATTCGATATTAATTAGGGGATTTTCATTTCTTTACGTTTCATAGTTACAAGAACCCATTTCAAACATTTTTAGTAAGATGCATCTGTGTCATTAAATTTGAATTTGAGTTCGAAATTTTAAAAGAATAACTGCTCGTATTCAGAAGATGAAAATATATAAATAGTATATTTTTAATGGAGATATTAAAATATATTTAAGAAAATGATAAAATATTATGTCCTGTAGATGTTAGCTAGTTTTATATACGAGTATTGTTCATAAGAAAAAAATTTGAATTTATTTGTCTTCAATATCCATTTTGTCCCCTTCAAAGTAGTCCCCCTCAGATATAAAATGCACATATACCAGCGCTTCTTCCAGTCGTCGAAACACTTCTGAAATGCGCTATTCGGTATGGCCATCAGTTTGTTCTTCGATTTATCTCATCAATTGTGGCAAAACACTTTCCTTTCATTGGTCTTTTCAGTTTTGGAAATAGAAAAAAGTCACAAGGAGCCAAATCTGGTCTATACGGCAGTTGAGCAATAATTACGGTGTTGTTTTGGCCAAAAAATCACAAACAAGCAATGATGTGTGAGCTTTTTCATTATCGTGATGCAGAATCCATGATTTGTTTTTCCACAATTCCGTCGTTTGAGCCGTATTGCTTCACACAAACATTGCATAACTTCCTTGTAGTATTCCTGATTAACAGTATGTCCTGTTGGCAAGAACTCATGAAGCACCACGCCATTGTAATCGAAGAAAACACTGAGCAAAACCTTCACATTTAATCGAACTTGGCTTGCTTTTTGAAAACGCTTGTACCATTTATAAACATTTTTTTTGAGACAAAGTAGAATTTCACAGTCAACATTTTAAGTGCGTTGGAGCACTTTATTCCATTATTAACGCAAAATTTAATACAGATTCTTTAAAAAATCGAAGAACACACAAAAACGTGATTAACTTTGTAAGTTGTCAAAAACAAACTACTAATACAAAATGGCTGATAATCTCAACATATGAGAAACAATGTGTACCAACATAACAAAAAAAAAATTGATAATCGAATGTACAGAGCTCACGAAAATTCAAAATTCATCTTTTCTTTTCAACAGACCTCGTATATATATATATATACTAAATTGAATGACTGAACTGATCAAAGAATTTAGGTCTAGGAATCCATTGGACATTATTATGAGAGGTTTGTGGGTGTGAGAGAACGCGATAGCGTTTACACAATTTATACGATTAAGCTCAAGTTAATTAGGTATGTTATAGGTTATGGCAGCAATTTCCAGTTCATTTCTAGATATTTCACTGATAAGATATTTAATTAGAACCAGTTATTTATATTCTAATAGAACAAAATTAAAATTTTTATTTATTTAAAATAAATGAAATAACTCAATTCTAACTTGAATAATTGATTTAACAATTTAAAATAAAAATATAATTAAATTAGTAAAATTCATTTTTAAAATAGAAAATTATTTATATTTATTCGTATTTCTAAACATGCAATGCCCTGAATATTTGATTTATATCTTTCAATTAAAATTAGAATCGTCAGAAGTGGAATTCAATAATAAATCTCACAAATCAACTTATGAATCTATTTTAAATTCAAGTATAAACTATTAAATTACGGTTTCTAATTCACATTCTAATCCATAATATTTTTTATCTGTAAAGTGATAAAAATAAATTCATTATCTTATCAAATAGTATAGATTTATTTTCTAGGAAATAACCTTATGTAAAAAAATACACTATTATATTTTATGAACATTTTTTAATCAAGGATTCTATTATTCATTAAACATTTATGTACATATTTATTATTTTTTTTTATTAAGCAAAAATTATTTTTTTATAATAAATATACTTTCTATTTTATCAGACTTATTCAACAAGCAACAATATTTAAAAGGAGAAAGTTTCAAATAGAAATATTAAATATGCATTTTAAAATTCGAAACATTTTTATCTCCTTACTTGCATCTTTCATAACTTATTTAGTTCTATAAGAATTTCACTAAAATTATATATGGTCACCAGTATTTTTTATTATTTAACTAAACAACTTCAAGGTGTAATTCTATAAGTTCTCTCATTCTAACTTACATTGGTCAGAGGGCGGCAAACCGGGTATATATTCGGGGCGGCAAATCTGAAGGGAGACATTTTGGTTATGAATATCATGAATTTTATGAATATAACGGGTGGTAATTTATTCTATTGCCCGTGGTGCTGCAAATGCTAGACTCTGCTATGGTCAGACACTTCTTTTGAGAATTGTAGAACCAACGCGAACATACCATTTACGACCAAATGTTCATGCAAAATTTTATTGATTCTTGTCATACTAATCCACAAAAATGCCTCCATGGTGATCTTCCTTTATCAGTTCTCACGATTCCATTGAATGTTTTTTCGCACAACAACCGATTTTGGACAACTTTCTCGGACGACGGTCACGACGTTATACCTGTTTTTTTTTTACAGTGCTGTAGGTTAGTGATTTATCGCAGGGTAATAAATTAAGATGCCTTCTAGTCTTGATAATCCAGGTCGAATGTTATGAAATGAATTCAAAGTGCATGTTTTAGAGTTAACTCAATCGGAATGGAAATAGTGCTTTGAAAATTGGTTCAAAAGCATGCAAAGGGGGTATTGATTTTGATAGAGCAGGGATGGCGAACCTATAGTTTGAAAAATTTGTTAGCACGCACAAAGACAAAATTAATTTTTGAATTGGATTAATTAACATATATTATATTTAAATTAAATTTAATTAATTAAATTATAAAATAAAATTAATAAATAAATAAACAGAGAAATAGAGAGTTTGGCACTTTATTGATGGCACAATGTCACGTGCTGGCGCGTGATTTTCAGTCGTGTTAAAAAATTAATTCCGCTACTTTCAGCGATTCAATCAAGCTGAAATTCTATAGATAGCAGTTTTATACAATTTTTAATCATGTGAAAAACTATCAAACATCGTATATCTTTATATTTATGGTCAGTTTAGAGGGGGAAAAAATGAAAACGGGATAGGTAATTGTCCTCTTCCGGATGAGCTACATTTCTCAAAAGTTGAATAAAATCTGCGAATTTTGAATAATGCCCGTGTACCAAATTTCATTATTCTAGCTCAAACCGTTTTTGGGTAATTATGCCTACATACACACATACATATATACGCACATTTTTCTCAACCTTAGTGAAAATGACTCAGGGACCTTCATAACGTATAAAAACATCAAAATCTCGCATCGCATTTGGATTTTTTACTGAGTATTTACTTTTATACTGTGCAATTTTTTTTTCTACTGAGCATTTGAATAATATTGGGAATCTGTACTGTGTGTATTATTATAATACTGAGCAATTAATTGGTACCCTTAAAAAATTATAATTATTTATTACTTACTATATATTTTTTAAATTGTATTTCAAATATGTAATAAATATGAATAAAATCAAAATATATATTATGATCATGAAATTTGTATAAATCTTGAGTCTTAAAAATAGTACTATTTCATTAGGAAGTTAATAATAATATGTGGAATACAAATTCTTCTGAGCAAAATATCTGTCTAAAATATGATTCATTTTTAAAGGCATCTTATTTAGAAATAATTTATTGTTATATACTTGTTTATTTATTATAATTTTAAAAAATTGATTGTATCTATATAATTTGTAGATTTATAAAACAGATTGTTAGTGATATTGATTCAGAAAACTTGCCTGACCTTGTATGACAGGACGCTATCATTTAAGAAGTGAATATTACATCTTGAATCTATATGAATCCATAAGTAATTATATTTAGATTTATTCACTTATTACCCCCACTTCTACTATCAGAGTTAAGGAAATAACTGAATTTTCCGGGAGTAATATATTTATTATTAGAATTAAATATTTAAAATATAGCTGAGCAAGAAAATGATCTTTTTTTATTTGTTTTTCTTACGAACATTCTAGAAGCAATTTGTTGCTTTTAAAACAAACAACGAAAAGAAAAATTTTCTAAAAGCTTTTGACTTCGGATTAAAATCAAAGTATTATTTTAAATTTATACTTTTTCCATCCTCGGTCCATGATCATACTCAAGTCTATCCTGTTGAGTAGGACTTTATCTAGAAATCAATATTCTCCTAGAGTTCTCCTTCATGACAATAAAAATTGATTGCAACTTCCCTGGGCCGGTTCCAGGGTTTTAAGCGCCCCCAGTAAAACAAAATTTGACGACCTTTCATACAAATTATCTTTTAAATAATGTATGTAAAAAAATATTTTATTTTGAAATCGGCGACCCTCACAATTTGGCGCCCCGGGAACTTGACTGGCTTGACCGCTCTTTTATCCAGCGCTGCATATTCCGATAATCAAGGGTTCGGCAAACTGCGGCCCGTGGGCCAAATCGGGTTCGCCATCTATTTTTATCCGGATCCATTTAAATGTACGATGTACTTCTGTCAGAATTCAGTTAGAAGTCATTGATCTGCAAAAAGATGACACACTAAAAACGAAGTTCAAAGGTATGGATCTTACACAATTCTATCAAAATCTTTCCGAGAATGAATAGTTTCAATTAACGAGGGTTTATTTCTGTATTTGGAAGTACATTCCGGATGAGATACATTTCTCAAATGTTGATAGAAATCTACGAATTTTGAATAATGCCCGTGTACCAAATTTCATGATTCTAGCTCAAACCGTTTTTGCGTAATCTTGCCTACATACATACACACATACACACAGACATTTTTCTCAACTTTAGTGAAAATGATTCAGCAACCTTCAAAACGTATAAAAACATCAAAATCTCGATATCGAAAATTTTCATGATCGCAATATTATCTCTAGCGAGATAGTAACAATTACATTCATCACATTAATGCAAAATTTATTATTTAATTAATTAATTAAGTTAAAATTGATTTTTTATTAGATTCTTCGTTAGAACAGTAAAATATATATTCTAACATGTCTGGCCCCCAGATCTTTATAATTTTTATATTTGGCCCTTTCCTTAAAAAAGTTTGCCGACCCCTTTATTTTTCTTTTCGTTGTTTGTTTTAAAAGCAACAAATTGCTTCTAGAATGTTCGTAAGAAAAACAAATAAAAAAAGATCATTTTCTTGCTCAGCTATATTTTAAATATTTAATTCTAATAATAAATATATTACTCCCGGAAAATTCAGTTATTTCCTTAACTCTGATAGTAGAAGTGGCTGGCATTGATTATTTTATTTATTTATATCTTATAAATATTCTATTCACCGGAAAGAATATTTATTTATTTATTCGAAAATTACTATAGAAAACTGTAAAAAATCGATTTAGAAAACAACAACAATAATATGTATAATATTAATCAAAATAGGTATTATTAAATAAGAAATATATATATATATAGTACCTGGATTTTACAATTTTTTTAATTATTTATTACAACTGTTAAATGAGTTTTCTAAAAATGACCCATCAAAAATTTGTTTCCTAAAATGGTACAAATTAATTAAAATAACTTGATTTTCATTTCAAGATGAAAATATATTCAAATTTACTTGATAAAATATTTGATCCTATATATTATATATATATATATAAGTATATACGAGAATTTTATATATAAGATGTTCTTATATTTAGATGGCTTCAATTATATATTTTTCAAAGTTTCGACCAAGACTACTGATAATAATATAAAATTTGAAATTATATTGACACCTGTACTTGCCTATATTTTAATTAAGAAAGGAGGTTATATTTTTTTCTTTTTATTAATAATAATCAAATATCATTTATATTATTTATAATTTAATCTAAAAACATTTTAATTATTATGATATCATTTATTTAATATTATTAGATCAAATTTATTCAACAATTTATTTGAAATTCCTTCATTTATAATTGTTCATGAATATTTTTTTTGTGTGGGAATGCTAAATATATTTCGTAATTTAATTCTAAAATATTATTAAAATAAATATTTTTAATTTTATTTCGAAATTAAATAAAAATTGTTTAATTATTTTATTTTTATATATTTTAAATATAAAAAAATATTAATACAATATCAATTAAAAAAGAATGACAATAGGCAAATTTCAATATGGGTGATGTAAGTGCTAACGTAATATAAATTTACTATTTTAAATTAAGAAAATACTAATAAAGTTAATTTTTCTCGAGGCTGATACCAATACAGATCGATTTTTTTTTATAAATATTATCTATAGTGTGAATTTCAAAAAAATCCTTAGAGCGTTTGAATATCTCAAAACTATACAAATATATATATAAATACAATTTTTGCTAGTATAATAAGATAAGATATGTATGGTCAACATTGAAGAAAAGATGAAGACAAAAAATTTTCTATTATAATATATTCAGCAAATAAGTCATCTTTTAATAAACTAACGTTAATTTATTTTCATTAACACCGAGTATAAAAGTAGGTATTAATGATAATTAGTATAGTTTTCTATTTAAATTGTATATTTATTAATCTGTAATTTTTTTATGGAAAACATTCCAATGAAAATTAGAAAGTTGTATTATATTTAATTTGGTATACCTAATTCCTTCTAAAAATACATAAATTGGAATAAACATAAACATAAACCAAGTTATAAGTTATTATAAATAAATAATGTTAGTTTCTTCTATTTAATCATTAGAATAATTTTAAGGAAATTTTTGAAGATTATTCAAAGAATTTATTAAAAAAAAAAATGAGGAAAAATGTTTATTTTTTAGGTTGTTTGGAATTTATTTTATTATTCAATTTTATTTATTTATTTTTTCATGAAATGTTTTTCTTCTCTCCGATGAGAGTAGTGGTTTTGAAAAAAAAAATGGCAAAGGGTCATTTGTGATTTGTGCATAGGAAAAAGGAGAGGGAAGTTGCAGTGGCTGCTGCACCCGAGCTCTTGGTATTTTAGACCTCAGCGCGAGGGGGACAGTACAGGTCGTGGCAGGAGGTGGGAGTAGGAGGAGGGGCAGAAGGGGGGAAGGAGGCGCGACAGCGGAGAGGGGACGTTTATCGAGCGATGCATGCGCGACGCGGGAAGGAAGCTCGAGCCTCCTGCATGCCATTGGCTCTTCGCTCGTGGAAATTTCCACTACGAAACCGGGTCACTCAACAAGCACCAGCAAACCAACTCGCGACTCCAGCGCGATATCGCCTTCCATGTAAATGTGCGATTATTTTTAGACGACCTTAAGAAAACAAACCTAATGAAATGCATACTCATCAACTTGAAATACAGAGACGGAGTAACCGCATGTTCTAAATTTAGAAAATGGTTCAATTACAATTTATATATAAATATACTATAAAAGTAATAGTGAATTATTTGATCAAATTAGACGATTCAAAACATAACAATAAACCAAGGAGAAATATCCAAACCTTGTACTTGTACTTGGTTTTAGTTTCCCTTCAGTAAGACTTGCCAAAATTGAGAAGCCAATGAAAACACACCTGTCCGTCTATACGACGATTATATAACTTTTCAAATGTTTATTTAATAACAATCCTGCAAAACAAAAATAATATATTAATTCCAATAGACTAATATCACTTTACTATTTATACATCACCATATAAGTCTAAAAATATAAAGTCAAATAAGTTTTTTTTGTGTAAAAAATCTGGAGTGTCTCCACTCGACTATCTCGCAATTTGAAATGGATAAATTAATATATATTATATTATATTTAAATTAAATTTAATTAAAATTATAAATTAAAATTAATAAATATATAATAAACAAGGGTCTTGGGTGATGGCACCACGTCACGTACAGGCGCGTAATTGCCAGTCAACGTGTTAAAAATTAATTCTGGTACTTTAAGCGATTCAATTAAGCTTAAATTCTATATATAGCAACTTCATACAATTTTTAATCATGTGAAGAACTATATGACCCCTTTCCGGATGTGCTACATTTCTCAATAGTTGATAGAAAACTGCGAATTTTGAATAATGCCCGTATACCAAATTTCATTATTTTAGCTCAAACCGTTTTTGCGTAATCTTGTATACATACACACAGAGAGATTTTTCTCAACCTTAGTGAAAATGACTCAGGGACCTTCAAAACGTATAAAAACATCAAAATCCAACATCGAAAATTTTCATGATCGCAATATTATCTCGTAAAAAGTAAAGAGGCTTATTATATTGAATTCTTTGGACAAATCAATATAATATATCAATAATATTTTAATAGAATGAATTTTAAAAATAAATATATTTAATTTTATTTATATATCGTGAATAAAATAAATAATATTTATTAACACTTGCTCTCATACTATTTAATTTCTTTTAATTGATAAAAATGAAATTAATTAATATGAAAAGCTTCAAATACAATCTCAATTTACCAATGATTTAATATTATTTACTATTATATTTTAATTTTTCTAATATATATGGTACATGAAAATGATCTGATATTTTTTTTTAAACTTTTGAAAATTGGTTGTATTGTTTAAAGATATAAAGATCATTGAATAAAGATCGAATTGAATTAAAACTTATTTTATTTTAAAAAATAACTCTATTTTATAAAATAAACTTATTATCTTCTATATTTTAAATTAAACTCTGCCAATTTTCATATGTTTTAATAATATTTAATATTAAACAAAATATTATGTATAGAATTTTTATTATACATATTTGACAATTTATATAATAATTATAATAAACGTAATGGAAGATGACTGTATAAAACAATTATATTGCCTATTGTATTATATGGCTATGAGGCATGGTCTATGACCCTGGGGGACGAGAGTTGTGAGAATAGGATTGTTCGCAGCATTTATGGACCAAAGAAGGATGAAGTCACAGGGGAATGGCGGATAGTGCTTAAAGAGGAATGATCTTTATGCATCTCCAGACATAGTTAGGGTTATAAAATCGAGAAGGCAGGGCATGTGGCTAGAATGGGAAAAGAAAGAATGGCGAAAAATATATTGGTGAAGAGGATGATTGGGATAAATAAAGAGGGAAGGGAATGCAACTGCAACATGTTTCAAATATAAATCAAATTACTTACAATAAATTAAATTAATATTTATATAAGTTATATATATAAGTTATATATATAATCAAAAATGTTAGTCAAAATAAAGGGTTTTAATTTTAATAATTGTTTTTAAAGGTTATAAAAAAAATAAGAAAAGTTTTTAAAAATGGTTTAGTAAACCAATAATAAATTAAAATATAATGATATATGATATTTTTTTACATAACTTGGTGTTAATTGTCGATGGGAGATGAGGTCTGTCCTAGTGGGGGAAATAGTAAAAGTAATAATAGTAAAGATCATATTTGTTTTTTCAATTTTATTTCTTTAAACAATATACTCAAAATTATATATAAATGTTTAATTATGCAATTTGTTAAATATAATATAAGTAAAAAGAAATATTTTATTTTAATTTTTAATTTTATAAATGTATTATCTAATAAGAAAGACATTTTGTTTATAAATAACTAAAAGAAAAATTAGAAAGTGAACAAGTTTAAGGTCGTAAAAAACACGGAGACTTGGCAATGGTCTTTAAAGAAAAGAGGAAAGGAAAAAAAAATATTTTCGAAATAATTTTTTTTTATATATATTGAATTTTAATTTGTGTTTAATAGAATATTTTTGTTTTTATTCTTTTATATTCAAAGAAAATTATTATTTATTATTCGTGTTCATTAATTACATTTTACAAATATATGTGTGTGGGATACAGGTATTTATAGTGACGGAAAAATGAAAACGCCAGGGTGGCGACACTGTTATCGGGCAAACAACTGGTTGAGAAGACGCATTACAATTGCCCGTCAACAGCGCCACCTACATGGCATCTACATTTTTCCGTTCCTGTAAATATAATTATAATTTTTTGCTAGCATAATAAGATCAATTTTGATAGATAAATTCATCATGTAAACAAAATGATCAAATTATTTTGTAAATATCGCAAAAATAAATTCCCAAGTTTATGATATTAGTAGTCCCCTTTGAAAAAAGGGTTAGGATGTCAAAATAAAATATGAGATATAATTGACCCCGCTTCGAATTGAAAGGGCTTGACAAATTTACCCTCCCTTTCCTTCGCTCAAGGTCAAGTTCATCTAAAATTTGCATAACTAACGTGGTATATAAGGAAGCAGGAGATTATCTACCAGAAACATTTAAATTGGATTAAAAACCTTGAGTTTCAAGAGGCTTTCATGTATGAAATGACGGGTAATTGAAAAATAAAAAAAATATAATAACCACTTTCAAATATTTGAACTAGTAAGGATAGCAACGATTCGTATAATCCATTTACGTTGAATGGTCGACTTAAAGCAAAACAAGTAATGCCCCTCCGTAGGAAAAAAAAAAGAAAGCATCAATTTCTCTCAAATCCATAAGTATTCAATTATACTTGTAATAGTCTGAAAGAAATAATTTAATTCAAAAACTACTCACCAAGCTATTGCATAACTTTATTTTTACTATCTCGCCAGAGATAGTATTGCGATCATGAAAATTTTCGATGTTGAGATTTTGATGTTTTTATACGTTTTGAAGGTTCCTGAATCATTTTCACTAAGGTTGAGAAAAATGTCTGTGTGTGTGTGTGTATGTGTGTATGTGTGTATGTGTGTGTGTATGTGTGTGTGTATGTATGTAGGCAAGATTACGCAAAAACGGTTTGAGCTAGAATGATGAAATTTGGTACATGGACATTATTCAAAATTCATAGTTTTCTATCAACTTTTGAGAAATGTAGCTCAACCGGAAGAGGGTCATTACCTACAACGTTTTGATTTTTTTTCCTCTAAAGTGACCGTAAAAATAAAGATATATGTTTGATAATTTTTCACATGATTAATAATTATATAAAACTGCTATATATAGAATTTCAGCTTGATTGATTCGCTGAAATTACCAGAATTAATTTTTTAACACTGAAAATCTCACGCGTCAACACGTGACGTGGTGCCATCAACAAAAAGCCAAACATGCGCTGGTTTAATATTTATTATTTATTATTTATAATTTATAATTAATTAAATTTAATTTAAATATAATATATTATGTTATTTAATCCAATTCAAATTGCGAGATAGTCGAGTGGAGACACTCCAGCTAATTTTTATTTTATTTCGATTTAACTAATTTATATAAATAATTTCATTTTAATTAATTAATAAGATTAAATTTATTTTTTCAAAAATAAATATAATATTTTTTTTTTCTTTTCCATAAAAATAAAACAAAAATATTATAATTGATCTCTATATATATCTTGTGCCATACATGGCCTTGTTAATTTTTTTTTATATCTTACGTAAGTAGATATGAAATTCTAAATATTATTAATAAATATAAATACAAAATAGATGATTTAATATTAAAAGAATTTAATTGACTTTTGTTAGTAAATATTGTTTTGATATTTTTTTATATTATATCTAACTCTATTTATACCTTTTTTTTTAATTAAATTTGTTTGTCCTTTTTTGTAAATTGATATATTTATATTATCATCTTAATCTATTATACTAGAATTTAATTTTTAATTTCAATAAAAAAAAATAAATAGAAAAAAAAATTTAATAAGTTGATCAATTAAATTAATGTCAAGATCTAGAATTTAATATTATACATTAATTCAATAATGATTGATTAATTCAAAAAAAAGAAAAGAAAAAAAAGCAACCCACTCGTGCATTAGATGATTAAGTTTATATTATAGATTTGTGATGGGTAGGGTATTTTAAGATTAAATTGAATATATTCAACAAATAAATAAAAACACAATTATAAAATGATCTGTTATTTTTTTTAAATATTTTATCAAATATAAATAATTAATATATATAAAAGTTACTTAGAGATTTGTAATCATCAATTTAAATCAGAGGTTCCCAAAGTGGTCTATATCGACTATGGCAACCTGCAAAGGGTCTACGGCAGCAAATAAAAAATTTGGGGGTCCATAAAATGAAAATGGAGGTCTACGATAGTGGATCTCAAGCCTATTTACTTACATTATACTATCTTACAATTCAACATGGCTCTAAAAAAAATATTAAAAATTGCTTTTCCTACATGGCTCTTAAAACATTTTTGATTTTTCAATAAAGCTCTAAAAAAAGGTAAATTTTTTTTCAATTTGGGGGGTCTACCAAAAATCAAAAAACATGGCAAGGGCTACGACACAAAAAAATTTGGGAACCTATGATTTAAATAATGATAATTTTTTTAAAAATTCATGTTAAAATCCTACAAATTATGGCTGGGGATATAAAGAGAAAATATGAACAAAAGTTCGAAAACCTTAATATACTTTGAAAATTAGTTTAACAAAATAATTCTAATATAAATTAAAATATAAGGATAATATAATACTCGAGAAGAATTTAAATCGATGTTGCTATCGGTTATCATGCAGTAAAAGTGTAAAATTATTATTAAAGGAGATCATAATTAAAATTTATAAAACGATTATTTTGCATGTTGTGTTATATGGGTGTGAGACACGGTTTATAACCTTAGGAGACGAGAGTAGATATAGAGTATTTGAGAATAGGATTCTGCGAAGCATTTATGGGCTAAAGAAAGATGAGGTCACTGGGGAATGACGGAAACTACACAACGAGGAATTTTATGCATCTCCAGACATAGTTATGGTTATCAAATCAAGAAGGCTAAAATGGGAGAGGAAAGAATGGCGAATAAATATATTGGTGGGGAGACCGATTGGGAAACGTCCACTTGGAAAACCAAGAACTTTCGAGTTCCGATAAACATAGAGATAGATAAATGAAAATATTTAAATATATCTAATAAAATGTATTATTAGTATTATATAAGAAAAAAGAGAATAATTCTTCGTGTATTTTTTTAACTTAATCTATCTTTTGGGTGTAATTCAGTGGTTCTTAAACTGTGGTCCGCGGACCCCTGGGGGTCCGCGAAGCCTTTACTGGGGGTCCGCGGTCCTCGGAAAAAAATCATCGTAAAAATATATACATATATAAATATTTAAAGTTCATTGTTTAACTATATCCTCCTAGAGAATTACGGCTATAATTTAATACTATTAATAATACTATTTTATTTTATTAAATTGATAATTATGTCAATTAATTTTTTGTGAATAAATAAACATATATAAAAAACTATATATAAAATTTGAATTTTCATCCATTCATTCATTTAAAATCATTTTTCGATTGTTCCTTTAAAATAACCCCTCTTAGGGGCTCGGAAGGGGAGGCATATAAGGGAATTTTCTTTCACTTTGTTATTGGGGAAAACCAGGGGAGGGGACAGTCTTACCCGGAAAAACCCAAATTGTCAGCGTCCACTCTGGGGTTTTAAACAGTTTTAAAGCAAATGTTAATTATAAGTTCATTTCTCAACGAGTTGTATCTTTAAATTATTTTTATTAATGTTAATTATAAGTTCATTTCTCAACGAGTTGTATCTTTAAATTATTTTTATTAATTTAATTAATTATAATTAAATTATAGCTAATAATAGTTTATTATAGCTAATAATTTTTTTTAATTTTTAGTGTAATTTGCATGATCATTATTTTATAAAAACACTAAACACATTTTGCAATTTCCCAGAAAGGCTGTTTTTGAGAGTAAGTATAAGTTAGTTTTATGAATAAAAAATATTTATTTTAATAATATTTTAGAATCAAATTACGAAATTAATAATATTTTAGAATCAAATTACGAAATTATTATATTTATATTATTGTAGTTCAATGTTAATAAATTACTCCATAAAATGGATCGTTGGCTACAAACTGGTTCAACACAGAAACGGAAAGAATCAGATGATGAGGCATCAACAGCAAACTCTACCAAGAAACGCAAAACTAGAAAATATTCGGATGATTATTTATCATTTGGATTTACTTATATTTGCAACAATGATGTGGAAAGACCAGTCTGCGTTCTATGTCAGGAAAGTTTATCCAATGAAAGTATGAAACCTGCTAATCTCAGACGTCATTTACAAACAAAGCACAGCGAGCATGTTAGTAAGTCTATCGAATTTTTTAAAATGAAAAAAGAAGAACTTAATTCAAGTCAGAAATTGATGGTAAAGACGGGATCTGGTGGTATGAGTAAGAAAGCAGTAATGGCATCATATGAAGTAGCTCTACTTATTGCTAAAGCAGGAAAGCCGCATAATATAGCAGAGCAATTAATTCTTCCTGCTACAAAAGTAATTACAAATATAATGTTAGGAACTAAAGCAGCAAACGATATAAATTTGATTTCATTATCAAATGATACGGTTAAGAATAGGATTGAAGACATGTCATGTAATATAAAAGAAGAATTAATATCGAGAGTGCGCAAAAGTCACTATTACTCATTACAATTGGATGAAAGTACTGATGTCACTAATAATGCCAATTTGTTAGCTTTCATTAGATATGAGTTTGAAAATCAAATACAAGAAGATGTATTGTTTTGTGATTCACTACCTTCACGAACGACAGCTAATGACATATTTAACAGTTTGAATAATTTTATAACCGAAAATGAAATAGAGTGGCCAAAATGTGTTGGAATTTGCACTGATGGTGCTCGTGCAATGTCAGGTACAAGAACTGGATTGATTGCTCTTATTAAAAATGTTGCGCCTCAGGTTGTTTGGAATCATTGCTGCATTCACAGAGAATCATTAGCAGCCAAAAATATGTCACCAGATTTGAAAAGAACATTAGACGAAGTAGTTAAAATTGTCAATTTCATTAAGGCTCGTCCACTTAATTCCAGAGTTTTTAAAATTTTGTGTGAGGAAATGGGTAGTCAACATACACATTTATTATTACATACAGATGTACGTTGGTTGTCCCGCGGGAAAGTACTCATTCGCCTTTTTGAGCTTCGAGATGAAATACGATTGTTTTTAATAGATGCGCATTTTGAACTGACCGAATGTTTCAATGATTTTATCTGGTTAGCTAAGGTGGCTTACTTGACTGATATTTTTACAAAATTGAACGAACTTAATTTGAGCCTGCAAGGTACTGTTGTAAATATATTTAAAGTTGAAGATAAAATAGAAGCAATGATTAAAAAAATCGACTTGTGGTCGAAACGCATCCAGAACGGTGTATATGAGTCTTTTCCAACTCTCAATGATTTCATAGAAAGCTCCAGTGAAAAATTGCTTAATCAAACGCGTCAATTATTTGTTGAACATTTAATTACTTTGAAAAGCAACTTCAGGAAGTATTTTTCTACTCCTGATCCTTGCAATAACTGGATCAGAGATCCATTTAATATGGAAATTACAAATGCTAAACATTTATCTGCACCTGAACAAGATATTCTCGTGGAATTATCATGTGATACAACTTATAAACTAAAATTTAACAAAACTGAATTGAGCAACTTTTGGTTACTTCTCAGGTCAGATTATCCTGCGCTTGCAAATAAAGCACTTCAACACTTGATTCCATTCTGCACAACATATTTATGCGAACAAGCTTTTTCGGTACTATTTTATATTAAGTCTAAATATAGAAACAAATTAAATGTAGAGCCGGATCTTAGATTAAAAGTTTCCAATATTAAGCCAGATATTGAGATTCTTGTTTCAAGAAAACAACTGCATACATCTCATTAAATATGTAAGTTATATTTAATGAGATAGATGCAGTTATTTTTTAAAATATTTCTTATTTAATATTTTCTGAAAAAAATTATAAAATATTTATATGAATTTAATGTAAGTACCCATTATAATTTGTGAGATTTGTTGCTATGACAATGTTTGTATTTTCTTTCTTCAATATTATAATTTCTAATAAAATGTGTTCTACAATATGCAAAAAAATCGTTATTCACCAATCACTGTTAGAAATATTCATCATATATCCTTGTCCTTATGAGATCGTAAGCCAGAAATTAATTAATAAAATGACGAAAAGTACCTAAAGTTGTGATGGGGGTCCGTCAAAAAAAATTTTTTCAAGTGGGGGTCCGTGGAGTACATAAGTTTAAGAACCTATGGTGTAATTTATTGTTATTTTTAAACAGATATCTTCAAACACAAAATGAAATAAATATAATTCTTTTATTTTATTATTCCATATGTGTCTAGACTTGATATTTTGGATTCCCGACTCCTTGGCATCCAAATCGATGTGGTTTCTTCAATTATTAATAAACATATGTAGATATATTCTGCATAAAACATGGACTTTTTTGTGAAATTTCAACCCTATTGATACTTATCAAGAAGAAAAATGAAACAAACACCTGCAATATCGAGTTCTAATTTTCATGGGTATAGTAATTACTTATATTAAAAATAATATTATATCTGAGAATGATGATTTCTTAAAAACAAATTTTAATAATACATTTTTTTAATAAATATTCTATTTTATTTATATAGTCTATTACAATTTCTATTATTAGTGATCTTGATTAATTGATCTTTAATTGGTATTGTATTTAGATGTTATTTTTCATTAACATTTACTGACATTCAGAATTCTAAGTCGCACTTGCATACCGCAGACTGTAATGGACGACTGCACTCATCGATGTTCTGATGCAACAACACCTGGAGATAAACTCACTTCAAATATTACAAGATAGTTGAATATCGAAATCTTAATCTCAACCTTAAGATTCCTAACCATTTATTTATAACTAATTGAAAACAGGATAAAAGAGAAATTTCATTCATATAATAATAATTCAAATAAATAAAATTAGTAACTTCACTTGTGTGTTTGAAGGCTTAAATTTCAAGGAAAAAAAAAATAATACAATAAAAATAAATTAAAAGATTTATCTTTTTGAAATTTTATATAATAAAATCCAATCAAAGAAATTTGAAATTATATCCAGAAACTATTAATAAATTTAAGTTTATAAAAATAATATATAATATTAATAATATTAATAATATATAATATTAATAATATTAATAATATATAATATTATATATATTTATATAAATATGCATAATATATGAATGTGCAATAGAAAAAGATCAATTTAATGGTAAAAAAAAAGATTCAGAGAAATTTATAAAAATTCTAAAATTTACTTGACTGAGATCCTATATTTAAATAATATTATGAGAAATTGATAATTTGTTTTTATATAGATATTTAAAATTGTGAAGAGATATGTAGTAATGTGTTATGATAATATTTTTATTTAGAAAACACTTATTATAATTATAGCTTGATGTAGGAGCCAATGGGTGACATCGTATGTAGACAGGCGCCGGTTTGGCGATAACATTTGCACGTCGCACGAGAAACGAATAAGAGGCCCCTGCGGGGTCTGCAAAATTCGCGTTTCTTCCTCCACGCTGCCTACTATAAGAGATGCCAACATTTATAGTCATTGTTTATGTTTATTCTAAGACCAATGAACCCATTAATGTCGTATTAATTTCTATAATTATCATTTATATGAATTATAAATACAAATGTAACCCAATTTTATTTGAATTACTTATAACGAATTCTTTTTATATATACAAATATTTTTAGATTGTCATAGAATACTTATGATCTTATTAAGATATGAGTACATTGCTTAGTCACTACTCATAATGTTTTTTTATATATATTTATAAAAAAATGAAATAGTATTGAATAAATTTGTTTTCCTAGCAAATGAAACTTTAATCAAATAAAGAGTGTATTTTATGTTTATTCATCATTTAGTTCTTTAGAATAAATCCAAATCCAAATCTAGAAACCCAAATACGTATTCAGTATAATAATACGAGGGCAGGTCAATAAGTCCTTGAGTTTTTTAATGAAACCCAGGATTTTGGATAAAAAAAATATTTATTTTTCAACGTAGTCTCCTTTGAGCTCTATACATTTCCAATTTTTTATCTCTTCCAAAATTTCATCCATTGTCACAAAACAGTGCAAAAACTCGGTTTCAGTGGTGTTTTTTGATTATGAGCACTCGAAATTCACTTTTTTCCATTTTCTTCTCAGACCACGAGGTAGTCTGTTATTAATGGATGTCAAACAAAAACTAAAAGACCCAGTTAGTTCAAATTTTAACAGGAGCCAGCTGATAGTTGCTTGTTAACAGTAGGAGTGTTGCCATTTCATTTAAGAAAGGAAATTCATCAAGTCACAGACTTATTGACCTGCCCTCGTAGATAAAAAAAAGTTAATCCTGTTCTTATATCTACGATATTCTATAATTTATTTTAAATATTTATTTAAAAAAATATATATATATTTATAATCTATATATATAAAGGAGAGTGTTTGTATGTATGTATGTATGTAATTTGTTTACTTTTTTGCTGTCATAGAAACAAACAAAAAAGAAATTCCCAATCAAAGAATTATTATAATATTTAACTTTTTATTTTAAATTCTAATATTCAAATATCATTTCAATTAAATAATTTATTCTAAAAAAGTTCTCATTTTAATTAATATAATAAAATATTTAAATCATATTTAACTTAAATTATTTTGTATTTATTCTTTCCATATTTGAATAGGTACTTCTTTTATTTTAAGGGAGGGAATTAACTATGATCTAAAAAAATTAATAAATGAACTTAATAATAAAAAATCAAATAAATCCATTAATTTAAATTAATAATATTAATGAATGTATATATTGTTAATTTATCATTAGTTTTATCAATACTTTTATACCGTTAATTTTTATAAATTAATTTTTATAAATTGTCTCAAGTCTCTAACTTTGCATTTTCTCAAATTTTATTATAATTAAAAATATTCAATAAAAATCAAGCAATGAAATTAAAATATCAAAATGAAATGATCAAGAAATATTATACTCTATTATAACATATACAATACTTATAAACTATAGGCGGATGAAATATTAGACGATATCATTGCGGGTTCAGGCCAAATCGATCAACATTAATTAAGATATTTTCATTATGACAGATATTAAAAAAACCGCGAATTCAAAAATTCTGTTCACTAATTATTTGTAGACTTTAGTACAACCTACGCATGACTCAATAGATCCGGATAAACTTTTTCAAATTTTGATCTTAAAATTTATCTTGAAGGTAGTAAAGAAAGAGTAAGATGTGGAAATCAATTGTAAAATATTAGGTTACCCAGACGACTTAAATATAATAGGAGATTCGGCAATTGCAATTACAGATAGCGAGGAAAAATTAATCGAGGTAGGAAAAGAGATGAGGTTTGAAATTAATAATGATAAATAAATATATTTAGAAACAAACAGGAGCAGTATTAACATACAAAATGTAGAATTTGAATATGTAGAAAAATTGAATGTAATCACGAAGGATAATAATATTTGAGAAGAATTTAAATCGAAGTTGCAATCGGGAAACGCCTGTTATCATGCAGTAAAGAGGCTTATCTCATCAAAATTATTATAAAAGGGAATGAAAATTAAAATATATAAAACAATTATTTTGTCTGTTGTATTATATGAGTGTGAGACATGGTCTATGATCTTAGGAGATGAGAGTGGATTCAGAGTATTTGAGAATAGGATTCTCCCCAGCATTTATGGGCCAAAGAAAGATGAGGGAATGACGTACGAGAGATGGAACAGAGGTTCAGGATAAGGACACTTGGAGAAATGTGGTTGTAGCTGCCAAGAACTTTCGAGTAGATAGATATAACATATTCAATAATAATATATATAATTAATTTACTAAATAAATTAAAATATATTTTAAATAATCACACAATAAGAAATGAATGTTTTATGTTATACATTGTTTGAAACAAAATGGATGAAAACCTTTTACTACTTTCAACCAAATACTATGTACCACTCGGGGGTACAGGGGGCGGAGCCCCCGTCTAGATGTGAAGAGCGACGAAGGAGCTCTGAGCAGCTAGTAAATAATAAATAACATACATAATACAATTTTCAAATAAAATAAAAGTTTATTCTATATCTATACGAGATTATTATTTTAAATACGTAATATATTATACTTATACATATATGTTAACATCGTTGTTTTTCAAAATTTTAATTTTTCATATACTTTTTATTTTTAACTAATTCTTAAACTTGCCTAAACAAGACATCCAAATATATTAGTCATTATTTCTAAAATGCTAATATATAAATAAATAATATTACTATTAAAATTATTTCTGGAATATAGTCAGAAATATTTAGAACAGTTTACATAAATTGTTAAAATGTGTTAATGAAAACCTTGACCAATTCACAGTAAAATTTATATTATAAACATTAGTAGTGGAAGATGAAAAACATTGATAGAGAAGACGTATAAATTTTATCTATTATTATATTATCAATAACCTTGAATATTGCTGATAAATTATTAATAAATATTTATATATAAATAAACCAAGAGAGCAATATATACTAAAAAGTTATTTTTAAATCTTAAAAAACAATCATATTTAAAAATATTAATAGTGGATAAAGATATAAACACACCTAAAGTATATTATGGTATGTGTAAATACTTAAAAAGAAAATGTCAAATCAATAAACAAAGTAATTACTTTAAATATTGAATGTATTATAATACATGTTTATTTAATTATTATTTTTATTTCCTAAATTAATTTGAAAATGTAGAATGTATCTTTAGCTTATTAATTTATTATTATAAAATCTTGATTAAATATCTTATTTTTTTAGATCACTTTTCATAAAATTATTGTAATTTAAAAAAATATTTTTTTAGTAATTATTTAAATATTTAAACAGTACAGTAATTATATTAATGTTTAAAAATGTATAATTATTTCCTTCGTATTATATTATGATAAAAATAAAAACATTTTTATCAATTATTTAATTTATAAATATATTTAGTCTAAAATAAATATATATATAGATTAAATATCAATAAACGGGAAAAGGGGATCCAAAAGCGATGCCTCCCTGGGAAATTGTAGTGACCACCAAATGAGGCCGTTTCAGTTAGTATGCGAGTAGTTCTGATGTTCTTGGCAATAAATGTAAATTTATTTTTGGAAACAACTAAATTAATTATGCACTAGTATATCTTTAATTTACTATGTAACAAATACAACTATTATGTTTCTATTTATTTTTTTTTATTATTCACTCTATAATATATAGACTTTTTATAATTGTTATGAATCTAAATAGGTTAAGATTGTATAGTATTATGATTAAATGTGAATTTATTCATGAGTACCATTGCCAAGTTAGCAAGGATAGATGTCGGATCAACAAATTATTATTTAAATATTTTTGAGCACGATTTGACTGGGATCCAAATGTTTTTATAAAGAAATAAAAAAAAAAAAAAATTCACAAACAAATATATAGTTAAAAGTGTATATATATATAACTTTTGGTAGAATTGTTGGTCAGCTTTCAAGATCGCCTGCAAGGGAAACGGCGGTCTCTGCGGAGAGTTAATTATAAACGAAAGACGGGCGCTTATTCCTAAGAGGTCACGCCGAAGACCCTCAATCACTGTCTCCCAAATTAGAAAATTTTAAGTTAAATAGAAAAATGTTTATGTATTTTATGATCAAAACATATTAAATTGAAAATATGAATTATTTATGTTTACAAATAAGATAATGTAAATGAAATGTATAAATAAAAATAATATTGAAATTATTCATTTAATTAATTTTTTGTTTTTGTTTTTTTATATTAAATAAAAAACACAAAGACAAATGTCTTGTTTTTCATTAAATTAATTTAACAAAAAATATATTTCAATTTTTAATCATTTTTTTTTTTATATTGCAATTTAATTAATAAAGATAAATAATTCACAAACCAAAAACAATTACTTAATAAAAAAAAACAATAATAATAAAAATAATTTTTTTTTAAACTTTATAAATTATAAAAAGTTAATTAAATGAAAATTAAAAGTACTATATTACTGAAAGTTATTGATTGATTGATGTTGATAATCGATTTCTCAAAATGAAATACAATTAGATAAAGTGTAAACATTATTTTTGTTTACCAATTCTTAGGGGTACTACAATTGAATTATTAACAATATTTTTTACTACAAAGAGAAATTACATAAGAGAGAAATATACATAAATTAATCTCTGAAAAAATGCATTTGTTTCAAAATGTAGAAATTCATTTATTTATAATTTTAATTTGTTTCATATAAATTTTCTTAAAAACTATAGTAATTTAAATATTTTAGAGTCTGAAGACAATTAAATAAAGAAATAAAACAATATGATATTCGCAAAGATATTATTGAAAATGTTATGATTTAATTTGAATAAAATAAATATAATTCTTATATATATTTCATATAATAATATAGTTTTAGTTCTGAGGTACTGATATATGCATTTCATTTTTGATATGTTATTTGTATTTTAATATAAATGTAGGTGTATTTAAAATAAGAAATCTGTATTCTATGTCATATGACATAAGAGGGGAGGGGGGGAGGTTGTAGAAAATAAAATCTTTATATATATATATACAGGCAGTGGCGTCGGGGGACACGTGCCCCCCCAAATACTGTGCAAAAAATAAATTTAAAAGTGATTAGTTTTGTAACTGAGAGAAACCAAATGATAAAAACATCTTTAAATTACATATAAGTATAGTCTAAACGTTATTAATAAATAAATAATTTATTTTATCAAAAAAATTTCTGGGGGAGACCCTGGACCACCCCGTGATCACGCTACGCCACTGTATACACTATACAGGGTGTATCAAAAATATGTTCTAACACTTTGAATGATTATAAAAACATTATTTATGAACATAAAAACAAGTTTAAAGGCTTGAATTACAGAAAAAAGATCTAATTAAAGAATAAAAGATTTATGTTTGAAAAAGATGTACTAGCCCTTTGACTGCTCATAACATGCTCACTGTTTGTTTTTTAGGTATATATTTTTTTTGAGACACCCTGTATATCTATATATATAATGATGTTTTGATTAATAAAAATCTTGAATAAAAAGTAAAATTAATTACAAATTGCAAGTTAATGAATCAATAAGTTTATATAATTAAAGGGTGAATGAAATGAAACAAATATCGTATTGATTAAAAGGCTTTAAGAGGAAGAGATGAAAGAGCAGGAATCTTTCCCACTCCAATTTTTTCTTCTTATGAATTCTATTATGAATTCGTTATTTAAGAAAAGAAGGTAAGGCATTTATTTGAAAAGATTTCAACTTGTGTTTCAAGGACCCGGTTGATAATAATAAAGAGACCCTCGATTCCCGTCTTACACTTCATTAAAGGAGATGGATGTATTTTTAGCGAGGAAATACTCTCCCTTGAAATCAAGTACAATTTATATTCTAATTAAACTTAAATTTGTAATATGATGTCTATTTCGAATGGAATTTTTTTTTTCTCCACCGATATTCATCAAGAATTGACGAAACAAAAATTTAAATACACTAATTGATTTGTTAATTAAGTAAGAAAATATTTAAGTGATGAAACTGTCGTTTAATTTCATTTACACTAGAATTGTAAAATAAGTGTAAATGAATTCTAATTAACATTACTAAGAAATAAATCTTTTATATATGTAGATAAGTGAAAAAATATAAGAAAAATGTGCAAATTTTATTTATTATAATAATAATGATAATACATCAAATCTAACTTGCCCACTCTACATCCATATTGATTTTTTTCATTTTATAATCACATATTACAATATTACACACAATTATCATTTAAAGAACTTATCTATATATGTATTATATATATAAATTATTCAGAATTTAAAATTTTTTCCATATCTCCATTTTTCATGACCTGGAGAATCTAAATATGACTTTAGAATTTTAATGTCTGTCTGTCTGTCCAAGAAAAATTGGCTGAGTCGATTACAAGAAACTTTCAATAAGGAAAGAATCAAATAGCTATAACTCAAAAATTTATTGATTTCTTACAGAATTCAGGCTATTTTTCAACATAAGCACTCCCACTTGCACCTGTCCCATCTTTCTTGCAGCTTCTTAAGCTTCATAAATTGGGTTAGGAGGTCTCACCACATCCTGCCTACAGTACCGATCTCGCTCCATCTGATTTTTACCTGTTTGGACCACTCAAAGACGCCCTACGTGGAAAAGATTTGCTACAATGAGGAAGTTGAGGAAGTGGTGCAATTGTAGCTTTAGGGTAAATCGAAAGAATACTTCGCCAAGAGAATTAGGAAGCTACAAGAAAGATGAGTCAAGTGCATAACTGTGAAGGGATGAAAAATAGCCTGAATTTTGTAAGAATCAAATAAACCGTTTTTGATCTATAGCCATTTGTCTCTTTACTTATTGAATGACCCCCGAAATTAATTTTTTAAAACTTATATCAAGCGCAACAAGGCTTCACATTGCCTATAGAACCTCAATCATGTGGAGGGAATACACATATCTTCTAATAACAAGCGAATATATCTGTGGATTCTGGAATATATTTAATATGAAAATAGTTTAAATATTTTTAGATATTCTTTAAATAAGTAGAAAATATTTATTAATTTACTTTCATTTTACTTTTTTTAATATAAAGTTTAATTTTAAAAGTATAACATTTTTGTGGAGTTATTTATTATTTATGAATTATATGTATATAAATACCAATACAAGGGACGAAGGTTTCAAAGGAAAATGATAAAAACTAAAGGACTAGATTACTTTTTCTTTTTTTATTTTTAAAAATTCACCTTTAATAATTTATATTAAGAGCAAAAATAAAAAAAAAACATTTGTTTCATCTCCTCTTTATATTAAATTTATATAATTAAATTATTTTCATATTTGATTCCATCTCTCTCTTTTATTTTTATATAAATATAATTCCAAGAAATGTTTATTTTCCTTGTCAAAAAATACATTATTTTGATGAACAAGATGGTTCCATCATTAAATGCGTATTAACAAATTGATATATATATTTATTTTACTAAACATCAATCATGCTAACATCAATAAGTAACTTCTAATTCTAATTCTACTTCGCACATTAACTTGTCTTGACCTTTCATTATAAATCAATGATGATGATATTTAAATAAAAATTAACAAGTTATACTATTATTAATAAACATGTTTTTCAATAGTTTTCTTATCATTCAACTATTTTGGATGATGATAATTATATGATAGTTTTATAAAAGATCATGTAGGATAAGATGCATTATTTCTTTTAAATGAATAAAATAATCTTGTAAGATTAATATAAATATAAATTCTTTTCTTTTATTTTCAAGATATTGTTTCAAAATCATTTGAGCTTATCATTTCGAAATTGTGAATTGTTTTCTTCGGTTTTTCATAATTGAGATTTATTAGTTTTTTTTAATGACTTTCAAACAAATCAAATTTTAATTTTAAGTGAGTCTCTTTCATTTTTACTATCTTGCCAAAGATAGTATTGGAATTAGGGCTTACAATACCGAACTAAAATCTGAATACCGGTATTTGGTATTTGAAATTTGAAATACCGGGATACCGGTATTAATACCGGTATTATTAATAATAAATTTACTAGCTATATTTCTACTTACCTCAGTTGTTATATTGACTTTTTAACAAATAATATATGAAATCCAATAAATATTGTTCTGAAATGAGTAGATATTATTTATTTTATTACAGAGTTATTAGAGAGTAGGAGTAGATAGATACAAAAAAAAACTTGCAAGTAAAATAAAGTAAATATTAAATTCTATGTTACATTTTACATATAATAGGCTCGTATGGTATTATATAATTAAAGAATTAAATATAATTAAAGAAGTAAAAAATATAAAAATATAAATTGAAAGTATTTAATATTAATAACTTGCGTTTTGTTTATTAAAGTTTGCTCTTAAAAAACACAACGAATCAAGCGTTTCATCATCAAGCGAGGACCGAATTTTCATACAAATATAACCAGCGGCCGAAAAAGCTCTTTCTGATTCTACACTTGTCGGCACTATTGTCATTAAAAAATCATACACATTTTGTAAATTCGTAAATTGGTAATATCAAAATACCGGTATTTTTACATTAATACCGGTTTTTAATACCGGACAAAAATCGTCCGGGATCCCGAGATCCCGGTATTGTAAGCCCTAATTGGAATCACGAAAATTTTCAATGTCGAGATTTTGTGTTTTTATACGTTTTGAAGGTCCCTGAGTCATTTTCACTAATTGTAAGGTTGAGAAAAATGACTGTGTGTATATGTATGTGTGTGTGTGTGTGTGTATGTAGACAAGATTACGCAAAAAGAGCTAGAATCAAGAAATTTGGTACATGGGCATTATTCAAAATTCGTAGTTACTATCAACTTTTGAGAAATGTATCTCAACCGGAAGAGGCTATTACCTACCACGTTTTGATTTTTTTTCTCTAAAGTGACCGTAAAAATAAAGATATATGTTTGATAATTTTTCACATGATTAAAAATTGTATAAAACTGCTATATATAGAATTTCAGCTTGATTGAATTCCAGAAACTATCGGAATTAATTTTTTAACACGACTGCAAATAACGCGCTAGTACATGACGTGGTGCCATCAACAAAGAGCCAAACACGCGTGGGTTTAATAAATATTATTTATTAATTTTAACTTATAGTTTAATTAATTAAATTTAATTTAAATATAATATATGTGTTAATTAATCCAATTCAAATTGCGAAATAGTCGAGTGGAGACACTCCAGATTTTTTTATTAAATATAATTAGATTAGATTTATGAAAGAAATAAAGATTTAGTGAATGGATGTTGTCTCTTTTGCTGGTAAACTTTCAAGCTTTAAACGGAAAATATATTCTTAATTTGAACATTAAATATTTTTTAGATCAATTTTGGGTACCATTAAGTAAAATAAGATATTGATCCTACTTAAGTGAGATAATATTTTTCTCTATCATTGATCACGATATCACCAAAATAAAAAAAATGTTAATTGTATTCTAAGAGGTCTTAGAAATCCTATCAAATTACAAATATTAATTTGATAATATAATTTTTTTCCTATTCTTTTACACTATTTTTTTGATAACCTAATTAAATTTGAAATGATAAGTTTTTTTTCTTTTTATATAAAATGTAATGATCGATTTTTCTTTTTAATTTATATTTTATGTGTCGCATATCTATATATATATATTAATTGGTAATAATAGTTGACTTGTGTGGTCATATGCAAAATTAATAGAAACTTGGCACTCATCTAAACTATAAAATAAAATCAATAACTTTAAATCAATAACATTAAATGATCTAAAAAAATAAAAAAAATAGAATAATATTAAGGATTTAAAATTAAATTAGTTATTATTTTATAAAATATACATATATAATAAATATTTGAATATAATTAGATAATAGTAAAAAAATCTAGTATTTTGACTAATTATTTCATATGAATTTTTTGTTTTATAATATTTTTATTCGAAATATTCGTCATATTAGGAATAAAACATGAAAAGAAAAGTTATTGAGCTTGCCTTTGATAGTTTTTCAACGATTTTTAAAATTTAATTATTTTTTTTCAAATATCACATTTAGACAATAGAAAAAGGAATTCTATGGTCTTGTCTTAGAAATGAAAATATGCCACCTGGGTTAAATCCAATATTTTTATTAAAATAATTTCTAATTAAGATAGGACTTTAGTTCATAAAATAATTTTTGGTTTTTTTATAAATAAAAAATTGGAATTATTTTATTAATTTGTGAAACAAAATTAAAGAAATTAATTTTTAATACCAATTTAATTTTAAATAATTGATAGTTTTAAATCTTCATTACTTTAAAAAGGTAAAGGAACTCATCCTTCTCGAGCAGTGAACGTATTAGTAAAATAGAATGGTTGCCTATATCAGCTCAATATAATTTCTCTCCTTAGAATAGTGACGGAAAAATGTTATAACCGTGAGGGCGCTGTTGACGGGCAAGCAACGGGCTGAGAAAGCCTATTGCCATTAACCGCCAAATGCGTCCCTAAGATGTAACATTTTTCTGTCAGTATACATATCTATATTAAATGATTTCTTTAAGTAATTTCTAATTATTTATTCTATTTATATTACTTATAAATTAAATATTTCAAAATATTTAGAACCATATTGTATATTTTTTTTTATTTGAATTAAATTTAGGTACTATTTCATTTGAGTGAACATGGATGGATAGGAGTGGATGTCCACTCTCATAGAGAGCTGTGAACCATTTCCAATTTGATTAATTATTTTATAAATTGATACTAAACAAATCAAATCACACAAAACCGGAATTTTCATTGTAATTTTTTTACTATCTCGCCAGGTTTGAGCTAGAATAATGAAATTTGGTATATTAGCATTATTCAAAATTCGTAGTTTTCTATAAAATTTTGAGAAATGTAGCTCATCCGGAAGAGGGTCATTACCTAGTACGTTTTCATTTTTTTCCCTCTAAACTGACCGTAAAAATAAAGATATATGATTGATAGTTTTTCACACCATTAAAAATTGTATAAAACTGTTATTTATAGAATTTCAGCTTGATTGAATCGCTGAAAGTACCGGAATTAATTTTTTAACATTGCAAATAACGCGCCAGCACGTGACGTGGTGCCATCAACAAAGAGGCAAACACGCGCTGGTTTAATAAATATTATTTATTAATTTTAATTTATAATTTAATTAATTAAATTTAATTTAAATATAATATATATTTGTTAATTAGCCCAATTCATTTGCTAGATAGTCGAATGGAGACACTCCAGATTTATTTTTTGAATGAAATTCTATGTCGAAAATCGAAAAAGTAGAAGGGCGTGGGAGAAGGTTTTAGTCACTAAATCGTTCACAACTATCCCGTTTGGAGTGACCATGTAAATCCGATCTTCAGTGTGGTTCCAAAATAAAATAAAATTATCAAATATTTAATTATTAGATTTAATCAATATTTTCAAGAAATGATCAACAATTTTATCAATAAATTATCATTAAATTATAATTTTCAATAAATAATAATAATAATAATAATAATAAATAAGCTCATTTTTATCTTTTTACTAACAAGCTAATCAATATTTTACTTCAATATCGGAACAAGTATGACTTACTTATATCCTTCTGAAAATTAAATTTGATATTGTATACATAAGTATAATAAATATAATTAAAATGATAATAATAATAATGATTTATTACAATGTATTATAATTTGAAAAATTATATATTTAATTATTTATTAGTTTTGCTTTAATTAAAGAAATTTATTGAAAGGCGATAATAACAACGTATCATATGCAACTATGTAAGATGATTCTATTCTATAACGAAATTACTAAATTACGATATAATGATTCAATCGGTCTTTATTAGCACAGGAAATGGTTCTGTGAATTCGATTTGTTTAAAGGAGGCAGCGGCCGCCGCTTACATCACCGCTCAATTGACTGTTCCTGAAGGAGCGTGCAGCCGTGCACGTATTCGCCCCACCTTTTTCATTGACAACCACAAAAATATATATATAATTCCCCCTGAATCTCTCAAAAATATATATTAATTGGGATTTTATATATAATATATAAATATACATAATTCATACTTATTAATTATATAATAGAATTCTTCTTTTATATGACAAATAAAAATTAAAAATACAAATTTCATTCAAATTTTAAATTTTTTGATTTAAATTTTTAAGAAATTAATGAAATGTAAAGTGTAATGAATGCAATTTTCAAATTGTTTATATCTCTCAATTGGGATAAGAAGAATTAAAATATCCCTAAATTAGAGTTTAAAAAAATTCCTTTGGAAAATATAAAAATAGACTAATTTTTTAATTTCTTTGGAAGAAAGTAATTTCTAGATAATATCTATTTAATATAAACTTAATTTAATAATTTGAGCCTTTCAAATAATCCAGGAAAAAAAGTCAATTTGTGACCTGAAATAATTCATTTTCACTAATTTGTTTCTTATCCAAAAAAAGCATATCACAATCCAGCCATCTTTACTGAGGCAGATCCAGACAAACAGTATTCTATATTCTAACATATTTCTAATTTAGATTCTTCGCTCTCCAAGTAGAGTGCAAAAACAAACTTTATTTAAAATGTAGACAGTTAATTGCTATCATTATCAAATAAATATATAAATAATTCATATTTCAGTAATGTAACATAAGATCAACTAAAAAATGTAAAGTTGTTCTAAATTAACGAGACTGACTAGAATTAATAAATAATAAGTTGCTTGGAGGACTGCAAAAGGTAAATATAGTAATATTGATGATAAATAACAATAAAAAACAAATACAAATAAATAACAATTGATAAAAATTATTTTTTTATATGTAAAAACGTTTATCATTTAAAGTAGTGGTCGTCAAATTTATGATGTTACTTAGTTTAAATGTGATCTGCCGAAAAGCAAGCTTGCGATCGATGGTTTGGCGACCAATAGAAATAATTTTCCATTGCAGCAAGAAGTGAAATAGAAAGTATCTCATCTATCATCAAGTGTTGAAATTAAATGTGATTTCAATAAACATTCCATTCAAGGGATTTATTTATTTTAGAAACATTTTGTAAATTTTATAGATTGTAAACTTAAATGTTTTTTAAGCCCATTTTCGGATGTAAGCCTCCCCTGTCTCCAGTTTTCTCTATCCTTTTTGATTTAGGATTCGCATAAGGGGGGGGGGGATAGACGGGTTGGCGAGTAGATGGAATATATGTGAAGGATTTGAATAATGAATAGATAGGATTTTTTAGGGTTTGGGACGCGACTTCCTTAATTAAAGGCGAGGAAAAGTCGTGGCTTGCATGAGCAGGGTTGCTTCCCTGAAGTGGACCTATCTCTATCGGAATCATAGAGAGTGTCCCCCCGCTATTCATAAATGTTTTTATAATTTGTAATAATTTAATTTCAAGATGATTTTAAATTAAAACTTCCTTTGATAACGAAATTGGAACATTTTATTGCTATCGGAATCGGGTCAAAAAATAATACTATTATTAATTATTATTAAATTGATAATATTCATAAAATGTTTAAATCATGATAAAAAAAAATTATTCATTAATTACAAGAATATTATAATACTTTTAAACAAACACAAAAAAATCAAGTCATTCAGTTAAAACTTATCTAATCAAAAACATACCTGTTAAAAAGGGGGCCAAGTTCCTATCGGCTATTTGTTTGCCTAAAAAAGGGTTCAAATCCATCCCAATGCCAAGTTTAGATGCACTTCAAAATCATTCATAATCTTTTTTATCAACAGCCTGATCCACTGGTAAACATTTGGCATTCCAAAGAATCGCCACCACACCCAGTCCTCCGCCTCCTGCATCCAGGCACGCCACTTTATTCACGTCAACGGTCCATCTGGCCGAAATTCACTTTACCATACACCCAACTTAAAATATGGTATAGTTGTTAAAATACGTAGGTACATGGTTTAAAATATCTAAAATTATAATACTTAGAAATTTGAACTTGGCAGGTTTTCGTGCTGTACAAAACACTCAGTCCCACACCAAGTCCTCCGCCTCCTGCATCCAGGCACACTACACGCCACTTTATTCACGTCAACGGTTCATCTGGCCGAAATTCACTTTACCATATACCCAACTTAAAATATGGTATAGTTGTTAAAATACGTAGGTACTTGGTTTAAAATATCTACAATTTTAATACTTAGAATTAGCAGGTTAATTTATATATTTAAATAATAAATATAATTATACAATTAATCTAGTGTTACGTACAGTACGAAAACCTGCCAAGTTCAAATTTCTAAGTATTATAATTTTAGATATTTTAAACCATGTACCTACGTATTTTAACAACTATACCATATTTTAAGTTGGGTGTATGGTAAAGTGAATTTCGGCCAGATGGACCGTTGACGTGAATAAAGTGGCGTGCCTGGATGCAGGAGGCGGAGGACTGGGTGTGGTGGCGATTCTTTGGAATGCCAAATGTTTACCAGTGGATCAGGCTGTTGATAAAAAAGATTATGAATGATTTTGAAGTGCATCTAAACTTGGCATTGGGATGGATTTGAACCCTTTTTTAGGCAAACAAATAGCCGATAGGAACTTGGCCCCCTTTTTAACAGGTATGTTTTTGATTAGATTTCAATACTTTTTTTTAAGAAAGCTTCCTATTTTTTCCTTTTTGTGCCGCGCCCGCGTCCATTCTTAGCCTTTGAAGTAATTTTGTGTTTAAAAAAATTGCAAATTTTTTTAAATTAAAATTATATTTGTTTATATATTAAATATAATAATTTTATTTGTTCTTTTATTTTATAGTTCTGAATTTCCAATTGTATTGAATAATAAATAATTAGAACTATTAATATTAATTGAAAATTATATAGAAACTGTTAAGTTATAACAATAAAAATAAACAAACTAATTAATTTAAATTATAAAGTAAAATAGTTTAACACTATTATATATATTTATAATTTACACCTAACGCTACTTGTATAGGTAAAATGTCACTTCCGGTAGTCAGATCATGATAAAATTTGGTATCTGAATTTTTTTCATATTTTTAAATCTATATACAAAATATGAAGCAAATATCTCGAAGCAAACGGGTACTTTACTTGAAAGGTAAATGCAACCAGTGTAGGTAAAGTACCACTTCCGGTTAACCGATATTGACGAAATTTTAAAAGAAATCTACAAACTGTGAATAATATCGGTGTACCAAATTTCGAAGTCCTAGCTTGATTAGTTTCTGACAAAACCAATGAATTCGTTTGAATTCGTTAAAATCGCATTGATATTCGATTATAACAACTCAAGCTTGACCGATTTCTTAAATTTCATAATTTTTTGTTAACCTACTTATAACACACGACCTGTATGCCAAATTTCATAGCGCTAGGACAATTGGAAATACCCTAAGAATTTTGTTGACCAATCAGTGAATCAGTTCCAAAATAAGCTATTTTCACAGGGTCATATTTCAGGATCTACTGAAGCTATAACTATGAAATTTGGCATACTGCTTTAGTTCTAGTATATGACTACGTAGATAAAATTTTATCCCTGTACTTGCAATAGGCACTGAGATACAGGGGGGTCAAAAGTGACTCCAAACCATTCGTGTAAATATACTTACGGCATGCGCACGGCTTGCTGGAACTTGGCCGGCGCACTGCCGTGCGCATAGATAGTAAAAAAAATCAATGTACGTTATCCAACGATGATCTTCATTATTTCATTCTACGTATTTATCATCAGGTAAATACCTCGTTTATCTTAACATATCTTGACTTTTGCAATTTATTTAGTTGCAATTTCAAATCAAAAGATCAGCTTGTTTATTTATTTATTTATTAGTATATGTATAGACATACAATGCATCTGTTATGTTTGTATTTTCATTAACTTTATTTATTTACTTTGAAATGCTTTCAAAATAAGCAAAAAAACGCTGCATATTGAAAAAAACAAAGAACAAAAATAATCCGGGATAATCAAAAATAGTCCCATGCTTTTGGGCAGTTAAGTGGGCGAAGAAAGACGTGCGAGGCGTTGGCGCCTCGTTGACGGCCAAAAAAAGCACATGCCAAATGAATCGACCTCAAATTGAAACGAATTTGCGAACATCCAAATGATGTGCCTTCGTCACAAACGTTAATTTCATGGAGCAATGTCATCTATGAAGCAATGTCATTGGTATGATTAACAAACGCGCTGGACGAGGATTGACGTAACTTTGAGTCATCATCAATCTGTATGTGGACAATTCAATTAACGTTAACCTATCATTTAGTCTTTGACAATGACGTCAAATTTATCATCTTTTCTCATTGACTATGATCAATGAAAAAAAAAATGAAAAAATAATTTTGTGCTATTTGTTTGGAAAATAATTACTGTAAATATAAAATCTATTACTTTGGTTTGAATTAAAATTTAGACAAGTAATAATTAAAAAAAAATTAAAGTCATATCTCATTTATATCCGCTTAAATTAAACTATTTGAAGTATACAAATTATTTGAAATTCTTCTTAGACGAGTTTCGATCGTAATGTATTAAGTATACAAGCGAAAGTTTTACTAACTGCAGCCATTACCAAACATTTTTATCCTACTAAATATATTAAATAAGATATTTTTTCGCCCATATAAAACTAAAATTAATAAATAATAATAATAAATAAATTAATATTTGAAAAAACTGTATTAACATCAATTGTCATCTAGTACGAGTTTTGAACTTGAAGTGGATGAATAAGAGGTATTTTTTTAACGATGAAATTTGTATAGGGCGCTGTTGTCGGGTAATGGCCTTTCCCAGTCGGTCGCCCGACATCAGTGCCACCTGGCGTTTACATTTTTACATTAATGTACAATAAAAATAAATATAGGCAGGGTATGGAAAAACAAAAAAATTAATGCAAAAAAATATGATAAACTTTATTTTTATTTACAAATACGTATATAAATGTTCAAATGTATTCCGCAGTTTTTGTTATAAATCTATTTTCAGGGTATCCTTGGGATTACTTATTAATTGTTTTCACTTCGTTTCTCTGGGGTCGTATTCAGGAGGATTGAAAGTTTAACATTTGTCACTATATTCACAGATAGAGTTTTGAATTACTGAGTTGTTTGTGTTGATATTGTTTATTTGTTACCGAATCTCAATCTAGTTTAGGGGTGGCAAAGTTCCAAAATACTTCTCTTATCTATTGTTTTTTGTTTTCTTTTTGTCAATTAAAGTAAACAAGTAAGCAAATTCAAATATCTCTTATTACGAATAACTCATGAGATAATGATCTTTTGGTGATATTTATAATATATTTATGTTCATTTGAAAAATCTGAAACAGCCTCGTAATGTCGTATTTCTTTGACTACATCATTAATATTGAATTACCTTTAAAGATAAATTTAAAAAAAAACCTTTGTCAATTATTATAAATAAAAAACACAATTAATGATTTAAAAATTATAAAAATGATTTATAAACCTTTTCTCAAATATATGTACAACTGATATTTTACTTAAAATCAATATTTGAAATAAAATATATAGTTAGGATGTTCTCTTTGATGAATATTTAATTTTTAAAACTTTCTAAACATTTCATAATAAATATAGAATTGAATTTAAAAGTAATAAAATTGAATTTAATCTTTTTTATGATCATGTTTTAAAGAATTTTAAATTTAAGGAAGAACATTTCTAATCTATGATCAATGATCATTGTGTATCATCATTCAATTATTTATTTGAATTATTGGAATAAGTCGAGAGATGAATGAGAGACTTTTATCATAGAAATTCTTAATTGTTTTTAAATTAAAATTCAAGTGTTTTCTGCTTATTCATCAATCGAAATGAGTCAAAGTATACATCTACCTAATGATATTGCAATTAATTTATTATTATGAAATAAGAAACGGAAAAAAGAACATTATCTTCAATAAGTGCAGGAAATTGTCTAATAATATGTATATTTTTTAAAAAGTTCTTTTCTTTTTAACTTAATTGTAAAATAAATACAATCAATATACTTATAGAAATAAATTTATTGCCCCTGATAAATTTTAAACATAATGTTTATATTGACGTCATACAGCGTATAATTTTAATTAATTGAGTTTTGAAGACGTGCAAATACCCCTCCCCTCTACCATAAATAGAAATAAGATAAAAAAATAATTAATAATCTAAAAGAAAGTTAATTTTTAAAAGTGCATTGTATTCGGCATGTGATTGAGATACAATTTTTAATAAAGAATATTTTTTATGAGAATAATTACAGGTAAATCTCGTATAAAGTCGTAGAGGCATTCCATCGCTTACGACGTAAAACAAAAAAAGGACGTAATTTATGGTTTTGAAATTATGTTATAACAGAAATTTTATTAAACAAGAACAAGTACAAACAAGATTACATATAATGTATTTCATTGAAATACCGTATTTTAAAACTAAAAAAGGTACCTAGTAAAAATAAAACTATAACTAAAATTATTTTCTTATGATAATTATTTTTCTGAATATAAAAAAGTTATTAATTTCTTCCAAAAGAAATGTATGTTATTGAAATCAGTAACCAAAATTTAAAATGTATTTATAGTATGTACAGAACATAGTAAAATAAAACAGTTTTAAAAAATTGATTTTTTTTTTATTTTAGAGTACGACGTTAGAACAAAACTACGCAATACGAAACTGCGTTAAACGAGGTTTACCTGTATTAAAATAAATTTAACTAAATAATTAAGTAAGGAATATTAAACATTAGAGGATGAACTCTAGTAAAAAAAAATTTTTGTTAAATAGATATATTACAAAATATATATCTTGTTTAATTATTATGAATGATGAATTTGGAAAGTAGGTGTGTGTGTGTGAAATCATACTCAATAATTTTCATGATAATTATTCGAATTTTATTTGGTAATTAAGTCTAATTATCATTGATTATCATAGTGAGATTTTAAGAAAGATTTTTTTTTACTTGACGTATCAAAGTCTAATCGATAACTGGTGGTTGTTAAAAACCTTGACCCTACCTAGGGCAAAATATATCCAAACCTCATGTTGACATTTCATATTTATATAAAATTTTGTTATTTTAATAATGCATCAATATATATATTCGATTTTCCTCATTTATTTTATATATTTAAAGAGGTACTAGAATCTTTTTTTAAAAGTATAAAATAATCAAATATATTTTAAAAAGGAGAATACTCGTATAAAGAAAGATTCAATTATTAATACAACAAAAATAGAAATGGTTTGTTTTTAAGAATTTCATAATAAGATTATTAAATTAATATAAATTTAATTATAATAAAATAAGGAATAAAATAAAATAATTATTATAAAATAATTTTATTCATGAACTACAGTTAACTGATAAAAAAAATCATTAATCTCTAACTAAATCATTTATTATATTAGGATAAAATCTTGGGAGTCAATGAAATAAAAATATAATAATCTATTACAATTTATTTGAAGGAGGGGACAGGTTGAACTTATAAGGAAGTTGAATTACTATTATTACTTTATGAATAATCTAGATTTAAGTTTTTTTATATATATAAATACTTAATAGTGTTCAATTTTTAATTAATTTTAAAAATTTAAAATAAAATTGTATTAAGTTGAATGTAAATTAATTTTGAGCTTACCAAAAGTTTTGAAATTGGTAGATTGTTACTTCCCTGAAATTCAAAATTAGACGTGGATTTTTCAATAAGATTAGTTGGATTTTTTCTTATTTCAAGCCTGCTTAATTGAGTTGTTTGAAATGTCTATCGATTGAACTGTCTGGGTATGACCATTCAAAACGGATTCACTAGAGTTATTTAAACTGTTTTTATTTAAATACATGAAGGTTAATTGTCTTTTGACTCTTCTTTAAATAAAATAATAATCAAAGTTTTATGTATTTTTCACAGAAATAAAAATAATAAATTTAGACAACTTGTTATTAATAAATGCAATTTTTTAAATTAAAAAAGTATTTATAATAATTTTAACACTTCTCATAACTAGAAGGAAATTTAAATTTTAATCAATAATTTAAAAATATGTATTTTTTCTATTTTTTATTATATAATATAATAATAAAATAAATATTAGAAATTTTTGAGTTTATTCTTCCCACAAATAAAAAAAGATAATTTTTTAGACTAAATATTTTTTTATCTCTTCCTTAACCCTCTAATCTTTTATTTAATTTAAAATAAATTATAGGGAAACAAAAATTCAATTAAAATTGAATATTATAACAAAACATTATAGATGATGCAGCAGAAGCATCTATTTCAAACTCATGTATTTCAAAGTATTGCAACTTAAACTGTCATAATTATAGAACAGATATATATATACAAAAATAATGAAACTTTTTATTTTTAAAATCTATTTAATTTAATCTTTATTTTTATAATCTATATAAATTAATTTTGGATTTGGAAAATAATGTACGTAAAATGTCAAATTCCGAGTATCATCTCAATGTTTCTCATACACATTTTAAATTTCTTAACGAATGTAGAAATTAATCATTGTACGAATCTAATTCATTTACATTCCTGATTTTAGGTATTCCCACACATTTAATTGTAAGTTGATTATGCAAGATGAGATGAAACATAATGACACATTCAACGACACACCTGACTCCTAGCGGATTATTTCGGAATCTAAGTATACTTTATTCGAAGCTTAGATTTTAGCAGAATCTACCAAATATTATTTTTTTCATCACTGATCCAGTATTTAATCAGCAGCTACCACATCTTTCCATGATGTTTTGAATTAAGATTGCACCTCACCGTTCGCTGTTAAAGAAATTATTTATTGTTAAACTTATTTTGTATAATTAAAACACCCAAAATTATTCTGCCGTGAAAAACATTCGTTTCCTCTGCTCAATGTAAAATTAGAAAATTTTTGTTTAATTTCATTAACACATCATTTGATTTTATACTTCCTAAATATATTCATTTATACTTTCTAATAAAATAAATAATTTTACTAAAAGTTTTTGAATTTGAAAGCAATTTTAACTGTTACTAATGTCATTAATTTTTTTATTATCATGACCATACTCTTGCGAGGAATCGCTGCCAGCCCTACCAGAAACAGAAATAATAATACATTTTTTTTATAAATTTTGGCTTTCTGCTTCAATTTAGTTGTAAATATTTCAACCTAAACGACCACTAGTTATGAAACTCGATATTTCTCATTTTTATTATATATATGTATATGAATATTTTTAATTTAATTTTAAAATATGATGAGGAATTGAATCCTTAATCATAAGGATTCTACGGAAATAAATAATAAATTATTGTGTTATATTTTTATTTTAAATAAATCATTTGAAATAAAACAATATCTATATTTTTATATATTATTATAACTATAAAATATTTAATTAATTATACAAGTCTATTTATAGAGAAAATATATTCTTACTTTATGAAATAAATTGAAATTATTATTATTAATCCAATTTGGCACAATAGAACTAGAGGAATTAGAAATGGATCATAATTTACAAGTTGAATATATTTATATATTTTATAGAAGAATTAATTAATTAGAAATATCCGGAACTGAAACTGCAGTAATAATAGTATTATATTCTGGTGGATTATTTTCTATTGGTGTAATCGTCTCTGGTTCCATTATTTCTTCACTTTGTGCAGGACATTCAAAATGTACACAATGAAATACCTATAATTAAAGAAAATTAAAAAAAGAAATAAAAAGATTACAAATTTTAATTTATTTTACCTCGTTTGCTGTATTGTGTACTCCAATAATACGAATAAATACAATTGGTCTGGGATCAAATCTTAATGTTTGCCAAGATCTACATGATTCTCCTGTTTTATCTGCAATTACTTCCCAATCCCAAGAATTGACAGATACTTCCACATAATAACTATAAGTTCTTTCATCACAATCCCAAAGAAGTAATCTAAATTTTTAAAAAATTTCAATTAGATAAAAAAAAAATGTTACTTAGAAATATATATAGTAATCACAGTTGATATATTTTATATTATTTTAATTGAGCCTTATGCTTTTTGAAATATTTCGTCAAATTATATAATGAAAAGTTTGTTTTAATATATTTTGCCTATTTATCAATATATTTATTCATTTAGATTCGAGCTCATTCTGAAATAACGCTCATGTGTGTGTGTGTGTGTGTGTATAGTACAATAGTATATTATAACAAATTTAAGATTAAAGACAATTAAAAAGAAGAAATATAGAAAATCACATTTGAAATTAGAATAGTGTTTTTCAATCTGTGTGACGCGCTCCATTAGACTATAGGGAAATTAAAGATTATAGACAAGGAAATTTTGAGAAAAAAATAAAAATAATTTATTAGTGAACTAGGAAAAAATATTGAAACATAAGTAATAAAATACATATGTATATCATTATAGATTTGTTGATAGGATTGTATCATTTAAATCATCAATGCAAAATTTATTTATTTATTTATCAAACAATTTAATATTGATGAATCTGTTGAGTCTTGCTATGTCAAAGGAGGGTTTTAGAAAAGACTCAAGAAATATTATTATTCTTGATAATTTTTAAGATTTATAATTAATAATTAATTTACATTATTAATGTAATGTAAATTTAGCCACAAAATATTATTATTTAAATTGTTATTTTATAGGGATAGGGGCGATGAGAAAATTATTATTTTTATATTTTATTGTTAATATTAAATAAATTGAAGTAAATAATAATAGCAATATATTCGAATTCAAAATATTACCTCATTGAACCAATCATGTAAGGCTGACCTAATTGTACTAGAATGGCTCCACTACCTAATTGATGACAAGTATATCCAGAGTCCCAATCATAATTTTTAGTATCACCATTTAAAAGGGCATGTCTGCTTCTACTAACGCCTTCAATTACGGAAGCACTTCTATCAATTGTTGCAACATTTTCACTAGGCACTAAAATAAAATAATGTTAAAAATAATTTCAAGAAAGAGAGAATAAAAAATTCCATACCTATTAGGCCTTGATCTAGCTTGACATTACTAGTTGTATACATCGCGTCTAATGAGACCACATGGAAAACTTTATTTACAGTATTGTTTGTTCCTACAATACGTATATATTTTACCACCCTAGGTTCAAAATATAAATATTGCCAGGAACGGCAAAAATATCTCGTATGTTCTATAACACGAATCCAGTCTTTTTGATCCATGGAAACCTCAATATAATAACAATAGGACCTTAAAAATTAATTAAAATAATTAGAAATTTAATTAAATATTATTTTGGTAAGATAATTAAAGGAGTTTCTTTTTAATTATTTAAATTAAATTTGTTTACTTTCACAATTGTACTCCTTTCCTTTATATAAATAATTTTATTTCAAGAAAAGATTTTGTAGTTTAAGTTATATATATACAAGTATATTAAAATATATATATATCATATTGATAATAGACCTTTGATCACGATCCCAAAGAAGCATTTTAATATGATTTATAATTGCTTGCACTCCTAATTTTATTATAATTCCATTTCCATGATCTCCATTTTCACTAATGGGATGCCTAGTATATCCTCTCTCTAAATCGTAGTTATGAGTATCACCATCTAATAATGAAGAACGCATTTCACCCTGAAGTACTTTTGTTCCATGTCTAGGATGAGCCAAATTTTCTTCAGGAACTAATGAAATAAAAAAAATTAATTCATTATCTTCCCTATTGACTTTTATTAATATTTATTATTAATAATTTAGTTCTATCTATCAGTTAAGTAAATAAATTCAATAAAATTACAAACAACTTAAAAATAATTAACAAAGAATACTAAATTATTTTCATTTTTACTTTCTGAGCTTTGGAAAAGCAGTGTAAATTAAAGTAATGATCATGATATATTTAATTAAATTATTTCTTTTTTCATACTATTTTACTAAAAAAAGATTTTAAAAAAAATAACAAATAATCTTAATAATATTCAATGTACAATAATCTAATATCCCCTGAGCATAAAAGTTAATTTTTAAGATTCTACTATTAAGATTAAGTATTAAATTGTGAACTACTTTTTTAAAATATGAAAATTAATAAATAAAGTAAATAATACGAGTTACATACTTAAACATCCTCTGTATTTGAGTTCGGAATCTCTACTTTCAGTACGTGTTTGAATTGCATCAAGTATTGTTTCTGATGTAACTAATCCTGATGGTCGAACTATATTAAATAGCTCATTTAAAGACATTAATGGGAGTCTAACCATTTCAATTACTGGTTGAACATCCTGTTCTGGATTAGCTGTAGCCCATTCAGTAACTGCTTTAAAAATTTCTACTTCAGGTGCATAGAAAGAGTCTCTTTGTAAAATTTCTTTAAGAGCGTCCTTAAAGAAAAAAAAATAAATGATTTAAATATTATTTAAGAATAATAATTAATTATTCTTTTTAGAAATTGAAATAATTAAATTATAAAAAATATATTAGTAATAATTTTATATACATATATTTAAAGGTTTTTGTCTGCACATTGCTCAGAATTTAAAATTTTTTTCATGACCTCTAGAATCCAAAAGGGACTAGAATTTTTCATGTCTTTCTGTATGTATATTTGATTGTCCTGGAATTTGTCTCGCTATAGACTCAAATTTGGCTGAACCAATATTACTGTGATATTACATCACAATATTCTTAAATACCTGTATTTGAACATAGGCTAAAAATTTTAGCATAATCTATTTAGTAACAGCAGAAATTATTTTTTAAAAATTTATATTATGTTCCATGTTGTTCATTCAAGCATGTCCAAGCAAGCCCAACAATAAATATAATAAGCGGGAGTGTCCTCCCCTAGACTTTCCCGCATATAAATAGGTATAAAGAGTTGTGAATGAATATTTAGAATGTGTAAACTTGGTATTGATAAAGAGCCAGTTCGTATTAGTTTATTGGTGTCAAATTTGATATTTGGTAACATTTATATATATATATATATATATATAGAATAAAGTGCTACTTCCGGTTAACTGATATTTTAAATGTAAAAAAAACAGATATGGATATAATATAAATATTTTTAATTTTATTTTATTTATAATATATAAGGGCTGGCTGTGACGTCATGAAGTGCTGGGTGACGTCATATAATTTTAAATTAAGAAAAAACTAATGAAGATGATTTTTCTCGAGGATAAAACCAATACAAAGTGCATAACACGTGGAGATATGTAACCCTTCACTTCCTCTCTTCGATCGGCAATACTAGCACTTCCGGTTTCCGGATTTGCACCAAAAGTTGAACAATTCATCCTACTGATGTATTAAGTAAATATACCAAAATTCATCAAAATCCGTTGAGGCGTTCAGGCTGTACACATCTATACGGACGGACGGACGGACAGACATCATGCTAAAAATACTTTTTTCTGTTAAGAAAATGCATGATTCGTGGAGATATGTACCTAAAAATATCCATAGGTGAAATTTGGTGTGAAAACAATACCTCCCTTACTATCGTCGGTCGGTAAAAAAGAAACGCTACTTGTATAGGTAAAATGTCACTTCCAGTAGTCAGATCAAGATGAAATTTGGTATCTCAATTTTTTTCATATTTTTAAATCTATATACAAAATAGGAAGCAAATATCTCGAAGCAAACTGGTACTTTACTTGAAAGGTAAACGCAACCAGTGTAGGTAAAGTACCACTTCCGGTTAACCGATTTTGACGAAATTTTGATAGAAATCTACAAACTGTGAATAATATCGGTGTACCAAATTTCGAAGTCCTAGCTTGATTAGTTTTTGAGTAAATTTGCTTACAGACATTACATACATACATACATACATACATACATACACACACACAGACATAATTCGAAAAATGGTATTTTCCGACTCAGGGAGGTCTAAAACGTCAAGATCTATCGAAATCTCGAAGTCGAAATTTTTGACGATTCCAATACTTCCCTTATACGAAGTATGCGGGAAAGTAAAAAACAATTCTAGAAATTCCCACTGAATGATTATAATTTTCTAATATTCAAATATCATTCAAATATTTAATATATACTATAGGTTCTCATTTTAATTTATTTAATAAAATATTTAGATCATATTTATTTATTTTTTAAATTATTCTTATTTTGTTTGAATATTTCTTCTGTTCTTTTTAAAAGTGAAGGGTATAAATTTTATTTGTTTTATAAAAAAAAAATTTTTTTGTGTTTAAAATATAATATTTTTAAGTTTAAAATATTTTTAAAAAGTCAATTAAAATGGTTAAATTAAATTGTTTTGTTTTTGTATAATTACACAATTATTAATAACTACTATATTTTTAAGTGCAAATGATTATATAAAAATTAAAATTTGATTTTTTAGACAAATGATATAAGGTTGTGGTTTTAAATTTTTATATTTTAAAAATTGGGTAAATTTTTTAAATTTGTTTTGATTTATTATATTCTATTATGATTTATATATATTTAAAGGTTTCTTTTTTTTATTATTATGTTTAATAAATTATTTTTTGTGATATGTTATTAATAAAAAATAATATGAAATTGTATATCAATTTAAAAATTAGAATATTTGAATTTGTTTAAGTTTTAACACATGTAATCAATCATATGCAAATTAAATGCAGCCGAAAACCGTGTCGCCAAGTTTTTCGCCGATAAACCACCGAAGTTCTACAATAATGGAATTATGAAGTTACCCGAAAAATGGCAAAAGATCATATTGATAATAGTGAACAATATGTACTTAAATAAAATTTATTTTCTTTAAAGAAAAATTCCATTCAAAAATGTTTAAAAAAATCGGAAAATACTTTTTAGATAACCTATTATAAGTATTATTTGACAATATTTAGGTGCCTCATGCAACTTGGATGTGTAATTGAATTGGATTGAGATAGGGCTCAACTTATAAGTATTTTAGAGTCGTAAGAGAATATCAATGAGGATTAAGGCCAAATTGGGCAACATTAGATCAAATCTAATCTCGATAAGAACATTCAATATTTCTGAACACCAATTATAATAACTCAGATGTTTAAATTAAATCAAATTTAAATTAAAAAATAAAGATTTGAATTTATTTAAATTTTGTATGATTGTTTGTTTAACCAAATGAGTTAAAAAAGTTAGTTTTAGTTTTACAAATCAAATAAATGAAAACCTATTACAAACAGAGTTTCAACAAAATAATACATATTACTTACAGGATATATAATAATATATAATATATATAAAAAAGCTAGTATATATAATAAAATAAAAAATTAAAACTTACACTTGATAACTGTAAAAATGACTCATGTCGTATAATATCAGTTGCATGTTTATCCATATAAAATGAACAAACTTTATTTAAAAATTGAATTTGATATAATCGAGCTGAATCGTAAATTATACAAACATTTCGCACTTGAACAATATCACGAAGATAATTAGCAATTGATGATTCCAAATCTAAAAATCCATACTGGTGTGAAAGTCCTAAAATATCTAAAATAGTCTCTTCCTGGAAAAAATAAATTCATTTTATATTTTATAATATAAAATAATATTCAAGTAAAAAAAATATTTAAAATAATACTTTTTGATTAGCTAAGGAAAGTCGCCCTGTATATATATATTTCAATAAAGATTTAAAGGCATCAATCGAAGCTCCTTTAATTTCAATCTCATTCTGTTGTGACTCCCGTAAGCCACCATAAAGCAAAGCTCTAAAAATAGCAAATTTTACAAATTTAGTAAAATAATTATAATTCAAATTCAATTGATTCTAAATTTATTTAAATCACATTTTCATGATCATGATGCATTATTTTCTCTACACAATTATCAATCCTTTTTTAGCCAATAACATTTTTTCATATTATTTTCCCTATTTGCCAATTCTGATAAGTGTCTTTCCATATTCGATAAAAAATTATAATCGTTATTTATTAGATAACACGAATTAATGATGTTAATTGACGAAATAATTTTAAAAATGTATGAGTATCATTTGAAAAGTTCGTGAAATGAAATAAAAGTTATAATAAAAAATATGAAATAGATAACACCATCTGTCTTGAGCAAATATGTTAAATTTAAAATCGATCTATCAAGTCGTCTCAGATAGGTAGTTGTGATTGACAATGGGCCAAAAATGTCAGATAATGGTATTTTTTTTGTTAAGAGTTTATAAAATTTTTATACAAAAAATCTGATGTCTTGTTACTGGACGCTCGAACAGTGCAGTCGCTTGATAACGATTGCAGAAGTAGCAATCGAAACGTTATGTATATTTTTGTATTTTTTGAATAAATTTACAATAACAAATATCAATATGTGGTTTAATTTACAAAATCTGATATTTCAAAAAAATATTTTTTCATTTTCTTTTCAAATTTTCAAATGATGCTTGTATGAAAATTTTAATTATTTTTAATTTTTTATATTTAGCCATTTAAATTATAATATAATTAAAATATTTAATAAAATATAACTGTGATTATGAGTCAGTATCCAAATGATGACAAAAATTTCTTAAATAAAATAATAGTAAGAAAATAGCAACTCGAGAAAACTATCCTTTCTGTTAAAAATATTTCTTAGTTCTGTAAGGAGGACCGTTTCAAGTTGGGGTCACTTTGTAGACGATCCTCTTACGTTGGGTGCCAATTTATAAGGGGATCTAAGTATGAGGCACTTGTAATGACCCACGATGACCGTGAATTGTTAATTATGTTAAGTTAATGATGGGCGCCAACTTTGGATATCCCAAAGTATAAAATAGTGTTGAAAAATTAAGGGAAAAGGGAAAACACAATAATAATGTTCACATTAATTTACTTTAATTAAATAGATAAAAAAATTAACAAATTAAATATACAAATTTTAAATAGAAAAATAAGAAAATGTAATTCACTATTATCACTGGAATTAGCAGAAATAATTATCACGGGGTGTGATGATAAGGATTATACACAAATAATTATATCACGGGACGTGATAAGTATAGGTTATATCAGGATGATATCGCTTGTTTGACTGTATCACAGGGTGTGATAAAAATGATTATATACAAAATAATTATATCACGGGACGTGATAAATACCAGGTCATATCGGGATGATATCACTAGTTAAACTGTATCACAGGGTGTGATGATAAAAATGATTATATACAAAATAATTATATCACGGGACGTGATAAATACAGGTCATATCAGGATGATATCACTCGTTCGACTGTTCATTCTCAACTGTCTAAGAATATCAAAAATTGGAGGGATGGTTCCTCCCCTTATGTGAAATATAATATCTATATATATATTACATTTTAAGAATAATGCGACCAAATAACTTTGTTAATAAAAAAAAAGGGAATAGAAAAACAAAATTAACTAAAAAAATAGAAACCAAAAAAAAAATGTATAATAAAAAAAAATAAATAATAATATAAATACTTTGTCCGTTACATCCTCCCCCTCTGATTCCGAGGTCTTTTGATTGAGGGATCAGCCCTAGGAACGGACAATTCTTGGCCTTCCTCGCTTACGTAGAGGAACTACTGGAGTAGAACGCGTGTCGTTACATAGACGCAAAGCTGATGTATGAGGGGGAACAAGTCCTTGAGTAAATAAATGTTTTTGAGTTTGTGGTGGCTCCATAACTCCTGGTGGGCCCCGATGGGTTCTCGGAGACCCCACCAGCTGTCTATATCGGACAGCAGGATCTTCTTTGCTGACTTTGGTACCGTCCATGGAATCGACGGCCCTTTGCAGCGCATTCAAACAACCGCCTGTGTTTATATGATGTCCAGCGTAAGGAGTTGGCTCTCCCCCTGGTTGAAAGACAGTTTCATGTTCTTTTAATAAATGGGCAAGTTTTATGTTCTGTTCCTCAGTTAGCTGAATAGTGTTTTCAACAACAGTATTATTTTCGTCAGTGGTGCAGAGATTTTCTTGAATAAATTTGTATTTTCTCTTAGGATAATTATGAAAATACCAGCGATTGTTTCGCATATCTAATACTAAACCTGCTTTTCTGAGAAAGTCAAGACCTAATAGTGATCTATTTCCACTAACATTGGGTAGGAATATCATTTCTATATGTATTATTTGATTTTTGATTTTTACAGGAACTGTAGCTAATAACACGGAATGTATACGCTTTTTCCCGTCAGCTAGAGTTAAGGAAAGTTTTTCTACTTTAAAATGTTCTCCTCGTTGTCTTAAATAGCTGAGAAGACGCTGACCGCCAATTGAGCGAGTGGCCCCGCTGTCAACACAAATAGAACCAGAAGCTTCATAGATGGAGGCTTCTATTAGAGCGAGTTTAGTATCTCTATCTGTAGTAACGTCACACTGTAAGGCTTGTGCGTTGGGAATTCCCTGCTTGTGATTGCAAGTTGGACACCTTGGTTTGGTGACTCCTGGAGTTCCGCAGCCGTAGCAACGAATTATTGAAGAGTCAGTCTCTTCTTTTTGTTTTTCACGAGGTTGTGAGTTTCTAAAGGGTTTCCGATCATAATATTTCGATTTAGGGGGTTCGATAGATTTATTTGAAGGGATTGTTTTTGAAAATGGGGCCCTTAAGTTATCATAGGAGTCGAATTTTTCTGCGAGATCGAGGGGATCTACCAGTGTTTCCCAAGAGTCGAGGAAGTGATCTTTGCATTCGGATGAACACTTTCTCTTCATTTGATCAGCTAGGATCAAATTTTTAAGTTGATCAAAATTTTCAATTTTTAGATCGGATAGCCAGGCTTCTAGATAACCGCGTAGATTGAAGTAAAAATCTTTCCAAGTGTTTTCCGATGTCTTCTTGGAGGTGGAGAAAAGTTTTCTTATTTTATCCGTAGTTAATTTAAATCGGTGAAGTAGGAGCTTCTTAATATGTTGATAGTCTTGGGCGACTTCATTTGGTTCTCTAATTATTAGAGTAGTAATATCTGTGGGTAAGACCGAAATAAGATAAGTGACCCATGCATCCTCAGATATGCCAAGAAAATTCATTTGTCTTTCGAAAAGACGCAGATACGTATTAATATCGTCATCGTTAATTTTAAATAGAGGTAAGAATTTCAATATATCTACTTTCGGTTGAAGTGGGGTTGGTGATTCTACCTGGTTCACTACGGTTTGAATTCGGAGTTTCTCTAGTTCAAATTGTCTTTCCTTTTCCTTTTCTCTTTCTTCTCTGTCCCTTTCTAATTTCTCCCTTTCTCTCTCTCTTTCTTCTTTCTCCCTTTCCCTCTCTCTTTCTTCTTTCTCCCTTTCTCTTTCTTCTTTTTCCTTCCTATCCTCTATGATAGTCATAAGTAATTCCCGTGTAAGGTCTTCATCATAATCAGGCAATGACGTGATGTCATTTTTTATATCGATCCTACGAGAATCTAAATTCATAACTATTCCTAATTCCTGTGCTAAAAGGATAAGATCCTCCTTTTTCCCTTTGCCGAAAAATGACATTTTTAATAGGATAATTAAATTTAATGTTAACCAAAGAGAAAAAAAAATTAATTAATTAATCAAAATTAAAAGTTATTTAGTCGCGTACAATTGAATTATACAATGTTTAATTATAAAATAAGATAATTGTAATATAATTTAAAATATGTAAAAAGTATTTAAATATTTGAAAATATAGTGATATTTTATCAATTTTATTAATTCATTAATTTAAATATAGTGTAGTAGAATAAAATTTAAAGTTTAAAAAAAAAAATTACAAATTAAACATATAAATTAATTAATTATAACTAATTATAATATTAATATATTCAAACTATTTTTATTGAATTAGAATTAAATAGATAAATATTCTATTTGTTAGATAAATGTGAAAATTAAAAATAAAAAAAAATAATTAACAAGTGTTAAATATATTATTATAATAGACAATGAGATATGAGAGATTTATTTAAATTTAAAGTATAAAAGTAAAAGTTTTAAATTTTTATTTTATTAATTAAATATTAAATTGTACTATAAGTCCGTTGAGATGAAAAAGTGATGATACTGCTCACCAAAGATGAATAATGTACTTTTCTCAGGAGCCGTGGTGTACTAATCGGGCCTCAGGTTGGGCTGCCACTTTGTAAGGACTAATCGAGCCAAACGTTGGGCTGCCACTTTGTAAGGATGACTAATCGAGCCAAACGTTGGGCTGCCACTTTGTAAAGAGGACCGTTTCAAGTTGGGGTCACTTTGTAGACGATCCTCTTACGTTGGGTGCCAATTTATAAGGGGATCTAAGTATGAGGCACTTGTAATGACCCACGATGACCGTGAATTGTTAATTATGTTAAGTTAATGATGGGCGCCAACTTTGGATATCCCAAAGTATAAAATAGTGTTGAAAAATTAAGGGAAAAGGGAAAACACAATAATAATGTTCACATTAATTTACTTTAATTAAATAGATAAAAAAATTAACAAATTAAATATACAAATTTTAAATAGAAAAATAAGAAAATGTAATTCACTATTATCACTGGAATTAGCAGAAATAATTATCACGGGGTGTGATGATAAGGATTATACACAAATAATTATATCACGGGACGTGATAAGTATAGGTTATATCAGGATGATATCGCTTGTTTGACTGTATCACAGGGTGTGATAAAAATGATTATATACAAAATAATTATATCACGGGACGTGATAAATACCAGGTCATATCGGGATGATATCACTAGTTAAACTGTATCACAGGGTGTGATGATAAAAATGATTATATACAAAATAATTATATCACGGGACGTGATAAATACAGGTCATATCAGGATGATATCACTCGTTCGACTGTTCATTCTCAACTGTCTAAGAAATATCAAAAATTGGAGGGATGGTTCCTCCCCTTATGTGAAATATAATATCTATATATATATTACATTTTAAGAATAATGCGACCAAATAACTTTGTTAATAAAAAAAAAAGGGAATAGAAAAACAAAATTAACTAAAAAAATAGAAACCAAAAAAAAAATGTATAATAAAAAAAAATAAATAATAATATAAATACTTTGTCCGTTACAGTTCTTATTTCTATTGTAATTTAGACAGTCATTATAATAATAATTATCGTAATATTAATATATTTATAATTGAATGGTATGAAACTAATTTTATTAACAAAGTGTTTTTCTAAATTTTTTATCTTTAATTTTGAAGTCATTTTTATTTTACATTAATATATTAGTAAATTGATTAACTAATGTAAAATTAAGTGGTTGCTGAGGAGTTTGGTAGACCCTCAGATTATTGATTTATTGAACTAAAATATAATTTTTTTTTTATAAATAAATACTAAATTAATTACTAGTATTTATGTTAGTGACGATGAAAATAATAAATGCTTAATGAACTAATTCAAAGAATATAAAATATATTGATATAAATAAAAACTAGAACCTTCAGTTGAAAAAAAGTAAGTGATTAAGTGAGATAATAATCTTGAAGTATAGTTCTTATCAAGAGTGCAATAAAAATATTTTATATATTTATTATCATTTTTTCCGGGATAAATTATTATAATATTTTAATTATTAATATACATATGTTAGAAATAAATAATTCTAGTTCATTTGATCAAAACGTCATGATACGTATAGATCAGTACCAGAAATTGAGAAAAATTAGAATCAGTAAATTAAAAATATGAATAAAAATATTAAATACCTGAAATAATTACTTCTTGATGCTAAGATAACTTTATGTGCATTTATTTTAGTTCCATCTATTTTCAAAATAATATCGCTATATTCATCATTTAAAAAGAGAGCACCAATGTCTTCAGATAAATAATGTGCATGTTCAATTTCTCCATTAGGAGGTTTTCTCATAAGATGATGACTACTCATATTAAAACCCTAAATAAATAAAATTAATTTTATTAAAAAAAAAAATAAACAATTTTGTATTAAATCGATCACATATTATAATTATGAAGAATCTATTTATTTTCTAATTAGATAATTTTGAAATTATATTAAATAACTTATATATTGTTTGAAAAATATTTTCAATTTATAACTTAAATTTTAATTAGGAAATCATTAATTTCTTTAAAAATAAGAATATTAAAATTTGTAGTTAATTATCAATTTGTTTTAAAAAATAGAAAATGCAATTTGAATCGTAACATTTTTATAGTTATACTAAACCTTTTCTATTGTTCGATCCAAAGAAAATAATTGTAATTAATAATATATGGTTTAAAATTTGTCAGAAACATCATTTAACATAATAAATATTATATATCAGTAAACTTAAAAAAATTATGACATGAAATTGTTAAATTAGCTTTAAGTTTTGACCTATTTAATAAGTATTACCAAAATGAAAATCCAGTACAAAAAATATATAGTTTAAAATATTTAAAGTTATGATATTTTTCTTAAATTATTATTATAAATCTCATTTTAAATTAATTTTATTCATTTAGACAAACAAACATTTACAAATTATATTTATTGTTTTTAATGTTGGTAGTGTTTGACAGTTGAAATTACGATTTTAAATATACATAAAAAATTGTATAATATTGAAATCACAGACCATCCATATCAGATTGAAATATTAATTTTTTCCGATTATCATTATATTTTTATTAATTTTTTAAAATTTAATCAAATAAAATTTAAAATGCATTTTTTATGATAAATAACTATATAAATTGAACGCTTAAGTTTATTATGTCAATATATTAATAATATTAATTTTTAAATAAAATATTAACAGATTTAGTTTTGAAAATGAACTTATATTATTTTAACATATTTTTATTCATATAGTGTGTGTGGTTTATTATTTTTTAAAATAAAATAAAAATGAATCCGAGTGAAGATTCTAGTGTCTTTTCACTTATAACAAAACTAATTGATCGAAATATAAATAGTTTTAATCCACCGGTTTGTAAAAAAGAGTATTATGATCAAATTAAAAAAAAATTGCGTATAAAATCATTTGAAATTCTTCTAAAACCACAAACTAAAGAAAAAAAAGAAATTCTTGGTCCTTTGACTAATTTGGTTGCATATTACTTTGAATTAACAAATTATCGAAATCATGAAAAAGCTAGTCAATTAAATAAATGTCTAAATACGTTAATAAAAAAAGAATATTATCAAAATGCAACAATATATCATGTACTCGAAATGTTAGTACAATTGATCAAACCAGAAAATGATGTTTCTATCAGGGTATTTGCATTATAAGTAATTTTATTTAAATATAATTTTAATAATATATATTTTTTAGAATTGTTTTTCTTACGAATATAATGAAAATCCTACTGATATGGAAAAAGTAATACCATATAAAATTTTTTCTAACGAAGATTTTGAACTTCCACTATGGATGACAACAAATAATTCTAATAATTTTATTAATGATAACATATTTTTTGAAGAACCAGGAACTGGTCTTGAACTTTTACCTCAATTTTCTAATTTTACACCGAAGTTAAGGTAGGTAAGCCTAGTAATTAGGTTGCTAAGCTATTTAACAATATTTCGTATTTTTTCCTTAAAATTTCTGTGCGATTGACAATTCTTTTTTAGGGAAATAATGGATAATTGCAGCCTTTCGGATCCAAATATTTTATTTAATATTCCTGAATTACCAAATCCTCGTGAACTGAATATTCCAAATCAATTTAGTCCACAAGTAAGATTTCTATTTTTTATTAAATTTTTTTAACTTTCTTTTTATTTAGATTTTATTTTTATTTCTTTTAGATTGATGAAGGCTACGACTCCCCTTGTAATGATCTTATTCCCTCAAATTTTAAAAGTGAATTTTATGAAACATACCACTCAAATAAATTTGAAGATGGAAATCTTCTGAATTATTGGGAAGTTGTCCTTTCAGTGAATTTATCAAAATTAAAAACTTGGGAAACCCTAGGAAATATTAAAACTTTTCAAGACAAAAGTTTTCTATCAGATTGTGGTTTGGAGGTAGTGCACCAGTTATGGAGATTAAATAACAATAATTTTAAAATTATCTTTGAAAGGAACATTTCTCTTTTAAAAGATCAAACAAAAATTCTTCAAGTTATATCAATAGAAAAGTACTTATCAGATTTAAAAAATCTATTAATCGGCATTCCATCTACATCTTTTACAAAGGTAAATAAAAACAATAAAACATAAATGTTATTTTGATTAAATTTATAATTTTTTATTAGGAATTTGATACATTCATACTTTCACCTAATATATGTCTAAAAGGATTATCTCCAGATGCTATTTTATCATACTCTGAAGATTTTATAATTTGCGGAACATTTTATCACCGTTTAAAATTATTATGTGAACCAAACGATCAAAGTCGAATTAAGAGATCTGAAGGAAATATTTTCAAGGTATTTATTCTTTGCACATATCAGATTTTAATAAATATTCAGTTCCCATTTATATAAATATTAAAACATTCAAAAATTTTATATGTACAATATCTATCAATAAAAAGGTGTTTTATTTTATTTGTACATATCTTACTTTTCATCAATATATAAATTATAAATCAGCTATGCATAAAATCATACAAAAAGATGAAACATTAAACCATTTAAATTACTCTAATGCTTAGTAACTAAAAAACTCATACCACTTTTCAAATAAACAGCTCAATTAAAAGTTAAATTATTTGATTGTGTGTGTTAATGGAAAGATTAACCTAATATATATATATTGATATATTTTAGGCATTATGTGAAAGTATTAAAAGGTTTCTTCTCTTTTATCGAGTTGCCGCTTTATCATTATTTAAAAATAAAAATCTTCTCAAAATTAAAAATGAACTTGCACAATTAAAAAACATGATAGTCAGCGTTGCAAGATTAGCACGTCTTGACATTTCTCAAACAAATTTACTTCCAGAAGGAGTTAATCTTTTGGCTTACTTATATGAAGAAATAGCCAAGGTTACAGACCAATCAGTATCTTATGTATTATTTTCAGCTTTACAGTCATGCTGTCAAGTATATTACAGGTATATATTTTTAAAATTAAATATATTGAGTATAAATATTTAATTAATTTTAATTATCCGGAGTAGATTTATTCAACAGTGGATATTTGAAGGAGTATGCGATGATCCTTATGAAGAATTTTTTATTCACTATTCTGAACATTATACTCTCAATAGGAATCGTAAATTTTGGAATAAATCTTTTAAAATGATTGATTCGGCAGTTCCTGGATTTTTGAATGGAATTCAAAACCAGATTCTGCAATGTGGAAAAGCAGTACATTTATTAAAATTATGTAAACCAGAGGTAAATTCACTAAACCCACTTTGAAAAAACAAAAAATTATAAATCTAATTTATTTTAGGAAAAACTTTTTATGATTCGTCAAAATATTTTATCAGAAATTAAATGTTGTTTTACAAAAGAAGATCAGCACATTTTACAAAGTAGCTGTGACGAATATTACAAGAAAGTTTTAAATGAATATGGACCTCTTTTATCTATTTCAACTTTATTAAATGAAGAAAAAGAAAAGAGAAAAAATTTAGAAAAACTTGCCCTTGAAGAATTTAATAAAAAAATGAAAATATTTGAATGTATGTACATTATTCTTATCTATTTTAACCAAATTAACAAATAATTATAAATCATTCATTCATCATTATTTAATTTCATAATATAGGTTAAATACAGTTATAATGTAAATATTTATTTTTATTTTAGGTAAGCAAAAATCCTTGGCATTAGAAATAGCAAAGCAAAAAGAGAAACAATTATCAATTATTAAAGAACAAATAATTGAAGTGAATAAATATAAAGAGGAACAACAGCTCCAACAATTACAAAAAGAAGAATCGCAACAAGAACAATCAAACAATCTAAATGAATTATTAAATAAAGAAAAAGAGAATCTTATCAATTATTATGAAACTCTTTCTTTACAAACTGAAGAGAAAATGACTAAAACAGAAAATTATATCTCACAATTGCAAGAAGAATTAAAAGAAAATGTGAATGACAATCCTTCAAATTCAAATATTAATGAAACTTTAATCACAATCACTAGCAATCCAAACGAAGATGTAAATTCAAATATTGCTTCATCTCAATTTGATCTTAATAGGAATTTTGACGAAAAAGACATTGTAACAAAAAATGAAAATTTGAAGAATGACAATAATAAAATATGTAAAGAAATTAAAATATATGGAAATGATGAACTCTCTAGAAACAGATGGAGAAATCTTCATGGAGATTATAATATAATTACAGGCGAATTTCGTTCAAGATCTTGTGAAAGATTTTCATTCAGACATTCAAATGACAATTTAAATGAAAAAAATCTCAAAAAATTAAGTTCTGAAGAATCATTATCCTTCAAAACAGCTTCCGATGATGAAAGTAAAATAAGTTTATCTTTAATAAATTTAAAGAAAACTAATGGTATTGATAATAATGATCATAAAAATAAAGATAAAAACTCTAATATAGAAATTGAAGTAATGTCGAGTCCTGAAGAACCTTCTACTAGCGAGACTAATACTGTCAAAAAACCGGAAATTATAAATTCAGAAAATATTGAAACAAAAATTGATAATAAAATAAAATTTCAAAATTCAGTTAAGATTGATAAATCACCAATTTCATTTACTCCTGAATATTCAACTGCACTAACTGATGTTTCGGAATTTGAAAATGGCTTTTTATTTCCTTTAAGAATAAGTCGAAACTATAGTTTAGAAAAATATTCTCCTAAAGAAGTAAAGAAAGAAGACTTTTCACAACTAGATAAGCCATCAATTAATAAGACATTACATCAGTCGGTCTTAATTCCTTTGACAATTCAAATGAAATTAGTAAATGATATACTATTAAAATATTTTATCAAAGATTTAGGTTTTATCTCTCATTTAAATAGTTTGCGAAACTATTTCTTTCTTTTGGATGGAGAATTTGGACATAATCTTACAGATGCTCTCTTCCTACACCTTAATAAAATTTCACGGCCAGAAGAACTCTTAAATTCTACTACGTTAAATTATATTTTAGCAAAAGCTTTAGAGAGTTCTATTAAAGGAAATGAAGTCAATGGAAGTCGTTTAAGTTTTACCATTAAATTTATGCCCAAACATATACAAAATTCCTCTCCAGAAGTATTATCTTGTCTTTCTTTACAATACAAAGTAACATGGCCATTGAATTTACTAATCTCAGAAGAAATATTAACAAAATATGAAAGAATATTTGAATATTTAATAAAAATTCGACGAGTGTCTTGGGTTTTAGATCAAGATTTTCAAAAATTAAAGTTTCTTTATAAGGACCCTATAATCGATAATCTGGCTCTTTCGCGTTCTCCTCAATATCATGCAATACAAATCTACAGAAATGAAATGACTCATTTAATTAGAGCTCTGCAAAATTATATTATATCTATAGCTTTGCAAGCAAGTTGGATGGAACTGCAACATCTTTTAAATAAATCCGAAACATTAGATCAGCTATATAAAATTCATGTATCCTATGTAAAGAAAGTTTTATTTAGGTAATTTGAAATTTAATCTTTTACCTACATTTTATCATTTAATCAAAAGAGGGAAGGCTTATTTAGAAATGTTAAATTATTTCTTAATTATTTATAATAATTCCTAATATTTAATTGTAATTCTTTTATTTTCAGATGCCTTTTAAATGATGATTCAGCCCCAATTCAAGCAGTAATTATAGATATTTGTTCATTAATTCTTAAATTTCATGGATTAGTCTCTAGTAGAAATTGGATACAAAATAATGAAACAAAAATGTATGAACATCCTAATTATGAAATGATTATTAATGTGGTAAATAAGTTTAAAAAATCTAGTAGATTTCTTTATAAATATGCTTTAAAGCTTTCCACAACAGGTTATCAGACCTTTACTATTGAGCTAATTAATATGTTAAACATAAATGATTACTATAGTAATCAAAAGAAATCCGATGATTAAATAATTTATTATATTATAAAAATATGTATTATAAATTTTATAAATAAAACTAAAAATTGTAAATATTTTAAATTAAGTTCAATAATTTATCTTAGTTTTTATATGATATAGTTTATATATACCATTTACATCTTTTGGCTTAAATTATTAAATAATGTAATTTTTGTTGTTGTTTATAAATAAATATCAGTTTTGTTTTGTAATATAAAGTTTAAAATGTAATTATGTTTTTAGCTAAGTTGAAATACATTTTATTAAAACAGGTTTTTTATAATTTTATATTTTAAAAGTATAAGTATTCAAAATTTATAAAAATATTTGTTAACTTTCTGAAAAACTATGTACACATATTGATTGAAAATAATAAATTCAAATTTTAAATAAAAAAACAAAAATATTTAAACATCAAATATGACATCAGTTTCAATACTTGAAATTTGTATATATAGTATTCAAAATCTATAAAAATATTTATTAACTTTCTGAAAAACTATGTACACATATTGATAGGAAATAATAAATTCAAATTAAAAAAAAACAAAAATATTTAAACATCAAAGAGTTTCAATACTTGAAATTTTCTTTATAATATTTTTAGCTTTCTTTATCCAGATTGTCTAATCGTTCTAAAATTTTATAAAGAAAATCTAGGTAAATGTATAAAAGAAAATTAAAAAAATTAATAATTACCTTTTATAATTGAAACTATTTTATATAAATCTTCTATCTTATTATTATCACGTTTCAAACCAGATTCGATATTTAATTCAAAATAAGGACCATAATATTCTGAAAACTTAACAAGACTCGTTTAAAATTTTTAAATTATGATAATTTATTATAATAAAAATACTTACTGAATGTTCAGGAATATTATTATTAATATTTTTATTAATAATTATTGAAGTAAGATAAGTCCAAAAACGAGCTGCATTTGGAACATTATAGCCACCTGAAAAGACAATTATTTTTTCTATAATAATAAACGTACCGAAAAATCGTTGATTAAAAATTTGATTCACAAATTCAGATGCTGAATCACTGGCATAATGATTAAATCTCGTTTAATCGAAATAATGAAACTTTCTCGTGCATATTTTACGACAATGAACATTTAATTTCTGTTAAGTCAAACTTTTATTTGTATATAAAATTTTTCCAGCTGTCTTTTAGAATTTCCAAATATGAGTTGAACTCAGTTTGAATATTAAACAAATTATACAATTTCGCTTAATACATTTGAAAAAAATAAAATTACAATAACAAGAGAAAGTTTGAGACACGTTGATGTTAATCTTAGACAGGATAAAAATTTTTACCTCCTCCTAAAAACAAAGTTGGCAAATTCCATTTTAAAAGGTTTTGTATGCAGTATCCAATTCCATTTGGACTTAAATTAAAATTTCCTAAAGGATCGTTATTTAGACAATCGGCACCACATTGGACAACTAAACATTCCGGTTTATATACTTGTAAAACCTTTAATGAAATGCTAGAAATTCAATAAAACTATTTATTTATATGAAAAATTAAAAATAAATTGTTTAATGTACCTTTTAAAAATTTGTATGAAAATGTTATCTTTAAGTCCAGATTTCAAAGGTACATTTATACTATAAAATTTCCCATTTCCAATTCCAATATCATCTATAGAACCTGAACCGGGATAAAATCCAGATTCATATTGATGAAATGAAAGTGTCATTACTTTCGAAGTAAATGAAAATGCATTTTCTACGCCATTTCCTAAAAACAACCTAGATTAAATAATTTAGAAATGGTTATTAAAAACTTTTATTTGAAATATAAAAGTCAACCTTCAATAAAACAGTGATTTAAAATGTGATTTCAGAAATGTTTAAAAAAATTACCATGATGAATGTCAAAATCAATATATAAAATTTTTTTATATTCTTTTAAAAGAGCAGTAATTCCGAGGACAATGTCATTAACATAACAAAAACCTTCTGCTTTATCCCTAAAACAGAAAATTATTTAATATATTTATTTTATTATATAGTCTTTGATATTTAATAATTCAATAAACCTTTGAGCATGATGCCAGCCACCACACCAATTTATAGCAATATCATACTCTTTAGATATTAAACATTTTGCGGCTGTTAATGTTGATCCAGCCAAAAGACAAACCAGATCATAGATCTTCTCAATAAATGGACAATCATATCCTTTAGAGAAAATAAATGTAATATCGGAGATTAAAATGCCCTCACTTTCTCGTAAGAGAATAAAGGGAATATAAATATTATTTAAAATTATAATAAGAATTATATGTGATAGATATTTCATAAATTTTTACCGAGACCAAAATTCTCATTATCTTCAACAGACAATTCTTCAAAATCATTAGCTTGATCTACTTTTTTAAGAAAATCTAAATATTCTGTTGAGTGAAAAGAAGTAATATCATCATCTTTTGCTGGAACTGTTTTCAAAATTTTCATAAAATAATGTAGTTTATAAGCTTTTATGAGCCCATCCACAAGTGATGCCTAATTTAATAAAGTATAAATTAAAGTTCTAGTGATTAAAATTAAAAATTGTTAAATTAATATACCCGATTTTTGACAGGTGGAATCTTATTACAACTTTTAATTAAATCTATATCACTAATGTATGCAATGGATTTCGTAGATGGTTCCATTAATAACTATAAGATGAATTATTATATTTAAAAAATAATGATATATTTATTTACGAAAGATAAAAAATTATTAAAAAAACAAATCTTAAATACATCAACAATTTTTAAAAAATAATTATTAAATATATAGGAGTAAAATAATATTGTCATATATTATAATATATTTGTTTAATCTAGTCATGGAATCTAAACTTTTTAGATGAAATTCATTTTTGAATTTAAAATGTCAAGAATTTTTTTTAGCCCCATCTAGAGCAACGAACAGTAACTAGTGGAACTGAATCGTGATAAACTTTTTGAAAGTAAATAATGAATTTTGCTTTAAAAATCTATAGGGATGGTCTCTGATCTATACCAAGACAGCAAATGTAACTTTTCACATTGATTTTTAAATACAAATGCTTATTTATTTATTTTTATTTAATATTTTTTCTGATTTAAAATTAAAAAAATGAAAAACTAACATTATTTGACTTGTAATATCGATATTACCTAAAATATACAAAAATTACTTGCTGACGCCTGATCTAGATATAGAATAATTTGAACTATTGCGTTATTAGATCAAATTAATTTAATTTGATTATATAGAGATGTCCGGGAAACTCAAGTGCTTTTTTGTTTATTTTTCAATATTATGTATTAATATAAACTATTATATTATTATATTGTATAAATTTTATTTATTATAAAATAAATAATATATAACTATAATTATTAAAGTAAAATATTTAATTAAATATTAAATTATTTGATTTTTATTTAAATATTTAAATTATTTTTTAAATTCTATATTTATATATATTCACAGGCAACAGCCCAAAGATTAGCGCAACTAACAAATGTCAATATTAAACATGAATTTATCGACAAAAGAGATCGTTTTTTTAATTTTTTAATATTCACGACCAAAACAACATCAAAACAAAAATTAAAGAAAATTCCCCTCAAGGCAGATTACTAAAAAATGATTATTAGATATATGAAAAATATTATTTTCGAAGAACTATTTAACTATTGTTGCAAACCACGATATTAATTTTAAACTGAAATAGCAAACACCGTTTGCAACGGGTTCAACTAGTATATAATAATAATATTTGTACAAAAATTTTAATATTACAATAGAATGAATGAATATTAAAATATAATTACGATTTTATATATATATCAAATGATATACAAAAGCTGTAGAGAATCAAAAGTCTTTAAATAGAATAAACTTAACAACTTGTTGACATCTTTTTGTAAATAAAAATGAAAATTATGTTTTTAATTATAAATGATTATCATAAATAATAAAGAAAAAAATTTTCAATTAAGAATAAGAATAATTTAATAATAATAATAATTTGAGTAAACTTACCCATATATTTAAAAACTTTTTATTAGTATTTATATACCTTCCTATATAAAATATATATAATTTATAATTAAAAGAAAGATTCATTGAAAAATTTATGATTTCATAATCGATTACATAACCGATACCTAAAATCATTCATTCTCTATTCCCATTCGTTCATCAATTATTATCGATTTTCAAATTTCCGTAATATCTAGGGTGACCATATTTTGCAAACACTAAATCGGTACATTTTAACCTTTTTTTAGAACCAAATTGAAAAAATTTTGGAAAAAATTCGGAAATGTTCAAAAGCTTAGTCCAGAAAACTTTATACCTTTTTTTTTTTTCTTTAAATTTTTAAAAAAGTACGAAATGTTCTAAATATTTCAAAAACGGGACAATAGGCTGTCCCGAAGACTTTTTCGGGACGCCGGGACAGAGCACCTGAAAACGGGACGTTTGGTCACCCTAGTAATATCACATGAAAATTAGTATTAGAAAATAATATTAAGTAACTACAAAAATTAGGATTCTCATCTCTCAAGTTCAGTCAGTTAAGCATTCAAAAATTTTAAATTTTAATAAAAATATTTAAATGAATATATAAATATATAAATGAATAAACTATATTTCAATATCATTCGAGGAGGGGAGGGGAGAAGCAGCTTGGCATTTGATGGATGATTATTTCATAGCACAAAAGACTCTTAATGCTGAATTGCCTTTAAAACACCAATAATAATAATAATATATAATTTAAATAAGTTAATATTTTTGGTCTTTATAAAAATATTAATAATTATTGCTATACTAGTCATAAAAATTTGTCACAAAGTTTTTATATTATATATATTACGACAAGGGAAAATAAAAAAAATTTAAAGAATATGTATCAAACCTTTTCATATATGAAAATAAAAATTATTCTACTGTTGAAACTTTTTTAGGACTGATCATATAAAGTATTTTGATATCGATTAATTACAGTTTTTAAAAAAGTTTCACTGTCCTATTCTAATCCAAAGTTAACTAACTATCGAATGTAGTTTGTCGTTTGACTGTTGTGTTAAGTATTAAATATTTGTTATTAAAATATTGGATATTTTAAATTTTTTCTCTAAGGGAATACAATAGCCACAATCTAGTTAACAAAATCCAAAAATAATAAGTGGCATTTATTTAATATATATATTTATATATTGAGAGTATATACTATATATTATTAATTTGAATGTAATAATATTGAAAAAACGCGAATTCACTATCTCTGTTCATCAACTTTTTGTAGACTTTACAAAAGGATATGACTCAATAGACCGGGAAAAACTTTTTCAAATCTTGATCTTAATGGTATTTCCAAAAAAACTAGTACGTATGATTCAAATTTGTCTTGTAGGTAGTAAAGGTAGAGTAAAATGCTGGAATCAACTTGGAAATTCGGAATGGGTTAAAACAAGGAGACGCATTATCACCAATTCTATTTAATTGAGTTCTGGAATATGTAATTAGACAAATTGGGGAAAAATCATACGGAATCGAATTAAACAAAAAAAATTTAAGTATTAGGTTACGCAGACGACTTAAATATAATAGGAGATTCGGCAATTGCAATTGAAGATAGCGAAGAAAAATTAATCGTAGCGGGAAAAGAGGTGGGGCTGGAAATTAATATTGCTATGACAAAGCATATAATAACAGAGAGGAATAGTATTAACACACAAAGTCTTAACATACAAAATATAGAATTTGAAAATGTAGAAAAATTTAAATACTTAGGTTCTGTAATAACGAAGGATAATAATATTCGAGAAGAGTTTAAAGCGAGGTTGCAATCGGGAAACGCCTGTTATCATGTAGTAAAGGGGCTTATCGTGTCAAAATTATTATCAAAGGGGATAAAAATTAAAAATATATAAAACAATTATTTTGCCGATTGTATTATATGGGTGTGGGGGTGTGGGGAATGGTCTATGTCTATGACCTTAGGAGAAGAGAGTAGATTTAGAGTATTTGAAAATAGGATTCTGCGAAGCATTTATGGACCAAAGAAAGATGAGGTCACGGGGAATGGCGGAGACTACATAACGAGTAATTGCATGGCCTCTATGCATCTCCAGATATAGTCAGAATTATAAAATCGAGAAGGCTGCTATGGGTAGGGCACGTGGATAGAATGGGAGAGGAAAGAATGGCGAAAAATGTATTGGTGAGGAGACCGAGTCGGAAACGCCCGCTTGGAAGACCAAGGACGCGGTGGGTGGATAATGTAGGACGGAACGTGAGAGAGATGGGAGAGGGTAATGATTGGAGGGTTGTGGCTCAGAATAGGGATACTTGGAGAAGAGTGGTTGCTGCGGCCAAGAACTTTCGAGTTCCGTAGAGCCACAGAGATAGATAGATAGTAATAATATTGAAAGTTTCAATATTTGTCACCACAAATTTTTTTATACCAAATATAGTAATAGAGAAAAAGAAACTTTTCTGAATTCCGTCTCTCTTTCTCTAAATATATATATATATATAGAGAGAGAGAGAGAAAGAGAGACATATGTTTATATTAAAAATTAAATTAAAAAATATAACAAATATCAAAATTTGAATATCTCTTCAAATGAAAATAAATTTAGTCTATAATATAATATAAGAAAGTAATTACTTAATTAAAAGATTATAACGAAGACAACTACTGGGTTACTTAATTAAAAAATAAATATTATATAGATTAAGGACGTTGAAATTTAAATAGTTTTAAATGAATAAACAACTATTATAATATATAAAACATGAATATTTATATATATTTCTATAAAAGATGTAGGTATTATATAATATAAGAGATTAGATTATAGTTGTGTGATAATCAAATTTAAAACTTAATATAATAAACTAGCGATTTAAAGGATATTAAACCAACGATTTGAAGGATCAAAATGAAAAAAATAACTGAATTATACACCATAAAATGAGATAACACAGTATATAAAAACAGGTATAATAATAAGGTCAAGGAATTCATAGAACATTTGGTTTAATTCTTTCTCTCGCTCGGAAATTAAGTTCCTATGAATATATATATACATATATATTAGTGAACGCAAGTTAAGTAAGCTCGTCAGTATTCGTTGGCCACACGCTCTGGCCGCTAGCATGTTTCTTTTATTTTTTTTTGGAATATGCTCGGTATTTGTTAAATCTAGTTTGTCGGCTCCAGCTACATGTAATGACTTAGAAATTTCCCTTCTCGCCACGGTAAATTCATCATAATCTAATTTTCAAAAATTGTTTTTTCCTTTTATAAATATTTTATTAATCAATTGGATAATATTTTCTTCACTGGTTAGATTTTTTGTGCATGTTTGTGTTTTATTTATGTTTTTTGTTTTTCTTAATACTAATAAATTAAAAATAATAAAGAAATAATTAAATAAAATTAGTAAAGAAAAATCTTCTCTTCACTATACTTTCTTTCACTTTAATTAATAAAATAAATTTTTATTTTATTAATATAAACCAGTGACTTTAGTTAAGGTATTTACGTTCAGGGGCCTATTTGTAGGTGATTATTTACATATATATTATAATATATTAATTAATTAATTAATTTTATCCCAAATATACCTTAAATAATGTATGTAATCAAAAATAAGTATTAATTCAATTTTTTTTTAAAAAGTTATGTAATAATTTTTTATATTAATTTCCAATTATGCCTATCTAAATTATCAAATTCTAAGAATAAATAATTTTTATTTTATTAAAAATGGGATTATAATACGCCTTTTTAGTTTATTATATATTACCATATTTACTTTTTTATAGTTTTTTGACGTTTATAGTCTTCTAGACTTCTAGAAATTCGTGAATTCTCACCTTGCGTTAAAGTTACAATTTAAATGATTTCTAAGATTATATTAATAGGTTTTTTAAAAAATTAAATCAACAGAATTCATGAACCAAAATAATAAAATTTAATTTTTTTTAAACTTGATATTTTTGATTATATTTTGACAGATAATTTATATAGTCAAAATTTTCAATATTTATTCAAATATAAAATAAATATTATTATACAGAAGCTAGCATTTCATTTATTTCACCTGTATTTCTTCAAAGAAATAATTGAGTTCTAATACCAATAAATACTTTTTTTTAAAAAAAATCATTTATACGATATTTATAATTTAAAATTAATATACATATAAATAAATTTAGATGGTACAAAAATATTTAATTAGAAATTTCATAAATATAATATAGATAAATAGATTGAAAAATTCTTATTTTTCTAAGACAGCATATATGAAGAAAATTAATTATCGAAGATAAATGCAATAAATATATTTTCTGAATACGAAAAATTAAACAATATTTACGATGGAACGATCGTGACTTTAAGCTGAAAATTAATATTAGACTCGTCTAAATAGCAAATTTTTAAATGAATAAATAAATATATAAAAATAAATTTTCTGAATTAAAAATAAAGAATACAGTATTATTATTATTATTAATTATCTTATACTACAAGAAAGAGAGATAATTGTCCATTAAACTTTTATTTGACATGAAAATTTATTTATTTAAATTTTTTATTGTTTTTTCTTTGTCCTTCGGTTTATATTTTATTGTCATTTTATCTGTGAATTATCTTGTTCAATAATATCAATGCATGTTGATTATAAAAGTGTTATATTTTAATACTTCCATTCTCTAAGGTTATTGTTCTAATAATACAAAAATTGTAACAATGACGGTACAAATTGGCCGATGTCGAAGGGGCGCCGCAGGATCTGGCTGCTCGTCCTGATGGTGCCCTTAGCATCCCTGCTAAACACCCTGGGCACATCGTCGACATCTTCTTACCTAGCACCCTTGGAATCTGATTTGGAACTTGTCCTCATTCATGTGGTAATGGTCTTTGTCTTTTCTTCTCATCTTTTGTTTGGTTTGCCAATTTTTTTGTATTTTTCTTTTATTATACATTAGATTATCAGGTAAAAAACATTTGATTATTCTTTTTAATTATTTTTAATAAGAAATAAGGTGAGGTATAATTATTTGTTGGTTTTTGTGTTTATATAAAAGTAAAATAAAATGTGGGATTTTAACTGAAAGATTAATTAATTTAATCAATTTTTATTTAGAAATTTAATTTTAAATTTGTTTATAGAGAACGGCTAATGAGGAGGAGGATGATTGATCAGGTCACAATCTTCCCATCGACACTATACAGTATTTAAGCAGATTGAGACCTGAGTGGAGCAGTGATCTTCCAATCATAAATAATGTTTAAATAATAATTGTTTAATAAAAATTGATTTAATTAATTAATCTTTCTATAAAAATCCCACATACACGTGTTCTAAATAAAATGTCAATGTCTACATATCTACTATATTTTTATTATTAAAATTTTATTAATACACGAAGTTATTCGACTAACGTCTAAAATGAATGGTTATTTATTTTGAAATATAATTAAGGAAAAATTTTTTTTTTCAATTCTAATATTAATAAGTAAATTAATTAATTGCTACATGATTTTATCATAAAAATTCATAATCTGAAGTTATTATTTTAATCATAAGTTTTGATAATTAATTTTAAATATAATGAAAATTATTTTTAGAATAAAATATAATTATTATATTTTAATAATTTAAAAAATAATAGATTTAATATTTCGGGATATTCGTATTATAAATAATTAAATAATAATTATAAATAATTAAATTTCTACATATTTTTTTCATTTTAATATTTTACTATACTTTTATAGTTTATTAATCAGAGTGTAATATTAATTCGATAATTACATTCTGTATATAATTTAGGATAAAAAAATAATATAAAAAAATACTACCAGTCATTTAGAGTAGTTCAATTTGGAAAAATAATTATAGAAACGACAAAAAATATATTCTGAAAAAATTTCAACATAATTATTAGTGTCGTTTGTGAGAAAATTCAAAAAATTTTAGTCAACAACGATTCTCAGATGCCCAATTGTAAAATTTCTATTTAATATCTATTAGATTTTTTTAATATTTCAACTGTAACATTTATAGTTTTAGTTATATCCTGACTCTAATTTCTTAAAATTATGATTTTATTTTCGTTTAAATTTCTGAATCAAGTGATGGATAAAAAAAAACACTTTCATTTCTTTATAGTCTATATTCTCTTTTAAGACCTGCTGTAATATAGATATATTAAAATAAATATAATTTTCAATTAATAAATACAATAAACTCCCGGTTATTAATTTTTAAGAAAAATATTGAATATTTGAAATTTTATTAGAAAGAAATAATAACAGAAAAATTCAAACTGATATAAAAAATTCTTGTAAATCTAACAAAATCACAATATCTTAATAATTATGAGAATTTCACATGTTGAAATAATTGTGTGCCTTAGAAATATACTTTTTCTTTTAGAAATAAGCAATTACCTCAAATTCGAATTATCCATGTTTTTATGTCTCTTCTCTCAACAATTAATCAATAAATAATCGACAGCTTATTGTATATTCTTTTAAAATAATACTAATATAATTTATTAATAGTATTTTTTAAATTTTAATATAAATTATAATACATAAATATGAAAGAACAAAAAAAAAGAGTTATTTTTATATAATATTATGTAACTAACAATTTATTAATTAATACATTAAATAAAATATTTTTAGGCAAAGAATAAAATTTTTTAAATATTAAATATAAATATTTAAAAACAAATTGTTATATATTTATTTTTTATAATTTCTATATCTATTGAAAAGAAAAATATCTTAATGATTTATCATTAAAAGCATTGAAGAATATTTAAGTTTAAATAAAAATATTTTTAAATAACAATTTACGTTAATTTATAATGAGATAAATTTACTTTATCTGTTTTTTTTATCATTGAGACAAAATAGTCATTTATTTTATTTTAAAGGCTAGTTTAAATAAATTATTTTATATTATTTTGAAATATATACTTTAGAAAATAAAAGCTTTTTTAATTATAACATTTATTTTAATAAGACATTTACAAATTTAACTATCAATTTTGAATTATTGAAAAATATCTGATAATAAATTTTTTTTTAAAATTTTATATATGATACTTATATAAAAAAGAAAAATATGTATATCATAAAAAACTTAAATAAAAAAAAAATATATATATAAATTTGAATTTTTAGGTGTCACGCCATGGTGCTCGTGCTCCTGTTTCCACGTATCCAAAAGATGAATACATCAATGAAACATTTTCTCCTTTTGGATGGGGTCAACTCACAGGGGTATAATAATGCCTAAGCCTATTAATATTTTTCTCTTTATTATTAATTAAATTACGATCGATTCTTTTTATTTTTAATTTTCAATTTTTTCAATTTATTAAAAAAATCATTCAAATATATATATATATATATATATATATATATATATATATATATATAAACACTAAGATTTAAACATAAACCATTTGGATGTATTTAGAATTAATTAATAATCTAAATTAATTTTATATATATATATTCTGAAATATTTTTTTCACACACACACAATTCATACTAAATAGAAATTTTTTTATAAATTATAAAATAATATCAAATGAATTGTTATCTTGGTTTCAAATGTTTAATTTATAATATATAGTCTATTTATTGGATTATATTTTATTTAATATAAATGTATTATATTTTTATTAACATTATACAATACGACAGTAACTATACTTTTTCATTTTTAGTCTGGCCGATTACAACAATACGAACAGGGTAAATGGCTTCGGGAAAAATATAATAAATTCTTAGGAGAGGAATTCTCTCCGAAAAAATTTATTTTACAATCTACTGATTCCGATAGAACTAAGATGTCCGCTTTATTAATGTCGACTGGTCTCTGGCCTCCTTCAAAAGATCAGATGTGGTCTCCAGAATTTCCAAATTGGCAGCCAGTCTCTTATAGTCATCAGCCCCTAGACAAAGATACGGTAATTAAATTATTTTAAATCTGGTTAAACTGAAAAAAAAATTATTAAAAGAAAAATGATTGAACAAATATTAGGTAATCAAGAAAGTTCTTGTGTTTTTTCGTTATTTGGTTTTTAATTATTAATATTCTATCAAATTATTAATATCTTGATTATAGAGGCTATATTTCTTGCTCTATTTAAACGTGAAGACTCAATTTTATTTGAAATTGGTTGGTTATTTTTTTTATTGTTTTGAAAAAAGTATGGCAGAAAATTGTACAATTTTTTGTTTCAATTCAAGCAAAACTGAATTATGTTGAGATTAACGATGCATTTGCTTCAGGAATTACTAAAAAACCTATAACACAATGATTTTTCTATAATTCCACACCATGCACAACTGAAAATTAATGATCTACTCAACTCCTCATACCTCATACTCACCAGATCTTTCACCAACTATTTATGGAGAAATGCTTTAGAAATAAAAATTATGCTTCAGAAGCCCAGTACTATTCCATCAGTATAAAAATATTTACTTCTCTTTGGTAAAAATATATTGGGTAAAAATGGTTATTATTTCGATTAATAAAGTTTTGTTTAAGCTGAGATTTGTGCATATTTATATTTAAGATTTAAAAACACAAGAACTTTCTGAACCACCTAATAAATTTGAATATTTAATTTAATGTTGAATTTTATTATATTTATAAATTAGTGAGATTACTTAGTATACAAAACAATAAGATTTACAAAAACAAAATATTATTATTTATAAAGGACAGTTTTACTTAATTATTATATTAATAAATGGAAAAAATAACATAAATGATAAAAATATAAATAAATAAGATAATTAATTTTTCAAGGTTACGTAATTCTTTTAATGGTTATTACTTTTTAAACTTGACCTAGAAAATTGCCGCATTAAATTATCTTTTGTTTGCATAGCTATATAAAAAAAGTTTTATAAAAAGTTTATTTCAAATTGCATTTCTTTTTAATCCTTTTAGTTTTTAATGAAATTGATTCATATAGAATTAACATAACAAAGTATAAATACATTTATAGAAAGTGGCCGTAGATAGCGAGTGATCGTGCACACCTGTCCCCTCCAGAAGTTGATATAATGAAAATTAGATAATTATCAAATGAAATAAAACAATACCAAATAAGTTAATTAATTATATAACATTTTCTTAAAATTTTGATTTCATTTGTCTGTTCTTTTCATTGAATTGACCACAACTCCTAATTTTGATCCTGGGTTCATGGAATATATACGATATATATATAAATATAATTTAAATTATGAATAATTATTATTAAATTTTCATATATGTAGTATAGTAGATAATTAAATAAGTTGACAATAAAAAAGTCTAGCGCCTGATATTTATGCAACCACAACTGTTAATTAATATTCACCAATAACATAAATATTACCATATAAAAATAGCATTAAAAGTATATCTAGAACACAAAATGTTAATTTTAATGAACGATATGATTAATTGTTTTTTTATAGATACCAAATTACAATAATTTTTTGATGTTAATTGTAATTAACCTAAGACATATTCATTTGAAATATGAGAATCCTGAAAAGCGTTAGCTCATAACGTTAATATAAAAATATAAAACAAGAATTTTAAAAACGTGTTGCATCTTTTAAAACTTGGCACGATCATCAACACCCTAAACAAACCAAGAACATTTTATTATAGAAGGATGAAAAAATATATCATAATAATAACATTTTAAAAAAATAAAAAATATTTTTTCACTATAATACACATTAAAAATAGCTTTAAAAAATTATTTTAGAAATAAATGAATATTTTCTTTTTCTTTTATCATTAGAAAATCAAATTTTTGATAATTAATTAAAATTATATTATTTAAAAATACAATCATTTTAAAAATTCCGTTCAAACCATGCTAGCATTTATGAAGCAATAGAATTCAAGGTCTTCTTCTAACATTCAAGGTCTCCTCCTTTGGAAGGTATTTATTGTGTAAGAGGATGGGATCAAATTAATAAGCAAGAATGTCCTTTTCAGGGTCAATCATGCTTTTTTCAAAATATATTTTAATGAAGTTTTCTTATAAAAAATAACATCACATTTTCTTGACTAAGTCTGACTTTGAGATTGGGATTTATTAATTAATGTATTATTTTAGACCAGAGTTCGGCAAAGTTTTTGATATTTTGATTGAAGTCTAAAAAAAACTCATATTATTTATTTATCATATTATTTTTCAAATTTTAATTTCCCTTCAAAAATTAATATGTAATCAGAAGAAAATATTTAGAGTTCCTTTCATAAATGTATACTTTCAAAAATTTTTTGGAAATCCAGTTTTGACTTTCGACGAACTGCAATCGTTAGTTGCTGTCCATTATATTAAACAATTATAAAAATCCTATTATTAGTACAAATTGGAATTTTTGAAAATAAAATTTTGGAATTTTTTTATAATACTTATTAATAACATATTTACTGATATATACATGAATATAATTATTGCATACTCTTGATCTTAATATATATTATGAACCATGTTGCCGAAATAGATACTAAAGTAAATTACTGGATCAGAAATAAATAGAATTTAAAATTAAATTAATATTAATAGAATCTCATTTATTTTTTAGAATTTTCAAGGATTGCTATATTAGAACAAACTGAAAATTTTCAAGATTATCTTGTTAATTTTGAATAAATAAATTCATTGCACTATTTTTACACTGAGAATGAATACAAATCAAAATCTTCCAAAATGAATTCATTATATTTTATTTTTAAAATTTACAAGCATACTGAGATCTCAGAAATATTTTTTTCTTGATCAAATACCTTTTAAGAAATTAATTTTTGAAATATTTTACATACCTTAATATTGAATTATAACAAAATTTTATTTTTTTTATCTTCAAAATATTTATAATTAATCAAATTATAATAAAATTAATCTTATCAAACAATAATAATTTAATAAAAAAATTTCATATAAAATATTTATTTATTATTAAATAAATAAACAACACAATTAATAAAGTAAGAATTTATTAAGTTCTATTTTTTTTAGCTCTTATTAGTAGTCAATTGCCCAAAATATTACGAAGAAAGGCTCAAAGCTTTAAACTCCAATGAAATACAAACAAAATTGGCTGAATATGATGTTGAAAATTTTTATTCTGAATTGAATCAACTTACAGGGCAAACTATCAAGGATCCTGATGATGTTCAAGATGTATTTTCTACAATTTTAGCAGAGGTACTTTCAAATAAATACATAGATAACTTCCTTAATTATGACTTGCACAAGAAAAGGTATCAATCTAATCTTTAATAGTCTGTAAGGCAAATATGTTGTTAACATATTATTCAAGTCATAATAATAATATATTTAATTTATATGTATTATCTCCGAAAGTCCCTACAATCAATTACAGAAAAATTCATTTGATATATTTAAATATAATTTTTATTAGAAAATCTTAACCCTATTAAAAATTTAATAAGAATAAAAAAAACTATTATTAACATTTTTAAATTTTATTTTAGCTAAATTATGGATTGAAAATTCCTGATTGGGCAACTCCTTCAATTTATGAAAAAATGAAAGAAATTACAGGGTGGAGTTTTACTATAAATGCATACACTCCAATATTGAAAAAACTCAAAGGAGGCAAGGATAATACAGTTTTATGTATAAATGTGAATTTAATGTAAAAATACCATTCAATCTAAAATTTATTATTTTATTATTAAATGTTTTATAATAATATATAATTCAATGTAATCAAATATATATATATATAAATTATTAATAATTCATCAAAATTTTAATTCAAATGTAAATTCAATATCCATCAATCTCTTATAGTAACTAATCCGTTGAGTTTAAACATTACAAAATCCTATTGTTAAATTAATTAAAAACACTAATTATAATCTTATATTATATTAGCGCAGGAAATAAAAATTAAATTATTTTCGAAAGTCAAGATACCGAAAGTTAAAAATGTCAAGGCTAATAGTAAATAAATAAATAAAAAATTCAATTTCTAAATAAGTGATTAGGATGTTGATAAAATATTTAATGAAATCGAATGTTGATTCAAGATTTATCAAAAGTTCTAATATAGATTGACTTTTAGTGACCTTTTTTGTTTTTATTTATAAATAAAATATAATTAATTATTCATTATCAAAAAAAAAGAGAAAAAAAAATTAATTTCAATTTTTTCATTATAGGACCTCTTCTAACTAAGATATTGAATGACGCTAAACAAAAACAGGAAAGAAAACTTCCGGCCGAAAATAAAATGTTTATGTATGTGGGTCATGATAGTACTATTGTAAATGTGTTATCAGCTTTAGGTGTTTGGAAACCTCAAATTCCTGGCTATGGTATAATAACGATATTTGAATTTCTTAAATGTAAGGAAAAAGATGAAATTTATGTGAAGGTAATTTTTTTTTATTTATTTTTTTACAATTTTTTTTCAATGTTATTTAGAAATATAAATTAGTTATAAGTAAATAAAAGTGATTAAATATTATAAATTCAAATTCATATTTATTTTGTTAATTAATCGAAATTATATCTCAGGCATATTTTAATACACTATTAATTATTTTAACTCTTTTTTCTAGGTATATGTAAGAAATGAAGGAGAGAGTGAAGCCACTCAAATGAAAATTCCTGATTGTGAAGACCTTTGTCCATTAAACCGACTTTTGGAATTGACAAAGGATGTGCAATTAGATCAGAATAATATTGAACAAGAATGTCAATCAACAGATGAAAATTTTACACCTCCACCTTTTACAGGACCATAGATATTTGAATATTAACTACCGAATTTTTTCAAACATAGTTATTTAATTTGATATTTTTAATAAAGAACGAATTTTATTTTAAATACCATTTAAATTTTTTCTATTATATTTTATACTAATCAATCTATCACACAATACTGAACTCGAAAATATTAACCTTAGTAACCACATTCCTCCAACAGTCCCTTTACTGAGCCACCCACTTCCCTCTAATTCTTATTATTTCATATCTGATATAATATTATCAACCCACTCGTCGTTAGGTAATTGGTTATTTCTTATTTCTTATTTTTTTTAAGAGGAGTTCCAATTATTTATATTCTAATATTCTTACAAATAAAATATGTGTAAATATTTAAAATAGAAATTAAAAATTAAAAAACACACAAATTGATTAATTAAAAATATAAAATTTAACGATATTTAGAAACATAAATAAGTTTACTGTAGCCAAATTATGTAAAAAAATTGAAAAAATGAATTATATTCAAAGTAAGATAAATTTATATCAACTGAATAAATTATAATAGAAAAAAAAAATTGATATTTTATATGTATTTAGAAATTTTATATATTAAATTTATTATTATCATATACATTATATAATTTGTTCATTTTGTTTTCTAACCTCTAACAAAGAATATAGTTCTGGCATTAACTTCAGAAACACTATACAACTAATGTATATTAAAAAATACGACTGGTTGCATAAATTTAAGGCGTACGATTTTTTGAGAAAAATAGATTAATTCGTTCATAACAAAATTAACAAAAAAATTATTTTATATTATTTTATGTATTTAAATGTAGGTATTATTAAACTCTTATTTCTTTTTTATGAATTTTTAAAGTAAATACATAATTTAAATAATATATAGGTATATATAGATATATAGCTCTTTGTATTAGCCTCACAACAAGTAGTCAATTATAAAAAACGATGAAAAACGAAAGACTTTTTAAGTTAAGTAATAAAAGAAAAGAACATAAGATTTATATTCTTAAATAATAGTTGTATTATTATATATTATTAATATATATATATTTATTTGTCTTTAATTTTAAAAATATTGTTAAAAATTTCAACAAAAAAAAAAATGAAAGGTAATGATAAAAAGGAACATTACTTTTTATATCTCCTTTTTTTACTTTTTTTCTTTACTAAAAATAAATGAACGTAACAGGTTTCATTAAAAATAATCATAATTTCATAAATTTTCTCCCATATACATTTTTTAAATAGATTTTAATAGATTTTTTATTTGAACAAATTTGGATTTCAATTTAAAGGAAAACAGTTTCAAGTTATGGACAGAAAAAAAACCCGAGTTGAAAACAGGGAAGAATTGGTTGGGGGAGAATTGAGCGAGTTTGAACATTGATTGGAGGGCCTGGAACGAGGCGATCCGTCATCGAGGGGCTTCCAGGCCATAAGGGACAAACCGGGAGGAGGCGGAAGTCGGGGGGCCAGAATCCAGATGGATTCAGGGAAGGGGAGAACAGGACCGGGATCGATCGGGACAGGCCCTGGTCGCCTTAGTAACAACGTAACGGCCATCTTGCCTACCTCGAGCCGGCCAACCAAGACCGTCCGACACGCCTAGCAACGGCCCGGCCTCCAGACACCCTCTAGACACCCTGCTCCGCCCCCGCTTGGACAGTGGACACCCTGGACCTAATTCTTTTTCCGGATCACTTGCCTACCAATTCTATCTTTCTCTTTAATATTCCACCCCTCAGTGTCTGTATTCTCACCCCCAAACGCCCTTCTTTCTTTCCCTGTTTTCACTTCCCTCGCTAACTTGGCAAAGAAAGAGAAAGAAAGAAGTCTCAATGTTCTTCTTCTCTACTTCTTCGCTGCTATAAAAAAATAGGTTAATTTTCTAATTGACACAGTTACACAGAAAACTTTTTCTACTTTAAGATTTAAAGGCAATATATTCTTTTAGAGAATCCTTTAAAGGAACACATATTTTTAAACTTGTTAAAAAAATGTTAAATATAAATATTTTCATTATAATTATAATTATTCAACACATTATTGAAACGATACTAATTCAGTCAAAATTTTATATATTTATTAACGAATCTATCTTATGATACTTTTATTTTTATTTATTGGGTATATGAAAAATCTAATTACTAACGAAAATGAAAATTCAAATTTAATTTATAAAAAAAAATTGTTTTAATTAATTAATATGATATTTTTTTATTTTAGGAAGTTATTTTTAGTTTATATAAATTCTGAAATAAAACATAAATAATGTTAATTTAATTTAATATTTATTTTATTAATAATTGAAACAATATCATGTTCTTCCAATTTTCATTTTGGTATTTTTATCTACTACTACGTACATATATTAATAAATATTGTAATTTAAGTAACCCTCGAAGCATCTTTATATTATCTTTTTCGAGTATTTCTGAAAACGATTTCATCTTTTAATATCTAAGAAAATATAATATAGAGAGTGGATAATTTTTATTTATATGCAAGTATATTTAGACTGATAATTAAGTTATAATATTATATTATATTATATGTTATACAATTATAAATATATTATGCATTTTTACTTTTGATGAAGTTTTAAACATTTTAAAATAATTAATTTAAATAAAAAGTTATTGATTAATTGATTTACAAATAAAGGAGTATTAGAATGAGTGATAAATGTATATCAAAATTATATTAACAAATATAATTGGATAAATATTATTTTATACACAATTATTGGAAAAGAATGGATTTCATTATAATTTATATATATCTGGTCATTATATTGGTAATAAGTACATATTCAAAATAAAAATAAAATAAAGTTTCCAATTATGATAATAATAATAACAATTAGAATATGTACTTGTTTCATTCTAAATGATATAATCTTTATAAATAATAATCCGATATTATAATAATTTTTCTTCAGGATTAAAAGATTTCATTTTTAATAATTATAATAACTAATTTCAAGATTTTTATGACTAATCCCTAATATGGTTATTTGCTTAATTTATTTCATATATGTTTAGAATTAAAATATACTATTTTTACTTTAATTTTTTTTTGTAGAAAATAAATGTCTTTAAGAGGTTTTTTTTATTATTCCATTCCAATGAATTTGCTCTCCTCCTTTTGCATCTCTCTCCAAAGCTCTTCGAATTACATTATATACACCAAAGAAATTGGAGAAAAATACATTTCGTTCTTTTACAAAATAATGTTATATTATATAATTATATATATATGGATATATATATATATATACATATTTAAATTCAATTAGAATTCAATTCAATTACAATTCTATTTTTAAAATTCAAATCTATCCACCCCTTGCTCCTCCAAAGCCTGATCCTGATTCTAAGATGATTAGAATCATATTGAATTCAATTTCATAATTCTAAATATATTATTCCAACTTTTATATGTACCTACTTGGAAATTTAACCTGAACATTATTTAATAATTTTCAATTTATCAAAGAAACTGAAAAAATTTAAAAATAATTAATAATAAAATCAATAGGCTAAAGATACATAATTAAAAACATTCGTTTTTAAGTTTCAATATAAATGATCATTTTTACAGTTAACGTTATCTTCAGAAGCTTGTATTAAACTGAGTCATACTAAATTTTAATTCAGTCTAAATTCAATTTTGATTAAGTCTAATATATCTGTCGAACTGATCATAAAGTTTAATAAAATTTAAATTAAAACTTAAAACCAAATATTTTTAATAATTTGCTTTTAACCTATTGATTTTAATATTTATTTTTCAAGTTTTTTCCGTTTCTTTAATAAATTGTAAATTAAAATTTTTTCATGATAATTTTCCAAATAGATACAATGTTTCAACGAGTGCTGGCAGCCCAATCTTAAAATATAAATATGCATATATATATTTATATATGAGGAGATTCCACGAGTAAGAAAGTATTTTGAACAAAATATATATTATAACCAGAGGCGGATTAAACACTGGGCGGACCGGGCGGCCGCCCGGGGCCCACCAGCCCGAGGGGCCCACCGAAACCTAAATAAAAATATTTCCTTAAAAAAAATTTTTAAAAAACTGTTAAGTTTATGGATAATCGGAGTTTAAATAAAACAAGTTATTCTTGATACAGATCTTTATTGAACATCAGATCTTTATTCGGTCGTGTTTGAACCCCGACTAACTTAAGAAAAAAAAATCAATTTTGGGTTGGGCGACCTCAGTAAAATTTATGTATTTTTTACATAAGTACTATATATGTAAGTATAAAACAGCCTAAATTATAATATTAACAAAATGTGTCTTTCAATTATAATTATAAATAACAGAGGGCCCATTTCAATTTTACCGCCCGGGGCCCCCAATCAACTTAATCCGCCACTGATTATAACATTTGTATTTAATGAAAATTATAACATATAAGAGCGCGTTGCTAAAAACAACAAGAGTCAAAGAGGTGATTTTTCAGTTGGGATAACTTAATGTTTTTTTCTACTTTCTATTTTATTTCTGCTGCTCTCGCCACATATATATTTTTATAAAAATATACGCCTAATAGTAGAGCAATCTTATTTGCAGAATAATGGTTTTCTTGATATTCGGTAAAATACCTATTAGAACAAATTTCAATGTACTTAGATATATAATAAAATTCTAACTAATTCACCCACTCAACAATAAATATATAATTAATTTGAATATATAAATAACGCATTTTATTAACATCATCATATAAATATATTTTTTTATTCTGTTGTTGAGAATTGAATTTTCTATCAAGATTTTAGATTAAGCTCTTTTAAATATAAATATAATTGTTAAGTCAAGCAAACATTAGCCAAACACGTTCATAAACAAATTATATAATAATTTATTGAATCATCTCTTAGATTTGAATATTAAAATTCAACCTGAGCATGTATATTTCAAATAATATTCAATATGAATTTATGTGAATAACTAATAAACAAGCTAATATATTTTTAAACAACATGAAAGAGCACACAATTTGTAGAGCAGCATTTCATAAACGCGATGCTTATAATATGAAAGATAAAGAGGTAACTTTGTAAAGGGAGAGTCTCTCTTCTTTTTTTTTTTGTTTATTCATTAGAGAATTCAATTAAAAAGTAAGCTCCAAGTCATTTCATTTCTTATCTTTTTGTGCCTGATGACCCGGCCAGGCACCGAGTATACATCTTTAAATTAAGCTTAGATAGGATCTGCCTCGGCAATGTACATATTTGTTTAGTTCCATGGTATAGTACACGATGTTAAGAACCCCCCGTGTCCTATTATACCAGTAAACTTCACTCATATAAATATACCAGAAGCCAGGCGTGCTCTCCGGCAATTTAAAAGCCAGAGTCAATATCATTTTCTCGAGGCGGCAAATGACCTTTATTTAAAAAGCATCTCGTTATCGAGGCTGTGTGCGCCTGCCAAAGATACAACACGCTTTCGGTGGGGTGATTTTTATTTTTTTTTTTTTTTTTTTCTATTTTTTGCTTTCATGGAAAATAAGAAGAATGGGTTTGCCTTGTCCTAAGGCAAAGGGGTTGAGAATCCATCCATCGCAAAATGTCAACGCAAGAGATGAATTGGCCTCCATGGTTCACGTCAAAAGCCACCCTCAATTAATTGCATTGTCGTTCGGCTATCATTCGCAAATTTATAACTAGAATGGTAGATGAGCCAAGAGTCCGACAGGATACGAATGACTTCGTTTTTCTACTAAAATATTGGATTTTTTTTGCCTCTATTTGAAAATAAAGAGGGATATTCTTTAACAAAGAAAACGAAATCATTGAAAAAATACAAATACAATGTTACAATATATACATACTAGTCGAACCCGTTGCAAACGGTGTTTGCAATTTCAGTTTCAAATGAATTTATCATTGTTTTGCCACAATTAATTAAATAGTTCTTTGAAAACAATATTTTTCGTATACCTATTGATAATTTTTTAGTAATCTGCCTTGAGCGGAGTTTTCTTTAATTTTTGCTTTGATGTTGTTGGGAGTTCTGGTCGTGAATATTAAAAAATTAAAAAAAAAACGATCTCTTTTGTCGATAAGTTCATGTTTAATATTGACATTTGTTGGGTGCGCTAATCTTTCGGCTGTTGCCTGTATATATATATATATATATAAATTTAAATAATAATTTAAATATTTAAATAAAAATCAAATAATTTAATATTTAATTAAATATTTTATTTTAATAATTATAGTTATATATTATTTATTTTATAACAAATATATATTATATAATATAGTAGTTTATATTAATACATGATATTGAAAAATAGTAATTATCGATAAATATATTAATAAGAACTAATTTATCAACAAATTCTAAAACCAAGAAGAAATTGGATTAAAAGAATGAAATATATATACAATAGGAAATCTAGTATTCAATTAACATTTTTTTAAAAATCAAATTACCATTTATAGAATATATTTTTTTTGAATGGCACACTGAAAGAAAGACTCCACCTAGTGTGTCATTGGGGGCAACTTATGAGGTTAGTTGAAAAGGATACGATGATTATGGCTTTTATATATAATATATATATATATAGACATATAAATCATATATTATAATTTTTATAATACCTAATATTTAATAAATTAGTATAATAAAATTTTTTGTAGCTTAATTTTCTTTATATTAAATTAGATTATTTATTCACCAAATTAATTTTATTTAAATATTTAATTACAAAGATTACAAAACAATTTTAATAATAATAATAATATAATAATGTAAAAGGTAATAATTATCACAATCATCACCAAAAATAACTTAATTTAATTAATTAACTAATTACAAATATTTGTATACCTAAATTTAAAATAATAATTTTTAAATATTTTATACTACATCTTTGTAATTTTTGAAGAGGCATATTTCTTGTAATTGAATTAAATACTAATTGAATTTAAATATATATACTCAAATATAAATAATTATATAATATAAAAATATAATTTTCTATTTATTATTAAAAAAAACTTTATTATTAATAGAATTAAAAAATATATTTGGAATAATATTATAATTATATAAAAAAAAAAAATATATTTCAACCTTATAAATTCTTGTATGATTTATGTAGTTGTGGAAAAGTAATACTTACAAATATACAAAATCTACATAAATAAGAGAGAAGTACTTTAATTAAAAATAGTTTCAGAAGTTGTGCATTCAAAAATTATTATAATATTTTATTATCAAAGTCTAATTTACACTTTTTACTTAAACATGAATTGTTAATATTAATATTAACAAAATATTTAGGGAAATTCACATGATTTTCTTTTAGGGGAGGGGGAAGGCTATACAACCTCGTTATTGGCATTTAGTTACACGACGTTGAATGTAATTAAAATTTGTCTTTTTAAATCATTTTATTTGCCTTTTTTAAAATGAAATAATTATTAATTAAATCATGAATATTGGCCTATAAATACCTACATTTTTATATTATATATTTATTATTATAATTATTTATTCTTTTTTTTTCATTTTTTTATATTCATTTTCTTACATATTATCCCCCAATCAAAAAATAAATTATTTTATTAATTATTTATAAGAATTTTTTCCTTAATATTATATATATATTATTTGTTTATGCTAAAGTAGCTTTCAAAAAATCAATAAGTCCTAATATAAAAAGAGCTTAAATATTTTCATATTAAAATATGTATATTTATAAACATTCTATAGGCTTAAAAAAAATACCAATATCCGATTCATTATTATATTATATATACATTTTGCTTTTTTCGTATTTTTTTGCTTTTAGTCATTTGGTAGAATGGTCTCATACCTCCATTGCCACACTCTCTCCTTCCATCACAACTCACCAATAGCGTATCGTTCAGGAAATTTGTTCTTGAACCAATTTATCAGGTTAATCGCGCCGGAAATGATTTACAAAGTAAAGCAATCTAAACATTTTAATGAGTTGACTTGTTGGAAAACTTGGTATGGGAGACAGTCCAATCACCTCCTCCCCCCTCTCCAGTTATGAAATTAACGAAGTTCTTTACTAGTCACAACTCTATGATTGGGTTTCAACTTAATAACTAAAATCAAGCTAGAAAATTTTGTGAAAAATAATGAAAAAGAAAAGATTCATTATGATATGGTACGTATATTTACCGAATTTAATGGTTAAAATATTTTTTTTTTTATTAGATTTAATTCTAATTGAAAAAAAATATAAAATTAATCTTTGTATTACTTTTATTATTTCTATGGGAAAAAATATTTATATTAAGGCAAAATTTACATAACACACCTACAACCCCTTGAAGTTGGTTGATAATAATTATTTTCCATATTTTATCAATTAGATAAAAAAATGTTATAATCTTTAAGAGTGGTAACAGGTTTTTTATATTTGATGATTTTTTTTTAAATTATCAGAAATTTTAATTAAAATATATTTTTATATTTTTCTTATTCAAACAAAATTTTAAAGTAGGGGATCTAATTATCACCTTTATTTATTTATTAATTTATTGTTAAGGCATGTTTTTTTTAAAATGAAAAATTACAAAATAAGTCAAATTTAATTACCAATCGAGATTTTAACACATTTTATTAATACCTATAAATAGGATTTGTTTAATTTATAATTAAAATATCATTTAAAAAGAATTAACATTTATTTATAACAACAAAATTTTAAGGGTATTTATATTTAAATTAATAAATTAATTAGTTAAAAATTTAAAAATTCTATTGTTTGATTTTCTAAAAGATCCCAAAGATAACAATATTCTTCTTTAAATGATCAATACCACTGATAATATTATTTCCTATGATGGTACCTTAATGGTTAAATAATATAATTTGAAAAAAAAAACTTGATTAAAAATTAAATATGCTTTTATATAATTTGATTTAGATAATACATATTAAAAAAATAGCAGTTCTCTTTTTAGTTTATCATGTTTAAAAATACATTACACATATAGGTTTATAGAATATATAAGAAGAGAGGGAAAAAAACCAATAATTTTATTTCAATTTATCTTTAGAAAATCTTTAGAAAATTTTAAAGATGGTATAACATTTTATCAATAAATCGCTTTTTGATATATTATTAAAAAAAATATTGATTAATATTCCTTTGAAATTTTCAAAGTTAAGTAAGAAATAAGCCTTTCATTTTATTTTTAATTAAAAATAAAAAATTGTTTTCAATCTATAAATTAAAATATTTATTTTTTATATTAATATTTGGTAATTAACTTGTTTACTCTTATATATATATAATATAGTATAATATAATATTATATATAAAAAATTATAAATATAATATATATATATATATATAGAATTTCAATATATGTAAGAATAAATTTGAGTCTGAACCTTCATAAAAATTAAAACATATTCGAGTTGAAATGAAGTGTGTGATTCAAATTTCATTCTTGAAATCTTTATTATTTTATCTAATAATTGGTACTGTAAATATTATTAATCTATTTTACATTAACATTTAAATTAGAAACAAAATTTGAATTTATGTAGTATATAAAATATTTAACTATCAAAAACCTGCTGTATAATGTCATGTATTTATTTATAGATTATTTTAAAATATTTTTCTGAATATTTTAATTATTGATACATTTTTTAGCTAGTAATTCCAAAAAAGTAATATAATTTTTCTTATAATGAAATATCATAATGAAATATCTTAAAAACTAAAATCAATTTAACAATATTAAACAAGAATATCACAATTATTATATTCATATCTGAAAACATTTTATATAAACTAACTAGCTCTGCCCCTGTACCCCCGAAGTAATACATAGCAATTTGTTGAAAGTCTGTATGCGAAAGGTTTCAATTCATTTTAATTCAACCAGTCTATTTTTTCTCTCATTTGGATCTTCGTTTTCACTCAAATTTGCAAATTGCACTATTTTTCAAAATATAAATTTAAATATAAAAAATATTACTTCTAATGATACCAGAACCATTAAGATTGTTTTAGAAAATATTAAACAATTAGGAGTTGTATTAAATTTAATTTAATTTAATTTTACTTTTAATATTAGAACTTAGAACAATTAAATATTATAAACATTCTGCTTTGTATGGAAATTTCTAGAATTATTAGTTTTATATTGAAGGTCAACTTCTAAACTGAGACACCAGAGGCGCCACATGGAGCGTTGTTTATTTGGGTCGGGTTTTTGCCCATAACTTTGGACCGGATCAACTTTTTTGAAATTTTCAAACTTATACCTTATCCTTGCGTCATGATGGTTCTAATGATACCAGAACCATTAAGATCCATGAAACCGTTTAGAAGGAGTTTAGGATTGCATAGTCGTTTAATTATATAGATGAATTAATTGGATTTTGAAGATCAATATGTTTATTTTTTTAATTTAAATTTTTTTTAATGATAAAATTAATAAAATAGTAATATATTTGGTCCCGTGTGTTCATTAGAATTACAAATAGAATTCTAATCTCAATTTCTGGGCAAAAGAAGAAATTTTCAATATTGTGATAATTTAATTTAACGATGTCTCTCTTTTTCTTTTGTTTTGTTTCGAGTTGTTATTTTCATGATAGATAAAAATGTTGTTTTATCAATTGCTATAAACAAGCGACAACAATCGAGATACCATCGTCTCGTGCACCTCTTTGATCCCATGAACTCAGCGACATATTGCGAATTCCTCGAAATGTTTTCGATTTCATCATATTCGTGAGGCGAAGTTTAGACGTAATATCGCGTTGCCGTGTGCGACGCTCTCACACTAGTAAACTCGGCAACTCCCAAAAGCCCCGGCCACCCCCAGCCCTTTTCGCCCTGTGCACACCAGCCGGGCTTCGCTCTCTCCTGAGGGACTAATGGCAAAGTCCTCCATCTTCCTTCTCTTAGTCCTGTCTCTCCTCTTCTCTTTTCCCTTCTCTTCCATCCCTGTCTCTCCTTTATGCTTGTATCTATGTGTTCGCTTCTCTCTGTGATCTACCAAATGGTAATGCAAAGACCTAGCTCTACAGGATTACAGGTTGGCAACTTGTTCAAGTGCAGAAGAACCCTTCCCAGGAATAAATAGACGATCGAAAGAACCTCTCATAATTATCCATATTTAACACGAAATAGATATTTGTAATTTTAAATTAAATATCTTTTCATTTATATAAAGAAACATTTAAATATTCATTTAAAGAAATCCCTTTTTTAAATGACTTTAAATATCAATGGTAAGATTTAAATAATTTTTCTTTTAAATCGTTACATTTTTTTATTATATTTTTAGTATAGTATATTAGTTTTTAAAAGTCATTTTAATTAGTTAATTTAATGTTTTTAATTAAATATGCTTAATAAAATATTATGAAAATCTTTTATTTCAGTTTATATTATGAATTTATTTATAAAAATTTGAAATGATCAAGAATCAATTTTATAACTAAAATTTTTATTAAATATTTTAATTTTTACTATCTCGCTAGAGATAGTATTGTGATCATGAAAATTTTCCATGTCGAGATTTTGATGATTTTATATGTTTTGAAGGTCCCTGAGTCATTTTTACTAAGGTTGAGAACAATGTCTATGTGTGTGTTTGAATGTAGACAAAAATTTTACGCAAAAAAGGATTGTTCTAGAATAAAGAAATTTGCTACACTGGCATTATTCAAAATTCGCAGTTTTCTATCAACTTTTGAGAAATGAAGCTCTCTCGGAAGAGAACCATTACCTACCACCTTTTCATTTTTTTCCTCTAAACTTACCGTAAAAATAAAGATATATGTTTGATAGTTTTTCACATGATTAAAAATTTTATAAAACTGTTATATATAGAATTTCAGAATCGCTAAATATACCGAAATTAATTTTTTAACACGTTGACTGACAATCACGCGCCAGCACGTCACGTGGTGCCATCAACAAAGAGCCAAACACGTGCTGGTTTAATAAGTATTATTTATTAATTTTAATTTATAATTTAATTAATTAAATTTAATTTAAATATAATATATATGTGTTAATTAATCCCATTCAAATTTGCGATATAATCGAATGGAGACACTCCAGATTTTTTTAAAACAAGTTTTGCAAAAGTTAAGTTTTTTCTTGTAAGAGAACCGAATAATATGAATTAATTTTATATCTTATTCTAAATGAAAATTTATAATATTAAATTAATCGTAAATATCATTTTTATTTTTTAAGACCAATTATTCATAAAATTAATTATATTTAGAAATATATAAAGGAATATGTTAATATTATTGATTATTATAATATTATTTATTATTTTTAATTAGTTTGATTAATTATTATTTATATTTCATAACTAAATTATAATATTTATAATTATATCAATGTTTTTTAAGTGAAAAATATACTATATTATAATCATTTAATATAAAAACATCAATGTAATCTTTTAATTTAATAAATATTTTTTGTATCAATTATTATATTAATTTGTGCAATAAAGATATAATAATTTTAAATAGCATGCTTTATATAGATATTATTATAATAGAGATTAATTTTAGATTGATGCAGTTTTAGTTGCATAACTTGAAGGGACTTTGTTATTCATGTTTCATAAATATTCAAGTAGCAAAATTAAAAAGGCTAAGAAGAATAACTTGGGGGAAAAAAGAAAATGTATAATTAATAAACAAATGAATATTAGCTTATATTTTTTTAATATTTAAACAAGATAGTAAATATATGATGATTTATAGTTGAAATCATTAACATATTTATTTTGTGTTATACCAAAAATTTATCATTCATAAATATAAAATCTTTTATGATTGTTTGTATATATATATATATATATATATATAACTCTGATTAAAACACTTTGAAGAGGGTGCCATCCCTCCATAAAACATTTTGATCCTTGTGTACATTCAATCATGCAAATGAATTATTCCAGGTCAATAATTTTAGATTGTATCTATTGAATTTACCCATTTAAAATCAATATTTATTTACTATTTCAATTTTTTTATTAAAGTATAATTATTTATCACTAATACATTCTTATTCATTTATATTTACTAGTTTCAATAATTTAATATTAAAACCAAAAGGAAATTTTTACAGTAAAAATATTTATAAATAATTAAATTATAGATTATTTATTTAAGTTAATATTTTTATTTATATATATTATAAAGTTAAAATCTAATTATTTAATAAATAGTATTTTTAAATATATCTTCCTAAAAAATGAATCTGAATTATTTTATGTATTATTGGATTTAAATGTTTTATAAATTAATCTTTCATTTTCTGAAGAGAATTTTTAATTGTATACAAATAATTTCTTTTTAGATAAATATTTATTTAAAAATATTAGAAAAAAATAATTTTACTAATTACGAAATACTTTATTTTATACTTTTTATTAATACAAATTTAATAAAAAAATTACCTATACCAAAATTACCTATATATTTATTTGATTATAAATATATATCTGTATAGATTTATATAATTATCTAATTTATTAAAAAAAAAAATTAAAAATTGTTCATTTAAATTTAATTTAGTTTAGTTATTTAAAACGTTAATATTTTCCCCTTTATTTTTCATTTAACTTTTTTCTCTTTTTTTAGATCAGCAAATTCGCTTTCTTTAAAAATTATAAGCTATATCTTTTTATATTCATTTACTATATAAAAGCCAAGATCCATAAATACATTTAACTTAGTCTAACAAATAGATTGTTAAAAGAATTCTAAAAGAGTGCATATTTTTTGTGGATAATATTTTTTTTTACCTTCAATGTTTATTTCATACGTACTTTTAAAAAAAGTCACGCGACCCTAACTGCCAATAAGTCCTGGGCAAAAGCACAAAATAATTGATGAAATTCTGCAGAAAGGTTACTGCAGTAGAATCACTGCCACAAATAGGGTGAGTTGCTTGAGGGATGAGAACTTGAGGGTGTGTTTGCATCTTGTGATATGGAGGGTTGAAACTTAACTCACCCCTACACAGTCGCTCACTGTTTCTAAGGGGGGCGAAGTGGGAGTTGAAGAGTAGGGGGTTGAATTCGACATGTCAAGGAAACGACCGGAGGGAATTTACTTTGGAAACTGCGGGGTGGCAAGACGACGGCAGGGGGTTGAAGCTGCCTTAGAAGTGGTTCTTGGGGTGGGTTATCTCCTGAAACCCTGAAACCACCCTTACGAGCAAAGGCGGCCAAGGGGCTAAAGGAGGAGGGTGGAAAGCTGAGGTAGAAACGCGGACGTACAAATTTCCTCGAAAGGAAAGGTCCAGAAATTTAAGCCAAGCAAAATACGTTCTTTCCCTGGATGATAAATGTCCTTCCTTTTTCTGACGTTGATTAATGCAAATATACGGCGTGATTCTTAATGAATATCCAATTGGCTTTGATGAATGTTTCAAATAAATGAAGAAAAAACATGAATAGTAAAGGTGAAGCCAAAAGGAAAATGTCATTAATTAAAAACTCTTTAAAATAATATTACAGGCTTAAAGTTAATAGAAATAAAGTGAAAAATAAAAATGTCATATTTATTATCTCTTTGTTTATTTATCAAATTGTAGGAAAATTTTTAGAAATCAAATAATATATTCTTTTTTTTAATATTTATTTAAAAATTAATTTGTAGTTCTTAAAAATGAGATTTTTATTTAATTTATTAAAAATCACAAAAAATAACAAAAAAAAAAACAAAAATAAAACAAACAACATCCATATTTCAACAAAGATAAAACTTTTTGTTAGTACTAATATAAAAATATATATATATATATATATATAATATTTTTTGATATTTATTAGTTAAATAGTTTGGGCTAGTTTCTTACTTCTCCTTCTCTTTGTAAAATTAACTAAAAAATTTAATTTTTTTTAAAATATTTTAACTACCATATAAAACATGATTTTGACCCTACCAAACATGTTAAAAGTGTAAGTGTATGTAAAATTTTGTGAATTTGTTTCAATAAACAAATATGAAAACTTTGAAAAAGATTTTGATCTCTTTTCATAATTTTTTAAATTTTCTATTTATACCAAAATTTTAAAATCATGATAATAATACTTTATATATCTATATATATCTATATATATATGAATGAAATATTTAGAACTATATTTACCATGGTCAACGTTCTCAAAGATAATATAAAGAAATTAATAATAATAATTTAATATAAAGAAATTAATATTTTATAGAAATATGAGACTGAGAAAATTAAGGCAAAATATATAATATTACTAGAAAGAAAATAAACATTTTGTATCAATTCAATTAAAATCCAATGCGAATATAAATAAAATCCCCATTTTATTTATGGATCAAATGCATTAGAATAAATGAAACGCAATTATTTAGTTTATTATTGTTAAATGTAAGAGTGTAAGATTCAAAAAATTGTTTATTTAGATAAACAACCTTAATGAGTTATTTCAAAATAAAATTTAATTAAAAAATTATGAATTATATAATAATAATAATATAAATGTATTGCTCTACTTTTTAAATTATTAGATAAAATAAACAAGTATTCAGCAACGATATTATTTTACAAAAATTGTATGTATATTTAATATTTATAAATCATTTAAATATACTACGTTGTTTTTATCACTAGATGCTGTTAATACCTATATATCATATCCCACAACTCTCATTGTTTCAACGAAGTTGTGTCACAATGAGTTGAGTACAAACTTCTTTTCTAATAATATGCTTCTTTTTTAATAAAAACAAATGGTAAAACCCCGTTAATAATAAAATTTTTGAAGTGTATGATGAGAATGCTTTCTATGGACGAATGGCCCACAAATATTTCCGGAAATTTCGATTCAACTTCTGGGACGGAAACACTTTAACTACATGCAGTTTGTAATAATTTGAAAAAAGCTACAAATTTTATATTTGGATTCAACATGAATTAATGCAAAAAATTTATTAGCCAATCTACCATCAGCGAAATGCTGTTGAAGTGCAAAGAAATCAAAAGATTTTGGAAGTAAATGATTAAGTGATGAGTAAAATATCTAAATTAATAGGATATGATGCTTTTTTACTAAAAAAAAATGGCAAACCCCCGGCAAATAAGTTTTACTAAATTTTTGTGAAGTTCATAAATAAAGGAAGTTACGAGATGGATAATCGATTTATAAAAATTCCAATTATAGTCAAAATCATTTTAATTTTCTTTTTGTATTAACGTATTTAAAAACCACATGTTTTATAAACAAATTATGCATACAATAGATCCCTATAAAAAAGTTATATTATACATTTTAATGAAAAAGATTAAATATTTATGAAATTTTTTTAAAAACATTTAAAATAAGAACTTATATTTATTAATATTTTATGATTAATATAATTTTATTTACGTATTCTAAATAGAATGAATAAAATAATAAATGATTTTTGATAATCCAACAATACCTAATATGAATTTAAAAGAAAATTTATATTTATTTAAATCTTTAATATTTTTCACATTGAATAATTTTCTAATGGGTTTTTCAAGTCTTATAGGAAGAAAATTTTGTTGGCTGCGCAGGTGGCCCGAGATGATGCCAAGACATGTTTACTTCGCACTGCTGGCTCCTTTTAATGAAACTAATTAAAGCTTGAGACAATTCTGGACAGGGATGTGCTCCGGCGAACCAAAAGGGAGAATAATAATAATGAGTCGGTAAGATGGTTCCGAGAAGAATTCGGATGATAAATTCAAGGGAAGGAATTAAAGAGACAAAGAGAGAGAAAAGCTTAAGAAAGGGGTTTTGGAATAGTGTGGTTTGCATAAGGAAAAATTACAAAAGTATTTTAATCAAGTAATAATAAATTAACAAAGGACTATTTTTTATACTAATTTACTAATAAAATTATACATGTTTCATCAGTGTGATAATTAATTATATTAAATAGGTTATTTTTAGAAGCCATTACAAAATTTACACATTTCTACTTACAATCCTTTATTTATAATTATTTTTATTAAAAAATTATAAAAATATATATTATTTTTATAAATATAGAATTCTAGAGACAGAGAATTACTAGAATTTATCAAAGATCACCGATCTAATATTAAATTTTATTAGAAAAATAGTCAATCTGAGAATTGATACTTAAATTTCTATTTCTGGATAATGAATAGATAGGATTTTTTGGGTTTGCGACACGACTTTCTCAATTGAAGGCGAGGAATGAATATATTAAAATTATAATGGAGCAAAAATACAATTTTCGGCGACAATAAGAATATTTACCAAATTTTCTATTTTAAATAAATATTAAAAACTATAATAAACTATAAATGCTGTATAATAGTAAAAATAAATTACATTGAACTAAATGTGTCATGATTCAACATTTCAATTCATTCTTGCTCACTCAAAGCGAAAGTAAACGAACTTGATTGACATATAAATTATATATTAAAAGTAAATCTTATTAATAATCTTATTATTAATTTATAAGAAATAAAATAAAACAAAATTTTAAAGACTATTTTCTTATCTATTTTATGTCTTCCCTAGCTAATTCCAGCTTTCTTTATTCTTTTCGTTTTTAGGACTTAGGACTTATAGATATTTTTATTATAAGAGAGAGAGAGATATTAGAAAAAAAACCGCGAATTCAACATTTCTGTTCACTAATTATTTGTAGACTTTAGTAAAACATACGTATGACTCGATAGATCCGGATAAACTTTTTCAAATTTTGATCTTCAAATTTGTCTTGAAGGTAATAAAGAAAGAGTAAGATGCGGAAATCAATTGTAAAATATTAGGTTACCCAGACGACTTTAAAATATAATTGCATCGACAATTGCAATTACAGAGAGCGAGGAAAAATTAATCGAGATAGGAAAAGAGATGGAGTTTGAAATTAATACTGATAAGAAAAAATATTTAGTAACAAATGTAGAATTTGAATATGTAGAAAAATTGAATGTAATCACGAAGGATAATAATATTTGAGAAGAATTTAAATCGAGGTTGAAATCGGGAAACGCCTGTTATCATGCAGTAAAGCGGCTTATCTCATCAAAATTATTATCAAAGGGAATCAAAATTAAAATATATAAAAAAATTATTTTGCTTGTTGTATTATATGGGTGGGAGGCATGGTCTATGACCCTGGGAGATGAGAGTAGTTTCAGAGTATTTGAGAATAGGATTCTTCCCAGAGCATTTATTGGCCAAAGAAAGATGAGGTCACCGGGGAATGGCGGAGACTGCATATCGAGGAATTGCATGACCTCTATGCATCTTCAGAAATAGTTAGGGTTATAAAAGGGAAAAAGCTGCGATAGGCAGGGCACGTGGCTAGAATGGGAGAGGAAAAAGATTGGAAAACGTCCGCTTGGAAGACCAAGGCCGCGTAGGAAGGGACGTAAGAGATGGGACGGGCTCAGGATAGGGATACTTGGAGAAATGTGGTTGTTGCGGCCAAGAACTTTCGAGTATCTTTGAGCCACATAGATAGATAGATATAACATTTACAATAATAATATATATAATTAATTTAATGATTAAATTAAAATATATTTCAAATAAGAACACAAAAAGAAATGAATGTTTTATGTAATATACTGATTGAAACAAAATGGATGAAAATCTTTTACTACTTTCAACCAAATACTATGTACCACTAGGGGGTAAAGGGGGTGGAGCCCCCGTCTAGGTGTGAAGAGCGCCGAAGGCGCTCTGAGAAGCTAGTTAGACAATATGAATATTAGATATTTCTAGAAGATGCTCAATAACACTTGATCGGGAATCCGGAATAAATTGCTAATCAAGGTTCATTTTTGAAATATTATATTTTCTATACTAACAATAATATTTTTTCTACAATTAAATTGATTTGATAGTTTTCCAAGAATTCAAAATTATAAAATTAAGTCATTCAGTTTAAACCATATCGGGCATATCCTCTAGTGAACCCCCTCGCTGTTTTATGGTTACAAAAATATAAAAAAAAAAATACAAATTTCAAAAATCAAATCAGTCGATAATTACATATATACATAAAAACAGTATTATATTAGTTGATTAGTTTTTACAACCTAATCTTCTCCAAACCCTTAGCAAGTTACGACCATTAACTTTAATTTTAAGGAACAAGACAAATCGACCTGCTGTGAGTTTTAGCCATATAAATCAATAATTATTATAAAATTATTAATTTCAATAATTTATGGATGAGAAAATGACATAACCCTACTGAAGATTGAATCCGTTTTCTCACGGTTATAAGTGACACCAACCATGACTACTTTTTTAAATTGGGGTTTTTATACCTTAATATTTACTGCTTTGATTAGACATTGAAAACTATAAACAACAGGACTACAATGGGTAATATATTTATATTTACAATATAAATTTTATATATAGAATATATAATAATAGTTCTTAGTTGCCAATATTTTTTTCTGGAAACTGACTTAAACCTAATCATTTTTTTGAAATTTAATTATTTACATGATAATATTATGTGAGAGGAAATCTGTACATTGGAGTAATCCGACCTTGAAGGACAATTTAACTTGAATTTTAACTTGAAAAATAATTTTATATATATACTCTGACTTTTGTACCTACGCAAGGAGAGAGCCTATCAAGTTGGTTATATAAATTTTAGGTGTCCTACTATCAGTGGAACGAATCCTATCAACCTTTACTTTGATTTTCTTGATCGGAGGCGCTACTTTTTTATCAAGTAGCTTCCCACATTTGATCTGGGAGGCTAGGTTGACTCCGTCCCTAGGGATGAAACGATACGAGTAAATACAAGTACTTATTCGATACTTTTCTTTCGATACCAAATACTTTTGGAATCAATACTTTGGAATCGAGTACCAAGTAGGTATCGGTCAAAAATACTTGTGTCGATACTCACTCGTCCGCGATAATTAGTTTGAAGGAAGAATATTTATATAGTATTCTAAAATTTATACTCAATAAATAAATTATATTGATATAATTTTCATTGTAAATCATTTAAAATTGATTTTTTTTAAATTTATAAAATACTTTATAAGAGAACCCCTCTTCAAAAAAGAACCAAAAATCAGTCTTAACCGAGAGTTCAACGTGGTTGATCCGTCAAGAAAAGGCACTCCCTTTTCGTTTTACATTTTCTTATCAAATAATCGAAAATGTCCAAAAATTTCAAGTATTAGAAAATTTAATTTAATATTTCGCGGCCCCCTAATAACGGCATCGCGGCTCTCCAGGTAGTTTGGGAATCTATTCAATAAATAGAATACAAGTTCTTTTTTGCTGTTATTTAATTACCTGAAATTCCACGAAAAAATCGACCAATTCGAGTAAGTATCGACACTTTTCAATAGATATCGAATTCGTATCTATACTTTAAGACCGATACGGTATCGAGTAATAGTATCGATACCTTAGTGATATCGTTTCATCCCTATCCGTCCCATAAACCCCAACTAAAGAAATTCCCTTGTCGGGACCACGAGAATATGAGCCAACGATATTTCCTCTCATCCTGTGTGTGTGGTGCCTTCTTATGTGTATATACTAATAAGTATTTATTTTTAATTTATACTTAACTCGAAAAGTATTGAATGCACAGTACGGGAAAAGAAAGCTGTTTATATCTCATCACAACAAAATAATACAAAATAATTAATAAATTATTTTTAAATAAATATAAAATAATAATAAATTGTAGACATTTTTTGTTAAAATTATAATAATTTGTGAAATTTCTTTCATAATAATTAGAAAAAAAAAATTGAATTGAAAATAATTTACGAATTTGTATTTGATCTTAAAGAAAATGAAGAACTAGTTTATAATGACTTTTATTTATACGAAGCCAGCTCTAATTCGTTATATCCTTTGATGTTGGAGTGTTAATAGAGTTCTTTGGGCCTCTCCTTAGAAAGCAGAAGCCCTTCACATCGTCTCAAGTTTCTTCGAACAAACGGACTCAATAGGAAACGTGCGCTCGCTAAACCCAAAGCGCCTATGGTTATATTAACTCGTACTGGTTGCAGTAAATTTCTCTCTCTTCACTCCTTCCTCGCCCCTTTATCCCCATACCTTGACTGGCAATACGGTTCAATTCTAAAACGTTTACAATTTCAATTTGGTCCAAATGTGAAATTCACTCACAAAGGTTAGCAGCACCCCCTTAAGCGCGATATTTTCACTTCTGTCGTTAATTATAAGTGAACTAGTGGGAGCTTGGGAAGCCATCAAAGCCCTGGCGAGTGGGTTGGTGTTCATTTGCGTGTTCAGGTCGTGCCAGATCCATGGAGCACGCTCCGTCTCAAGCTAATATTTCATAAATAAACTAGCGCCTTGTAACACGCATGCGAATTTCCCAAATGGCAAATTACATGAAGCGATCGTTTATAAAATTAATTAACCAATTAATTCTAGCAAAAATGATATTATTAATACCAAACTATATTAAGAAGAAAGTATATTCCAGCCCCAAGGGATTTTATAGTTCATAAATAATTGATATAAAGTACTTTAGGAAAGTGTATTTTCATTTTCTAAAAATCAAATTAAATTAACAAGTTATGATGGAAATTCGAAAATCAAAATATTTACAAAATTTTTATTTTTAATTATTAGAAATTTAGACAGTTATAAATTTTATTTTTCAGAAATTAACTAGGCTGAATCTAAAAGTTTATATTTTCTGAAAATTTTTTAAGTACTGTTAATTTTTCTCTTTATTTTTTATCTCAATTAATTTTATTCCTAAATTCATAAAATATAAAAGAAAAAATTAATATTTTATTGTAAACTAAATTTAACAAAAAAAAACATTTAATAAAGAAAATTTAAACTAAATATATATATTTTATAAAAATTAAAATACAAAAATAGCTAAAATAGTTATATGTATTTCTCTATATACAAAGAAGAAAGTATTTTCAAAATAATTATCCACATAATATGAAAATGAAAATTAGATAATGAAAATAAGCAGTGATGTATTGGTAAAATAAGAAGAAAGGGAACGCATAGTGGGAGCAAAAAAAGTCCTATTTTCAGGATACGATTTTTTTCCATATAAGATTTTATTTTTTCTTATTCTTACTATGCAAAATATTAACGAACACAAAAAAAAAGAAATTCTAACAGTAGATTTAAGTGGGAGTTTTCGGGATATGAAAAATTACTGGAACGCGTTCCTTTTCTGAAAAAAGGTAAGGGAACGTCGATCCCCCGCGTTCCCCTCCCAATACACCACTGAAAATAAGTTGGTAAATTTATATTAAAAAATTTATATGGTAATAATTTTAAAATGAATAGAAAAAATAGAAGTATAAGTAAATATAAAATATATTTATATTTTTTCAAATGTAAATGATGACAATTGATGATTGTTGCGCGCGCACTCTTTCTAGTCCCCTCAATTCCCTCGCCTATCGACTCCTTTGCTTTTGGCAGATGAGCAGTGAACGCTTTCAGTTGTCATTCATTGCGCAATGCAAGACTTAAGCCAGTTTCTCAACAGAAATTTAACCTCAATCATTCATTAATAAAGAAATCAATTGAAAATTAATTTATTTTTGTTGTTTATCAATTAAATTAAATTAAAATATCGAAAAATGCAATTCAAATAAATTCGTTATTATTACTTTTCTCTGATAATTTTAACATAATTTTAATTAACGATGCCTAAATTCTTATTATTCTCGATTTTAAATAAAGATTTAATTTCTTGAATTAAATAAAAAAAATAATTTTGGTTTAATATAAATATAGTTTCAATATTTTAATATTAAAATTTTATTTGAATTTTTGTTTTTCTAATATATAAATTTTAATTGTCACAGTAAACAATTTTATCAATATTTTTTTATGGCATCTGGTATTAGATGCTATATGAATTTTATTAGAGATTTTCATTCTCCATTATTTCTTCAATCATGAAAGAATGTATTCTAATAATAAATAGATTATAGATTAGCTAAAAAGATACTTAAAAGATACTCCACTGCCCAGTTTCATAATGGGAATTACAGTTGGATATTCTTTTGAGCCTAAGGATAGATTATTATTAGATAAGAATGGATACTACACCCACTTTGATGAAGAAGATACACCTCCCTTCCACATTTCAATAAGCAATGCTATTTTATCATTTTTTTAATGAATTTTTTAAGCGAATTTTCGCAAATTTATTTTTTAAAAAATTTTATGATGAAAAACTAATTTTAGGGGACATGACATGGTTCTAACAATATTTTATATTTTAATACAAAAAAAATTAAATAATTAATTTACTTTTATTTTTCTCTGTACTTAAATATTTATATCAATTTAGCTAAACTAATCTGGTTTATTTTTTTACTTAATTTTTCTAAAAATAGTAAAATGAATATTTTTAATAAAAGTTTCAAAATCAATTTATATTTTCTATTTTCATCATTATTTATTAATTTTTTCATACATTTATTTTTTGCTTCTTAACAATTTATTTCAATAATTTTCTTTAAAATAAAAGAATTGTAGTTAATATTGATTTTATATATAATTAAATGATTAATATGCTGAAATATTACAGGACCTGTATCATTTCGATAAATGTCCACCCTTTATACAATTTCTTTTAAATATTTCATTTTATAATTTTTTTTTTATCTTTTATTAACATTACTATGATATGTTAATTTTTTAAGTTTTTTTTAAAATAATTTTACCTTTAAATATAGAAAGAAATCATAAAGATTAAAAAAATTATAATGATTTTAATTATCATCTCAAATATAAATAATTATTTTTATTAAATTTTATTCTATCATCTAATGTTAAAATTTGGTATATACCCATCTTATATGATTATTTTTATAGTTATACGTATATAAATATAAAAATTAAATCTAATCATTATAATTATGAAAAAAACTCATTTTAAGTAATCTTTATTAAAAAAAACAATTTACATCTGTTTAAATAAATATTAATTTGAAAAAATTTAACACTCCATTAAATTCAAATAAGGAATAATTAAAATTAAGAAAGGGAGAGTGAAAGTGGTTTATATAAAGTTTATTTTGTCAATCTAGACAAGGGAGGGTTAAAAAAGACGATCCCTTTCCGCTTTACGAGATGCTCGACCTAGTTAATAATTCTTTACTGCCAGACCTTGAGAGTACATTAAAAAAATCCATACTGGCAACTTGAAAAGAAATTATTAAGGAGATTCTTTTAAAGGGAATATTATGGAATGTTTCAAAATAAATATTTATATAAGCATAAATAATAAAACAAAAAAGTCATTTGTAATATAGAACAGATCGTAGTTAATTTATTATCGTCAAAATATATTTAATATCTTCAAGTCACAATTGGTTTGAAAGTTTCATTTATATTATAATATATTATATTTCTTATTACTGTCACTAATTTGTGGTATCTTGTAGTCTCTATCTTCAATATTTACTAAACCCAATGATAATTATTTTTGCTTGTAACTTTCTCTGTTTCTATGGTTAAAGGTTATATTTATATACTAAGTCGGAAGATTATATATGATAGTATACACCAAATAATTCAAATAATAATAAATCTCAAAAATCATATCATATATAAAATGAACATTCAGAAAATGAAATAATTTAATTAATGGAACATACATTTCTTTTAGTTCCATTTTAAGAAGGATTTTAGTTTTTACTCTCATTCCCTTTATATATATATATTTAATAATGACGCAGCTTGGGGTTAACGGCGTTAACTTACATTCTGATTCCGGGTTCAAGTCCGGAGGCTGGTAAGATAATTTTTCTAACTGGGGTCTATGGGAGTCAACCCAACATCCGGAACAAAATTGAGATCCTACTTGATAAAAAGTAGCGCCTTCGTTCAGAAAATTCAAGGTAAAGGTTGATAAGGCTCGCTCTACAGATCATAGGACACCTAATTTATTTAACCGACTTGATAGGCATAGGATAGGATTTTCAAAAGTGAGAGGTTTATATATATAATATTTATATAGGTATATAAGTATATTTTATCTGTAGAATATATATTGAATAAAATTTTCAAAATTACGAGCCTTCCATTTCAATAACCGGAGAAACCAAATAAATAGATTATTTCACACATATTTGTTCTGTATGAATTAATTTAAAATTGGTTGAGAATACTATTTAATTTAATATTCTAGTAATGATATAAGATATTTTTTTACTTTAATTTTTGAATGAACTGAAAAAAATAGAGAAAATTTTTTAAGGCTTTTGGGATCTAATCTCCGTCATAATAGGAGAAAACATCTTGACGATATTGGTAGACAAGAAACCAGCATGGTTACCAATTGTATAGTGAAAACTGATTTGTTACTGAGATTTTGAATTTTTTAAAATTTCAAGGTATTCTCACTAAAATGTTGTTTAATAGGGTCTTAAAAATTTTAAAATCAATCTCAGTTATAGAGAAAATTCATTGCCTCCCATTATCTGATCATCTTTCCATTACCAACATCCAATAATTTTGCCTACCAAAATATCGGGAGTAAAAAAAGTCCTTACTTCTATATGAGATTTTATTTTTATAAGTATATTAAATTAATTTTTAAATTTTTTGAACTGATGCCTTCAAATTCCGCAAAAGCAATCTTTACCATTCCATGTAACCTGAAAATTCGTTAAATTAATTTCAAAAAAAAATTCTTAAAAATTATACCTTTATTTAATGATATATTTTTTTTTCTCTTTAAATCTCTAAGTGTGAACTTCTGTATATATATTTATTTATCTATAAATTTATATTAATAGATTGATCATTTATTAAACGATTGCTAAAATAAATAAAAAAACTATTTTGTTCAAAATACTAAAATGAAAATAAAATTATACAGACTATTGCTAATATTCATATTTTATAATAATTATTAAATATTTTTTAATTCATTAATAGAGAAAAAATTTGTATTGAATAGAACCAATATTTTTTTATAAACTTACTAAATCTATTATTTATCTGTCAAAGAAATGATTAATTCTGTAAATTTGAAAAAAGTAATGTGAGATCTGGTTTTCCCACCTTTTTCATACCTACAGTATCCAAGGGCCTGAGTGACTGAAAGACAAGGGAGGTGGACACACATATATGACACTGCTTTTTTATAAAATTAAACAAAAAAAAAATTATACTAACAAAAAAAAATATTATTTGATAAGTTTTATATATAATTACAAAAATATATATAAAAAAAATAATAATTAATATTATTGAAAAAACTAAAGATTTGTGCTTATTATATTTACAAAAGAAATTATATTTAATTCTAAAGTGATCACTTTTTACATTTTTATTACTGATCCCGGATGCATCCAGTTGGCGCAATTTTATTATTTCACCACTTTTTTTAAATTAACCAATCGCTAAACCCTCTCAGTTTCAAACACACTCGTCAGCAATCTCTCCCAAATCTCTCCACACACATCTCTTCCTTATCCCCCCCCCCCACCTATCATTCATTTCTCGAGTTATTTCCATTTCTTCAAATTGTATTATTTTTAAAAATGTTAAATAATTTAATTTCTATTTTAGTTTAAATACTTTTAAATGATTTATTTTCTCTTCTAATTTAAATAATTTATATTTTAATATTGAATATCTTAAAAATATACAGTAAATATAATTTCTTAACTGACTAATTACAGAATATCATTATTTAGTATTTATATTTAACAAAAAAATTGTTGGGTAGCTACTAGTATACTGATATTAAGTTATTGAAAAGCTTGGATATCTCTCTCTCTTTTGTTTTTTTTCTTCTCTCCTTTAATTTCCGTCATCCATATTCTTAATGGCATTGGCATAGGTGGTAATATTCGATGGATGTCGGGCATTTTGAATTGCCTTTGGGAGCGCGTGCGTGCGTGGGTGGGCCCCAAGGCATCACACCCTGTTCGTCTATCCTCCTGGGTGGCAAAATGTTGGAAATATTCTATTTACCTCTTGTCGTTTTGAAAATATTGCCGGTTTGAGGGGCGCACGAGCGCCATATTGGACGTGCCCGGGCGAATGCCAAGTGGTTGCTCGGGCAGTCAAGTCACGCGATGTGTAAGACGGTGGGGGGGGGGGGCGAGCTCGACCAGCTTTTTCCAACTAATAAACTCAGCTATACTTCGTGCCCCATTCCTTTGAGTCATGCTCATATCCACGAATAAATTTAGTAGATTAATACGAAACACTTTCCAGAGGATTTAGAGATAAAACTTACTGATCAAATTTAAATTTCAAAAAAGAAAAACTCAAAATTGTTGTTAATCTCTTTTTAAGATCTTCCTTAAAACAATAAACTTTATAAATTTAATATACCAACGCAATTTACAAGATTGATAAATGCAAACTTTTCTAAAAAATATATATATATATATATATATATATATAATTAATTTATAAATCAATAGAGGTAATATTATAACATTTTTAGGCATAAATAATCTTTTTTTAATTATCATGACAAAAATCTAGTTTTGGATTAAACTATGACGAACATTTTACTATTGAATGCCACAATAAAATATACTAATTGTAAGATAATTAGCAATATTATAATAAAGATAGATGGATCTTGTTTTATTTTTTTAATTTTTAATTTAATTTATTACTTTAAAACTCTTTAACATTTCAAAACAGGTAAATAGATATTATTATAAATAATTTTTCTTTATCTGAGATATATCAAATGAAGTTTTAACTATATTAATGGAAAATTAATATTGCTTATAACTATAAAAGTTAACTTTGATCTCTTATCAGTATATATGTACATATATTGTGACAAAAATGTTTCCGGAATTTCTAATATGTCGATATTCGTGGTGTCGTGAATCATGAATACGTTCCAGAGGAACAAACGGTCAATAGGGAGTATTATGTGACTGTTTTGAGGCGTTTGTGTAAACGGGTCGGTCGTGTTCGGCCGGAAATGTGGGCAGACAATTCGTGGATTTTGCACGACGATAACGTGCCATAACATCGAGCCACAATTGTGAACGCATTTAAGGCAAAACACTCAATAAATACCATCCACCAGGCACCGTAAAGTCCAGATCTGGCCCCGTGCGACTTTTTCTTCTTTCCAAAACTAAAATTGCCACTCCGGGGAACACGTTTTGACTCCATACCGGCCATAAAACTGAATGCGACGAGAGAGCTGAACGCCATCCCGGCCAATCCCTATAAAAAAATGTTTTGAAGATTGGAAGAAGCGTTGGGATATGTATATTGCTTCAGAAGGGGCATATTTTGAAGGAGACAAAATAAATATTGAAGAAGATGAACTATTTTGCGTTTTATTTAGAAATTCCGGAAACTTTTTTGTCACAATCTATATATATGTATATTAAATTCTATTTATATGTTTATTATTTTTATTGTGTGAGTTTGTTCCAGAAATCTCTGGTAGCCACCACACTTGGCCTCAACTTCAACCAAGGACTGAAAAAATAAGGAGTTGCCATCAAAAACATCAAGATAAAGTTTGAGAGAATCCGTTGTACTAATCATATTAAACCTTTGCCCCTATATAGGCTGCAACCAACTTGATTTGCTCTCCAAGTCTCTAATGGATTCAGCAACATTAAATATTTATTATCAAGTTTTATATATATACCTATTAAATAGATAAATTAAAATTAGAAAAAATTATTCTAATAAAAAATTTCTTCTTTTATTTTTCAATATTATCTAAATTCTGAGACGAACATATGACAATATAATTAAATAGCAAAAGAGAGAAAGATAGATGGAGAACAATTTAAGAGCCTCTTATTATACTTTCTTTTTAAGTGGTTTCTTGATTTAAAAGACAATTTATTGAATGTTACGGTTATGAATTATTAAAGCCAAGGTCGTGTTTTTGATCGAATGGCATACATTAACCCTCCGCGCAATGAATACAAATGAAATTCTTTAATAGAATTCGTTGAGAGTAGGGATTGATAAATGCCTTGGTAGGCAAGGGGAGGGGACGGGAAGGATTTGTTTAGAAGGAGAGATGAAAGAAGAACAAAAAAAAAAAAGAAAAAAAAACAAGGAAATTAGAAGAAATCACTAACTTCCACACAACGACATAGAAAAACGCCTTGGCAAAAGAATAAGAAGAAAGTCGAGCAACTTTTATAGACTCATTTAGATCAGGGAGGGGAGTAAAAACCCTTGGGGAGGAGGTAGAACTTTTCTTACTCGAATTTTAAACAGTTCAATTTATAAAAGACGATGAAAACTGACCTAACCCAACATTAATGTTCTCTTACTCAAATAATCTTCATGGTTTGTTGTATGAAATTTTTAAAATGCTTTTAAAACAACCAAGCATTTTTTTTGGATCAAGATTAAAAAAAGTTTTCGAATTTTTCTATTTATAGTCAAAGTTGACAGAAAAAATATGATTTTTTATGTTATCCATTTAGGAGATTTTTTTTTAAATTTATATATGATTTTCACTTTAAATCAAAAAAAAGAAAATGTTAAAGAATATTTTAAATTAATTAATTAATAAATATATAATTCTGTATTTTTATTAATGTAATTTATATGTAAATATATTTTTGAATATTTTATATATATATATATATATATAGTATATATATAATATATACAAACACACACACCGTTATAACAAAAAAAAATTATTGACTTATTATTTTAAAATGCTAAAATATTATTTTAATTAAAACTAATTTATACTAATACATATAATCACTGGTATGATCATAGGCGTAGCGTGTTCTATTATGTTGGGGGGGAGGCAGGGGTCTGGGGTGGCCCTTCAGGGAGTCCGGTCCGGGGGTCTCTTCCGGAAAAATGTTTGACAAAATATATTTTTTATTTATTCATAACGTTTAGACCTTTAGACTATACTTATACGTAATTTAAAGATGTTTTTTTTTATTTTTGGGGGTTCCCAGTTACACAACTAATCACTTTTAAATTTATTTTTTGCACAATGTTTGGGGGGAACGTGCTGATTCTGATTTTTTCAATTTGAATGTAAAAGTATTTGTCACATTATCTTTATTTCTATTCTCCTTTGTCACTTCAAAATGATTAAAATAAATTAGCTAACATTTGGGAATAAATATTAATATATTCTTTAATAAAGGGTCTATAAATGATAGTAATAAGTCTTTGTGAAATTTTTAAATATATTTATTTAACAAAATGAGTTGTCCATTTCACGTTTTTCACTAACTACAAATTTTAAACTTTTTATAATTATAAACAAATAATTAAGCAAATATAATTCAAGAAAATTCCAGTTATCGAGATGTCGATAACTGTGTTGAATACTGAAATTTAAATAAAAAAATAAATTAAATTATATTAATGATTAAATTTATTAAATTATTTATTATTTATTTTAACATGATACAATCTTAAATTCCACCCCCTAATTTTGCAATTTTTTTTTATTAAATTTTATCTTCAATTATTTAAACGATTTTATTAATGAATCCACGTCAAATCAATATGGAAATGAAAATGTTTAAAGCAGCCTTGAAGGCATCTTTTATCTACTGCACCCCTCTTTAAAGAAGCATCTCATTCTTCCAGCAATTAATTCCCTTTTTTCTTCCATCGTTGAGCTACTCCTTTACAACTCGGCACGGGACTTCATTCATAAAATAAAAACTGGGACAAAATTACGCTCGTAAAAATAACTTGGCAAACAACGTGGCTCTTTTTGTTAACGACCTTAAACCCCTTCCAACCAACAACCATCACTCCCATTTTAGATGAGGTTCAACACCTTGATTTTTTGGCACTCTATCAAAATAAAATTCACTCATTCACTACCTCAATGACATTAAGAAAGAAAATTATCTAAATTATAAAAAAATACAATAAAAGACCCTTCAGTAGTTTAGTAGTTAGCACGACAGTCTACCACACTGAAGACTCGAGTTTGAGCCTAGGGAAATTCAATAATTAATCATTTCTCTCTAAAGCTTTGCGTGATTCTCAGGGTCTGTTCGCAAATAATAATAATAATAACAAATACAAAAAAAAAACATTCTATTAGTACACAAAAATAAAAAAAAATTTCTAATAATCTAATCGATTATTAATTTAATTAATACTTCAATGATAAATGTGATTACCTACATTTAATTTTGAACTAAATAATATAAATTAATAAAATTTCTTTTTAATAAAGATTTATATAGTGGTGTTAAGCTATTACATATTCTTGAATGGATATTTCAAATGAAGTTATTTATCCAATTGAAAAATTGAAAATAAACAAATCATAAGAGTGCATATTCATACAAAATATCGAATCAACTGAATTTGGTATCACTTGTTTTAAAAATCAATATCACAAGGCAATGGAATACAATATACTAATAATACTAATATTAACAATCTAGAAAAATAATATAATTTAATAAAAAAACAATAATATAACTTTATAAAATTTAGAAAGATAATTAAATGTGTCTTCGAGTTATAATATTGTATATATGGCTATAAACTATACTTTTTTTTATTTTTTAAAATTAAATTAAGTATAGAATAATATATAAGTATAGAATAATATACAAGTATAGATTAATATAGATAATATAAATAAGATAAGTGTTAGTAAAATAAATATTTAATATATATGTAAAATAGCCTATTTTTTAATAATAAAATTTATTATTATTAAATTTTTTGATTTTAAACTGTAGGTTATAGTCACTTTACTTTTATTATTACTTTATTTATTACATTTCAGTTTAAATATCCTTTTTTGTTTTATTTTCTATATTTTTATACCATTAAACTCAATCCTAGAAAAGCACTATCACTATCACATCAAACTTTTTTTTAGAACATTCAAAAATTCATATTATTTTTATGTAGAAATTAAAAGTTAAATTTTAGTATAATCTAAGCATTCTTTAGACATTATTTTTATAAAGAAAATGCTTAATTACTTTCCATATCATCTTATTTTATTATAAATTGAAGATAGAAACCTACATTAATTTATTAAAGTAAGAGTACTGTAACAAAAATTTTGAAATTATATTATATAATTATTTTTTTTTCAATTCCTTAGTCTTTCTCTTTCAATCCATCTGCTTTAGATAGATAGTTTTAATTGTGAGTTTTTTTTTTCTTCCCCCCGGGCGACTCCTCACCCTCTCCCCCCCCCCCCTTCTCTTTCTTTTTCATTCTCTTTCTTTTTACAATGTCAATGCCGCGAGTTCCTTCGAGCGAACCAACGAACAGCCCGAGCAAACTTTTCAACTCGTGCATCAATTAATTCGCTTTTTCTCGCGCCGCCGCCGCTTCCGTTCCCCCCTCCACCACCCCGCCAAACCACCCTCTCCATCTTCTCACACCCACCTCCAACCACCGCCGTGTTCTTTTACAACTCAACGTGAGTGTGAGTGTCTAAGTAGATGTGTATATATGTGTGTGTGCGAGTGTGTAAGCTCCATTCATAAAATAAAAACTGGGCCAAATTTACGCTCGTAAAAAAACTCGACGAAAGAAACAATCTTTAAAAAGGGTTGAACGACCTTGTCGTGATGGGAATGGATCTCAGCTTCTTCAAAAAAAAAAAAATATTCATTGAAACATTTTTATTTTGTTTATAATTAAACATTGATTTTGTGACAAATTCTTATTAGACATACCAATTTATTTAATGTTTCTTTTAAAAACAAACACAATTATGAATATTTCAGAGAATATATACTATAAATAATAATATTAGCACTTTCCCGCCGCCTCCATAATTTGTCTATTTATTTTATGTGGCGGCATGAGCCACTGGTGGTACAAAGGGACGTGTTAAATAAAAGAAGAAATAATTTTTTATATAAAAATATATATATATATATATATATTAACCATTTAATTTTAATCATTTATATTATATAATTAATTATTAATTAATGAATAAGAAACTAATCGTAAACTATATAATAAAAAGTATATGAATAGAAATAAATATTAACTTTTTAAATTGACAAACATAAAATTACTATTTTCATCTTTTTATGTTTTCTTTTTTTAATAAATAGGAATATTTCATATATTCTATTAATACACAAGTCAACTATTTTATTTTATATTTTTTTTTTTTTAATAAAATAATATTAACAAAACAAAAAGAAATAATAATTTTAATGATATAGTTAATTCATTAGTAAATACAATTCATGATATGTTAGTATTTAATTAATTTTAAATTACTTATTTAGTTTTTATATATTACTTTAGTTTGAATTAATTTATACATATATAGGTAAAAAATAAATAAATAAATAAAATATAAATTATGAAAAAATAATTGTCCTAATAGGTGTATGAATTATATATGATGTTAAAAATTGAATAATATATGAATATTTTTTTTTTGTCGAACAGGTTAATGAGTAGGTGATTTGGTTTGGGCTCTCGAATCGCGTAGGTCTGTATGTCCTAGGTGGTGGCTGAGAACGGGCAGAGTAGGAGAGTAGTTGGGTAGGGGGTGAGCACAACGTGGGAGTGGTCAGGTCAACGGCTGGTGGGAGGTGGGGGATGATAACCACGCCCATCATCCCACACAAGCCCCGCCTCTTGGATGGACCAGCACCGCTGCCGCCATGGGAACGCAGCCACACGCTAATACCACCACCCCATCCCCCGATCTCCTAGGCCTGCGCCATTTCTAATAGCACACACACACACATACACGCATACACCCTCGCTCTCTCTATACAGCTACCCTGATCCAAGCACGCAGCACAGCACAGTAAATTCAATAGACCGATTACAAATGGGCTTGAAAAATTAACTCTTTTTAATAGCCACTCGAAATGAAAAGAAGAGTTCCTCGAGTTTTATAATTCCGTTTTGTTTTTAATCTTTTATTTTTTTCCTCATAAAAATCTATTTTTTCTTCTATTTTATTTTAATTTTTATTAAATAATAAAGAACATACATAAAATAAAGAAAATGTATTTAAATTAAACAGATATTCATGTAAATTATTATATTTTAAATTTTTTGAGAAATTTAAATTTCATGATTTAATTAAAATGTATTTTAGGTATTATTAATTGGTTAGATCCAATCCAGAAATCTCTGTATTTCCTTCCCTTCTCACTTTTGTGTAACCCCTGACTATGACACCCTTCTTTGATCAACTTAGACAAAGAAACTGTCATAATCTTTATTTCTAAGGGTGAATTTACTCAAGCAGAAAAAACATTGTTCAAGTGGAAATTTTGCATTTTCTATGTATCACTTTTCTTGATTATGCGATGTTTCTTTTAATCAATTTATTTAAATTTATTTAAATTTAAAAAAATATATTTAAAATCTTGATAAATAAACAAAAAAAAAATAACTTCAAATATATCTCTTTTTAATTCGAAAATTGCAAGTTCTTGTAAGCACCAACCAGCCATCCTTGTTCTTGTATTCTAAACCACCTCCATCCAAATCCTAACCTCCTCCAAATTCCTTCATATCTATTATATTCTATTTAGTTATTCATATTGGCTGGCCATTAGTCGGTTCCTAGCAAGATTATTATTAATACCATTTTTTTATTAATAAAAAGCATAATTATACCATTGTTGACAACGGGTTAATTTCACTTATTAGGGAAATATTTCAAAATATATTATGCAATTCATCCACCTTGAAAAATTGAATTTAGAGAATAAATAGCTTAACAATTTTATACATCATAGATCATATACTTAAATTTTAATTTAAAAATATAATTAATGAATAGAGAGAGAGAGAGAGTAAAATGATAGAGACTTATTTTCATATGCTAATAATATATCTATTTTTACCGACTGACGATTATGTATTGTTTACACATCAAATTTCACATATGGATATTTTTATATATCCTCATTTTATTAACAAAAAACAGAATTTTTAGTATGTTGTCTGCCCGTCTCTTCATCTGTTCATTGTGTGTCCGTATATACGTGTATATCTTGAACGGCTCAATGGATTTTGATAAAGTTTGATATATTTACTTAATGCATCAGTAGCATAAATTCATCAACTTTTGGTGTATATCCGAAAACCGGAAGAGGTAGTTTACAAAGTATTAATTTTATATTCATTGTCGGAAATTTTTCAATTAAAATATAGTAGTAATTAACAATTGAGTAATTAAACTAAAAATAAAAACTATTAGACATTTTAATTTAAGTTTTAAAAATATTTTTTTTCTGATACTTATATATATATATATATATATATATAATGTTGTTTGACAATTGATTTATTTCAAATAGTCGGTCGGTTCTGTGCCTCACCACAGCTCATTTTTTTTTTTAATTTTAATGAATTTTAACCCTAATAATTATAATATATTATAAAATATATTTACGATATTAACAATAAATATTTTTGATTTCATTTTATACCTATAAAGGGGAGAATAAAAGAAAATTCTTATTTATTTAAAGTGAATTCAAATTTATCTTTCTCTATTTATATAATACTAAATCTTAACTAATCTTTTATAGTATCCCTATCGAATACTGCTTCCAAGCCTATTTCATTTAATTGATACTTTGATTATAATGTGAATGTGCGTTTCTGTTAAGACCAAGAATACAATTTAACTGGAATTCATCCAAGTAAATTCAAATTTCAAACTAACTTTGGACAATCCTTAGAATCTAAAACAGATTATCAGAATTCCTTTTCAAATTCGATTCTCCCTTCAGAACTCGACGGGTAAAGAAGCTGAGTAGCTAAATACAATTATATTTAAGATAATATCAAGAGCGCTTAATGCACATTATTGGTAACCAAGTTCCTTTTCTTAAAACATTTGAACTTTGTATCATTAGAATCGCCTGAGTAGTGAATTTTGCTCATGAAAAACTCAGTTTTCCATTCAGTTTCATTTCGTTGACATTTAAAAGAGGAAGTCTTTCTAGTTGATGTTTATTCCATTCACGACTGATTTCAGCTTTTTGGAGGGCGAGATCCCCGTTGAATGACACATGTGCATGAATAATAATGTGAAAGATGATTTTTCATCCCTTCCACACCATAAGTTGAAAGTTTCATTTTATATTTATTATATAATAAATACACATTACCATTGATCATATTTTAACAAATTATTTTTTTGTTTTAATAGAATTATTACAAAGCTGTCTTATTTTATTATCTTATCTTATTATACTAGCAAAAATTGTATATATATATTTGTATATTTTTGAGATATTAAACTGCTCTAAGAGTTTTTTTTGAAATTCACAACATAGATAATGTTTATAAAGATAAATCAATCTGTATTGGTTTCAGCCTTGAGAAAAATCGATTTAATTAGTATTTTCTTATTTTAAAATAGTAGATTTAAATGACGTCATCCATATTGAAATTTGCCTCTTGTCATTCTTTTTTCTTTGATATTGTATTATTATTTTTGTATATTTAAAATATTTTAAAATTTTTTAGTTAATTTTGAAATAAAATTAAAAATATTTATTTTAATAATATTTTAGAATCAAATTACGAAATTTATTTATTAATCTCTCACCAAAAAAATCTAATTATTTATTATAATTTTATTAATTAACAGTTTTATAATTTTTAATATTTTTCCACTAAAATATTATTTAAATTTTATTAATATTATTTATTATTATCTTGGGACTGATTATAAAATTTTTAAGAAAAGATTAAATAACAGTTTTTTTTTCAAAATCTAATCAGTTTTTACAATTATTCATCTGCTACAAAATTTATAACCATGCTGGTAGTAACGTCAGCGTTCATTCTCTCATATAATAAAAAATTTGTTCATTTTTAGAAAACAATATCAAAAAATGGATTAATTTACAATTTGAAATGTTTCAAATTTATTCTAAAAATTCTATGATATTTTAGAAATTTGATTTAAAACATTTTTAATATTTATCATGTTTCATCATTACTACTTACGATTCGAAATTTAATAAAAATATTTGATGTTATGAATATTTATAATTTTTAAAGATTTTTTTCTATTTTCAATTTATGTCATTTGAAAAGAAACAAATGTTACAGATAAAATTGCATTGTATATTTAGAAATCTTGTTTCTGTATTTTTGAAAGTTAATTTTGTGTTAAAAATTATATTTTTTAATGTTTTGTATTTTTTTTTAACTTTAAATGAGGTAAAATATTTTGTAAATAGAACTTTTCAATTTTCGAATAATGGAATAATATTTATAATTTATTATATTTTTTTTTCATTCTCTTTAATAGTTAAGTTATTTTATGAAAAATTCTGTTGGAAATAAAGATGCTGATTGAAAAGAAAGAAATGTGTGATTGGAATTAGAAAATTCATATAATTTGAACTACATTAAACCAAGTGGCCCAATTTAACTTTATTTTCTCTGTTATTGCTTGAAAAAGTTTTTTTTTTATCCCTCCCAGCCATTTATAATAATTCTCTTTACCTCTTTTCATTTGATTCAAATCAATAAACTAATGAATTCGAATCTTAAATAGAAAATAAAAAAAAAAAAAAAAAATAAGTGCGAGGGAAAAAACTTTATCGTCAATATTTGTGAAAGGGTCTTGTTCATTGAAAATCCAAGTACATAATTTTTAGGCTTGTAGCAAAACAGAAGCTTAGGGATGAGGGAACGGGGGGTGGAGAAGAGCTGGGCGGGTTCAACGAGTGCTGGGGGTGCGTGTGTTTAGCTGATGGATAGCCCAATCGATATTCAATTACGAAGCTGCCCGAGGCGATGGAGGCTGGCTGACTCCACCAACCCAACAAAGTCACGATCAAAATAAGACAATCAGCCGAGTGGCAAACAGGAGTCCATCAACCTTTCCCCTTGGCTCACTCGCATGCCAGACAACAAATTGATTTTTATCCAGATGCCAAGCAAATTATCAATCCATTTTGATTATATCAGTATCTGAAATAATATAAAAATTACATTTTAGTATTATTTAATTAGATATTTTTAATTATATGCCTATAAATAAACATTATATTAAATTTGAATTTGAATTGCTAAAACTATTTTTTTTAATTTTATCAAAAAATCTGGAGTGTCTCCACTAGACTATCTCGCAAATTTGAATTGGATAATCAATCGTATTTATAAATTTGAAAATTAATTAAAATTTTATTCTATCAGATCATAGGATTTAAGGATTTTAACATAATTTCATTGGTAACATTTTATTGAAATAAAAAGGCAATCAAATAATATCAACATTGTTTTGATTTTTTTTCAACGTAAATAAAACTTTTACCTTCATTTTTAAGTCAAAATTTATAAATTTAATTCCAGAACATCAGAAATTCAATCAAGCTGAAATTCTCTATATAGCAGTTTTTTAATCATGTGTAAAACTATCAAACATCTTTATTTTTACGGTCAGTTTAGAGGAAAAAAATGAAAACGTCATAGGTAATGACCCTCTTCAGGATGAGCTACATTTCTCAAATGTTGATAGAAAACTACGAATTTTGAATAATGCCCGTGTACCAAATTTCATTATTCTAGCTCAAACCGTTTTTGCGTACATCTTGATCTATTTGGCAATTTTTAATTAAATATTCTTTAAAAACTATTTTTTTTGTTCAATTAAATAATATATTAATTTGTAAAATAACTTTATTTGCAGATATATTAAAAAAACATATAATGTTAATACATGTAGAATGAGAGATATTATTGAATAAAATAAAAAATTTGAATATATTCAAATGATTTTTTAAGAAAATGATTTTTTATTTATTTATTTATTTTTAATATCGATTCTAGTTTTAACCAAATCACTAAAATAGTCGGAAATCAAACATCAGTAGATTTGAAAATAATTAAAATTTAAAAACAAAATGACATATTAAAAATGATAAGAAAAATATGACAGTAAATATAAAATTAATTTTAAAAGTTATTATAGTATTAGTCTATTCTCGATTTTTTTTATTTTCGCATTTTTTTGTTAAAAATAATTAAATAATTGTAGCTCTCACGATTTTTTCATTTCATTATGTAAATGTCATGGAAATATCATAGTAATGGAATAAAAGTTTAAGAAGAAGCGAAAAACAATAAAATTATGATTTTTCTTTTTTTCAATATTAAAAACTAAAGAAACATTTAATAATTTTTTTTCTATTAATATTTAAAAGAAAAACATTTAGGTACTCTTAAGAGTAGAAATTGAAATAGATTATTTTTTTATTTGGTTTTTCGAAATGTTATAGTAATAACATAATGACATAATAATAGGTTATTAGTAATAGTTTATGTAATATTAGGTTATTAATTATTAATACATATTGTAACAACAAGGTCAGGCTTGTAGTGTTTATTTGTTCCTTGGTTTGTGAGGGAACTGCTCGGCCTAATCAAGGAAACCGAATGACATTTTATTTATTTTTCAAATATCTCATCAATATTTATTACTACAGTGTGTAGTATAGTGATAAACAATATATATTGTATCTATCACATTAGTATATATATATTATATATATTTATATTACATTATTCTTGGATTTTATAACAAATTTTCTTAAAGCAGCCCATCAATAGCAACCTTACTATATATATATATTTGGATATATATATATATATATATATATATATGTTAAATTATGATATTATTATAATTAAAAAAAAAAGAATTATTTCTTAAGTGCCAGCTGGTGGTGGGCCCATCTGTTGTTCGCTAACGGTCAGAAAAACACTTTTTTACATTCGTTCTTATTTTAAATAACTAAGTGTATATACAATTGTAACTAGAAAGGGTCATTTGAATATTGTTTTTTATCTGTTAGAAGGGCCGCAGTTAATCCGCTTTAGATCGTCCGCGAGCGATAAGCAAATGTGGTCAGCTTCGAAAGCTAAAATAATAATGAGCTCCTATTGTCCACACCCCATTTATTATACCCATTACTTGGCCATCTCATTTTCGGTTCTCCATTGAGGTGGAATTGCGAAGAGCTAAAGGAAAATCGAATCGATGAGAAAGCCACCCTTCCCGATGTCCTATGCTTTTCACCGGCTAAAATAATATTTGGACTCGGCGAGAATCATATTCAGAGAATGATATTGACTTAAAATTATTATCAATGTATATTCAAGAAGCGAGGGAATGGAGATAGCGAGTGGGGCGAATTGGAATAACTTCGTCTTCCAATTCAGAGGTAAATAGTTGAAAATTTGATCAAAAATTATTATTTGCATTATGAATAAAAAATAAAATAAAATTCCAATTATTAGTTACTTTTTAAAAAATCTTTTATTTAGTAGTATTACTAGTATTAATAATAATAATAATCAATCCTTAATAAACAATTTTATTGATTTTTATTTCATTAATTTAGAAGAAAATTGCAATTTAAAGGTAAAATAAAATTTAATAAAATAAAAATTTAAGCATAAATTAAATTGAAAAAAAAATAATAATCAAAATGAATTTTTATTTTATTAGTAAATTGATGGAAGAAATCTTTTAAAGAATGAATAAGTAATTTCAATAAAATTTCAATTTCGTCTTTTTTTTCAGTCAAAATAAAACTTTTTTTAAAAAGGTCTGATTTAATATATATTTTTATATAATATTTTAACTAAATTAGAATAAAACAAATATTTAAGGTATATAAAATGTTTAAATGATTAAATTTTTATCATTTCTTTGCATAAAAAATAAATATAATATATATTAATATAAATTAGTTAACATTAATTATTTTATCTATATAGAAAGACTTTTTTTTGTGGTAATTTGTAATAGGATGGCGATATGGATGCCATTGGTGGGTGAAATGGATAATCGTTTATTATAGAGGCTCCATTGGGCTGCTGGCCCAAGTCTAATTGGTGGAAGTAACTGCATTAGTGTGCGGCCTCCCTACGGGTACCCTTTGTAACTCTCAAGTGGACGGCAGCCCAAAGGGGCTTGCGGCATGTTTTGGGGCTGTCCGAAGGGCTCTTGGCTGACCAACCAGCACCATGCAGCCGGGTGCCCGCCCCAGGCGTGAGCCCCAACCCTTGGACATCGCCACTTGAGTCCAGACACAATGGCCGAACGCGTTTTGCAATTTACCATTTTATTCCTTTTCTCCCTCTCCCAGTTGATCCCAAATATAAATAGACCAATTGAAGTACTAGAATTTAGTTATCGAATTATTAGAATATATTATTAATACAAATTTGAATAATAAATAATTATCTTATAAAATATGAATGACAAAAATATCAAATTTGTTACATATCAATAATATAGTAATTTTTTTTTATTTATACTTATATGTTAAATATTATAAAATAGTTTCTATAAGTACGCAATATATATATATATATATATATATATATATTATTTAAGAAATTATTATGAATTTTTAATTTGGAGCTCACTAAAATTAAAAATTACTTCAAATATTCATATAAAGAAATATATGTAGAAACAATTTATAAAATACTAGACATTAATTTTATAAAACTGTAATATGGAATATATGTATATAATAATATATACATATAAACTAATAAAATATGCATGTATAATCCTACTTAAGATTGACTCAAGTCTAAATTAGCTAAGTTATTATGAATTCAAATACATTTTGATAAAAAATACTAAAATATTTTTATGGTTTTTGAATAAATAATAATTAAATTTAATATTTAACTTTTCATCAAGTATTTATTTTATTTTTTGACAATTAAGTTAAATATATACTAAAAAAATTCGAAGAAGAAAAAATCTTGAAAAATTAATTGAATTATATATATTGTAAGTATAAATAAATAATATATTTTAATAAAAAGGGTGGAAATTCTAGGGGTGAATATAGCTCACTTCAGCAGCTTAATTTATATAATTAGAATTGCAGAATTACTATAACTGAAATTAATCGGTGAATTTTTATAATTATTTTATTAAATATCCTTATTTATTTTATCATCAAGTTAGAATTTGAATAAAATCAATTTAAATATATTTAATATAATATGCAAACTATATAAAGAATAATAATATCTAATTAAAAATTTATAATTCATTTAAAAATAATGACATTTCTTCGTTTCTAGAAAAAATTAACTTTGATTTTTTTTTTACACTAATACATTAATACAATTATGCATAAATAGAGAGATTTTTCTAAAGGATGAATATTTTTCAATTTTTCAATTAACATTTTTTTTGGTTTATTTACATAAATACGGATATCTTGCTTGATTCAATGGTTTCAATGGCAAGAATATATTCTTTTGTGATTTGAGCACCCAAACGAAATCCTAAAAAATTATAGGCTTAGCTTGATTGACAGAATAAATTTTCAATTCCAATTTCGTTGCTCATCATCATTTTCTCTTTGAGTCACAAAAGATGGGCTTAGGGTGTCCGGAAGGGTTCACCGAACCGGTTTTTAGGTAGAAAGGTGCACCCGGAAATAGGGTCTTGGGTTTGCGAAGAGGGGGGGGCAAGGGTCAGTCATGTTGTGAGTCTGACTGACACGAGCCTCCTGGCCCGAGTGACCCCAAGGCCCAGCCCTTGGGGCCCACCGCTGCCCAATGGTCATTACTATTAAATGGGCGGTGAGGATCGATCAAGTTCTCTATCCCCTGCTCTCACCCCTCCACTCCAACACCATTTCAATTTTATTTTTAATTAATTCCTTGGACAAGGAGTTACCGAAATTCTCAACTATAATTAGTTTCAGATTGAAGATAATTGTATTTATCTGGGGTTATACCTTGTTAGTTTAATTACTTGAAAATTAATTTAAATTTATCTTTGGCCCCGGAGAAAAAGTAAGGGAAAATAATCATTCATTACTCGACAGATTTTCAAAGAGAGAATGTTTCTAAGCAATTTAAACAAATTAAAGACTTTTAATTACAAAATTTTTAGAAAATAAATTAGTTATCTTTTAGAGAAGTTTAAGTTGAATAATAGATCAAATGATTATAAAAAATAAATCTATTCACATCAATATTATATTAATACATTGTATTATTACTTATTAATTTTTTGAATAAAATCCTTTAAAATTTATAATTATATTTACTCTACCCCCTGTACCCCGATGTAATAAATAGTAATTTGTTGAGGTTTTAATTCATTTTAATTCAACTAGTCTATTTTTTCTCTCATTTTGGATCTTCGTTTTCACTCAAATTTGAAAATTGAACTATTTTTCAAAATATAAATTTAAATATAAAAAAATTTCTTACTTTGTTTTAAAAGATATTAATCAATTAGGAGTAATATTCAATTTAATTTAATTTCATTTTACTTTTAACATTATAGAATATTAGAATTTAAATATTATAAATATTCTTTGTATGGAAATTTCTTGAATTATTATTTTTATTTTGAGTGTCAACTTCTTAATTGAGCCACCAGAGGCGCCACATGGAGCGTTGTTTATTTGGGGCGATTTTTTGTCCATAACTTTGGATTGGATCAACTTTTTTGAAATTTTCTACCTAATACCTTATCCTTGGGTCATACTGGTTCTAATGATACCCGAACCAGTAAAATCCATGAAGCCGTTTAGGTGTTTAGGATTGTGTAGTCGATTAATTATAGATATATATTTTGTATTGAATGCAACAAGTTTAAATAATTTTTTTTTTTTTAGAAATTTTCATATTCCCCATGATTAATATAAAACTTTTTATGAATAATTTGATTAAATTTTTTAAAATTATATTTTAATATTTTTGATTTGAAATACAAAAGCAAGGACAATGCATTGATAAATGACAAAGATCCAAATAGAAAGAATATTCATTTAGTCCTTTTAATTTGGAGCATGGCATTTTATTCAACGATCATGAGGAGAAAAAAAATATTGTAAAGCTGTTGGACAAAAGCGTATACTTCAGATAATTAACAAAGCATCCCCCTGAATGACCATCGGCGGTACGTCGGCACAGCTGGGCTTCCTCATCGGCTACCTGATGTCCTTAGGACCCAATGCTCCATTGGTCAAAACGGATCAAGCCAGCTGTCTTTGCCAACCCGGGTCACCACGAGTCCTCTACCTGAGACACCAATGAAGCATATGTCGAAACTCACGCCCCAATTCATACAGCGTTCCACTCATTAGCAAGTCTTACTTCGATTTGATAGACGCCTCTATAAATTAATTCGAAATTCTATTCATTCATTTAACCGTAAAAATTCTTTTACCAATGACATTAATAAATAAAATAGAAATAAAAAAGAAAACGATTTTTTTTCTCTTTTTTTTATTCTATTTTATTTTAGATTCATTTCCCAAGTTATGGTTGCGATGAATAATTAATAGAATAACGGGCGACACCAGCTGAACATGGCCACTGAGCAAACGCTACGCATTCACTGAATTTAAAACAAAAGCAAGCAAACCAAACGGAAATGTAAATCTGTGTAAGAATAGAGTTAAAACAAAGCGAGTTGCATGCAATTATACGCATCGAGAGGAAATGAAAGAAAGAATTGAATAGATGTTGCGCCCGGAAGGAAAAACGAGGTCATTAGGCATTAGGGGTTGCAGACGATTCAAAAAAAAAAACAAGGATTTCCAACCTTCACCTGGCATAAGATTTTTATAAATTTACACAAAATCTCTCGTTAGTTCTTCTAAATAATATTATAAATTATTTTATTCAGAAAACACTTCATTCATTTTCGATTTAATACGAGAGCAGGTCAATAAGTCCATGACTTTTTGAATGAAACACAGGTTTTTGGATTAAAAAATTATTTTATCTTTCAACATAGTCTTCTTTCAGCTCTATACACTTCATCCAACGTTTCTCCTATTTTTTATACTTTCCAAAAAATAAGTTTTGTCAAGGTCAACAAAATAGATTTGTTTGTCAGGTGGTTGGAGTCAAATCTCTTTCCGCCCAGCCATTTCTTTAGGTTTGGAAACAAAATAGTCACTCGGGGCTATATCCGGAGAATAGAGCGGATGAGGGAGCAATTCCTATACCAATTCATGGTTTTTCATAAAATTTTGACAGGAGTCAGCTGATAGGTGCCTGCTGCAGTGTTGCCATTTTATTTAAGAGACAGTAAATTCAAAAAGTATATTAAAATTCATTCATTTTCGATTTAATACGAGAGCAGGTCAATAAGTCCATGACTTTTTGAATGAAACACAGGTTTTTGGATTAAAAAATTATTTTATCTTTCAACATAGTCTTCTTTCAGCTCTATACACTTCATCCAACGTTTCTCCTATTTTTTATACTTTCCAAAAAATAAGTTTTGTCAAGGTCAACAAAATAGATTTGTTTGTCAGGTGGTTGGAGTCAAATCTCTTTCCGCCCAGCCATTTCTTTAGGTTTGGAAACAAAATAGTCACTCGGGGCTATATCCGGAGAATAGAGCGGATGAGGGAGCAATTCCTATACCAATTCATGGTTTTTCATAAAATTTTGACAGGAGTCAGCTGATAGGTGCCTGCTGCAGTGTTGCCATTTTATTTAAGAGACAGTAAATTCAAAAAGTCAAAGAATTCTTAACCTGCCCTCGTAATATACTACAATTTGATTACTTTGTCTTAGTTGACGAATAATTTTAATTTAACAATTTAAATTAACAATCTATATTTGTTCAATACCTACATCTAGCAACGATTATAATTTTCAATTCGATCCTGCCTCTCCTAAAATTGTAATTTTGTTATCATTTCAAACTATTAATTCTTAATTAAGAATCAGTTTGTTTTTTTTTAATTGCAAATATTTCAAATATATAAATCAAAGAATTTTTTTATTTTAATTTATAAAGTAAATATTTTTTTTAATCATATTCATACTTCAATAATTACAAAAATAATCTGAAAGATTTACACCAAACGAAGAAACACCAGAGTGGTAGCCACTAATATAAACAATCAAAAAATATTTAAAATATGAATACATACAAACTTGAAGAGTGGCCACTATAGTTTCAAATTAGATTGCAAATCACACAATGTCCCATAAAATATCATAAATTATTGGAACCTTAAAAAATATTAATAAATTTATAAATAATAAAATATATTTTATAAGTAGTATTATTTTAAAAAAATGAGTTATACAATTTTTAGATAATTTATAATATGTATTGTATATGTAACTTGTATATTTTTTATATTTAAGTATATTTAATTTATTTATATTTCTGTTGATTGAAAGGTAAGGGACCCAACGACATAACATTGATTATAAAATCATTATAATTTTGAGTGAATTGTAATTTTATTTCATTTGTAAGATTTATCACACAAATTATTGCTTCTTTAAACAATTTACAAAATATTTTTTGAGATATTAATCTTCAAAAAAATTCTTTGATAATAAAAGAAAAAAAAAACAATTTGAATAATTAAGACTTATAAAAGCTTTTAACCTCAGTTTTAAAATTCAGGTAAAGATTTCCCTTTTAATTAATAGTTTCTCAACTGATTAATTTCTTAATGGAACGGGCGTCATTAACTATTGATTGACCTCAGAAACCTTTGAACTTTCCTGTTAATCATTAATGAGCGTTTTGTTATTTGTTAAATTTCTAAGTAATTTTATCTTAATTATTATTTAATAATAGCTCGTCTCTGTCGTTTATTTAAGACTGTAGGCGAGGTGGAAGATATAAAATTAAATTTATCGGCCACACGCCCGATCGCACGTGCGTTATCGACGCCTCGCTGTTTGCCTACCCTTAAATAGACCTTTCTCTTTTAACCTATCTGAGTAGAAGGTATCAAGGGAGTCAGCCTTATGCCTGGCGGAGGAAATGCTTCCCGCATCGCAATCAGAAAGATTAATAGAGAGACCTAGAGGAGAAACTTACCAAGAGAAACTTTCCGATCGAGAGAAAATAATCTATCCAATTGAAATATTGATTACATCTGAGATTAATTTTGAATTTTCCTAATAACATTTATTTATTTGGAATACTTATAATTATGTTTAAAATTAAATTGTAATCAATCTTTTAATTACTTCGTAATGAATCCATTTCTTATTTTTTCTAAATATTTTAATAAAAATATCATTAAATAGTATATGATAAGGGTACTAATGGCAGAAAATTAGATGATTATTATAGTTAAAACGTTATTACCTAAATAATGGCAGATCTCGTTAAATCCCCCCATATGGAGGTATAATAAAATAAGAGTACATCGTTGCTTGCTACATTCTTGGTAATAAATTAGGAACCATCTTAGGTAGTAGTTTCTGAATATGATGAAAAAAAAGAAGAAAAATATGGAGTGTCTCCACTCGACTATCTCGCAAATTTGAAAAGATTAATTAACATATATTATATTTAATTAATTAAATTATAAATTAAAATTAATAAATAATATTTATTCAACTAGGGCGTGTTTGGCTCTTTGTTGATGGCACCATTAATTAATTCCAGTACTTTCAGAGGTTCAATCAAGCTGAAATTTTAAGGTATATAGCAGTTCTACACAATTTTTAATCATGTGAAAAACTATCTAGATGGAAAAAAATGAAAACGTGGTAATTACCCTCTTCCAGATGAGCTACATTTCTCAAAAGTTAATAGAAAACTACGAATTTTGAATAATGCCCGTGTACCAAATTTCATTATTCTAGCACAAACTGTTTTTGCGTAAACTTGTCTACATACACACACACATACACACACACACACACATATATATATATATATATATATATATATAGAGAGAGAGAGAGAGAGACATTTGATTCAGGAACCTTCAAAACATATAAAAACATCAAAATCTCGACAGTGAAAATTTTCGTGATCTCTGGAGAGATAGTAAAAATTAATTATTATCGATATCTAGATACGTAATTAATAAAATAAATGGATGTAAAATTATTCTTTGTTTAATAATAATTTATTTAAATATAATATTATCTATTTACAAGAACACACACCCACACACACAATTTTTCTTAACCTTAGTTAAAATGACTCAGGGACCTTCAAAACGTATAAAAACATCAAAATCTCGACATTGACCCTTTTTATGATCACAATACTATCTCAGGCAAGATAGTGAAAATTAAAACAAAAAACTATAATTTACTAGTAAAACTGGCTGTATGCCATTTCTATTTGTTTTTTTCTCATGATTATTCCTATTAACTTTTTCCTTCTTTCCTCCCTCTTTTCCATTTCCTTTTTCTAAACTTTTCATTCTTCTTTTGTTCATCGACTATCATATATATCATTGGTACTAATTTTCATATATGTAAATCTTCAGAAAAATGATTCTATAACATTTCTGATAATGTTGTAGTGAACTTCATGTTACATAATCTTCTCTTGGTATATAATTTATGATATTTTGTAGTTGGTAATAAATTTGACTCAAACAACTTAAAAGAACATTATTGAACATGTCATATATTGTGCTTTAAGTGTTTCTATTTGAAGAAAAATTATCACCGTTTAAAGTTGATTTACTTTTAAAGGTTATACGTACACACTAACAATCCCATTTATACAGGGGATATTTAGTATTCAACAATAAGTAAATAATATTCAAAATTAGTTTTTTTATAACAGTTCATTTTAAATACTTAAAATAGATATTTTATAATACTTAACTAAGCAATATGGTTAAATTATAGTATTGTTTAATGTTACAATTGCATAATGTTATACTTACTTAAATAAAATATTTTTTTTTCACTTTTGATATACATAGAACAATACTTTTCAAAAACCCTTCACGGACCGCATAAAATAAGTTGTCGGACGGTAGATTGGACATCTGAAAGTTAGAGGATTCAATATACTTCATTTGGATTAATTTTATATAAGAGTAGATAATAGGTCTCAATTTAAATAAATATATCTCTGACTTTTGTACATCCAACGCTTGGACATCAATCTATCAAATCGGTTTTATAAATTAGGCATTCTATAATCAATAGAACGGGTACTACCAACCTTTACCTTGATTTTCTTGAACGGAGGCGCTACTTTTTATCAAGTAGTCTCCCAATTTCCCGGAGGCTGTGTTCACATCGTTCTATAGACCCCAGCCAGGCCCGGAATTTGAAGTCGGGACAAAGAGGATATGAGTTAACGCCGTTAACCCCCAACCTACGTGGCCACTTCAGATAGAGATTTGATTGTATAACAATATCTCACAATAATCGATTTTATCATTTATTTTAAAATACTATATTTTATGTCATAATAATTTTTTGAATTGACAAATTCTCAATCAATTTTCTTCTATATCTATGTCACTAGCTATTTGAGCGTTGCAACAACCATATTTCTCCTCAATTATTTAATATCTATTCTGTCATTTCTATAATAAATCTTTTAAATTTAATATTTCATTCATTAATAATTTCCAGAAATTAATTTTTAGTGAGTCTTTACACTTCTTCTGAAAAGTTTTATTTATAAAAAAAATAAAAATCAATCAATGTTTTTTTATTGGAATTAATAATTAAAATTTTAAATTAGTTAACATAGGGATTTCTAGTAAATTTTCAAAATATAAAATTTATAATAATATAATTCTTTCTTCTTAAAAGTGTTAAAAAAATTATTTAAATTTTATATACTACCTGTTTGAAAAATTTAAAAGCTTGTGAAGTAATACATAAACTTATAAGTCTGGTTCTCATTCGCGTTTATTATTTTTTTCCTGTTGATTCGAATAAATTTACTTTTTTTATATTTCCCATGGATATTTTGTTATTTATCAAATATCCCTCTTTGTTTAGAAAATCTATTTGTATACGACAAAACCTTCTTTGAATTCATTATTATTATTTATGGAAGCTGCTACCTAATAGAAGAAGAAAGTAAAATAAATGACAGTGAAGTCGAGTATCGAATACGAGAACAAAACGTATCGCTTGTGGTTTTGCCAGTGATTTATTCGCTTTACGAAAATCGGGAGAATCTCGCGACACTTTTCCTAATTATTTATTAGTTTAATTAATTAATAAATCTTGGTGGTGCGGTGGTGTGACGCAGGCGTGATTTATCTCCGTGGTATGGCGTCGTCTCTCCTTGAGGTGATGGAAAGGATGAGGATGAAGATGAGCAGTATAAGGGTAGGGGGTGATTAGCATCCATCGGGAGTGCTCGGCAGCCATCAGAGTGATTAATACCAACTCATCCCAAAGTTACTCTCTCCTCTTGCAAAAGACACCAAACACCTCTCGGCAAAACAGAGACACGCCATGATAGATTGCGGACAAATTTCCAAACCAATTCATCCCCTTCCCTATTGCTATCCATCGGATAATTGAAATTATTCACCTGACTAATATTGAATGGAAAATTTAAAAAATAAAAACAAGGATAAATAATGGTATGCTCTGTATTTCATATCAGACGAATTTATTGGGTTGAAATTAAACTGTATCCAGAGAAATTTCAAAATTATTTTACAATTCTATACTTTTATCTTTAGTTATCTATTTATTTGCATTATATATTATTAATTATGATGAGAAATTATTTCCGGTAATAGTCAAGTTTAATTGTGAGATTTGATTCTCGGCGCCCAATTTAAAGCCATTTTCAGGAAGGAATTTTAAGAGGTAATATTTTTGATTTCTGAGTCTGAATCTGAGTAGTTATATGAGAATATTTGGATCCAGTCACTGGAAGAGCCCAGAGTATCCTCGACGTTCCTTGCACTATCACATAGAACTGAGGTCCGGTTCGTCCAACCGCCACTGGGCAAATGAAAGAATTTTTATTTAAACCTATAAACGACTTGTGCAATTATTTTTAAATATTACTTTAAAATGCTGGGGTGTAAATATAATGGTGATGACTTTTGTATAAATTTGATTATCTTCCATATAGGATTAGATGATCTTATATAGGAAAGAATAAGAATAAAATTAGAATAGTATATTAGATTAATTGAAAATTTTATCTTTTTGAAAAATTCATATATTTTGTTATTTAAAATAATTAATGACGTTATTATACAGATTCTAATCAAATAATTTGATTAATTCATAATAAAATCAGATATATACTATAAGACAATAAAAACTATCCATCCTAAAAATATCTATACATATAAATTAAATTATTATACTCGATTTTAGATTCAAATTGACGAAAGTTTTGCCAAATATGAAAGTTAGTTTTCGAACTATCTCCAATAATTATATATATATTTAGAAATAAAATAATAAGGTAATGGCACCAATAGATGACATTTTAAGCGCTCTTGTCGCTATTTTCTTTTATAAAACTGAAACTACACGTCTCACAAAAAAAATCTTTTGGTTATTATAAAGCTTATCTTACCTTTTATCACCAGGATAAATATTTTAAACTTTTATATGAGTTTAAGAGGAAATATAATTTTTTTTCAAAGTAATCAAATGGCACCTATAGATGACACCAAAAATTTTGGTGGAACCTAATGATGACAATTATCGAACCCAAAGATGACATCTACTTTTTTTTCACTTTGCTTGCTCTCTTTATCTTCAACTTATTTATTTACAAAGTAAAACATCTTTCCAACACCTTGTTGCTGCTTTAACTTGAGTTATAATAAAAAAATCAGGTTTCATATAATGATACATTAGATATATTTATTGTGATTGATTTTATTTTTAGCTGATTATTATAATAAAATAAAAAATTGATTTTAAACAAATCTTTTTTTAATTATGCATTTTTATTTATACATTGAGAACAGAGTAATTTAAAAAAATTTTCAAAAAAATAGTGTTTGAAGTTCTGGAACAGAAAAAAATTTTCTGACAATGAAAAGCCTAAAGATAAAACACAGTGTAACCTTTATTCAGACATGAAACTTGGTTAAATTATATAAAATTATCTCCTCTTTACAGCTACTAATATAATAGACAATTTTTTTAAAGTCCTACTTATAGTTGACGTTGCTGTCATCTATAGGAAAAACAATTTTTAGGGGCACCTATAGATGACACGGTTGATAAAAAAAATACTTTTAAAAATTAGGTGTTTAAATTGAAGTGATTTATATCTATATTAAGTCTATTTTATAATGTAGTTATTAAATTCTTGATAAATATGAAAATAAAAATATAAAATACTAATTAAGAACATTACTTACCTTAAGGTTATCTTTAAGATTTGTGTAAAAAATCAATTGTTGACGATCCTGTCTGCTTTTCAAGTTAAAAGAAGAAAAATAGGGCGACTTATTGTATTGTTGTAGGATATCTCAGGTAGTGGAAAAACAAAACTATCATTTAAAAAAAAAAAATTCCGCGTATGTTTTAAAATTTGCTTATATTTTTAGTTTAAATTCAAAAGTGTCATCTATAGGTGCCATGTCATCTATAGGTGCCATTACCTTAAAATTAAAATATAAGATTCTGTCTAAATGTGGTTATCGGCCATTGGTGAATATATAAATAAAGTAAAATAAGAAAATTTGGAAATTATACATAAATAAATATTTTTATATATGCATATTGAAAATTAAATAATCCTATTTTATCTAATGGAATTGAAAATGGATAATTTTTCTGAACAATTTCCCACCCCTGTTGATTATATTCCCTCTACGAATATTTCCTTAATCGAGTTTATATACATACATATAGCGTAAATAAACGTTGACAGAACAGATTGAATTTTATTTAAAAAAAAAATACTATAAGTCATTAATTAAAATTATACTCTCCTTATCAAAAATAAAAAGCCTTCGAGTATCTCTTTACCTCAAAAAAAAAAAAAAAATAAAAAAAAAATAATATAAATTAAAAATAAATTTTATATAAATTTGAATGTATAAAAATTATAATTGTCTATTAAAAATGTATAAAAAATATATGATCTCACTTCTACAGAGATTTAATAAACAAATTTAATTAGATATAAAATGTTAGTTTTTTACTACACAATTTAATTTATATAGCATTTTAGAGGAAGCACTTAAAATATGAATGGACTTAAAAAGAAATAATATTTTTAACTATACAGTTGTGACAGACAGGATAATCAGTAATAATAGTAGTTTAGCGATGGAATTAATTATTTCAATCTCTTATCTAGGCAACGAGATGCTTTTATTAACTTATTTAAGGAATTTTGTATCTTTTATATACTTTAATTTTATATTCTTTTACAAACTATATAAATATTAAACATATTTTTTTAACATTCCTACAACATGAATGATCTATAAAAATATAATTTAAAATACTAAAATTTAAACTATAATACATAATATTCTTTAATAATATTTTATTGTATAATTTTATAATATTTAACCGAATAATTTTTATTTAAAATAAGATATTAACTAAAGTGATACTAAAGAAAGTAATTTTAAAGGATATTCGATTAAGTTAAATTTCTTATAAGTTAGATTTTAAAAATTATTTTTTTTTATGGTTGAATATAAAATTATTTAAAATTATATTCAAGTCAATTAGGGTTTTAAATGTATATATATATATATTATAATAAAATGTAAGAAATCTAAAAAAAAAAAATTTATTTAAAATCCCGCTCTCCTTCTTTGTTAATGCCTTCATGATAAATGTTACGCCTGAATTATATGTTACTGAAAATTCCTTAATTATAAATTAATATGAGTTTTTTATAATATAATAGAAGATAGAGGACAAATATGTATATTTTAAAACAAATTTAATTAAATAAAAATATATAGGAATAATAAACCATTGATTTTTATAATAAATAAATATAATAAACCATTGATTTTTATAATAAATAAATATAAATATTACCAGTTTTTTTAATGATTAATAAATGTTGATCTTATAATTTACTTTCTACTTTTGGTAGATTATTAAATTAAATAAATCACTCAAATTTCGGGGGGGGGGGGGGGTTTCTTAAAATTAACTTTTGATCTCATTTTTCTAATAACAATAAAATAATAATGTTTCTAAATTATTTTAAATTAAAAACAATTATGATTATTAATATTAGTTAACTATTAAATCTGTTAAAATTCAAATCAATTTTCGCGGAGTTGAATCTCCTCTGTTCATATCCCTACATTCAAGTTTTTTGTTATTGAAAATTATTATATATATATTTTGAAAATAATTAAAGATTATTAAGTATATGGTAAATAATCTACTTTTGAAAATTACCCGTATTTAATATTTTTTCAACTTTTATGCCCTTTCAAAGCTCAATCCTATCAATGGTAATATATTCTTATCTACCTATAATGTATTAAAAATTAAAAAAAAAAAAAATAATTAATTTTCCTTTTTTTATAGGGGAAACATAATACAATTATGATTATACAAAAAAAAACTTTTTTTTACTTTAATATTTTATTTTTTGTTTTAAAATTGGATTAAAAAAAATCTGAACATTTTTCTTTTTACTTTTTCTCTTCGGTTTGTTGGAGTTGATTTCAAATGAAATGGGTATGTAATTTTGCCTTGTTATAGTTTTCTCTTAATTAGTAATCTACCTCCAACAGAGAGTCAATTAAAAGGATTGGATCTTTGAAATGAAACGTCAAAGGCAAAAGCGGGGGTGGCGGATGGGAGGAGGAATGGATGGAGTTGAGCCGAGTCGAAATTGAGATGATTTCATACAATCTAAAGGGATGTCTTAAAGCGCTGTGACAAATTTGATCTTAATTTTTTTTCTCTCTAGTCTGTACATATCATCTGACTGACGGTTGTTAAGCCGAGGAATGAGCGAATTTCGCGGTCGAAGTCTGATGACATGAGCTAAATAGTTGGCAGACAGGCTTCACAAGTCTTGGAAAATAGGCTGTTCCAACCATCCATCCATCTCCCTCCCTGCATTCAGTTCTACGAAGCGAATTACAGATCCATAAATCTGCTTTGCAATAATTCGCGCTCTTCAGTGTCAAAAGTGACTCTATTTCGAGCTCGAAACTCCACTGCCAACTTATTTGATAATGTAAATAAGGGTGTGTTCAGAGGCTTCTAGTGGGGTGGATGGCGGCCATTTTCCATTCCGACCCTCATGTCTCTCAGGCCAAACAGCCCATCCTTATTCGTTCTGTTTCCTCATGTTAAATTCTCTCCAAAAGTCACTCAGCTTTAACAGAATATCGTTTCCTTAAACAAAAAAAAAAAAAAAAAAAAATTAAAATAAAAAAAATAAATAATAAAAATTCGCTGAACAAATCAACTGATTTCTTTCTATTGTTTAAGAGAGTGCTTTTTTTCTTCAAATGTAATCAGGAAGGGGGTCAAATCACAAAATTCTATCAAATTATCTATTGACAAGAGAAGAAAAATTCAAATGAAATATTTAGATTGGATATTTAGTTTTGTATCATTAAATTTTAATAGAAATGAGAATTGTGTAGAAAATGAAAATTCTACATAAAAATAATAATAAATGAAGTAAAAAATAAGAGGTATATGAAATTGAAAAAAAAAAACTTTTAAGAGAAAAGAGGTTATATTTATATAACATAAAAAAACTTATTTTTCTACTTTGTTGTTTTTTTTAATTTTATAAATTAATATTTTTCTAAAAATTCAAAAAAAAATTAATTATAAAAACCAAATTTCTCAATTTTTTTTAAATATATAAGGTGTTCCGAGAATATGGACGATTCTTGTGGTCTTAGAAATTTTTTTTAAAAGACTAGTTGAGCTGTGGCCAGGCACAAAACCGACCGAAGATTTGAAATAAATTAATTTCCAAACAACATTATATATATAATATAAAAGTATAAAAAAAATATTTTTAACATTTGAATTAAAATGACTAAATTATATAATCGTGGTTTTACTTTTAGATTATTTACTCAATAATTAATATCTACTATATTTTAAGTGAAATATTTTAGGACAATGAATATAAAATTAATACTTTGTAAACTACCACTTTCGGTTTCCGGATATACACTAAAAGTTGATGAATTCATATTACTGATGCATTAAGTAAATATACCAAATTTTATCAAAATCCGTTGAATCGTTCAAGCTATACACGTCTATACGGACACTCAATGGACAGACGGAGGGACAGATATCATGCTAAAAATATTTTATCTGTTAACAAAGTGCATAATTCGTGAAGATATGTAAAGGATCTCCTCATGTGAAATTTGGTGTGAAAATAATCCTTCGTCGGTCGGTAATACTACCACTTCCGGTTTCCGGATATACACCAAAAGTTGATCAATTCATCATACTGATGCATTAAATAAATATAGCAAATTTTTTTTTATTTTAGCCGTTCAAGCTGTACACATCAATACGGACACACAACGGACGGACAGACGGACAGACATCATGCTAAAAATACTTTTTTCTGTTAAGAAAATGCATGATTGGTGGAGATATGTAAAAATCTCCACATGTGAAATTTGGTGTGAAAACAATACCTCCCTTACTATCATCGGTCGGTAAAAATATGTCAATTCCCCTTTACTTTTCACATGGATAATTTTTTAAATTATATTTACTTTTGGAATTAAAAATTCTAATTATTCATTTATTGTTTGAATTGAAATAGATAAAGAGAGAAACAAAAGGAAAAACAAACAAATTTCAAAGGTTATTGTATTAAACATAAATGTATGGTAGGTCAGGAAAAAATTAAAAAGATTAAAGTAATATTTTTTATTCTTATGAATGAAATATACATATAAAAACGTATAATTTTATTCAACATTTTTTATTTTACGAATGAAAAAAAAATAAATAGTTTTGTAACATTTTTATGAATGTTTATTTCTTTAAAATAGCTACGATTGCTCCTTTCATAAACACGTTGAAATATTTTTTTTTTAAATCCTCCACTCTGATTCAAAATAGAAAATTACATTTCAATCTTGTAGCGGATTTCAATTTAGTTGAAGTGCTTCATTCCTTTTAGGGGTTAAACTCTAATAGAGAATCTGATTGATCCAATTTAGCATCCCTAAAACAAATTGAATTAATTTTTCTGGAAGAATTCACATATAACAATTATATTTGGGTATATAATGAAAATCGATATACAACAGTCTCACTCTATTATAAATTAAATGATTAAGAGATAAATTCGAAATTTTGGATATTATTACCTATTATTATAAAATGAAATAAGTTGACCTGTGACCAGGCGCAGAACCGACCGACGGTTTGAAATAAGTTAATTTCCAGCTACAGAAACAATTTCAAATAATTTAAATGTATCTATTAATGCAATAAAAAACAGATATGGATATAACATAAATAATTTTAATTTTATTTTATTTAAAATATATAATAGGTAGGAGCTGGATGTGAGGTCATGAAGGGCTGGGTGACGTCATATAATTTTTAATTAAGAAAAAACTAATAAAGATTATCTTTCTCGTGGATAAAACCAATACAAAGTGCATGATTCGTGGTGATATGTAAAAAAACTCCTCATGTGAAATCTGGTGTGAAAATAACCCTTCCCTTCCTATCGTCGATCGCTAATACTACCACTTCCGGTTTCCGGATTTGCACCAAAAGTTGATCAATTCATCATTCTGATGCGTTGAGTAAATATACCAAATTTCATCAAAATCCGTTGAGTCGTTCAAGCTGTACACATCTATACGGACACACAGCGGACGGACGGACAGACATATATATAAAAATCTCCTCATGTGAAATTTGGTAAGAAAATAACCCTTCCCATCGTGGATCGCGAATACTACCACTTCTGGTTTCCGGATATACACCAAAAGTTGATGAATTTATGCTACTGATGCATTAAGTAAATATATCAAACTATAAAAATGCGTTGAGCCGTTCAAGATATACATGTCTATACGGACACACAATGAACAGACGGATGGACGGACAGACGGACAGACATCATGCTAAAAATACTTATTTCTGTTAATAAAATGCATGATTCGTGGAGATATGTAAAAATCTCCACATCTGAAATTTGGTGTGAAAACAATACCTCCCTTACTATCGTCGGTCGGTAAAAACCAAGTTTGATTTCTTTCACATTTTTATTTTATTTATTTATTTTAATTCTTTAGTAATCAATTCTATAAATTAATATAACTATTAATAAATAACTAACATTCAAAATTTTTTATTCATTTATAAGCAAAATATTTTGAGAAATTTTATCAATGATTACTTTTAATTTCAAAAGTGAAAAAAAACTTTTTCAAAAATTTAACTTTAGTATATATATCAAAATTGTTTTACCTTTAGTCTGATAGAGTAATTTTCAAAAAATTCCTTTGAACTTTGTGGTATTGATTAACTAAATTTCATTTCTAAATGTGATTAAATTAATAATTTAATCATTTTAATTTGAATTTTATATTTTTCGTCATATGAACATATGTATATATAGGTATATATAAATATTATATAAAAAAAAGCCATTGATTGAATGACTGAATAAAAAGAATAGGATCTTGTGAAAACTAGATAAGGTTTATTCGAGGAAGATATCTTTTACTCTATACTCGTATAATATTTATAAAATCTTGTGAATAACTATCTATCATAAACATAAAAATTCAAGTTTATATTGTGAACTCACTTTTTTTTAAAGCGACCAACGAGAAGTTCATCGCTGACAAGGATTATGAAATTTGAGTGCTTTCAAAAAAAAAAACAAATAAAATAAAATTTCATTAAATGTGTGTGTATATTTTTTTATGTATTATTATATTTTTCTTTTTATGAAAAATACAATCCTTTACTTCTAAGTAATAATTTGTTTATTTAAATTCACACATTTTATATCTTAAATAATTTTTTTTAAGTTTCTAGTAGTAAAAATAAAATAAATGGTAGAAAATAATAATAATATAATAAATTTACTTATATAAACTACCTTTCTATCTTGAAATATAAATTATATATTTAATTAATAAATTATTAATTAATATATGCCTAAAGTGAATTCTTAGAATGAAATATAAATAATTTATTAATAATGAATATATGTATTATAGTATTTGAAAAACTCTGGAGTGTCTCCACTCGACTATCTCGCAATTTGATTTGGATTAAATAACATATATTATATTTAAATTAAATTTAATTAATTAAATTATTAATTAAAATTAATAAATATATATTAAACCAGCGCGTGTTTGGCTCTTTGTTGATGGCATCACGTCACGTGCTGGCGAGGGATTTGCAGCCAACGCGTGTTAAAAAATTAATTCCGGTACTTTCAGCGATTCAATCAAGCTGAAATTCTATATATAGCAGTTTTACACAATTTTGAATTATGTGAAAAACTATCAAATATATATCTTTATTTTTACGGTCTCTTTAGAAGAAAAATAAGTTGACCTGTGGCCAGGTCCGAACCGACCGACGGTTTGAAATAAATTAATTTCCAGCTACAGAAACAATTTCAAATAATTTTCATATATCTATTAATGTAATAAAAAACAGATATGGATACATAAATAATAAATATAAACATTTTTAATTTTATTTTATTTATAATATATATGCAAGACCAGGCTGTGACGTCATGCATGGCTGGATGACGTCATATAATTTTAAATCAAGAAAAAACTAATAAATATGATTTTTTTCGAGGATAAAACCAATACAAAATGCATGATTCGTGGTGATATATAAAAAAATCTCCTTTGGTGTGAAAATAACCCTTTCCTTCCTATCGTCGATCGCTAATACTACCACTTCCGGTTTCTCGAATTGCACCAAAAGTTGATCAATTCATCCCACTGATGCATTAAGTAAATATACCAAATTTCATCAAAATCGGTTGAGCCGTTCAGGCTGTACACATCTATACGGACGGAAAGACGGACGGACGGACAGACGGACGGACAGACGGACAGACATCATGCTAAAAATACTTTTTTCTGTTTAGAAAATGCATGATTCGTGGAGATATGTAAAAATCTCCACATGTGAAATTTGGTGTGAAAACAATACCTCCCTTACTATCGTCGGTCGGTAAAAATGAAAACATGGTAGATAATGACCCTTTTCTGGGTGAGCTACATTTCTCAAAAGTTGATAGAAAACTACGAATTTTGAATAATGCCCGTATACCAAATTTCATTGTTCTAGCTCAAACCATTTTTGCGTAATCTTGTCTACATTCACAACAAACATTTTTCTAAACGTAAGTGAAAATGACTCAGGGGCCTTCAAAACGTATAAAAACATCAAAATCTCAACATTGAAAATTTTCGTGATCGCAATACTATCTCTGGTGAGATAGTAAAAATGTAATAAATAGAAATAAAACATAATTATTGAATATACCTAATTTAGGAGAATTAGTATAGTGTGTTTAATTCATTCTAGTGTATGTATTCACATTTCCTTGTAGTTTAAGTCGGTATATACAAAATCATTGCAAATAAATCTCCCTAAGCACAAACTAGCATTCATAATTCTCTGCCGCACACTGTATAATCTTTTTATAAATTATCATATCTATTAAAAGAACACAATTCGTATTAATTTGTTCTTTGGTATAACTTTTTTAAAAAATGGTATTTCATCTTAATGTTGACTATTTATTAGATTTAAATAATAAATAATTTCTAAAATTTATTCTTTGATCTTCTGAAGGAAAGAAAACAATAAAAATACATTTTCAAAGTTATATACAAGGGGAAGAAATAAATGAGGGTACTCTTAAAAAGAAAATTGATTTCAATGATTAATCATAACAATTCAATAAACGAATAAATAAAACTTTTTGTCTCTTTTATTAATTTTAATTTCAAACCTTTTATTAGTATAGAAATCTTTTTGAAACTTACGAATTTATTTTATCGTGTGATTTGAGTTGTTCTAATTTCCCTTGGCATATCGTATATGAGTTTAGAGATAGGCTAACAGCGTCAATAAAGCTATAATATTTGACATTGACTTTTTACATCCCCCAGATGACGGTGGATGGAAACGGCTGCATGTTATGCACATAGTAAAAAGAATTATCTCGCGTTTGCATTGGAGTAGCCATTTTCTTTCTGCTGAGAGAGGCTTTCCTTTTCGAAGGGGGGACTTCTCCTCGCTGACATGATGATCGCCTTCAGAAACGACATCCTTACGGATAAGTTGCCTTAGAAGGGAAGCCGGAGACAAGCAAAAGGGCCGCGCCCGCGCTGTCTCTAAATCAATACCCAAGGTATCCCCATCCAGGACGGACTCGCATGGATATGTGGCCCTTGTATAGAAAAACCCAATCATTTCTCTAACAAGTCCAATCAACCTACTAAAACACCCACCATCATTAATTATTTGTATTTTAAAAATAAAAAAAGTTTAATAAATGAGTTAAAAACTTTAATGATAATTAAATTAACCAAATTTATTCTATTTTTATTTATTTTATAAACTCATATGGTAAATAAAAAATCCTTCAAAATTATAATAATCCACTTAAGGATACAGGGGGGAAAAAATATCGTCTTAAGGATCTGGGGGATACAGGGGACAAAATATATGAGATTCTAATTTATTTTCAAATATACATATAATATAATTTAGAATAGAACTGATATATATATATATTTATGTTCTTAAAGATAATATTCAATTCGTCAAATGAAAGAATAAAAGAAGGAAGAGAATAATACCTGTGTTTTGTAAAATAAAAACAAGCTAAAATGATGTTAATGCTGTATTTTTTTTTGTTTTCATAGTTTATTTATGAATTATCACCTAACACTCTATATATTAATATTGTATCTCAAATAACTGAAAGAATACGGTGATATATTTTATACGAAATACCAAAAGAGGGTGGAAACAGGGAAGTAGCATACCAAGTGGTAGACATAAAGAAAAAAAAAGAGAGCGATATTAAAAAAGAATGAGAATGCGCTATAAGAAAAAGAGGATGTACGTTTGGAGTGGGAATGAAGGGTCTTGCTCTCCATTAAACTCGCAATACACACGTTTACCTTATTATTGTACTTAAGTTTAAGAAATTTATTTATAATTTGGTAATTGGAAATCAAATTTTCATTAAACAAAGTTCAATATTAACTGTTTAATTTTTTCTTAACTATAAATAAATATTAGTTAAATTCTAATAAATATTTATACTGTTTCAAATTAATAATACCTATACTTCAATTTTTTATCTATTGTTAATGAAGGAGTAGGTATATATTAAACATAATTATAATAATTATTAAATAATGATAAAATAAAATAAATATAATTCGATTATACAACAAAAAGAGTTAAGTTTTTAAATTTTTACCAGAGGAATTAACATATTATTATAACTATATAATAAAACTTACAATATAAAATTGTAAATCTATGCGCACGGCAGTGCGCCGGCCAAGTTCCAGCAAGCCGCGCGCATGCCGTAAGTATATTTACACGAATGGTTTGGAGTCACTTTTGACCCCCCCTGTATCTCAGTGCCTATTGCAAGTACAGAGATAAAATTTTATCTACGTAGTCATATACTAGAACTAAAGCAGTATGCCAAATTTAATAGTTATAGCTTCAGTAGATCCTGAAATATGACTCTGTGAAAATAGCTTATTTTGGAACTGATTCACTGATTGGTCAACAAAATTCTTAGGGTATTTCCAATTGTCCTAGCGCTATGAAATTTGGCATACAGGTCGTGTGTTATAAGTAGGTTAACAAAAAATTATGAAATTTAAGAAATCGGTCAAGCTTGAGTTGTTATAATCGAATATCAATGCGATTTTAACGAATTCAAACGAATTCATTGGTTTTGTCAGAAACTAATCAAGCTAGGACTTCGAAATTTGGTACACCGATATTATTCACAGTTTGTAGATTTCTTTTAAAATTTCGTCAAAATTGGTTAACCGGAAGTGGCACTTTACCTACACTGGTTGCGTTTACCTTTCAAGTAAAGTACCAGTTTGCTTCAAGATATTTGCTTCATATTTTGTATATAGATTTAAAAATATGAAAAAAATTCAGATACCAAATTTCATCATGATCTGACTACCGGAAGTGACATTTTACCTATACAAGTAGCGTTAGGTGTAAATTATAAAAATATATAATAGTGTTAAACCATTTTACTTTATAATTTAAATTAATTTGTTTGTTTATTTTTATTGTTATAACTTAACAGTTTCTATATAATTTTCAATTAATATTAATAGTTCTAATTATTTATTATTCAATACAAGTTGGAAATTCAGAACTATAAAATAAAAGAACAAATAAAATTATTATATTTAATATATAAACAAATATAATTTTAATTTAAAAAAATTTGCAATTTTTTTAAACACAAAATTACTTCAAAGGCTAAGAATGGACGCGGGCGCGGCACAAAAAGGAAAAAATAGGAAGCTTTCTTAAAAAAAAGTATTGAAATCTAATCAAAAACATACCTGTTAAAAAGGGGGCCAAGTTCCTATCGGCTATTTGTTTGCCTAAAGAAGGGTTCCAATCCATCCCAATGCCAAGTTTAGATGCACTTTAAAATCAATCATAATCATTTTCATCAACAGCCTGATCCACTGGTAAACATTTGGCATTCCCAAGAATACATACACCCAACTTAAAATATGGTATAGTTGTTAAAATACATAGGTACATGGTTTAAAATATCTAAAATTATAATACTTAGAAATTTGAACTTTCGTTTTCGTAAAGTGAATTTCGGCCAGATGGACCGTTGTCGCGAATAAAGTGGCGTGTCTGGATGCAGGAGGCGGAGGACTGGGTGTGGTGGCGATTCTTGGGAATGCCAAATGTTTACCAGTGGATCAGGCTGTTGATGAAAATGATTATGATTGATTTTAAAGTGCATCTAAACTTGGCATTGGGATGGAGTGGAACCCTTTTTTAGGCAAACAAATAGCCGATAGGAACTTGGCCCCCTTTTTAACAGGTATGTTTTTGATTATATATATTACAGATATTATTAGATATTTTATGATGCTAGTATAGAATAATTTTCAATATTACTAAGATCATTATCTTTAATATTTATTTATTTATTATCCCTTTATAGCCATTGAAATTAAATACTTATTTATAATAAAAATAAAATACTAATTTTTTTATTTTTCATTTATTTATTTTATTTATTTATTGATCAATTTAAATATGAAAATGTTTCTTTAAAAAAGATATGTTATTTCCATTTTGGTTTTCATGATCTGAGATACTTATACGCTCTATCTAATAATAATAATAATAATAATATTTAAAATAAATATGCCTACTGTTAACATATTCAAAACTAAAAATATTATGGTTAATTTTATTTCAATAATTTTCAATAAATTTTTTCAATCTGCGTGATACAATAGATAAATTTTAGAATTATTTATTTAAAATAAAGTAAAATTATTGGATGAGAACTTAACCTTGTACTCAACTTTAATTTTCATTATTCAAAATAATGATTATGAATTATACAATCTAAAGTATTTGCTTTATAATCTGGTTATAATTGAATAAATTGTTTTGAAACAATTTAGGAGTTGTAAATATGTAGTTCACTCTCTCTTTCTTAAATTAATAGGAGGGGAATTTCGAAAGAACATTCTCTTATATACTAGGTAAACACGGTCCATTTTTCATGTCATTCATTGTACTCACTTACAACTAAATTTGTATTTAACACAATGCAATAACATTATACCATATAAAAATAATATTTTATATTATAAATCAACAAAAAAATTTAGTAAAAAAATCGAGTATTTTACATATTATATTCCTTCTCAATAGATATTAATAAATTAAGAATAAAATAAATAAATAATCATATTAAATAATTTAATCACTCTTTTTAATATAAAATTTTTCATTAAATTTTATTTTCTTCGATAATTTGAGAGAACTATCTATAAAATTTTCTAGTCAACCCACCCAATTGCTCTATCGTAGGTAATGCTCGTAATATTGCTAATAAGCTTACCGTAAATTACCCCTTTGCGTTCCAGTTGTTAAATAAATGAATAAATAACTCAACTTGGCCGTTAAACTTGATGGAGGCATAAAATCTTTTGCCGCTTTCATATGTATGCCAGCCAGAGTGGTGGGTGGTCTAAAGTGCTCGCCAAATTGCTCGAGAGCCAATGCACTTGAGGAATTATCCACTATTTAATATTCATGCTCGTATCGGTTGCTATTCCAACTTATGTATGATGTATGTAATGAAAATGGTGAAATCGTCTTCTAACTATCTCCATCTCTCTCTCTCCTTCTTTAAAAATTCATTTCTATTATACTTTAATGCTCCTTTTCATCAAACTCTAATAGCTAGTAAAATCGAAATAAATAATATAATTCAGTGATAATGTTCAAAAAGAAAATATTAAATATCACATTAAAGAACGATATTAAATGGATTTTAAAATTTGATACTCTTAAGAAAATTTTATTAATTTACACTTTCTAAAATGGTTTACGAATTAAAAATCGGTTTAGGAAAAAATAAAATGTAAGTAAAAATGAAAATTGATTTTTCAATTTTTTTATTTTAACAAAAGATTCTAAAACTGTTATTTTGATCATATTAAAATAAACAATATGGACGCTATCATGTTCACCAACTATCATGAACACTAATTATGTAAAGTAATACACTCTAATAATGGGTTGATGGATAAATTATGACGTTTTTATATGGTGCTCATAAAAAATAATTTTTCTTGGAATCTCCGAATAACACCTGTTTCCAGACTATTTTGTCTTATAAATATGCTTTTCCTTTCGCTTTTAGCTCAGTTTTGGTTCGCCTAACACCTAATTAACAACCCTCGTGATTTTTAGAACATGTCCGTTGACAAAGTGCATTTATGACACTGTTTGCTTTACGAATTTCGTAAAGGTAATAATGGAAACAATGCCACAAAAAACATTTGCGCCGTATACGGAGAAGGTGTTGTTAAAGTTTGACAAGCTCAGAGATGGTTTACAACATTCCGACCGGGAGATTTTTCATTGACCGATAAACCAAGAGTGATGACGATGTTTTAAAGGAATTAATTGAAGCTGATCCACATTTAACCACTAGGGAGATAGAGTTGAAGATGGACATTAACCAATCAACTGTGGTAGATCATCTGCATCGCCTAGGAATGGTTTCTCGGTACGACGTTTGGACCCCTCACCAATAAGAAGAGGGGTAATTTTTCATCAATGACGACACAGCACAAATTGAGGGACTTAAATTGGGAGGTTTTGAAGCATCATCCCTATTCTCCGGATCTTGCTCCTTCCGATTTTCATCTTTTCAGAACATTACAAAATTATTTAAACAAAAAAAAAACGCCCTTGATTTGTATTTTTCTTCTAAACTAGAGGATTTTTATTTTTTATTTTAATATTTTAGTAGAGAAAGTTATTTTAAATGGTGGAAACTATATAATTGAATGAATAAATGAAAAAAATTAAAAAAACAGGTTTTTTATTTCATACCAAAAAACGTCATAATTTATCCATCAACCCATTATATTTCATGATGGAATAAATGAAGTGGAATCTAAATAAATATTAGATTGATTTAAAAATTTAATTTTTATTTAAACTTAAATTAAAATTAAATTTAAACATTGTTTAAATTTTTTTTCTAAAAAATGAAAGTTTGTTTAAGAAAGAAATATTAATTATTAATTACATATGGTTTATTTAAGTGATTTTTTCGTTAATTGAGATTTTATTCAAAATATTAAAAAACAAATTTTACATTCATAAAATGGTAGGAACATAAACATGATTTTATCACTAAAATTCATCAATGTTGACATTTTTAATGTTCACTTACTTTCAATGAATATATTATTGAGATCATAGCTATTAAAATCGATTTAAACATTTCCACTTGACTTAATCATTTGTATTACATTATTCTATCATATTATAATAAACTGATATCATGTGTTTACAAATGAAATTAAATTAAAATTGGTTCTGGAAACAATCTGAAACATAAAAAAATTAAATAAATATGAATTGTATATTAATATATTAAATGAAATTATCAAATAATATATTTAAACATGAGAATTAATTGTAAAAATATGATCTAATTTCAATACAGATCACTATCATATATCTCAAGTAATTTTTGAATAGTAAATTTGAACATTTTCGGATTAATAATATTCATAATAATATATATTCATGTTCACCTCTACAAAAAACAAATAACTATCAATAATACAAAAATTACATAAAAATATATATAATGTTTAAAATGTTTTCAAATACAATATCATTTTTTATTAACGTATAATGACACATATATAAAAAAAAATAAGATTTTCCCAACCCAACAAAGTCACCAGCTAAGGGAATTTAAGATCCGATAGGGTTAGAGAAGGGGTGCAATCAGGTCAAAGGGAGGTTTTCATAAGACACCCGGGTGATCCCAAGGTTAAGAGGGTTTCTTTTTCAATTCAATCCCAACCCCGGAAGCAATTTCCGCGACCTTTCGGGGTGTTATATTGCCAAAACTAACTGTATCCTTTTATTCTTTTTTCAGGTCACAACTGTGTGGCCTAAATGCAAACGCTTTCATATGTTTTTTGATAATGTTACATCTCTCTTTCTTCAAAGGAAGCCAGGCTGTGTTGCTTAATTTATTTCCCAACAAATCTGTTGACCCAAATACATTTCATTACAGCTTTGAGGGTAGCTTAGATAGCAAGAGTGATAAAAATCACCGAATCATTAATATTGCACAGCTTTCAATGTAGATAATATTAATTATAAACCGATGAGTTCTATTCATAATCATTTGAAAGTAATATAAACTTGAGTGACAGTTTCAAGTATAGGATGTTTTTCATGGAATTGACATCGAAATTTCACGGTGAATTGTTGCTTTCAGAGGATTACACCTTCTGTTTTGAAAGAATCACAAAAACAGCCAATAATCCAAATTGAGCATTATCTGTGGGACAAAGCCGAGTAGCATCGTCCCAGGATTAGCTTTGTCAGGGGCGTGGGATATGACAAACCTCGACTTGGCTTCGAGCACACCTCAACACAAAAGCTGATGGGGCCCACCGAGTCATCCGGGAAAATTGAATCCGCACCCCCCACCCCTCCTCTCTGGGTCGACTAACGTGCCAAAGGGTTGCCGATTTTTTTTATAGTTTTGTTCTGACCCTAGACGGTCGGAAGATCTCACCCCAAGACATGTCATAAAAAAAGGATGCATGCATACAAAAAATACATTATAATATATAGCCTGTAAAGGGTTGTATCTAGGCCTATTTGAATAGAAAATAATTTTAAAATAAGGGTTGAATGCTGGATTCACCCTATCGTAAATCCCCCCTAGAAACTATGTATATTTTTTTTCTTTTATGCAAAAATCGTTTTTGTATCGCGGTGTGTCTGGGGTCGAATTGCTTTTGCATTTGTGTGGGTCTCTCTTTGGGTGCAGCCTTGTTTGGGAAACGTAAGTACCAACAGTCAGGAGAACTTCGTTCGACAACAACTATTTAAAATACAATTAAATTTACGCCTTTGGCCCACTTGAATATGTGAATAGAGTTATCGAAGGGCATTTCCAAATTGGTTCGGGGTCATCAAGAGGAAACAAGAAGAGCTCTCCAATGGCCATCTGGGCGAAAGATCTTTCTTTCTATTTCAATTTAAATTTAGCACCAAGATAAAATCTCCTAATTGATCAGACAAACACCATTCAAAGCTACTATAGAATTAAACTGACTATTCTATAAAAATTCCAACATTACTAAATCCCTTTATTTATTTAAATTAATTAAAATTAAAATTTTAAAAACATTTTTGCCTATTCAGAATAAATATATATGTATATTTAAATATATATATAATTTCATATCAAATTGAAAGAATCTAAGTTTCCTCTTCTATATTTAACTAAAAAGAATTAATCAATTATTGTCTGTCTAGGTAAGAAAATTTTTCTTATCTCATTTTTATTTATTTAATTAATTTACATAATATCGTATAATTTTATATGGTATTTGATTACATTCATCCTTTTTTTTCTTATTTATTTATTTATTTATTTTCTTAAAATATTTTTAATTATGAATACAAATATAAAGTATAGGCTCTATTATACATTTATAAAAATTAAAGAATTCTCCTGCATTATACTTTTTTGAAAAATGGTGATTATGATCTGATTAAGTATGGAACGAGTGGTTTTAAAATTGATCTGCTTTTAATTTGAAGTCCTCTCTCGATTGATCTTGCTGTCAAGGGGTCCTTGTGCTGCCGAGGGTATCGGCATTCGCAGGCGGTGGTTGCAAAGCACTCAAGGGACTTTAATTAGTCCGCGGCTCCTTCGTCTCTTAAGCCTACCCTGCGCCCTGTTTCAAAGCCCATTTCACCTTTGTGCAAAATCTCGTTTCCTCCCTTTCGTAGTTTGTGTGTTTAATCCATAGCAAGCTGGGCCCCATACCAAACTTGGAATGGGGGTGGGAGATAAGAAAATACCAGCGAGCTATTTCCGCGCGAGCGCCGGGAAATACCGGCGCCCCAACCCTCTAAGATAGGGTGCCTCCATTGTCCCTTGGTTGGTGAAGGGAGGCAGGACCTTGGAAGGCTCGACGAGGCTCTTTGCCAAGGATGGACCCACTGCATTATGCAAAAGGGCAGGGAGTCGTTCCCGCCCACGACTCCATCCTGACAACGATCGGACTAAAGAATCGAAATCCCCAATTCAATCCATTTGAATGCAGCTCCAAAAATAAACTTGATTTGATTTCCAGCCACTGGTTCTTTTCCTCTAAACTCACATCTCTTTATATCGGGTTCAATTCTTTTTCTAGGATTCACCTCTCATGACTCATTAATAGAACATTTCTTAAAATTCAATTTTAAAATTTCAAAATTTATAATGAACAAAAATATCAATTCAGTTTTAGGATTATAAAGTTTTTCTAACAAAATTATAAATGATATGATAGGATATATATGTATAATCTTATTAAGCTTCATATATATAAGAAATTAATTGATTTAAAAAAAAATTAGGTAGATCAATAAAATATATTTATTTATATATTAAATTAGAATTGATTTTAAAGATAGAAGTTAATTGTAGCCAGTATATTATATTTACTTAAATATTTTACATTTTTGTGAAATTAGTGAAATTTGAACTCTCATCATTAAGTTCAATAGTTCAGCAATTTTACCAATAACGCGCTTGATTTAACAAAATTTAACTTTTTTTTATGATTGTATATGACTGAAATTAAAAACTTTTAAATGCAATTAATTAATTTCAAATTATTTATATATATATAGGTATATTTTGGTGGTTTAAAAAAATAATTAAAATAAATAAAAATTATATAAGAGTAATACATAAATACGAAATGATAATTATCTAGCAAACAAAAAGAGATTCGTCATATCTTTATTTTCGTACACATTTATACTATAAATTTCATTCATAAATAAATTTTATATATAATCTCAGTGTTTTTTTTAATTTATTGGAAAATTTATTTAGCATTTCAACAGGTGAAAGTTTTAAAAATTGTCTTTATGTTTTTAGAATATTAATGTAAATTTATTAGTATTAAAAAAATATATAAAAAAACTTTTATTTAAATGCACTAAAAAGGAGAAAATAATTTCTCCACATTTACCACGATTTCCTTACAAATTATATCTAAAAAACGAAAGTATGGGCGCCAAACATGCAGGGAAAGGAAAAAAATACGAGGACATTTCATTCTACAATATATTCTATATACACAAACCTTTCTGTTTTTTTTCCTTTTCCACTATTCTTGATAACTATGTCTATTTGAAGTAGAATGTGCGTTTAGAGCTCACGCTTTTATTTTTTAGATATGATTAATTGTAAGAAAATCGTAACATGTATTATTTTTACAAAATAATTAAACATGATTTAAATTAATTTAATTAAAATGATAACTTTTAGAATAAATTATTTAATTCAAATGAGTTACGAGGGCAGGTCCATCACTCCGTGACTTTTTGATTGAAACCCAGGTTTTTGGATAAAAAATATATATATATATAATTACTATTTTCAACATTTTGTATTATATAATTAGTAATTGTTATAAAATAATACCTCCGAGGTCACCTATGACCAGGGATGAACCTGAATATTACATGTCATCGGAGTTAGAGTATGGAAAATTTCTGCTCATTCGAACATTGGGAAGTGGGTAAAATTCACCTTGCAAGATTTGACGATAGGACACGATGTGAAACTAAATAAAAGCGTATAAAAAGAAATTATTTAAAATTAATTTATTATTATTTAGATCATTAATGTTATAATATAACAGAAAGAAATTTAATATAAAAGATTCTAAGAGAATTTGTATAATATTATTTAATGAATTTTTATTAAGTTACTTTGACTCTTTTATATCTTTTGATTGTAATTGAATAACAACTTCCCTTTTGAAAATTGATAATGTTTATTGAAAATAAATAAATATTTTTAAAACTAAAGAAATTTTAATTATTTTCTCTATGAACCTACTACTAATAATAATAATTCTAAAATATTTAATAATTTTTCTTGAAAAAAATGAAAATTTTTAATTAAATATAATAGTGATCAGATAGCTTAGTGGTTACTATCCTTATCCGCCAAATATCTTATGAAGTCATAGTACAAAATATTCATAAATTTTTTAGGTTTAAGATAATAAAATTAATAAATAAGACAACTTTTTGAAATTAATTATAATTAATGTTATAAATATACATTTCTGACAATGAGTATGGAATATCTGAACTTTGAATTGATTTTAAATGTGTAAATAATTATTCAAATAATTAATCAAAAAATATTATAAAAAAATATTTTAAGTGCACAGTAAACATAACTAAATTCAGTTTCTAAATTTCTTTAATTTTTAAATTATTATTTTTAAATTAAATTATTATATATATATATATACACTTTCTTTTTTTATTACTTATTTAATTTTTTTTATGTTTTTGAATGGATTTTTTTAAGTACTAGTATATGTCTAAGTACATGATATAATATCTCTCATTTGCTGTTTAAAGAATCATTACTTTATTTTGAGATTTCAATAAGTTTTTTTGCAAATTTCAAGAGCATCTTCATGAAATAATTTTAATACTTTTATTTTTTATACGCCATAGTTTTTATCATGTAAATATTTTTGTAAAAATCTCATTTACCCGAATTAAAGAAAAAAAAATGAAAACGAGCTCCTTCATTAAGGTTTATATAATATTTATTCTAGAGCTTAAACATTTCTTTGCTGGTCTTCTTCTTTGTAGGGAGTTTGAGGATCGGTGGATGTTAGTGGGCGAGGAGGCGGGAGGTGAGGGTAAGGAATGGACGCAGTGCATTATGCAAAGAGTCGTCCGCTGTAGAGGAAGGGGACTCGAAGCAAAGGGACTTAATGAGGAGGGTAGTCACCCTTCGCGTTATAAATCTTGCGCAGCCCTGCAAAACGAAGAAAGAGGGTGGATTCCTCCTCTCCAAAAGGAAGACGAACAAGGTGGAAGTGAACGAGGGTGGACCACACCACCCGGACAAATATTAAATTAACTTGACGGGGATGAGTATGAGTAAGAAAGAGAGAGAAAGGGGGGGGGAGTGAAAGAGAAGCAACGGCGAACAGGGTTCCTTCTTTTTAGGGCGTCAGTTTTATTAAAATAGGATTTTTGATCGAAAACACTTTTCAATGTAGACGCTGATCCCTTCGCTCTTCGCTATTTCGCATTCCCTTTTCCAGGGTTGATAAAAAAAACGCTGGACTCAACAGGGAATCCATCTGGAAATTCATCCTCGCGAAAAAAGAGAAAAGTTCTTTTATTTGCTTCAGCTTTTATCAATGTAGACGTTCTTTTAAATTATAAATAATACATTTGAAAAAAAACACAAACAAAAAAGAAAAATATGGTTAATAGAAATAATTTGATTTAATCTAGTCTTGTTAAAATATAATAATAATGAGATTTAAAATAATTATTCCAATCGATCGTTAAATTTATTAATCCCTTATTATTTAAAATAAATCTATTTATTTAACTTATAATATAAAATTCGAGTAAAATTCATATTAAATGAGCAGATTGTAAGGGCGAAAATAATTCATTTGTTTAATAAATAACTCAAAAAAAAAAAAAAAAATTCAAAACATGAATAAAAATATATAAAAGTTTTAAATACATTATAATCTTTACATAATTTATTTTTTTAATATTAAAGAAAAATAAAATATTAATTATTTTAATGAATTTTTCTTTTTTTATTCTATCTATCGAACTACTGCAAAAGAAGAGTGTAAAACCCATAATCCTCACCCATTCAAACCACACGTGTCCCGTTTATCGCAACCTCCTCAACTTTATGATTCAGGGATGCATAGAGGTCTTATTATTATTTTTTAATGTTTTAAATTTATTATCCTTTAAAATCAATTCGTTTACAAAATAAATATATATAAAAAATGAAAATTGACACTATTTTCAATTATTTATTTATTTGTACTCAAAAATATAAAAATCAAAATATTTTCGGACCATTGATAATTGGTGTCATTAAATAATATTTTTTTAGACTTTTAGAGTGTACAAAATAAATTTTAAATGTAGTTTTGTAAATGAAATTTATAATTAATAAAAATAACAAATCACTTTATCAGAACTCTTTGCTATGAATAAATATTTATAAGGTGTGTTTTTGATAATCATCAAATAAATTGTCACTTAAAAAAGATGTATCGATAAGTCAATCATTTGTGCAAAATCAATTATATAAATGAATTTTAAAGGAAATGAGTGGCACAAAAAAAAATAAAATATAAAATCATTATTTCTTAAAACTGTATACTTACCTATATACAATATAATAAATTCAATTGAAACATTTGTCTTCAATTAAACACCTTTTTAACAATGTTTATTTTTGTTGTAAGTAATTCTCCCATTTATATATAAACGTTTTCTGAATATTAATTATCAAGTGGCTTTTTTTTTTAAAAAAAAAGAAGGAAACTTTTTTACGAGTTGGAATCTTGTTTCCACACGAAATTATTTTTTTTTTATTCTTTTCAAATTATATTATCTTTTTATTTATGGTGAATAATTTAAAAGCGGATCTTCACAAGAAGTTGACATTATATATTTAATTACAACTAATGTAATTTTTACCTATTATACAAAAAAAAAAAAATCTTTACACTTTAAATTTTATTAAATCTGATTAAATGTCTAATTACATCCTATAAGGAATATTTAATGTTTTTATTAATAATAAAATATATACATATATTATATTTAACCCTTTTAGTATAAAATAAATAATATTAAAATATATATAGTAAGTAATTAAAAAAGTTCTTTCACATCAAAAAAAAAAAATCATAACGCGTTTGAATTATTTTAAACTTCTTATCATTAGATTTAACTATCTCTCTCTCTCTCTCTCTCTATATATATATATATATATATTTTTTATATATATATATAATTACCTTTTTATGCATATATCATAATCTATTTATTTCATATGAATAATAAATAATTATATTTAAACTATTGAAATTGAAAAGGTATTGAAAGAAGAAGAAGCCACTCGAACTTAATTAAAAATAAAATTGGGTATATAACCACTAAAATAGTTCATACACATAGACATTCAGTATATGTTATAATTTTATTATTTTAATAATTAATTTTAATAACAATTAATCTTCATAAGTTTATTTTCATTCCTTATCTGTCGGTTTACATAAATCAGTAATTTTCGAGAGCGCTATTAGTATATAAAGCTGAAATATATTAATTTCCAAACAACATTATATATATATAAAAATATATTTAAAAAATATTTGTAAAATTTGAATTAAAATGACTAATAAATATTATCTTAGTTTTTATTTATAGTTTAATTACTCAATAATTAATTACTACTATATTTTAAGTGAAATATTTTGGGACAATGAATATAAAATTAATACTTTTTAAACTACCACTTCCGGTTTTCGGATATACACCAAAAGTTGATGAATTCATGTTACTGATGCATTAAGTCAGTGATTCTCAACCTTTTTTTTTTACCGCGGCACACTTTTAACGGTTTAAAAATTTGGCGGCACACAAAGAAAAAGATAAGTGTAAAAGTACCCCATATTGAAAAAAAGTGGTCCCAAAAACGGTTTACCTCTTTTTTTAGAACCAAATTGAAAAAATTTAGAAAAAAGTCGGAAATGTTTAAGAGCCTCATAATCTCGCGACACACTTTTGAAACTATCGCGGCACACTAAAGTGCCGCTGTACAGTTGTTGAGAATCACTGCATTAAGTAAATATACCAAATTTTATAAAAATCCGTTGAGTCTTCTATACGGTCACACAATAGACGGACAGATATCATGCTAAAAATACTTTTTTCTGTTAACAAATTGCATGATTCGTGGAGATATGTAAAAAATCTCCTTATGTGAAATTTGGTGTGAAAACAATACCTCCTTTACTATCGTCGATCGGTAAAAATTATATAATATATAATATATATACATCTTTTTATTTATTCATTACTAAATAAAAATATTACTGATATTTATGTAGGTATATGTAAATATATTATTATAGTATTTTTTTTTATAAAGATTAGACATTTATGATTTTGATAAATTAGTTTATTAATTTGCTCATTAATTAGAATTTTCTAATTTAAAAGATAATAATGTAGAAGAGATGTTTATCAAGATATTTAGAGTTAAACAGCTGGACCGGGGAGAGAAACTGCTCATGTTTTCATCGCATTCAACTAAATCACGTGAAAACATGTAGATACAGGGACGATTCTTTTTTTTTCTTTCTATTTGGTATAAGGAAGAGGGAAATAACACAAAATAAAAATACACTCATACAAAAACGAAGGCGTTTACACAGGCATACTGACATGGCAAGCAAGGCGACTTTCTATCAAAATGAAAAAGAGGGTATGAAAAGCGTTGGGCGCAGTCAAGGGCGGAGCGGGTGGCCGAATTGGGGTGGGTGTTAGGAAAAAAGGGAGACTAGGAGGTGATGTAACACAAGGGGTGGGGGTGAACCAAACATCAAACACAACCGAGCACGAGCAAAATGGCAGTCATCAGCCCAGACAACACAGCAAGGGCCAAGATAAAAGAAGCAAAGCGAGGCAAAGACGCCCGGGGTGGTTGTTTTTGGAGGGGCATCTCTCACGGGGATCTCCACGGAAACATCTTCGAAAGGATATCTGGAAGCGTGGCCGATAGGCACACGGCAATCGATAAGCCGTTCTCCCTGCCAAGGCGAACAATTTCCATTTATCACAGGCAGACAAGAGACGTGACTTTCCACGGCTATTGCTTGATATTTGGCTTCTATCTTCTCTCACTCTACTTTCTTTTCACATCCACCCCTTCACTAACCTCAAATAAATTCAATATAAAATTACCAATACAAATGCATGAAAATAATTTGTTTTTTATGATAAACATTTTAAGATGTTAGTTAAAAATTACCTATACCTATTGTAATAAATAAACATAGTAGTAATGTAATAATAAAAATATATACTTCGACGTAGGTATTTGAGCAAATAATTTATTATAAAAATGAGCTGTGGCCAGGCACAGAACCGACCGACGATTTGAAATAAATTAATTTCCAAACAACATTATATATACATACCTATATATATATATATATATATAAATTCTAAAAAAAATATATTTTTAAAACTTGAATTAAAATGACTAAATTATTATTATATTATCTTCGTTTTTATTGTTAGTTTAATTACTCAATTATTTAACACTGCTATATTTTAAGTGAAAAATTTCCGACAATGAATATAAAATTAATACTTTGTGAACTACTACTTCCGGTTTCTGGATATATACACCAAAAGTTGATGAATTTATGCTACTGATGCATTAAGTAAATATATCAAACTTTATAAAAATCCGTTGAGCCTTTCAAGATATACACGTCTATACGGACACACAATAAAAAGACGGACGGACGGACAGACGGACAGACATCATGCTAAAAAAAATTTTGTTAACAATTTTTTCTGTCAACAAAATGCATGATTCGTAGAGATATGTAAAAATCTTCACATGTGAAATTTGGTGTGAAAACAATACCTTCCCTTCCTATCGTCGGTCGGTAAAAATATATTATTCAAAATGCATATCGCATCTACTAAATTGTTTGACTGATTCTTAGTAAAAATAAATTAGTTAGCATTTAATTTTTTTAAAGAATTAATTAACTTCTATCTTCAATAATAAATAAACTTTGTATATCCATTTATATATTTTGATTCCACTATATCAGTGATGGCGAACCTATGACCCATGGGTCAGACACTGACCCACACTTTGATTTTTATAAATTTTTTTATGTCAAAAAAGAGAATAAATACTCAAAAAAAGCTAAGATGATTTTTGTGGCCAAACTTTTGATCATTTTCGATTTTTTTCAATATGGTTCTAAAAAAAAGGTCAGATGATTTTGCGATGGTGCTCTGAAACATTTTCATATGGCGCGATGAAAATTATTATTATTATTATTATTAAATACTTAGTTACCCACGAGCTCTAGATCTAAAAAAATAATAGTCAAAATACGACCCACTTCTCAAAAAGGTTCGCCATCACTGCACTAGATCATTCTAAGGATTATTTTTTCTAAACAAAAATTAAATTTTTAATATACCAAAAATAATTTGAAATAAATTATAATTAGATAAAATATTTTGTCACTGTTCAAGGAACCAGGAGTTTTATTTTAGAGATAATCAATCTATGTCTTATTTGAAGTCATTGAACGTTTATTCAGATGTATAAATATTATCGTAAAAATCTCAGAAAAGATTTCTTAGAACCTCAAAACGTACAGAAATATTAAAATTTGCTAGTTGTTATGTTAACTCGATATACTTTACAGCATATTTGTCATTCCTATCCTGAGCCATCCCCATTCAATTTCTTCTCTACTCATCGATCATTTCCTGATTAGTATACCTATAAACAAGTCTTTCACTTGATTATATTCCTAAAAATAATATTATTTTTTTTTATATATTAACCGTAAAACCTGCAATTTTTCAAGACGTTTCCTTTTGAAATATTTTATATTATATATAAACCTATATATTAGAGAAGGGGAAGGGAGAAGAGATACATATTACATATACAAATAAATTAATTAACAAATTACAATGAAAATGTTACCATTCCCACGTTTTACTTTGTTTTTTTTTTGTTTTCATTTTCCATTCCTTTCTATCTTAAATTTATATTGGAAATTCAGGCTTTTCTTTTAATTAATTGCTTCTAGGGAGTAACTTTTGCACCTCGTTTGTAAAATCAGACACAAATCGTTTGATATTCTTAATGCTAATCGCGTACTTCAAGTGAACAAGATATCATTAAGAGCAATACCTAATTTAAATCTTTTAATTGAGTAAATTGCAATCAAAGAGAACTAAAAGCAGGTTGCCTAGCTGTTTTATATCACGTCTTAAGGAGAATAGGAGAAGGAGAAAAGTACGAAAGAGAGAAATTGCCCCGCTATAAAAGAATAATGAACCGATTAGGCCCAAGTTCACTTGTTGTGTGGATTGTAGATTATAAAAACAAGATTTATGGTGATTATTTCAAGTGGGAATGGAAGGAGGGTGAGCTATCTATCGTGATTAATGATGATGTTTTGGAAAGTAGAGCCTGGTAATATTTCGAGGTAGCGTACTTTGGTTGGTGGCGGTGGGTGGATTGTCGGGGTGCGAGGTGGACGCCAGGCCATCGGCCACCCCCGGCGCCGGCGCAGGCTGGGCAGAGGCCAAGTGCCACGCCCAGGAGGGTTCGATCCGTTGGGCACCGGATGCACCGAACCAGATAGTGACCATATCATCCCCTCCCACTCTCGTTTTTTTTCCCTCCCCCATTTTCCCCTTATTCGAACTTTCAAATAACATTCCTATTATTAAGTTTTTTTTATTTCTAAAGAAAATCCATTAATACCAAATATATATTTTGACATAATCAATTTTCTGTTTAATATAACAAAATCTATATATATATATATATATATATATATAAATGTAACCAATATTAGCAATAATTGTTTATATATATATTTGTATAATTTTGAATTAATTTATTAATTAACTGCCCGAAATTTTTTTGAACTCCACACCATAGATAATATTTATAAGACAAATGTATTGGTTTCAGCCTGGAGAAAAATGTACTTCATTAGTTTTTTCTTAATTTAAATTAATTTAACGTCACAAATTACGCCCATATTGAAATTTGCCTCATGCCATTCTTTAATTGAAAATGTATTTTTTATATTTCAAATATTTTAAAAGTTTTTATTTAATTACAAAATAAAATTAAAAATATTTATTTTAATAAAATATATTTATTAATCTCTCAAAAAACAATAAATACTGCTTGGTAATTTATTTGTCTTGCAAACATTGTAAGTATTGTTATTTTTTTTCTATAAAATATTTGAAATATTTTAATCTGTTTTGTCGTTTAATTTTTTGTTAATTCTTATTAATTTTTATTAGTTAATTTTATATCTTTTTTTAATTTATTTTCGTGTTTATTTTTTATTTTATATTTATTTATGTATTGTTCTTTTATTAATTAATTTTTAGATATACATATATATATATATATATATATATATATATATATATATAGTTTTATAATTTTTAATATTTTTTTGCTAAAATATTTAATATTTATTAATATTATTTATTATTATTGACGACCCCAAGTTTCATTCATTTTATTCAGATTGATTGATGCAATGATGTAACATTTAATAATTGTAATAAATAATTCCAGACTTGAGACAAAAATCCACGTGTCCACTCATCCAAGGCGTAGACTCCATGAGTATGTGTACTATACACCTTTTTAATAATTTTATTGGAATCATAACTATTAAAGATTTTTCATACCTTGACTCTATATCATAGTTTATATTATAAATAAGCTTTAAAAAATATCAAATTTTATTCAAATATTTTATTTTCAACTCTATTTTACATATATAATTATGTGATTATTGTACTATATTTGAATTATACAATAATACAAAGCATTATTTCATCAACAAGTAATTGATAATAAAAGAAAATTGAAAAAATGAAAAAACACAACCCAATTTATAGTATTTATAAACAATGATAAATAACGATGATTAGAAAAATTTAATAGTTTTATTAAATTATAATAATTTATTATAATTAATTATAAATTAATTAAATACTTTAATATTTAAACAATCTAGTGACAAGAAAAGACAAAGGGCGAATTTCCACTCAAAGAATTTATTTCATAATCTTTTTTTCCCCCGATTTTTTTCTCTCCTCTCAAGACTCCCACTCATTCTTTTTTATTATAAGCAGAAGGCTAAGAAACTATTTAATACAATAATAACGGAAAAAAAGAAGAACCATTATAAATATACTAGAAAATAATTTTTGTAAAGACATGCATCATTTTTTCACCCGAATTTTATAAAATTTTATTAATTTTATATAATATGTGAATAAAGAGGTAATACTACATATCTATCTCTGTGACTCTACGGAACTCGAAAGCTCTTGGCCGCAGCAACCACACTTCTCCAACTATCCCTATTCTGAGCCACAACCATCCAACTCCAACCCTCTCCCATCTCTCCCACTTCCCTTCCTACATTGTCCGCACACCACATTCTTGGTCTTTCAAGCGGACGTTTCCCAATCGGTCTAAAAAAAATAATTATATTTTAATTCAATAAAACAATAACTATATATCTTTCTCTGAGGCTCTAGAGAACTCGAAAGTACTTGGCCGCAGAAACCACATTTCTCCAAGGGTCCCTATTCTAAGCTACATCCATCAAACTCCTATTTATCCTCATCAGTCTTACGTCCCTATTTACATGTCCACCCACCGCATTCTTGATTTTCAAAGCGGACGTTTCCCAATCGGTTTCCCCACCAATATATTTTTAGCCATTCTTTCCTCTCCCATTCTAGCCACGACCATGCCCACCGCAGCCTTTTTTATTTTAAAACTCTAACTATGTCTGGAGATGCATAGAGATCATAAAGAGGTAATACTATTTCTCTTTTTAAATATTCTTGAAATATTGTTGTTAACACAAATTATAATTAAATTATTTCAGAACTCTACATCTTTTTTTTCAAGAACAAAAAAAACCCCTATATTATTTAAGAAAGAAATTGTATATTTAGAAAACAAATGAAAAAATTTGTCTTTGACATTCTGAGAAAATATGAAAAGATTTATAACAAAGAAACGAATTATTCATGAAGTTAAGTGATAAATTAATAAAAATAAAAATAAATAAATCTAGAAAAATGTGAAATAAACGGAGAGTTATGAAGAGGTAAATCGCAAAAGATGACGTTAAGTTAGATAATTGAATAAACTTGTCATTTTATCATGATTCGGACAAGAAAATGCCAATTGTCTTATTTATATTTCCTTTATTTAACCATACTTCCTATTTAACATACCTTGGAGCAATAAAAGTCTTATAGGCTATTTATTTTAATGAAACCGACATTCATTAAGCCAGCTTTTATTTGTTTTCAGGTAAAGATAAGACCGGATCTCAGGGTGTGTTAAATTTTAATAGAGTCATTTAATTTTATGCAGTTGAACTAAAAGTTATTTGATTTTCTTAAGGAAAAAAATAGAAGAAAAGAATAAATAAGAATTATATTTAAAACAAGTTAAATTATAATTTAACCCTTTTTTTTGTTAAGAAATATCCATGGAATGAGGTTTCATCTTATTTCTAATTGAGTCACGTGCACGATTCCATTATATTAAATCGTGTTTAAAAATTGTTCTTAATTAATTCAAAATCTCAACATGACAATCTGTGAAAGAAAATTAAAAAAAATCTCTATTAGTAAAAGAATTCATAACATTTTCCTTAATGACTTGTTGTCGTTATTATTCTATCCTGATAATCTGTTAAAGTGTACTGTAATGGTTATTGGGTAATAAGGGAGGGCAGACTGGGGGGGAGAACTTTTATAAATGTTTGACAGAGAAGGAAGAAAAGGCGAAGTTTTCAACGACTGGGAGATATTATTTGGTTTGGCGACGTCCCACTTCGAGATAGACATTCATTATCCAAGAATTGTAAACACGCTTCCTTAACAAAGAGTTTTGGTTTTTCATACAAGGCCATAATTTGTAGAATATGCGATAAATCATTGGAGCACTATGAATAATATTTAAGGAAAAAAACCGGTATGAGTCAATATTAAAATACTATTGCCCATTGATAGAGGGGAAGGAGTTGTAGGCAGGTGTATGACCAGTGGTCACTCCCCGGGCCCATTGCAAGGAAGGGTCAACTAGTCCCTTAACAGCTCGACAACTTCATGAATAAAATAAATAGTAACATTTCACGGTTTGTCAAAATTAAGGCGCGATTAACATAATAGAGAGAAAATTGAAATTTATTTTTATGAAGATTATGATTCACTAGATGGGAAGGCTTTAAAAAATAAATAAGGGAAGCGAGATTTAAAATAAAGTAGCTCTTAAAGTGCGAAGTGGCAAGTAAAAGTGAAATAGCGCCGAGGTATTACAGGTCTGAAACGGTGAAAGGGAGGACCGCGCCCTGGGCCGAGGGCAGACATCCAAAATGGCTGCCATCGCCCCAGGGTAAATGTCAATGGAGTTTGTCGAGGGTGGAAGGGAAAAGGGCTAAAAGATGGAAAGCCTTTAGTGCCGGCACTGTGGTCTTCGAATCCCCAAGACACTAATATTCTTCCAGCAAGCAGCAGTGGGAGGGCAGGATGGCACAAGAGGGTTCTAAATGGCGGGGCTGAAACCCATCGCCCTAATGGTAAGGGGAGCCCACAGGCCTTGCTTGGACAGATAAGATAAACCAGTTTCCTCATTGGAGCATCCATCAAGACCTGCGATGCATGCAGAACGACGAGCAACCTCACCTAAACACATCCGGCTCTCTACGACAACGCATTTTCTATTCGATAACAAATGATCGTAGAAAATGAAAATATTTATCTATGCTTTACAAACGAAATGGGAGAACCTCTTCTGGAATACTTATTCCATGGCACATCAATATTCAATCATAATTTACAATTGTATAATTTATTAATTAAAAACATTTAAACAAAAATTGGTTGAACTTATTTCATTGTTTTTTTTTATTAACATATCCATTAACAACAGAGTTTTTTTTAATATTTTTAATGAATAATAAATTAAAAATATATTTTTTTAATGAAAAAAATTACATAAGAATTTAATAGTTGATTCTTAAAAAAAAATGATTAAATTAATTACTTGTTTTTTATTAAACATAAAATAAAAAATGATAAGCTTTACGTACCTACATTTTTTGAAAGAATTACTATGCTTTTGATTAATATTATTATTACTATTAGTTATTATAAATATATGGTTATTAGTAATCCAAGAGGTAGAGATAAAATTAACATACCCACTTTTACTTTTATTATATTTTTTAGTTATAAAAGAAATTTATTTGAGACTAAACCTCAATCTTTTAATTCAGAAGGAAAAAAATTACTATTTTTTAAATAATTTAAGCATTAGATTGAATTTTATTAGTTTTAAGTAAATTTTATGAAGAAGTCAGTATTAAATCACTAGAATGGAATATACTATTATACTTTATCAAATATATTAAGTGTTGATAATTTTTAGTATCTCGCCAGAGATAGTATTGCGTTCACGAAAATTCTCGATATCGAGATTTTGATGTTTTATACGTTTTGAAGGCCCCTGAGTCATTTTCATTAAGGTTGAAAAATATGTATGTGTGTGTGTATAGACAAGATTTCGCTTTGAGCTAGAATAATGAAATTTGGAACAGGGGCATTATTCAAAATTCGTAGTTTTCTATCAACTTTTGAAAAATGTAGCTCATTCGGAAGAAGACCATTACCCCTACCAGGTTTTCATTTTTTTCCACTAAATATATATGTTTGATAGAGACACCAAATTTTTTTAACTGACTTACAATTATTTAATCGTATTGATTTATCTATTAAATCTAAATTCATAGTAATTTTCTATAAAAATAAATTAATAACTTAAATTAATTAAAAAATATATAATAGTCGTGAAAAATTATGAGAGAGCTGTTTTTATTAATGTTTATAAAAATAATAAATTCTATACTAAAAATTAATATTACTATATGGTGAGTTATTTGACATTAAATTCACACAGACCCATAAAAAACGGTTTTATCTTTTTTTATTATTAATTTTTTAATGATAACCATAATCTATAATTCAAATTTGACTTCATGTGAATGTTGAAAATTTTAAATCTAATAATAAAAAAAAACAAACAAAATAAATACTCAATATATAATCAATTGATTAACCATATATAAACTAATAAAAAGTTTTAATCTTTAAACGAAATGAATATAAATTATTTTTAAAGAAAATTATTTGCATAATTATAGAAGAAACTGAATGATGTTATCATTGATTACTCGAACTAACAGACTACCATCCCCTCCCTCTTGAAATTTCATAATTAGGTTTTCCAAAATTTCGTTTACAACTTTAAAGTATACGTGTACATATTTTAGAATAGGTATGTGATTTCGGGGAACGCGCATATAAAACTAAAGAAACAATTCAATTGGAAATTACCATAAATCGATATGATGATTTGTACATTTAATTAATTTTCTATGGACAATCTATAATATAATCTAAATAATTTTTTCTCATCATTCCTTATTTTATGTGTTAGTTCGTTTATGATTGTAGATCTTTTCTTTATTTCCCTTGTTTTCTATATCAGAAAATATTTTCTTTATTTATTTCTTAAGATGAAGTTATTTTGACCTATATTTATATGTAGAAAATAAATAGAAGGGTGAAGAGAAGAAATTCTTGTTTGCCATCTTCGGACAATTGAACTTTGACCGTGTCATGACCTCACCTGTCATTTTCTTATGACCCCACTAAGAAAGTGCCACGCGTAAGAAACAAACTTGTCTTTTTTCAAGAACCTAGACATATATTTATAAATAAATATATAACCCTTCTTTCTTTGAATAATTAATTGAATGAACAATTTTACTTTTAATCACTTTTCCAAACTCATTTTTTACCGACCGACGATAGTAAGGGAGGTATTGTTTTTTATTTTAATCTTTTATTTAATTACATTTTATGAATTATTATATCAAAAAAAAAAAAGAAATTACTTTTCATAATTATTTTAATTCAACAATAAATAAAGTGAATTCATTCTTGTTTTTTTTTCTTCTTTCAACTTCTTTGGAATATTTTTATTTATTGAAAAACAAATTCCCCTCTTCGTCGCTCTGACAAGATGTGGGGTCTTTTTTCAATGTAACGAACTAAATTACTCAGAGGGCGATAACGAATTAGCGGTAAAGGGTTGGTCTTAATAGATGGAAGTTGCTGAGTCCCAGGGTACCCGGGGAGATGTAGACACTGAAACTTGCTTGGAAACTTGCCGGGGACTTGCAAATCAAACTCTGTCGACGCGCACGCGTAAGCAAAGAAGATCGAGACAGAGAAGCAAACAAGGAAGGAAGCGTGTACGAGAGAGAGAGAGAAGGAGAAATTAATTTGGACAAAACAATGGAGCAGGCGAAACCACATGTGTGCAGAGCTCCCCGGGCAAGGAAGACGAAGTCGGGGGAACATACGACCGAGTTGGGCAAACTCGACATCGACATGAGGCAACTTCCAATGTTTCCACACGAGGCCAAGTTGCGTTGAAGGGAATGGGCAGATATATAGGATGTCGGGGCTGGGATGTTGGGATGGTGGGATGAGCTTCTGCCACTGCCAGCCAAACTAAATGAAGAGAACTTAGTAAACCCGAGTGTGACAACAAGCGAGAAACAAAGGGGGAAATTGTTCTCCTCGCCCAAAGAAGTCATCAACGAGAAGAGAGGATAGATAGAGAGAGAGAGAGAGAGAAAAGTAAAAAAGCCAAGACCAAAGCGAAACCTAGGACAAAGAGGAGCTCAAGACGCACCCTGTCAAAAGCGGGTAAAATAGAGAAAATAGACAATGTTCAAAGAGAGTGTAGAGAGGTAAGGCGGGGGAATTTAAGTCAGAGAGAAATTTGAGAAGCCGATAGAGCGGAGGGATGCAAATGAGGCTGGTAGCAGTAATGGCGGATGCTGAGACCGCAGCCCTGGGCATATGTGCCAAGGAGAAGCTTCTCTATCAACTTGGGAATATTATCGTCATTATTATTATAACTGGCGGCAAAGAGGGTGAAGGGGCAAAGACGAAGGGCGCATATCGACTCGGTGCTAAACTATTTAACGAAGGTATGACGACAACGGGGACGAAGAAATTGCTGAGTTGACCTGGGAGTGGAAGAACGTGTGCTAGATAACAATTCCTATGGGGAAGGAGGCAGGAGAGATAAGGTCCAAAAGGACCGACGGTTTGTAATGAAAGAAGGCCGCGATAAGAACTCGCCGGCTCCTGCGTCTCGACGCAACGGAAAAGAAAATGAAAAAGTCGAAGGAGATAGAGAAAACATGTCAAGATGACAACTTCAGGGCTGGCTTAGTGGGTTCTATCCACTTGCATGTCTTGTTATATACAAGGAGAGGCTTCAAACAGCCAGCAACAAAAAACTTACAAGAGACAAGCAAAAAAAGAAAAAGATTCTATATATATACATACATACATAGAGAATCTTTTTTCTTTAAGTGTTGAATGTTGAAATCAACAATTTTACATTTTCTAGAATGAAGGGAAAAAAAGATCGATCGCTTCTGCTCCTTTATTCATAGATCTCTCCATTTTATAATAATAATAAAAAAAAATATTTCTCAACATTTTATTATATATAGTAGAAAAAAAAAATATTTTTATATTATTAAATTTTTAAGATATAACTAGATTTATATTTTATTAAAAACAACAAACATTGTTTTATTAAAATACACTTAATGAAAAAGTATTTATTTATTTATTTATTTAAACTACTAGACCACCATGATTGTATTTGAGGATTATATAGAAAATTTTTTATTATTCTCACTTATATTATTTTTTCTTTTTTAATATTAGTTTCTCTTAAATTACTCAACTAGAAAAAAATAAAAGAAAAAATATTATTCACTATGGCAGAAATTGAAAATTTATTTAAAGGCATATTATCAATTACTTATTTACCATCTTCTCATTATTAAGATAGTCATTAAGATAGAAATATTTTTTATTTTAATTTAATTTTAATTTTAATTCTAATTTAATTTTAAACCTCCCATCCTCATTATATTTTATGTTTTATATTGTCTTTTTTATATATTCTTTATTTGTTTAAACTTGTTTATATTACTTTTTTCACTATAGCTCTAACTAAAGGTTCAACAATTCACAGTTCGTCTGGCTGTACCCCGATTTGAATGATTTTATATTCATGTTGAGATTCATATGAACCTGAATAGAATAAAAAAGTAATTGTAAATTTCTATTTCACTTTTTAAATCTCTGCATATAATATTAATAATAGTTCATATACGCAAACACATATTATATTATATTATATTCATTACATTAATTATGTTTGACTATTGTATATTCATAATTATATTATAGTTCTTTAAACAAACCAATTTCTTTTCTTTGCTATATTTACCAGTTTTATAAAAATTAACTTAGAAAAGAAATTAGATATTCATTTCCTTCTATCCTCACGGATGAATTAAAAAATCTCGACTCGACTCCAATTTTGAATTGGATTAATTATCATATATTATATTTAAATAAAATTTAATTAATTAAATTGTAAATTAAAATTAATAAATAATATATATTCAATCAGCGCGTGTTTGGCTTTTTGTTGATAGCACCATGACACGTGCTGGCGCGTGATTGGCAGTGTTAAAAAATTAATTCCGGTACTTTCAGCGATTCAATCAAGCTGAAATTCTATACATATATAGTAGTTTTTCACAATTTTTAATCATGTGAAAAATTATCAAACATATATCTTTAACGGTCAGTTTAGTGGAAAATTAGCTGGAGTGTCTCCACTCGACTATCTCACAATTTGAATTGGATTAAATAACATAATATATTATATTTAAATTAAATTTAATTAATTATAAATTATAAATAATAAATATTAAACCAGCGCATGTTTGGCTTTTTGTTGATGGCACCACGTCATGTGTTGGCGCGTGAGATTTGCAGTGTTAAAAAATTAATTCTGGTAATTTCAGCGAATCAATCAAGCTGAAATTCTATATATAGCAGTTTTATACAATTATTAATCATGTGAAAAATTATCAAACATATATCTTTATTTTTACGGTCACTTTAGAGGAAAAAAAATCAAAACGTTGTAAGTAATGACCCTCTTCCGGTTGAGCTACATTTCTCAAAAGTTGATAGAAAACTACGAATTTTGAATAATGCTCATGTACCAAATTTCATCATTCTAGCTCAAACCGTTTTTGCGTAATCTTGACTACATACACACACACACACACACACACAGACATTTTTCTCAACCTTAGTGAAAATGATTCAGGAACCTTTAAAACGTATAAAAACATCAAAAGCTTAACATTGAAAATTTTCGTGATCGCAATACTATCTCTTACGAAATAGTAAAAATGATCCTCTTCTGACAGAGTTACATTTCTCAATAGTTGATAGAATACTACGAATTTTGAATAATGTCCGTCTACCAAATTTCATTATTCTAGTTCAAACCGTTTTTCCGTAATATTATCTACATACCTTTGGTGAGATAGTAAAAAATGAAAGAATTAAAATAAATAAATAATAAAATATTATATATATATATATATTTATATATATGAATATAAGCAATAAAATGTGTATCTTAATTGAACATGAAATGGAGTTTCTTTTTTAGTTAAAAACATGTTGGAAACCAGGATATCATTGCCAATCTAGCGACTTAATTGGTTGAATTTCATTTTTATCCGCCTCTCTAATATTGATGTTGACGTCTTTCCCTTTCCCTTCTTAATTCTTTTGACACATTCCTCTTTTCCTTCCATTAAGACGCCCTTCTCTAATTTGGCAAGGGTTGTATGGCTCTCTCGCTTTTTGCCTGTTTATTATGCCATTCTTTCGGACAAGCCTAAGTTTACATACTCCTTAGTATCAACATTTATTTGAGTCAAAAACATTAACATATTTAAACAAATTTTACTTGAACTTAAAATTTAACCAAGAGAATTCTAGAAATGTCATAGGATACTTGACAAGAAATGAAATGTAATTTATATGCCTGTTGAAAAGAAGAAAAATTTTAATGTTTATTTTTCTTTATCTAATAATTTTTATTATTATTATTATTATTATATATATATATATATAATATTAATATAATATATAATAAATTTAAAATAATTCATTTATATAGTATATGTATGAATACAAAGATTTTAAATATATTAAACAAACTCCCGATTATTAGCAATATCTATTATAAATTAGGGTTTGTTACTAAAAAATGAAATAAGGATATTAAAAATAATATTAATAATTTAAAAAATTATCTAAAATTTCACTGGTAAAACTAAATGGTTATTTTTTCTATTTTCATTGCAAATAAATATATTTTTAAAATAAAATCTGTAAATTAATTAATGTAAAAAAATTAATTTATTAATCCTAACCTTATTAGAATATTAATTTGTAATTGGCTTTAACTTATAATCGATGGAAACAGATGACAACCCCTAAATGCCATATGCTATTATGATTGTGCTGTTATAAAAACATCCCCTTGCATATTTATGCAAAAAGTTAAACGTCTTTTGCAAACAATTGTATTTCATAAAAAAAAAACAAAGAATACTTATTTAATTTGAACTTTCAACCATCTGTGTATGGATTTGTAAAAGGAAAATAAAATATTTTTTTTTAAATAATTTTCAAAGTGCATTTTAAATGAATGGCTGCCCCAACACCAACACTCACATCCCCTACTTCACTCCATCCTTGTAGCAGTGCTTTCTTAGCAGACAAATATCAAAACCCTAATATATTCTTATTAATGGTAATATTAAAACCTTATTGATTTATTATCTTTTTGGGTTCACATTAAAATTTTTATGATAGTATGTTTAGCACCCCTATAGATAATAAAAATATAATTCTAAAATCATTCTAAAAATTTTTTGTTTTATCATAATATAAGATAAGATTACATTTTTTCATTTATAATGAGAAATGAATATGGTTGCCTTTTTTCGAATTTTATTAAATTCAGAAATAAAAAGTTATTGAATTCTTATGATTTTAATGAAATACATTCATTCGATGAAAACAAGGAATTTAAAATAATAATTTATAGAGAATTAACATTAATAAAACAAAACAAACAACTTTTTTATTAGGTAATAGGTAAAACTCAGAGAAAATGGGCGCCGAAACACCCTTATAACATATGAAAGGAATCCAGAATTAACTCTTCATATATTTTATATAGGGTATGTGTACCAGTAGTTGACACTTCAATATCGGATAATAAGCCTTTTATATCTGTCTAAACATTTCTAACTATATGAAAGTAATTCCTTTTCTTTTGAAGATGTGTAAATATAAAAGTTTGAGTCACCGCGTGAGTAAACGGCACAAAAATTAATTTTTATAGAACCGAACAAATGGATATTTTAATATTTTGTTTTACGAATACTTAAGGAGGCAGGATTTTTATTTTTGATTTTTAATATTGACATCAATATTAAATATTATTAATTGAATGTCCATATTTCCGAATTTTTAGAATGTTAACTACTGGTCCTTTTAGATGCTAATGTTAAAAAAATTATAAAAAATAAAAGAAATAGAAAATTGCATTGGTTTGCAGATAAATTCTTCATTCTTAACCAATGAATTATATCACCCAAAACTCAAATTGATATCTGATATAATAAAGAAGATATCAAATTTTTCTCATAAAGGTGTCCTTATAGTGCGAACTACTGGTACATTCACCTTATATATATCTTGTGTTTTTAGTTGAATTCAATTTTGAAAGAAATCAAGCTTGAAACCCCTCTTCACACTATGCTGTTATATATTTAATTAAAACTATATATTTTTGCTAAAAATAAATTTAGTCTTAATTTTAGCCAACAAACCTAAAGTTTGGAAATGACCAAATATTGTTGGATTGAATTAAAATTTATAATTGTGTGAATACATAATTTTTTGTGTTTGTGTTTAAAATACTTATTTTCTTTTCTCTGGAATTAAATATATTATACCGGTACATATCTACACAATATTATTTTGATAAATGTCTTTCGATTGATCTGAAAGTAGACAAAAACCTTCTTCCTTATTCTTCATGATTATTCTTTTTTTGATATTAATTTAATTACCCTCTTGATAAAGGTTTTCTGAGTTTTCTAATGGTTAATTTAATGGCGCGTTCCAGAAGGATTTTATTTATTTTCTAAATAATTTATAATAAAAACAAATTTTCAGTGAAGATGGGTAGATCCTAATAATCAATCATTTATTTACATTATTATTTAATATAAAAAAGAGAATAGGTAGATAAAAAAAAAACTAAGAACTGGAAAGTAAAAAACATGCACTTTAAGACTCAATCACTCTTCCGCTCCTCCTTCTCTTCCTAATAAATAAAAAAAATAATATTTGAATTGCTTGTAAATATATTACGAGATTTTTTGTGATACGTAAATATAAATGACATATTTTTTATTGTTTTTTGTTTTTTATTTATAAATTTCATCGAAGATGGATTGGATTATAAAAATTTAATTTTCATTCTCAATAAAATAGAATGAATTAATTTATAAATTATTAAGTACTCATTAATTTTATATTATTATATGTTATATTCACAAAGCAAAATTATATTTAGACATGATTAATTATATCTCCCATTTTGAAAATATACTACTTCATATCTTGCTCTATTATATAGACTATTTTAATTTATCGAAAAAATATAAAAATTTATTTATTATTTAATGTAGCAGATGAAGAAATGACTTCGAACCTTGTTAGTGGTTCTTTTGAAATATCAAGTTCTCCTGTTCGTGCACCACTACAGTATGTGAAGTTACTCTAACGTTATGGCACTCAGGCAACGCCTGCCTCTGTGGCTATAAACGCACCTTTTATAACTTCTGCCTTACGCCTGCTATTGTTTTACGAGGCTCCCATGAAAACTTTATATATATATATATATATATGTATGTATATATATGTATATATAATTTTATGATCAGAGTTGACGAGGTAGTTGGAAAAGGGGGAAATGTGTGAAAATGAATTATCGTACGTTTAAAAAAATCTCACGGTCGTTTAAAATGAATGTCCAAGGGTCTTTTTTCAGGTGTTGACAAACTTAAAGATGATCATAGAATAAAAAATATTATATTCTTTCACATTTTTCTTCCTATATTATGAGTATTCAAGTATCTTTCAAAATTATTACACTATACACTAAAAGAAAACATGTTTGTTTTTTTAAATTTTATAATTTAGTTTATTTTAAGATATTATTACAATCTACATATATAAAAATAATTTTATTGTTTTAATTTTATTATTATTTCAAATACATCATTTTCAATTTAATCTAAAATAGCAGTTTAAAATTATTTATTAAATTAATTAATGATATTTGGGTAATTAAATAACAAATATATATTTATATTAATTTTATGTATAAGTTAAAGTAAGTAGAGTGCCCATCTACCTGTGCGCGCGCGTTCTAAAATCTTATAATTCATATAATTCTAAAATTCTATAATTTGTTTTATATATAATTACACATTGAAAAAAGTATACATCTTTGGTAAAAATAAGTATATATATATATATATATACTTATTTATATAATTTTTTTTACAATTTAAAACTAAAAAGTTCATTATTTTGAATTTTGACTATTATTAAATATTATTATCATATCTTTTATTTTATAGTAATCTATTTAATTAGTTCAGTAATGAATATTATAATTATAATCAGGGTATATTATATTTTTAAAATATAAAAATTCGTTTATTTCTTTTCTAAACTTCAAATTAAATTACTTTTTATTTTTAATTTTATTTTATTTATTCAATTACGATTCATATTCTATTCAATTAACATTATAAGTGTTTGTGATAAATTCTTATTTGAATTCTTTGAAATTGTGAGGTGTTGATCTCTACAATTCGGCAAGGGATGAAGTTCTCCGTTCGATATGCCACATGCTTGGCGGCATCTTAGCCCTTCGCGTCCGCCATCACTCGGAGGGACATTTCGGTAAATCTATCTACATCTTTCCCGCAAATTACTCATATATACAGATATAATTTATTTAATTATTTGATCAACATTATTCCTAAAAATATAATTTGATCAGAGTATTACATCTATGATTTTAATTTAAACGATTGATTTATAATTAAAAAAAATATTAAGATACAATTTTTTAAGAACTTTCTTAGAAAATTTAAAATTCAAAAAAATAAATAAAACAACACTAATATTTCAATTTATTTCATATTTCATTTTATAATTTTTTTTTAATTATTTTAATTTATGATATATTATTTGTATAATCAAAAGCTGTTTTGAAAAATAAAATCAGATGATTTTATTGTACTTGTAAAAATATAACACTTCTTAAATATTAATTTTTATTATTATTGTATTTTTAATAATTTTTATATATTTTATACAATTAAATAATTTATATTATAAATTTGCATTAAAATACTTCTAATAGTACGAGTATCTGTTTAAAAATACTGATTTGTAAAATAAATAATTTATTTTTAATGTTAAGTACGTATAAATAGAGAAAACATTTTGTTTCTTGTTTTTTAAATGGTTTGTTTACATTTATCTTTAGAAAACATTTTTAATGGATTATATAATTTTTTTTCTTTTTATTTTGAAAAATGAACGATTCGTTGAGGGAGCGAAGAGGGTGGAGGCAAATGAATTCTATTTATCCGTTTATACTTTTTTTCTTTTGTTGATATATATGTCTTTTGGGGAGTGAAAGAAACTGTAAATGATTGTTATCTAATAAAAATTTAATAAATTTATAACTGGAAATTTGTTGACTATTGACAGTGGTCAGGTCATAGGTTATGGTTATGTTTACACGCTTGCTTGGTATCCAAGACACACTCCTCCCGGGTGTGATTTATTGCAGAAGATCTAGACTGGTCATTCATCGGCCTGGTCTGGGTCTGGGTGATTTATAGACGTTGTGACCAGCGTGGTCATTTGGGATGGCCCGACCGAGATTTATGGGGTGTTTATACGGGCGCGAGGGCCCAGGGAGGCCGGGACCGGGTGCGCCTCCAACACCGGCAACCGGTCCGGCGGTCGGCCACCAATTAGCCAGGAACAGCGCACCAAAACCAGAAATACATCAAGGGAAACTTGCCTTTTTTTTAAAAAAGAAAAGGGTTAGTACCCTTTTTGCCTTTCATTCAATTTTATACAAGGTCAAAATTAACCAAAAAATTTTATTTCTATTGATTTTTTATCATTGAAAATTATATATCTAAATATAATAAAATTGTGAGTTATAGAAGGGTATATATAAGATATATACAAATACATTAATAAGTTCGAAAATCATATATTCATATGCAAATAATCAATAACTAAAATTATAAACCTATATTTGATTATCGAAATGTTGTACAAATCGAATTTGACAAAAACGAATATATTTATATAATTAAAATTTAAATAAAAAAAAAATAACTGACTTTAAATGATTTGATTCATATATCGGCAATATTTCACGGCAATTATATATGTTTATTTTGGAAAACAAATTTTAAATTAAATGTTGATAATTTTGTTTTTTGAAATATTGATTTTCAATTTAATTTAAATCAAAATCAATTATTATTGAATAATCTAACAAAATTAAAAAAAAAACAACTTTATTCATCATTTTTCAAAAATGTTTATTTTTTTTCTTATAATAAATCTTTTAATCTGATTTAGCAAATCATTTATTAATTATTTGATAATTCAGTTTTAATCTCAGATTGGAATTTTTTTCCAATTACGATTTATAAAATGCTTTTGAAAGGGTAATGAATACTCATTTCATTAAAGAAAAAAAAAATCAATTTTCAAGGGATAAGTTATAAGTTAACTTCTTTCTAGATTAAATTTAATTCTCTTTTTTTTAAGCATAAAAAAAGAAGATCCAAAAAGACACTTGTTGGAACATTATAAAACACAAAACTAAAATATATCAAATAAATATTTTTTTTTAATACAAAATATAATTTTGTAACCGCACACTAAATTTCCATTTAAACATGAATTACTATATGTTACTTTTATTCAAATTGATATTGTTTTATAATAATAAAAATAAGATGGATTATTTTGAAATAATTCCAAAATTTTTGTTGTAGAATTTAAAATCATATAACAAAGATTAAAAATTAAACATAGGTTTAGGAAATATTTAACTAATTCACTATATTCTATTACAATTTATAATATATATCTTATATATCTTATCTTATTATGATATATGTATAATAATGTTTTGAAATTTTTTTGTTATATTTTAGAATGGCTTATATAATTTTTGTATATGTATTATATACGATGAGCCCAAATGTGAACACAATACAGAAAAACATAAATATATCAAATATCATGTGGATGTGAAATATTTTTAGGATTAACTTTAATTTTAATAAAATCATTAATATATATTTAATAAATATCACATATAAATCCTGCTCGCCTGTTTGGATTTGTTGAATGGAAAATTTAAATATTAACAAAATATACTAGGCTAAGAGATATAGAATATTTTTGAAAAATGTTGATGTTTCAATTGAATAAGTATTGGAATAAGTATTAAAAATAAATGATAAGTGAGTAATTTATATTTCAATTCATATTTTAGATATAGTAATGTATATTTTGAATACATATGTTTCACATGAATATAATAATATAAATGATAACAATTCTATCCATTTTCTTACTTCATGATAACCACAATCCTTTTAATTAATATTTAAACATTTTCAATCTCTTATTATTGAAATTTGAATCAAATATTTAATAATATTTTTATTTAACATTAAATTGAAGTTTAACAATTTATAATATCTAGGTATGTTTTATTGATCCGATTCATAAGCTCTTGTGAGAAAAAAAGAGCTCAAGATTTGAAAGAGGAATATTTTTTTAAAATTAATGAAACATTCTAAAAATATAGTTTTTTCAATTCTTATTTATACAATAAATAATAATATATTTAAAAAGCAAAAGAAGAAAGCTCTGTTTACATTTACAACCCGTATAGAAGGCGAAACCGCAGGTCGTTGGCAATGAAAAGTTAATGAGATAAGAAGCGATAATGGATTTTCTCAATACCTGGGACTGATTTTAAAATTTTTGAGACCCAATCAAACAACAGTTTAGTGAAAATGCCTTAAAATTTGAAAAAAGCCCAAATATTCCTAGGAACAAGTAAGTTTTCACAACCATACAATGCACTAATGGTAACCATGATTGCTTCTTGCCTACCAGCTGACGTCACGATCTTTTCTTCTATAATGAAATTTATGGCTATTTCATTCATTAAATAAATTTGATTCATTTATATTATTTCACTTTTTATATTATTTAAATTTTCCTGAAATTAGTGATGATAGAATTCTAAACGAGTTATCTAATTCTTATCTATATTACTCTACCTTATTTATATATAAAAATAAATAAATAAATTTAATTGTTTCATATTTTTAAAAACAAAATAAACAATTTTATTTCGCGTTGTCTTATATAATAATTTAAAAAAAAATTGCATAATATTATTTCAGTAACATTACGATAAATATTAGGTATACTAAAATAATTACATTCATTTATTTTTTTTTGAATAGATTATTATTTATTAGTTATCTGAATCATAGAATTGTTGAATGAATAATGATTTATTCGAGAAACCAAATGCTTCATGGGACATCATCTATTATAAACGAGAGGGGTTATGATTAAAAGGTGAAATAGAATAGGCCCTATTGTGATAGGCATAATTTGTAATAATAACGGATGAGCCGCGCAAGATGAACCAAATGCGAATGAATCGGAAGAAGAAAAGGACAACTAGAAATGATCTAAATCAATCTCTGTACCTCGAGGGGAGCCTTCTCAGCGAATATAGAAATTTGATAATGTAACGGGTAAAATTTATATGGGATTCCAAAAGAAAGCATGAAGGGACTAAAGGGTGCTTGACTTACCCTTCGCTCCTTTGCCCTTTGGATTTCTGCTTGAAATATTGCCAGCATCCTAACCGAGGCCTAAGAATTTTGCATTCCCTTTGTTCAATTTGGAGGTGGAGTGAAGAATTTCAATTTGTACAAAATTACAAGCGATTATTTCGCGTATTTTATTATTATACGTGTTTTCGAGAATTGTTGATCAATATAAAATTATCCTTAGTAGGTAGTAAAAACTTTACATAATAATTTCATTAAACCTTTTAATGTTTTTATATTTATGTTGACAAATTAATAATATTTTTATTTTCAATTATTTTAATAATTTATTCTATATCGTTAGTAGTTTCAAGATAATTGAATATATGTAGTAAATAGCAAGTCTATCTTTTACGAAATTCATATTCAAAATTTCATATCTTTTGAATTCACATTCATTTTTTTTTACAAATATTTTGTTAAAAATTTTTAAAATTATATTTCGAAATAAATTTTCTATATTTATTTATATCTCATTTTAATATATACTAGCTGCTCCCAGCGCCTTCGGCGCTCTTCACACCTAGACGGGGGCTCCGCCCCCTGTACCCCCGAGTGATACATATTATTTGGTTGAAAGTCTGTATGTAAAAGGTTTTCATCCATTTTGTTTCAATCAGTATAAGTACCACCCACCTTGGTCCTTGGTCTTCCACCGGATGTTTCCCAATGGGTTTCTCCCAATTTCTAGTTTCTCCAATTCCAACCACGTCCCCTTCCCATCCCAGCCTTCTAGATTTTATAACCTTAACTATATCTGGACATTATTTCTCGTTATGCCATCTCCGCCATCCCCCTGTGACCTCATCTTCTTTTGGCCTATAAATGCTGCGAACAATATTAATCTCACAAATACTCTAAATCTACTCTCGTCTCCCAGAGTCATCGATAGGGTGACCAAACGTCCCGTCTTTAGATGCTCTGCCCCAAAAATGTCTTCGGGACACCCTACTGTTTTTTCAATATTTAGGACATTTCGTAATTTTTTTTTCAAAATTTTTTCAATTTAGTTCTAAAAAAAAGGTATACCGTTTGTCCCGGTTTGGTGTTTTCGAAATATGGTCACCCTAGTCATCGATCAACTTGAAAAATAATTGTTTTATATATTTTAATTTTGATCCTCCTTGATGAGATAAGCCCCTTTACTGCATAATAACAGGCGTTACTCAATTACAACGTCGATTTAAATTCTTCTCGAATATTATTATCCTTCGTGATTAGAGATCTTAAGTATTTAAATATTTATACTTTTTCAAATTCTACATTTTGTATGTTAATTGTATGTAAGTCGTATCCGTATCATAATTCTTGAATTTTTTTGTTTAATTACATTTCGGTTGATTTTTCCCCAATTTCTCTAATCATATGTCTCCTCTTCCAGTCCAATTCATTTACCTATCAATGTTGCATAAGGAATTTAAATTTCTTAATTTGGCTAGAACACTCCATTTTTTTAAATTTTAAATAGAGGTAGAGAGAGAGAGAGGTTCTAATTATATTTATATATATCTGTTTCTATGACAGCAAAAAAGAACAAATTACATACATACAAACACTCTCCTTTATATATATTTCTGGAAAATGGAACCCCCGCAGCTTAGCTCAGGAGTTACCTAAGATTCTAATTTCTTTTTTATTTTTCATCATTTGAGGTACCCTTCACCTCAGAAAAATTTGGTTACCTTACTCCTTGTAGTTTAGGCTCTGGAGTTTTTTGCGTACAGACGGACACTATCGTATTAAATATATAGATTTGTAATATTACTTCCCATTCTAAAGTATTTTTCAGGAAATTATTTCTTTCAGTGTATTGTTTATTATGACAAAAAAAAACAATGACCTTTGTATATCCAAGAACAGCGCCTATTAAGTCGGTTATATTAATTAGGTGTCCTATGATCAGTAGAACGGGTATTAACCTTTATCTTGATTTTCTTGATCGGAGACGCTACTTTTTTATATCAAGTAGCTTCCCAATTTTGATCCTGGAGGTTGGATTGACTTCGTCCCATAAACCCCAGCTAGAGAAATTCCCTTGACAGAACCTGGAGATGAACCCAGAGCTACGAGGATTTAATTAATTAATTTAATTTAATTTAAAAAATAGGTTTATTAGCCAATTTGTGACACAAGTCTACGTTAACACCATTACCCATAATACTCCTAACTATTGAAGTTTTATAATAAAATAACAAATAATTATTTAAATGAATACTATAAAATAGTTACAATGATTCAATTGTCGCTACTTTGCCATACTGGATCCAAAATAATACAAACTATAATTGTTTTTGAGGTTATTATAATGTTAGAAATGAGTATAGCTAATAGATACTAAGAGAATATAGTTATATATTTTAACTTTATTAATATAAGTAATTTGTATCTGAAACTTCTCTTATTATCTAAGTTATAATTATCAAAATATAATTATAATAATAATTCTGTTTTTCTTAGAATAAAATATTTCAATTAATATTTATTTAATTTTGATGTTTAGATGCCTAATTCTTTTTTTTTTAATGGTAAATTATTCAAATAAATCATATCTTATGTAAATAAATATACAAGATTATAGAATATATATATATATATATATATATATATATATATTTAATAATAAGGAGAAATGTAAACAAATCTATCCCCTGTGGTTTGTTTTTGATATTTTATTTAAAAAAAGACATTTTTAATTTATTACTATAAAACAAAGCTTCTTAAAATCTCTTAAAGTATTTACTTGTAGCGACAAATCTGTGCTAATTGTGCCAAATAGGTGTTAAATCAACGCCGTGTTTTTTCGTGCATGTTTTATAAAGCTCGGAAAGCTATTAATTAAACGTTCTCGGCTCGTGCTACGAAAAGAGGCATCAGGGTGGCTTTTTTTCCAAAGGGGCGAAATGGGTGGGCGTGAGTATGAGGGTGGGTGAGTGGGGTGTAAATGGGGGAGGGAGAGTGGCAGGGGGTGGGTGAGTGGGGTGTAAATGGGGGAGGGAGAGTGGCAGGGGGTGGGGGGAGGGAAAAGAGTGCGGCTTCTCTAATGCTCTATCTTGTCTTAAAGAATCTGCGCGGCGTGCGCGCGAAAAAGCGCGAGATTCCATTCACGTTTCGACCCCCACACCTCACGTTCTCCCGGGGTCCACTCCCATCGGGGACTTTAAAATTCATTAAGACAATATTTAGAGAGCTCTTTAAAAGAAATTACTCGTAACTTTTCAACTAGCTCATTTAAATTGCTTTATTTATTCCCATAACGAGGAAAAGAGATGTTCTTTTTCGTTGAGAAAAAGTAAAAGTGCTAATCAGAGTTGAATCATTGACTCCCCGGCTCACTTGTCTTATTTTCTTTGGTCGTGTTGAAATAAAACTGTTATTTTATCATTCCAAATGAATACTTATTTGTTTCCAGACAAACTCATCTTTTAAAAATTAAATAAACTTTACAAAAGAATATCCAACATGTATATACACCTAAATACCTAAATATTAACATATTATATTTCAGTAATTCTAGTATATATATATATATATATATATATATATATATATATTATTAATTTATTAATATATTATTTTAATAAAGTATATATATTCTTTTAATAGGAGTCGTTTCAGTAATTTTAATATACTAGAATTATTTAAATATAATGTATTTATATAAAAAAAGGTTTTTGTCTGTACATTGCTCAGAATTTAAATTTTTTTGCATATCTGCCCGTTTCATGAATATAATACAAAAGTGACTTTCGAATTTAGATGGTTATAGCTCCGGATAGGGACACTTGGAGAAATGTGGTTGTTGCAGCCAAGAACTTCTGAGTACCGTGGAGCCATAGAGATAGATAGATAACATATACAATAATAAATATAATTAATTTATTCATCAAATTAAAATATATTTTAAATCATACCACAAAAACAAATGAATGTTTTATGTAATATACTGATTGAAACAAAATGGATGAAAACCTTTTACATAAAGACTTTCAATCAAATACAATGTATTACTTCGGGGGTACAGGGGGCAGAGCCCCCGTCTAAGTGTGAAGAACGCCGAAGGCGGCCTGAGAAGCTAGTATGTTAATATTTACATACATGTTATGTTATGTGATATACATATATATATATATATGTTTTTAAATTGAAATATAAGTATTTTATCTTATTAGTAAAATATATATCCTTTATAATTTACTGAATATATATAATATTAAAAGAAAATAGCAAATATTGATTATCACAAATTCCCACTCTTCTCCATCTAATGGATATTTAGATACCTTCTTTTACGATCTCTACTTAAGCTTTTTTTTAATATTACTTAAAAATCATTCTATGATTTATGATAGTAATCAAATGTTGATAAGAAATGAAAATTGAATAGAGATGAATTGTATTTAAAGAAGAAAAATAGTAATTTTCTGATAAATTAAATTCCAATATCATTCTATTAATAGGAGTCGTTGAAAGAAATTGCTTGTGAGAGGGTTGTTATATGAAATTTGGGGTGTATTTTGACTGCAACTCCCTTCTGTTTTTGTTTGAAGGGCTGACCAACTGACCAGGCCAGTTGTGGGAGGGAGGGGGGACTCTAAAGTGGACAAACATGTCCAGTTAAAAATCAAACAAGAACTGGACAACCCAGAATTTCACTTTGTTTCATTAGTTAAGTCAAAAATAAAGTCAGAAGGGGAAATAGTCGACAACAAATAACTAATTTGACTTATTATAATTCTATCAACAAGTGCTTTGTTTATACTTACTACTCCCAATTTATTAAATTCTTTAAACATGTTTTCCTCTTATTTTAAATAGTAAATAATGGAAAAATATTATGTAACCCAAAATATATAATAAGGTATATGTCTGCATTATGGTGCATGTAATAAGATCATCCATTATCTCTTCTCTTCTATCAATCTACTACATTTTATAATCAACTGATGGGCCTTTTACATGATAGATTCTTAGCTCGATAACTAAATGGTGTTTACTCTTTATCTTAATAATATTTTAGAATACATCTATATTTAATAAAAATTGAACAAGATAAAGGAAAAAAAACAAATTTTAGATTTATATTAAATTTATTTATTAATCTAAAATTATATTTATATTAGAATGTCTCTGGTGAAGATTGTTAATAAGTTAATATAGAATATAAAATCGATAGAGAATATTTATTAGAAAAAACTAAACTATTAGTAAATACATAATATTAAAATATAAAAATTTCACATTATATAAACAAAATATATAGATATTTATAGTTTTATATATTTTATTTTATTTATTTATATTTTGTACTATTATTTTTAATAGATTATTAGGAATTAATAATTAGATGAGGTTATTAGATTATTAGGAATTAATTATTAATATGATTATTTATAACTTAATGGCTTAAATAAAGAATTAAAAAAATAAATCAAAATTTATTTTATTTTATTTTTCTTTTCAATATGATAGGCATTGAGGGCAAAGGCCTCTCCCAAAAAATATTAAAAATTACCTAAAACAATATTATAAAGTTAAAATACTAGTATGAATTTATTTAAGAAAATTTGTTCTAATAAAGTACCACATCAGGGGCCTGGCTCCTCAATACTAATTTAATCATAATAAATTACATAATTGTAAAAAAAATCTAAAAAACAAATAAAGGCAATAAATAAATGATTTGCATATTAACAGCTATGGAAACTGAATTGGTACTAGCATTTAAAAGTCTAACTTTTTAAAATTTATATATATATATATATATATATAATATACATATGAATCGCTTATATCATATCAAATTTTGAAAACAATTATCAGTGAATTCTGATTAAAAACCAAATGAATATAAAAATAAATTGTATTTATTAATTAAATTGTTTCAAAAAATAAAAAAAAAAAATGTTTGTTGAACATAATCAATCGCATAGAAGTCATCCATCTTGTACGCAATATGCCTTGGTAAAACAGATCATTCATTCATATCTCGGTTTAAACACATTGAGATCACACCCATTACAAAAATACAAAAAAAAAGAGATCAATAAATATTTTCTAAAATTATTTTAGAACAAACATGAAGTACCTTACAATTTGATAGAATAATATCAAAATTTACAAAAAAAACTTTTAAAATGTTTTAAATATTTTTGAAAAACAATCAAATGTTAAATCAATTATAAAGCTAGGTAGATAATTACAAAACAGACCATTAGTCTAATTTATAATACATATTTTATCGAATAAAATAAAAATTTTAAATCCATATTTTAAACACATTACCCTTCAAAACGATCTCAAATTTAAAATTAATTTTTACAAATATTTGATTTTATATTACTATATTATTATTCTTATATTTAAATTATAGTCTAATAAATTAAATTCGATAAATTATTTAAAAAAAAAAAAATTTGAAATATTTTTTATTTTGATGGTAAATTTTTCTCATTTCTGTGTGTAAATTCTAAATAGTTGTTATATAATCACAAAGAGAAGCATAGAGCTATCTGTGTGTATATTTGTATATCCAATTGCCATTTAATTTTAGAACAATAATACTAAAAGAAAAGGATAATTGAAATTTAAGCAAGAATATTTACTTATCAAGTTTCTCATTTATAATTATGATTATGCTATTAACCTAGATATTTTGGATTTTGATTAATAAAGTTAGCGCTACTTTTATGTTTATTATCAATTAATATTAATTTATTCATGTTCTTTAGTTCGTCAAAGGAATGCTTTGAGCTAATTTAGTTTTGATATCATCCAAAATATAAATTAACTGAAACTTATATTACAAGCCTAGAGGGTCAATTAAAATAAGACCTCTCTTCTAATATAATTCTAGAATATTTTTGATAATATATGATTTTAATTCATTCATATCTGAAATTTCAATTTTGAAAAGTTGGCTTATTTATTCATATATATTGCATTGTCAATTATCGATTTCTTCATTTTTTTTTACTGGCTAATATATCCTAATTAATAATAATTTGTCAAAATATTCAATAAACTTTTTGGTTATAAGAACCATGATATAAATAAATTAAAAAATTTATGTTAAGTAATAAAAAAAAAGAATTCTATATATGCATCGTTACAGGTAATAATTAGAGAGTATATAATATCTTATTTGCTTATCTAATTCAAAAGGTAATCTTTTTACCGACCGACGATAGTAAGGGAGGTATTGTTTTCACACCAAATTTCACATGTGGAGATTTTTACATATCTCCACGAATCATGCATTTTCTAAACAGAAAAAAGTATTTTTAGCATGATGTCTGTCCGTCTGTCCGTCCGTCCGTCTGTCCGTCCGTCCGTCTGTCCGTCCGTCTGTCCGTCCGTATAGATGTGTACAGCCTGAACGGCTCAACCGATTTTGATGAAATTTGGTATATTTACTTAATGCATCAGTGGGATGAATTGATCAACTTTTGGTGCAATTCCGAAAACCGGAAGTGGTAGTATTAGCGATCGACGATAGGAAGGAAAGGGTTATTTTCACACCAAAGGAGATTTTTTATATATCACCACGAATCATGCATTTTGTATTGGTTTTATCCTCGAAAAAAATCATATTTATTAGTTTTTTCTTGATTTAAAATTATATGACGTCATCCAGTCATGCATGACGTCACAGCCTGGTCTTGCATATATATTATAAATAAAATAAAATTAAAAATGTTTATATTTATTATTTATGTATGCCTATCTGTTTTTTATTACATTAATAGATATATGAAAATTATTTGAAATTGTTTCTGTAGCTGGAAATTAATTTATTTCAAACCGTCGGTCGGTTCGGACCTGGCCACAGGTCAACTTATTTCATTCTAAATCCAAATTTTATAATATTTATTTATTTACAAAAGTTACCTAAAACTTGCTCACCCCTTGATATGGTATAAAAATATTAAAACTGGGTATGTGTGTGAGGGTGAACTATATAGCGTCTAAACATTTGTTTAATTAATACTATTATTATTTAATTTCATTTTATTTATTTGTCTTTAGAAAATAATTTTTTTTTATAAATAATCACAAAAATATAGAAAATATGAATTGTTTATTTTTTTTAAGATCAAATTTTTTTTTTTGTCTTATATAAACAAATAATGAGCACCTCTCTAAAATTATAAATTGGTACTCATTCTTTTCACCTGTAACAACGTCCATTGATTATTTCTAAAAGTTAATTTATACTGTTTACTTAAAAACAATTATTTTATATTGTTTAACGTTCCATAATGGTACACAATCATATCTAATCATCACGATTATTCAAGATAAAAGCTTAAAAACATTAAGTTAAAAATATTAAGTCATTTAAATATATATATTTATAATATAATTATAATCTTTTTAAAATAATTACTTTATTTAAGATGAAGATATTGTTTTTATTTTTTCATTTTAAAATGGGAGGAGGCACGTATTTTCTTAATTTATTTCGATTTTTTAATAAAAAATAATGGTGCATGTCATTATAAATTGAATATCGTGCACGTGGAATATTTAAGTAAATTATATTTGTGAATAATTATCTTTTCCATTTACTACGAATTAATATATATGTCAACTCACATTTTCGATGTATATTTCTTCATTGCAGGAAAATGTCTCTGACCATCCATTCCAGATGAAAGACGATACAAAAACATGTTTATAAGGTAGACGAAAAGTTGTTTAGCAAATAAAGTCCAAATAAATCAAATCAATTTCTGATTTCGCCTGACTGGAGAACAAGGCGAGAGGTTCATTAAGGTCGCCATGGAATGATGAATTGGCTGAAGGTGAGGGGTCAGTGGACTTGCCACTGGTCATTCAAGTCACCTGTCCAGAGGGTCAAGGGCCAAGCTGTCCTCGCCTTGCCACTCTTCATTTTCCATTTCGAGGAAGAGACGATCGTTTCTGGTTCTCGCACTTCTGACAACGAAAGAAGACTTGCCAACCCGTTGGCCTATTCAAATTTCCTCCGGCAGATTCTTTTTTTTTTTTTATATTCTTTCACGCGACTGCCTGATTGGTACTGTTCCCAATCTATGGGCCGAACCGACCTGGGCCTTGGGTGCACCCCTTTAAAAATCCAACCCTTTCCAACGAGGAAATGTTCTATTCATAAACATAACCTATGTTTATTCATTATTCAGCCCGGCGAGAGAGACCCTTCTTCATACAAAACATCAGGGAGCTTTTCGAGATCTGATTTGATCAAATTGGGATTTAGAAACATATTCTTATTTTTCTTTAGATTCGTTCTCATCTAAATATATATTTACATTCTAATTTTTATTAACATCAATTTTTGATATTTTTTTTATTTTTTTAAAAGACTAATTTTTTTTTTGAGAAATTTAATTAATTGGAGAGATTTTATTTTATTCAATCACTTAAGCATATTTACTATATTTATATTTTAATGAATTTTTTTATAATTATTTTTTAATTTGAAAGATTGATATTTTTTAAACAATAATTATTTGAATATATTGTCATTTAATTTTATGTAATATAATAATAATAATTTATAAATATACTAATAATTTAATAGATTTGAAATATAAAAATGAAATTATAATTTTTTTTCTATTTCGCCAGAGATAGTATTGTGATCCTGAAAATGTTCGATGTCGAGATTTTGATGTTTTTATACGTTTTGAAGGACCCTGATTCATTTTAACTAAGGTTGAGAAAAATGTCTATGTGTGTGTATGTAGGCAATATTACGCAAAAACGAAATTTGGTACACAGGCATTATTCAAAATTCGTAGTTTTCTAACAACTTTTGAGAAATGTAGCTCTTTTTGAAGAGGGTCATTGCCTCTACCACGCGTTTTCATTTTTTTTCCTCTAAACTGACCGTAAAAATAAACATATATGTTTGAGTTTTTCACATGATTAACATTTTTATAAAACTGCTATATATAAAATTTCGGCTTGATTGAATCGCTGAAAGTACCAGAATTAATTTTTTAATTTTTTTTTAACTCTTAATCACGCGCCAGCACGTGACGTGGTGCCATCAACAAAGAGCCAAACACTCACTGGTTTAATATATATTTATTAATTTTAATTTATAATTTTTTAATTAAATTTAATTTAAATATAATATATGTGTTAATTAATCCAATTCAAATTTGCGAGATAGTCGAGTGGAGACACTCCAGATTTTTATTTTAATTTGAGCATAACCAAAAATTGATTGTTTTAATGGTATTAAATCATTCTTAAATTCCCTTAAAAGAAAAAAATACCATTACAATGTTTTTCTTGTTTATATCCTAGCTAATCTACATAATGATTTCAATAGATCGATATATCCAATTTATGTTTTTCATCATTTGAGTATATCCTCTTGCTTTCTCCCTCGACACCAAACGAATGGCCATCTAAATGGGGCGTGCTTATGTGGGAGGGCACCCGGGTTCACTTCGAGAGGGCGAAGCCACACCCACAGGGTCCCCTCGAATAGTGAAACCTTCCCTTGGCTAGACTCAGTCCTTCCGAGTATTTCCCATTTTCCGGGACACCTTCATCAAGAGCCAAGACCCCAATTTTGTTTTCATAATATTGTTTCTTGTTTTTCAAAAACCTTTTTTCACTTTTTCAATTTTCTTTTGTCTGATATGTCTAAACATTCCCCTCTTTTTATTAAATGGTTTTCAAAGATTTATGAGTAGCTACTGAGTTAAATTATAAATTACAAAAAAAAACAAAAAAAAAAGTTATATAAGTAAATAATAAAACAATTATATTATTTATTATACATAGATCATATATATAAGTAATATAATACTATTTTTATGTTAAATATTTATTTTTATTCAATAAATCAATAATCCAGATAATAGAAAAAATCTGGAGTGTCTCCACTCGACTATCTCGCAATTTGAATTGGATTAATTAACATATATTATATTTAAATTAAATTTAATGAATTATAAATTAGAATTAATAAATAATATTTATTAAACCAGTGCATGTTTGGCTCTTTGTTGATGGCACCACGTCACGTGTTGGTGCGTGAGATTTGCAGTGTTAAAAAATTAATTCTGGTACTTTCAGTGATTCAATCAAACTGAAATTCTATATATAGCAGTTTTATACAATTTTTAATCATGTGAAAAATTATCAAACATATATCTTTATTTTTACGGTCACTTTAGAGGAAAAAAAATCAAAACGTTGTAAGTAATGACCCTCTTCCGGTTGAGCTACATTTCTCAAAAGTTGATAGAAAACTACGAATTTTGAATAATTCCCGTATACCAAATTTAATTATTCTAGCTCAAACCGTTTTTGCGTAATCTTGTCTACATACATACACACATACACACACAAACAGACATTTTTCTCAACCTTAGTGAGAATGATTCAGGAACCTTCAAAACGTATAAAAACATCAAAATCTCAACAACGAACATTTTCGTAATCGCAATACTATCTGTGGCGAGATAGTAAAAAGGCCACCTCTATAGGTTTGTAAAATAATAAAAGTTAAAAAGGGCTTAATTTATATTTTTCTAAGGTAAAAGCAGGTACAAATCAAAAAAGATCTAAGCTGAAAATTAAAATAAAATAAATTTATCTATCTCTGTGGCCCTACGGAACTCGAAAGTTCTTGGCCGCAGCAACCACATTCTCTAAGTATCTCTATTCTGAGCCACAACCCTCCAACTCCAACCTTCTCACGTCCCTTCCTACATTGTCCACCCACCGCGTCCTTGGTCTTCCAAGCGGACGTTTCCCAACCGGTCTCCCCACCATTTTTCGTCAATCTTTCCTTTCCCATTCTAATCACGGGCCCCACCCATCGCAGCCTTCTCGATTTTATAACCCAAATATATCCGGAGATGCATAGAGGTCATGCAATTCTTCGTTATGCAGTCTCCGCCATTTCCCGGTGAAAATAAAATAAATACATTTGTGATTTAAATATATTATTATTCAATATAAATATTTAAAACTAACTAATACTTAATAAATAAATAATCATATTCTCTCATCCTATATCTACATAAAAAAGGAAAAATTTCAAACCACAAAAGATTCTTTCACAACAAAGACCTTTTGAAAATCTTTTTTTTTTGTACCTGTTTTTTACCTTTTAAGAAAAGATGAATTAAGCCCTTTTTCACTTTTATTATAATACAAACGTATTTAGGTCGCCTTTTTCTTTTATTGTCTGGATTATTGATTTATTGATTAAAAACAAATATTTATCAATATTTTCAACTATGATTTCGAATCATACATATTTATTAATATTAATATTAAATAATATTCAATGAAATATTATGATTCCATTGATTCCATTGATTATTTACTTAATAACAACTGAAAATAAATCTTTCAATTAAACTTAATAAGAACAATAGAGTTTGAATGGGAAAACATTCGATTTTTCTAGCCATTGGCTTATTGAATTTCATCGTTAAATGTAGCTCTTATTCCGACTGGAATACTAACCAATGTTTTCTTAGCTAACAAATACGATTTCTTCTCTTTTTTCTTTTCCACTAGAAACATTTCCTTACCTTCTTACGACTTTGTCGATCCATCAATGATCTAAAATTGACCTAGTTTTCTTTTCTTTTTTTTTTTATATCAACACGTATTTTTTTCCATCTCTTTCTCCAAGCGATATTCTCTATTCCACGCGCCCAGGTAAATTATCTCAGAGATCTCAGTTTCCTCTGACGGCATAAAGTAACTTCAATGTGGATATACAGACAGACAGACTACGTGGGCAAAGATCGAGATAAAAACAGGGGAGAGGCAAGTGAAAAGGAAGAACAAAGTGAAAGGGCGAAGGGCGGCAGAAAGGGCGAACTTCATTGTAAAAACTGTCACCTCCTAAAAATTGAATATTGCGAGTGTGACTCGATCAAATAATGTATAGCACGAGCGAGAGGAAAACAGTCCGATTGAAAATAACATTCCTTTTATGCCTGGAGCCCTTTCTGAAAGGTGTGACGATCCATTTAATATTCAAACGACTGCCGTATTATTATTATTATTTACTTGTTCTCCAAATTTGGCGTCATATGGCCAAAAGGGTGGCGGCGAGGGCAGCATTGACGAAAAAGGTAGAGAGAGGAGAGAGAGGGGTGAAAATATTCGAGGATGTTAAGCCAAGTTCTTTTGTTTTTAGTCTTAGTAAAGTTCAATGAACCATTTTAGTAGGATAGAATACCATTTGGTACCAGATAGAGGGGAGAGAAGAACGAAAATTGCATCAGGACCAAAGAAATGGGCCCCTTTTAATTTCATGTTGATTATTTTCAATTTCGGACAGGAAATCGATTTCGAAAGGAATTTTCAAACATGAAATGTAGTTAGCTAATATTGTGTACAAAATACATTCTATAATTACACTTTTGTTATTTTTGTAATTTGATTTTTTAGTTATAAGAAAGAGTCTCATACGATTACAATTAAGAATACTATTGCAAGTAAGTTAAATAGATCAAAAAAATACAAGGTTTTGTATTCACCATATATTTTTTTATTTTATTAATAAATTCGATAGGATAAATTTTATAATTATTATCATCATGACGTGATGTAGTTAGTGTCGTCATATAAATTTAAATTAAGAAAAAACTAATGAAGATGATTTTTCTCGAGCCTGAAACCAATACAGATCGATTTTTCTTTGTAAAAATTATCTTTGATGTGAATTTCAAAAAAAAACCATCGAGCGGTTTAATATCTCAAAAATATACAAATGCATATACATATATATATAATAAGATAATATTACATGAAAAAAGATTGTGAATCATAACATTTATTTTAATATATCAAATATTTTATGACTTTTTCTGAACTTGGTGAGGTTTGAACTCTCCTTTCACACATATCAAACATAGAGAAAGTATATATATATATATATATATATATGGACGATTTCAAATTGAATCAATTGTCCAATACTTTAATCTGAATAACTCTCATTAAACAGATTTTTCTTACATTCTAATAAGAAATAATTAATTAATTATTTCAAAAATATATTTTAATTTAAATTAATTATATAATCTCGCATATAAAATTGGAAATTTTTGTTTATAAAATTCAAATGGATATTTAATTAAAATATATTAAAAATAATTCATATATTTACGACGTATTGTATTTCAGTGTATCTGTTTTAATTTATATTTGTTATAAATATAAATAAAATAACTAATAAATAAATATATTTTCTTTTTTAGTTTTATAATAGGAATACTTAAATATGATAATAAAGAAATTAATATTTATATTAAGGATGTTTAAGTTATAATAATCAGTTAGGTCGTATCATATAATAAATTTTACGGAAACAATATTTATATTTTTTATTTTTTTTTATTTATTCCCGGTTTTTAGTGTTGAAGACATTTATAAAAAATAAATATTAATTAATGGTCAAAAAATTATAATTACCAACCTATATATTTATATTTATACTCATAAAAAAAAATTTTTTTTTTTATTAAATTTACTGAAACAATCTATTTCATGTCCTGAATGAAAGTTGGCCAATTCATTTCATTAAACATGTTACTTATAATATCAAATAAAATCAATTAATAGTTTGAAGTGAAATTAAAAAAAGATTTATTTAAAATTCATTTGAATTAAAGTGGATTCGGTTATTATTGTTGGTAGTTTAAGAGGATTGGGGCTGATCAGAGAGTGAAATGCCTGGACCAGGTGTGAGGTCGTCACGGGTTGTGACCAGGATCAATGGTACTAACTGATTGTTTGACGGGATTGCATTTCCTATTCAAACATAGACAAGTTCAATGCAAACGCAAAGAATCAAAAGAGATTTGAAATAATGATGTATAATAATTCGAAGGAATGGATGTTGCAAAAATCAGATGATATAAAATATATCTTATCCACTTTAATACCAATTTTCTCATTTATTTAAAAATTACTAAAGATATAATCAATTATTTATCTTAAGTTATGTATTATATTATAAAAAAAGTCTCAATGATAGGTCAAATGGTAAAGTCATGCGATACAGAATTTGATTACGAGTCTTCAAACTAAATCAAATTAAAAAATTTAAAAATTAATCTAATTATTAAAAAGAAAATTTATAATTATATAAAATTATCTAATCTTAGAATACAATATAAAACAATCAATATAAATACACTAAAAAGGAAAAATAATTTCTCCACACCCACCACGATTTCCTTACAATTAATCATATCTAAAAAATGAAAGCGTGGGCGCCAAACATACAGGGACAAACGTAAATTCTACTTCAAATAGACATAGTTATAATAGTTGGTTAGGAGGGACTGATTATTATTATTATTATATTATTGTATTATTTATACATAAGTATATATTTTCCAAAACAAAATCGCCATTACTTTAATTGATATTCATTTAAATTAAAAATTTTTTGTAAATTATATTTAGAAAATAATTGAACATTATTTAAATTAATTTAATTAGAATAAATTATTTAATTCAAATGAGTTACCCATAACTCCGTGACTTTTTGAATGAAATCAAGGTTTTTGGATAAAAAATTAAATTACCTCTTATTAATATACTCGTATATATTTATAGATAATTACTTTATTTCAAAATATTATGTATTATATAATTAGTAATTGTTATAAAATAATACCTCCTAGGTCACCTATAACCTAAGTTGAACCTGAATATTGCATTGTCATCGGAGTTACATATGTATGCAAAATTTCAGCTCATTCGAACATTGGGAAGTGGGTCAAATTCACATTGAAAGATTTGATGACAGGAAACGATGTGAAACTAAATAAAAGCGTGTAAAATAGAACTTCAATTTTTCCAATTTTTTCAATATTTTTTATTTTTTTTTTTTTAAGAAATTTATTCAATTAAATTTAAATTTTTTTTAATTAAAAATAAACAAATAGATTTATAATTCTAATGTTTGTTAATATTATTAATAGATTATTATAATATTTGTTGTCTTTAGGTACCTATCTATTTTTTTACTTGTGAATCACCCTATACCCTTGTCTGTCTATTTATTGAAATGGTTTGATCTGTCTAACGATTGGTGTTCGTGAATAACGCGCTTGATTAGCGGCTGCTACGCTGCACATGTTACACTCTATGCAAAATCCCAGCCGGAGCAGTTCACTCCATCCTCGGTTCAGTCCATTAAATGTGATTGATTATCAAATGCAATGATCGAATTGAGTTGCGCGTCAAGAGTATATATTGTTCTGTGGAGAGCCAACCGAACAGGGACATTCAATATAATATTATAAATAAATATATGGATAGATATGCATTATTGTTGAAAACTTAACGATCTCTTTTTTATTCAATCTCTTTTGTAAAAAAGATGATATTTTATTTTCATCATAAATTTTTCTTTTTGTCAAAATGTGATGTATAGTAATACTAGACTTGAAATTTAAATGTTAATATTTTATTTAATATTTTTAAAATAAAAATAAATGCAAACTATGGTAAAAATTTTTAGAAAAACAATGTCGCATAGGTCTCAGCATGGGCAGAATCTTGATTAAAACTGTATTGGTCATTGAAGAATAGACTAGTGTTACTGGTCAATTTGTTCTGGATTTTAAAAATTTGTTTTACATGGTTAAAAATAACGCACCTGTTTCAGACCAAATACTTGGGTAAATTATTAATATGGAGCCGTTTTATAAATTTTGAATCGTGTTTGATTTAAAAAAATTTGGAGTGTCTCCATTGGACTATCTCGCAAATTTGAATTAGATTAATTAACATATATTTATATTAAATTTAATTTAAAAATTATAAATTAAAATTAACAAATAATATATATTAAACCAGCGCGTGATGACACTACGTCACGTGGCGTGATTTGCAGTCGTGTTAAAAAATTAATCCCGGTACTTTCAGTGATTAAATCATGCTGAAATTCTATATATAGCAGTTTTATACAATTTTTAATCATATCTTTATTTTTAAGGTCAGTTTAGAGGAAAAAAAATGAAAACGTGGTAGGTAATGACCCTCTTCCGGATGAGTTACATTTCTCAAAAGTTGATAAAAAAACAACGAATTTTGAATAATGCCCGTGTACCAAATTTCATTATTCTAGCTCAAACCGTTTTTGCGTAATCTTGGTTACATTCATACACACATACACACACAGAGTCATTTTTCTCAACCTTGATGAAAATGACTCAGGGACCTTCAAAACGTATAAAAACATCAAAATCTCGACATCGAAAATTTTCTGGCGAAATAGTAAAAAAATCTGTCAGTAATTGAAAATATGTTTTACCCATGATTTGATAACAATCTTTATCAATAGATAATGATATTACGAAAATGATATACCTAATACTATAGAGATCAATAGAATAGGAATAGTATTTATGTTTTAATAATAATGGTCAAACAAAAACTACGATTTAAATAATATTTTTTTATTCATTGAAAATAAAAATGTTTTGGAGTTTAATTGATTAATTATGTTATTTTTCCTTTTTACGAAAAAAGAAGAATTAGGAAAAGCCCTTTTTCCCTAAGTTAAACCAAATTATTCAAACAAACCCCGAGGGGAGAATCATAACCATTCTTAAGGAAAAAAATAAGCACAGGTCCTATTCTTCGCGATTTTTAAAGAATCCCTTTTCACAAAAAAAAAATCAAAGGTATTCTATTTACAATATTATCTACTAGGTGCTCAACCTGCCTGTTCCCAAGTAGCCAGGGGGTTACATTTTTTTTTAATAGTAGGTATTTTTTTTTTAATATTCAAGGTGAAAAGAGAACCGAAATTGACTATTGGTTAAATATGATATTTTTCTAGTTTCAAAAGATTATGAATAAAAAGTGACTATATTTTCAACCTCTCTGTATTATTATTAACTTTAATATCAATTCTTTGTCAAGTTTTGATAACAAATAATGAATGCAGGTTTGAATGGAGAACGAAATTTTTTAGCTCACAGAGATATGCATTTATTAAAGGAATAATTTTGGGTCCATTAATTTTTTTCTGTTTTTCAATCAAATTTCGGAATATAAATATTCTATTGTTAGTCTCTTGGTATTAACTCAATTCATGTTACTTGTTATATATTTCTATACTATTTATAGACACTTCCTCATAATACTTTTATAAGATATACAGATTATTGTGTCGACAACAATGAGAAGAAAAAGGAAAAGAGGAAGAGTATCGTAAGATCGAACCGAGTTCTTTTAACGAGCGTCGAGAGTGACTTCATTTTTTTTTGTGCGCGTTTCTTTTGGTGAACGTCTTGTGTGTTGGACCTCGCCTATTTGCTTAACCAACAACTGAGGAGAGCTTTAGGGTCTTTTAGTGTCGTAGTAGAAGCGGCGCTATCGAGCGCCCCATAATTCGCAAGGAACCACGCCCTAGTCCTTAGTCCTAGCTAAGCCCTAAGCCCTGGCAAAGCTCATCACCGCTACAAGCATTTGCATAGCGAGGGGCTAAGACACTAACCCTTCGTTCTCTCAAGTTACTTCCAATATCAGGGATGGAAGGATGCTGGCGACCAGACCCCGCCGCTGGGGCCGTAATTCGATTTTCAAGATGTCCTCTCCTCCTTTAAGACAACATTCGCATTCTAACACGAAACAATATGAATTTAACTAATGTCATACCATTCAAATGGAAGGAATTCCCATTCATTCCAATTAAGAAGGATTATAGTATTATTATCCATTCTTTTTTTTTTATTGTGCTTAATCTTAATATATTTTTCTCATTCTATCTATCTAGAAGAGAATTTAATACTTTTCAATATTGAAGATTTAATTAATAAATTTCATAGATTTATTTGGTATTTCATTCATGATTTTTGGTTTCTAAGAAATGAAAAATTTCTAATATATCCAATAAAAGGAATTAAACTTTTCAAGAGTAAAAAAAACTATAAAAATATTGAGTATATATTATTGAGATACAAAACTATAAATATTCTATTTATACTTCTTTATATTTTTTCTTTAAAATTTTCGATTATAGATGTGGAATAAATCCACAAATATACCTTATAATAAATTTTTTTCACGATTTTCTAATGACTAAAAGAGTTGGGTGGTATATGTGTTTAATGAATTTTATTTTTTTTTCTCCTTCCATTTCAATTTAATAGACATCCTATTTATTTATAAAGTTATTTTATTTCTAAAATATTAACATATTAATAATATAATAATATAAAGTATAAAAAAAGTAATATTAATAATACCTACCTAATTTTTGTTCTTTAAAGCTATTATGAACACATATTTTGAAATAAGAAAGAAAGTATCCTTCAATTGATACCCCTCAATTCCAATGACGTAATATTTTCCATTTCAAAGAATAAGTAAATATTTTATCTGTGGGAGTTATAAATTGAGATCTTGTGGGCGCCTTCTTTCTAATTTCATTAAATTAGAGAACAAAGTATTGAAAAAAATTAAATTTATAAGAGAAGTTGAAGGGCTTTTATCATTTATAGTTTGTTGAAGAAACTAAAGAGGAGTAACTTTCAGTCCTTCATTCATTAATTGGCTATTCATTTGAAGATGAGGATCATATTAAGATCACTAGAGTCAATAAGAAAATTAGAAATTAATTATTATCAAGTATTAATTATAAAATATATGTTTATATAAACACATATACAATGTATTTGATTAGTTAGTATCCTATGTAATTTTTACAGTTACAAGTATATTTCAATTTATTGTTTTCAAATGATAAAAAAAATAATTTTTATTATTTTAAGGAGCTCGGTCAAAAATCAATCATCATTTCTATAAGTCCAGGATGGCGAACCTTTTTTGAATGGTCGTGCTACAAAGTTATAAATAGTTACTTGATAAAGTAACTAACGTACTATAATAAAAATGTTTCCCTATCGAGAAAAAATCTTTTCCCCTCTAAGACACAAATAAAGTGTAAAAAGATGTGGAAAAGAAAAGCTAAAATGATTGTTACTTGTTCCTTAATATGCTTGTCTTTCATTGTTTGGTGAAACTATACAAAGATAACTAAAATCTATTAAACTAGAAATAATTGTATATCTATAAACCAGTGATTCTCAACCTATGTTTTACCGCGGCACACTTTTAACGGTTTAAAAATTTGGCGGCACACAAAGAAAAACATAAGTGTAAAAGTTTACCAATATTGAAAAAAAGTGGTCCAAAAAACGCTTTACCTTTTTTTTAAAAAAAAAAAAACAAATTGAAAGAGCCTCTTTAAATTTGTAATAATTTGGCGGCATGTTTTGATAATCTCGTGGCACAGTGGTTGAGAATCACTGCTATAAACTGTAAAGCAAAAGTAAATGTCTAAATATTATTTATTTATCAAAAGAAAAATATATAATTTTTTTTTAAATTCTAAACAGGTGGTTCTTAAGGTAGCAAGAGGGGGTGGGGCATAAGCCCCGGGCGCTACTGAGAAATGGGCGCCAAATGGTCTGCAAAACAACGAATTCTTGGACAATTTTAATTTTTATTTTAACTGATTTCTGAAAAATATATTTTAAATTTAGTGGCAGAGTTTTTAAAATATTTCTTTATAAAAATAGGTATCTTTTGAACAAATTCTAGATTATCATATACATTTTAAAATCTAGTCTACGAGGTAGGGTCAAAAAGTTCGCGGAATTGGTTATTAAAAATTTATTAAAAATATTTATAACATTCTTACATTATTTCCCTTCAAAATACTCTCCTCCTGCATCTACACATTTATTCCACCGTTCATATAATTGTTGGAAACACTCTTGAAAGCCGTTTTTTGAAAGTTCCTTCAGCCGCTCCGTCGCATTTTCAATCACCTCTGACGAGTGCGACCGCCGCGAAAACGCTTATGCCACTCGTAAACTGCTGTTTTCTTCATCGCAGAATTTCCGTATACTTTTTTTAGCATCTCAAGAGTCTCCGAGGGTGATTTCTCCAGCAACACACAGAATTTAATATTACCACGCTGCTCTAATGACGACATTGCACAATCCGACGAAAGAAAGAAACTACGATCTACAATATTAAACACCGAACGCACGGAACCAACTACAACTGCCTGCTAACCTCAAAAGCACAGTTATGCCAACCTCACAAACAAAAATTAGCTTGAACATATGACTTTATTTACTTTACTATATTTATTTATTAATTCTCGATTATATTTTACATATAATATGATATAGTTTTTGAATAGGGGGGGTGCTAAAATGATTGTGCCCTGGGCGAGAGTTAAGCTCGCTACACCACTGACTTACAAATTATAAATAATAAATTTTATTCAACTATTTCTTTCTAAATATGAATTACAATTATGGGAAAAATATTTGATAATTTATTAATATTGTATTATTATTAAGTATAGAGATATTCGATAACGCAATAAAGTTAACATCCATCTGAAATATTTTTCACTAAGAAAAAAGTAAAATTTTATTATTATAAAAAAAAAAAAAACAAATTAAAAAAAAACGTTTTAAAAATACTTATAATATATGATATTTTTGGAATTAAAATTTAAATTTCAAATTAAGTAATTATAATAATAATTATTCCTATCAAAATAATAAAATCTTTAAAAAATATTAGATTAATTTATTTATACGTTATATGTGTTTCAAAATGAAAATAAAAAGTAAAAGAAAATATTCGCAATATTCAATTATTTTTTTTAATTATTAATTAAATAAAAACCAATTGAATATTTATTAGGGCCTTCTCCTCTCCGCATAAATTATCTCTTCCAAGCCTTTCCTTATGGAATTTGGGAAAAGTAATGAAAAAGAAAGTTCGCCTTACTAAAAAAATATTAATAAGGCATTTGATCTGTAAGCATCTTTGTATCAACTGAAAGTATCTTTGATTTTTTGGATTTCGAAATAAAACCGCGACATTCGGGGCAACCTGAAATAAACCTTCCTAAGGGTTGCATGATCATCACTAATATGGGTGGATCGCCCAAACTAATTGAAAAGACCCAACGTTTAAAAGATAACTAACAATTTGTTCATGTTCAGGCTATTTTTATTTCGTAACTGTCCTGAATTACCTTCCTGAATGCCCGTACATTTGATTCATATCAACTTCACTCTCAACAATACAAAAAGGCAGATTTCTGACCTGGCATGCAATTCATATAACCCTTCCCTTAAAATATGGCACTTGTCTTATCCACCCACATTATTTATTAGTTATAATCTAATGTATAGATTAGAAGGAAAATAGTATGCATGCCTCGATTTCAAAATCAGTGCCAGATATTGAAAAAATGCACATTACCCCTTTTTATCTCAGCAACTTTCCATTACTAACATTCTGCGGTTTCGCCTTCCAAAATACTTCAAGTAAATATAAACTGAGTTTTCTCCAATAGCAAACTCAAAATGATATATTGATCTGAACAACATTCAATTTGAGAAAACTTTAAATTAATTAATTTTAACACATTTTTAAAACAGCTGTATTGATTTTTTCCATTCGATTATTTGAATAATAAAAATTTTGCCAATCCTTTTCATTGAAAGAACGAACACAAATCATGCCCCTTTGAAAGTTTCTTTTTTTTCGTTCGACTAGGAATATTCCATCCACTCTGCCATGGATAATTGTTGCCGTGCTATTTTTCAATGGAAAGAACAGCTTCTCGTATGCAAATCGATATTTGCTGAACAATCGATCGATATTAGCATGACAACGTAAAACGATTTGCATAGGACATATGTCGATCCGACAGTTGCAGCTTGCAGGTAGGGCAACGGTCTTACGTTTATTTGCATTCATTTCCAATAATCTCGATCACACGAATATAATTAGGAAGGGCCCTTTTACCTGAAGCAAAGCCCTTGCGTCCTGGGTGGGGTGAGGGGGTTGAGGTGCCAGACCCCCCCCTCCCATCGCCTAACACGCATAATGTGCTCAACCCTTTTCAAGAAATTTTATTCAAATATATTCGAATGGGGGTTAAGCAACTGGCCCAGAGGGTATTGATTCAAATCAATATGTATTTATCGATGCGCCTCGCGTTCCCACGTCGGCAACTGTCAATCATCTCTGTCTGCGCCCCACGAATCGTATTGAAAGGTCCTGGCCGTGCTCTTCAATGTTCGAACGCAGCCAAGTGCTTCGCACTTCACTTGCCGATCAACTCATTCCAATTCAATTAGTAGATTCTCAAGAAGAATGCAGGACAAACGTCATTCACCCCACTCCTCCTTCTTGATTCTATATTTCCAATACCTGTTCCGGGGATTTCTTTTATTTTTTATTCAAATTTTATAATACATAATGCCCATTCATCATTGAATTTGATTTAATAATATATATCATTAAATTATAAGAAACTCTTATTTGTATAAAAAAAAAGTTATATAATATTAATTATATAATAAAGGATATTATTAATAAAATCGAAACAATTCTTCCTACTCAAAAAATTATGAAAGGATAATTCTTACAAACGATTTATTACACATAATTACTTATTATTAGAGAAAAATAAGAAATTTAATTATAATAATTTTATTGAAATTTTATTATAAATGCAAAATTGTTCTTATTATTAAAAATAATTAATAATTAATAATTATACAAATGAAAAAAAAAAAATATATAAGAAAACAAATATTGTATAACCATGAGAAAGGGTAGTTCTTATCAGGATGTAAAGCAACTTTTTTGCGTAGGTTTATGATTTCTTCATCCACCCACTCACTCCTTGACATAAGATTGAGAAATCTATTACCTTCAACACTCTCTTCTCTCTTCTTTTTAATTCTTATAACACATTTTTTACCTCCTATCAATTAGATGATCACAGAAATATACCAATATCAAATCTCAAACCTATAATTAATTACTACAAATTATATTAATATAACATAATACATATTTAATTTTTCAACAATGAGAAATTGTATAAATATCAAATTCTGTTAAATATAATATAATAAGACAATATTATCCACATAAAGAGGAAGGCAGGAATCTAAATAAATAAATAAATAAAATATTTTCATTTGTATATTATAATTACAAAGCCCCTTTCATGTTAATATTTTTTTCAAAATCTATTTATATAACTACTATAACATTAAATTAATTTTAAAACAATTTTACTTTTAAATTTGATATTTATATGAATACTAGGTTCTCAGTCCGTCCGCCTTCGGCGCTCTTCACGCTCTGCTCCCTGTACTCCTAAGTTGGTGATACATAGAACGAGGGCTGGTCAATAAGTCCGTGACATTTTGATGAAACAGATTTTTTGATAAAAACTTATTTTATTTTTCAAATTAGGCTTGTTTGAGCTCTATACAATTCGTCCATCGTTTCTCCAATTTTTTTATCCCATCCAAAAAATAAGATTTGTCGAGGACATCTTTAGTTTAGATTTACCCCGAGAAACCTACTGTTTTTGTCTCTGGTGTGTTGTGGTGGATCCACGTTTCATCCACGGTTACGGAACGGCGCAAAAACTCGGTTTCAGTGATTTAATAATTCATAATGAGCACACGAAATTCACTTTTTCCCATTTTCTTCTCAAATCACGAGGTCATCATCTGGTATTAATGGATGCCACACCAAAACTAAAACAACCAGCTGGTTCAAATTTAGACAGGAGTCATCTCATAGTTGCCTGTTGACAGAAACAGTTCTAAACGGTTTCATGGATCTTAATAGTTCGGGTATCATTAGAACCATCATGGCCCAAGGATAAGGTATAAGGTTGAAAATTTCTAAAAAAGTTGATCCATTCCAAAGATAAGGGCAAAAAACCGACCCAACCCAAAAAAACAACGCTCCAAGTGGAGCCTCTGGTGGCTCAGTTAAGAAGTTGACACATAATAAAATTAATAATTCTAGAAATTTCCATACAAAGAATGTTTATAATATTTAAATTTTTATTTTAAATTCTAATATAAATATAAAACTAAATTAAATTAAATTGAATATTGCACCTAATTGATTAATATTTTCTAAAACAAAGTAAGTAATATTTTTTATATTTAAATTTATATTTTGAAAAATTGTGCAATTTGCAAATTTGAGTGAAAACGAAGATCCAAATGAGACAAAACATGAATTGGCTAAAGAAAGAAGGGCATGATGGTTATCTCGGAAAAAAGTAAGTAATATAAGTATATTTTTGTTGATGATATTTAATTGCTTTTTTCTTTATACACATATTATATAGAATTATTTATTTCTTGACATATTTTGTTACTTTGTATTTGATTTAAAATGAATTAAAACTTTTCGCATACAGACTTTCAACAAATTGGTATGTATTACTTCGGGGGTACAGAGGACAGAGCCCCCTGTTTAGGTGCGAAGAGCTAGTAAGTATAATTCTGTTGTTTGATTGTATTGAAATCAATCTAATAAAATAGAATGAACATTCTAAATTTATTCTAATATATTCTATATACATATATATAATTATATATACTTATAATCTATAAATAAATTAATTAAATCCTCGTTATGCAATTTTTACAATTTTTAATATCCCATAAATCTGGGCTGTTAGTTTATAAACAAACTTTTTTCACAAGACAATCTTCCAAAGTAAGTGGCATCTAAAAAATTATCATCCTAATTGTAGAAAAAGAAAAAGGGGGTGAACAGTTGGCAATTGCTTATTGGCAACCATTTCAAGTTGATTGTGCGGATTTTAATTCCGGGCAAATAGGACTATTAGCGAAATTGCAAAGAAGAATTGGCATGAAGGCGGAAGAAGGGATCGGAAGGGAAGAAAAAAGGGCGGTGGAGCAAGAGGTTGGGGCGGAGAAGACGAAGACAACTTGTGAATGAGAACCGTTACTCACTCATAATTAACTCTTATTCGGCTGGGATGGGAAGAAACTCAATGAAAAATTGTGTTAACTTTTAAAAGGGGGCACAGACACTTGTGGCTCGGCGCCATGTATTACCGGGTGTAAAAATTTTAGCTCGACTTTTGCCTGCCAATTAGACAATCTGATAAAAGAGAATATATTAACATTTGCAATGAAGGTTTTAATAATGGAGTCTTTCCATCCCCTTTGTCAAGCAGATTATACTGAAAAAGCTCAACGATTCAATTGAATAAATAATTAATAATTATTTACCATTATGAATTATTCATTTTTCTAATGTTAACATTAAAAAAATAACAGAAATTTATTGGATAGCTTGGTATTAATTCAATGTTTTTTGAACGCCTATTAATAAGTGAAAAGTAAGTGAGAACAAAAACAAATAAAAAGAAAGAGAGAAAAGAGAGAGAAGATCATTAACTCGACGGAAATCGCTAATAGCATTTCACAAATAAAAATGGGAGAATGGGAATCTTAAAGAACTAACCAAGAATGTTCATAATGATGTTCATAAATTAAAATTAACAAAATGTAGCTATATTGGTGAAAAAATACAAGTAAATGGTATTTATGGTGAAATACATAGTGATATAAAAATATACGATTATTTTATTATTATTTTTATTTTATTGGAATCTACATATAAAATAAATTGTTTAAAAAAATAATAAATATAATAAAAGATGTATAGTTAATGGTTGACCAAATGTTTCATAAAACATGGTCAATTTTTGTTTTTATATTCTTTTTAATAATATAACTGATTAGTTATGAATTAAAAAAAAATATTATAACAAGAGATTATTGTTATAAAAATATAATATTAATAAATTGTAAATAAAATAAAATGAGGTCATCGGGGAATGGCGGAGACTGCATAGCGAGAAATTGCCTGACTTCTATGCATCTCCAGGCATATCTAGAGTAATAAAATCAAGAAGATACCGTTGAGCAGGACACGTAGCAAGAATGAGTGATGTTAGACATGCGAAAATATATTTGTGGGAAGACCGATGGGGAAACGTCCGGTTGGAAGCCCACGGACGCGTTGAGTAATGTAGGAAGGGACGTAAGAGAGAGGGGAAAAAATAGGAGTTGGATGGGTATAGCTCAGGATAGAGACACTTGGAGAAATGTGGCTGTTTAGGCTAAGAACATTCGAGTTTCATAAGCCACATAGATAGATAAATAAAATAAATTTTTAAAGTACTTAATATAACGAAAACCCCTTAATATAGACTTCACCCTTAACAACTTAGCATGTTTGGTTGCCTAACAACATGCATTGTACAAATTGTATCCTTACAAAATAAATAATAAAGAACCACAATATATTTGATTAAACACATTTCATTTGTTTGTAGTTTTGTTAAAATGTTTACATGATTAAAAACTTTTAATATATTTTGAAAAATTCTTTGGTTTTTGGAATTGTTTCGATATGAATCTGGATAGGAATAATTTCTAATAATATTTTTTAAACTATTTAAGTATTGATGAATGAAATGATATTTTTTCACAATAATAATAATAATAACAATATTTCTAATTTAAATTATTTATGAAATAATTGTTCTTGAATTTTTATAACTAAACAATTAAATTTATTATCTTTATTTGTAAAAATATGATTAGAATTAGTATATTAAATATTGTTTTATTTATTTTTTCTTATTTTTTATTTAGTTCATTATTAAATACCAGTCCTTTTCTATCTACTTAAAATTTTAATTATTATAAGTGTTTAATAATTCAAGCAAGGAATAAACTTGATCTATTCTTATGAAGCACATCGGGCAAGAAATATAACCATTAAATCAGATAATGAATAAATGTTAATAAGTTTTTTTTAAAAGTAATTAATCTTAATTAACAATTTATATTTGTTATTTTTTTGAAATTAATTACAAATATAATTAATTCAAAACATTTACCATAGATAAAGAATTAGTTTATTAATTTTGAATTTATTTATAATAATTAGATAAATTAATAATTTTTTGTTAAACTCGATGAATTAATGTAAAATCATTATTGTTTATTTGTTTTTTAGAATTCAAATTATATATTGATAAAGCTTGTTTTTCAGTGAAATCCCACATATAATATTGTAGTTGACATTCTTTCCAAACTAATAACTTAATTAGATCAGTTATTTCTATGTTTGATATAAAAGTTTTTGATGAGTATATTAAAAGGAATCCAGAGAGAGGCTGTAGTTGAATTTGTGAGACGCTTTTCATTTACTGGGTAAAAGATCTCTTTACTTTTTAACCGATTCAAAATGTCGGAATCAATTGAGATAGGCAGCCAGGGAAGCACTCGTTTGCTTTTTGAGCTGAAAGTCTCAAAGGCCATCACCTGATGGGTTTTAATAGGAGACCACTTTTATACGTTGGTTATAAAATTAGAACAAGTGAATATATATATATATAAATATCCATTCATTTCTATTTACAAAAGACATTTCTGTAAAACATCCTGTATGGAATATAGAGGAGGTGAGGGGATGACGGAGGAAAGGGATAGGTTTCGACATGAAAGACGGATTCACTTTGGATTCTCATTACGATGAATGATATTCGGGGCGAGTGGAAAAGAAAAGCCTTTTAACGAAAAAGATGATATTCAAGGATTGTCAAGTGTCTTTTGACCTTTTTCCAAGGATATGCAAATTATGATATTGAATTGATTTTAATACCCAGAGAAGTTAAATATTTCAAAACAATTAATTGTAATAATTGTTATTATAATTCTTTACCGTTGGAAATATGAAATGTTCTTAAAATTATAATCATTATAATTAATTCTATAATATTTAATATCTAATATTTTATATAAAATTTAGAATATACTGTAGAATTGAAAAGACATATTATATTATAAACACATAAATTATTCTATTATATAATAATCTAATTATAATTTCTACCTATATACTATAAATAATGTTATATATAACCCAAAAGACCAAACATCAAACTTTCCAAATTCCATAAATTTATCATAAACAAAAGTCATATATATACTCCTTATAATTTCTTTTTTTATAAGAATAATGTATTGTTTAATGTTTTCATAATTTTTTTATAGAATAAAAATAAAGAAATATTTAAATTTTTTATTACATTTTTTGAGTATTTTTCTATTTAAAAAATTCAGTGCTCTTGAGCAATTCTTTAAGCACAAATCATCAATCAGAATATTTTTATAAATAGATAAAGATTAATTTTTAGGTTAATAGTTTTTAGGATACATTATTTTATTATATTAATGTATTAAAATTGGAATTTTTTGTTTTATTATAATAATTAGTATATTTTTGAATATTTTTATTTTTATATCCTTTTTTGAAAGAATCTGTTTTTCCACCAAACTAAAATTCATTTTTACGTTACTGGTCCTATAATTAGAAATTAAATCGTAGGTATGAATTAAGTTTAAAAAAATTAATTGTTGCACGATGCGCCGTCTTGTTGGAACCACAGCTCCTGGACATCATGGTTGTTCAATTCAGGAATTAAAAAGTTAGTAATCATGGCTCTATACCGACTAATGGACTCATTCGGGTCTTCCTCAATGCTACGCTCTACAGTAGCAATAGCTTCTTCTGTACTCACCGTACGGCGTCTCTGGGGATGCGAGTTATCAATAAGAGTAAACGTGGTGCAAAAACGTTCCATGGTTAATCGAATTAACTGCTCTGATGGACGATTTTGTCGACGATAATTAAATCGACGTAGTGCACGATACGTATTCCGCACAGAACCATTATTTTCGAAATAAAATTGCACTATTTGCAAGCGTTGTTCAGGCGTGAGTCTATTCATCATGAATTGACAAACTAAACTGAGAATAAATCACTTGAAAGCTGTTAAATCGGTCGTCAACTTGAACAGTAATGCCAACTTAAAGTTCTATACCTCGAAAAAAAAACACCCTTTATTAATCCCTAGTTATTGGTGGGGAGACTGAGTGGGAAACGACCGCTTGGAAGACTAAGAACGGGGTGGGTGGATAATATAGGAAGGGATATAAGAGAGATGAGAGAGGATAGGAATTGGAGGGTTGTGCCTCAGAATAGGGACATTTGGGTTGCTGAGGCCAAGAACTTTCGAGTTCCGTGGAGCCACAGAGATAGATAAATTTATTTTAGTTTAATTTTCAGCTTACATCTTTTTTGATTTGTTCCTGCTTTTACCTTAGAAAAATATAAATTAAGCCCTTTTTAACTTTTATTATTTTATAAACCTATAGAGGTGGCCTTTTTTCTATTATATGGATTATGGATTTATTGAATAAAAATAAATATTTAACATAAAAATAGTATTATATTATTTATATATGGTCTATGTATAATAAATAATATAATTGTTTTATTATTTACTTATATAATTTTTTTTTTTTGTAATTTATAATTTAACTCAGTAGCTACTCATAAATCTTTGAAAACCATTTAATAAAAAGAGGGGAATGTTTAGACATATTATACAAAAGAAAATTGAAAAAGTGAAAAAAGGTTTTTGAAAAACAAGAAACAATATTATGAAAACAAAATTGGGGTCTTGGCTCTTGATGAAGGTGTCTCTGCCTGGCAAGAGAATTTCTCTTATCTGTGTTCTATCAATCCAGCCTCTGGGATCAAAATTAGGAAACTACTTGATAAAAGGTTGCGTCTCTGGGTAAGAAAATCAAGATAAAGGATGATAGGACCTTTCAACTGATCATAGGTCACTTAATTAATATTGGATTAGATAGGTGTTGTCCTTGCTTAGAATGTATAAAAGTCAGAGGAATGATGAATTAAAAAAATGAATTTTGTGATTTGATAGCTATATTTATTATATTTATATTCCCTCAAGTCTATTCATATTTATTTAAATTTATAAATTTAGTGTTATTTAAATCTGAAATCAATAAAGCTTAATTTTGAATCTATCTTCTTAGGAAATAATTAAAGACCTTATATTCTGGAAAATGACAATACTAATTCATTTTATATAATAATAAATTCTCTCTAAAGAAATAACAAATTCTTGTTACCTCTAATAGCGTATTAATTAATTGGAGAGCTTATATATATATATATATAATATAATATAATAAACGCGCATGCACCTTCATTTTTTATTATATTGGCTATAAAAAAGTGATGACTTAAGATATTACGAATAGGGAAATTCAAATGACATTTACTTTTTATAGGTTCTTCTCCCTTTTCTCGTCAAGCTTTTTTCATAATGAAAACTTAAGAAGGATGGTTCCACGCCGGATGAAATAATTCCTAGTTGAAAAAATTTTATATAAATATTAGATTATTAGTTATACTTATTTATATTTTTATTTCAAATTTACAGGTTTAGAAAAATTACAAATCGGTCTTTTAATTATCAAATTCTTATATTAAATTATAATTATAATAATTATTATATCAAATTCTTATATATGGAATTTCGAATAGAATATTCAGGATCTAAAAATTATAATATATTAAATATATAAATTATATAAAATAAAATTATATAATAAAATTTATTATATATATAATAAATTCACCTCCTTAATTTGGTTTATTGAATTTAATTGAATAATTTAATTAATTGAATTCAATTAAAAGTTTATATTATTAATAATAATAATTTTATTGTAATACTATATAAATAAATTAGTTAATTTGAATTGTTAATTTATTATATAAAAAGGAATTGTTAGAGAAACAGTATAATTTATTAAAATTGTGGATATAACAATTTAAGAATCGATTTTTTTTACAGGTAAATCTTGTACTATTGTAAATAAATATGTAATTAAATTATATTAAAAATATTATATTATAAATAACATTCTTTTTACAGAAAGGAAATTGATTAAGTAATACCCAATCCTAACATTCTTATATATATAATTATAATATTTTTGTTAGTTTTAAATCAACTACGCACATTTCAAGTCGGTTATATCAATGAGGTGTCCTATGATCAGTAGAACAGGTCCTCTCAACCTTTACCTTGATTTTTTGATCGGAGGCGCTATCAAGTAGCTTTTCCCCAATGTTGTTCCCAGAGGCTGGGTTGACTCCGTCCCATAGACCCCAGCTAGGGAAATTCCCTTGCCAGGCCCGGGACTTGAACCCGGGACCATGTGAATGTAAGGGAGGTTCGCTACCCACACACCCAATGGCACCTTCATTTAAATAAAATAAATTACAAAAATTCTATTGCTCATAACAGTGGCAATCCCAAGTACGGTTTGGTATGAATTCATTTAGCTATATTTAGCAGTATGAACACTTGAGTATGAAATGTGATGTAGGATATTACTCTAAAATAGTATACACTTACAACATGCAGTAGAATGATCACTATGCAACCAAACCCCCACCAAGAGCTCTTTAACATAAAAATTGGAGAAAAAATATTTTCTAAGGTTGAGCTTTGTATTTTTTAAATTTAACTCATGCCTCTCCCACGAGCGTACAAGAAGAAATTAAATTACGGTTGATATCGTGTAACGTCTGTTATTGAGCAGTAAAGGGGGCTCTTTTTATCAAAATTAAAATCTATAAAATAATTATTTGATTAGTTGAGTTATATGATATGAGGTGTGGAAAATGATTTTAAGGGACGAGAATAAATTCAGGGTATTTGAAACTATTTTTAAGAAAATTTGTTAGACTTACCTTGATTCATCTCTCAAAATTATAGTCATAAATTTGAGGTGGTTGAAATGGGTGAGTCTTGTGGCTAAAATAGGTGATGAAAGACTGTCGCAAAACTTGTTTATTGGCAGATTTTCTCGGAAAAAAAATTTCCTTGTTTAGAAACGCCTCAGATATAGATAGTTTATTATAAGATCTATGTTTTTCTATTTATTTGCTATATGCATATTAAACTCTTAAATTTTTACTCTGTAATTTTAATATTCTAAAAAATTATATTTATAAATTTAATCTATGAAATTATTTTTTTTACTATTTTAATTTTAATAATTATTATTGTTTCTTAAAAAATGGTGGTTTACATTTTCTTAAATTTTTTCATTGAAATATATAATAGTTATTCATTTATAATTATTACATATTTTATTATGATTTGATATAAAACTTAATTAAATTTTGGTAAGCTTGGTTAGTATTTTTTTATCAAATGCTTTAAAAACAAATAATTGATGTTCCTGAATTATTTTAAATATCTCAACTACATATTTGAATAATATTTAAACTACTTACATATGTAAAGGAATTCGTAAATTATGTTTTTTATATTTGTTTTTTTTAACATTTAGAATAATAAAAAATATCAATTCTTATGATAAATATTTTTAAAAATTTAATTTCAATTTTTTTTTATTTATTTAAAAGATGAAAAATATTTATACTTATTATTTTACTTCCCAATATAATAAACTAACTACAACTATATTTGATATTATTACTATAAAATTTGAAATAAAATGATTTGGTCTTTAAAAAAAATGTGTAAATTCTTATTTATCTATAATTACAGATAATTAATCAAATCCCAATTATCTTTTTAAGTTAAAAAGATTAATTAAGCATGCACACAAATTAATGACATTTTAATTTTATGTTAATTTATTCAATTATCTGGAAATATATTACTAAGTACAGTTCACTTAATTATGTTTGAAATAAGTACAAATTATCGCATTGCAAAATATTATGTTATTATTATATTATTATATAGTAAAATGTTTAATATTTTTAATGTTTTCTTAAAATGAGAGATTAAATGTGTTATTCTTTTCATATAAAATTTCCGAAAAGTCTTTTTTTAATGCTAAAATGCTGATTCTTGATTTATATTTTCAATTCAATTTATATTCGATTTGGTAGCAATGGGTTTTATTTCATTATGATCGATCTAATTAATCTAGGAAAGCTTACGGCCATTGTGATGACGTCACCGTGGTCAGGTATGCGCATGCGTATTTAGTTCTGTCCTGAGTCGTGTCATTGGCCATGGAGAGTTACCGGGGAAGGGGAGCTGCCCCTCTACTATTGGCTCTGGCTATTGAAACAGCCGGCTTAGCACTTGAATTAGCACAACTCACGCGAACATTACATATCGTCAAATTAGGACAATAAGCTAACATATGCTCCTCTAGATTATGTGTTAGAAGGGAATTCACATACTCCACAACATATAAAAATATTTATCTGATATTATTCTAATTAAAAAAATATTTAAAAGAAGATTATTTAATTAAATATAAAATTCAATATAATATTAATTAAAATAATTTAAAATTAATTTTTAATAATATTTTTAATAATAAATTGAATGAATATTTAAAATATTATTTAATTAATTTAAATGTATATATATATTTATAAAGATAATGTTTAGTTTCTATTAAAAAGATTTTAAATCATTTTTTTGTAAAATCACAATTTAAATACACTATAAACCTTAAAATTTACATAAACCTAATTTATCATCTATCAATATATCTATTTTGTTTTCTTTTATTGACTTTAAGGATCTAATCTTCTATAATCAAGTATACACAATTATTTATTTTGATTCCATCAATTTAAATTTTTGTTATTGTAAATTTGTTGATATTTGTACCTTTATCCTCAAGTTCAGTTTATCACTGATCTCTTCATTGGAAGCTTAAACACAAATAATATATAAAGTTTTTACTCATAATAAGATATTTAAAATGACTTAAATCTCTTTGAAATTGTTCAATTAATACCAAACTCGTATATTTATTATATTAAAAATAAAATAGTATTTTTTTGAGAGGGGGGGACTTATTTGGTTAAAAAAATATGATTAAAAATTAAAGTTGGAGTTTAAATTTCGATATTAGTTTTCGTAATACTCAATAATCAAATTCAATTTTAAATTTTAAACATCAAAAATAAATAAATAAATAAAAATTAGTAAAGGAATTGTAAAAATAGAATTCTAATGAATTTGAGCGCCGTCTTGTAGTGACACCATACGGCAGCGAGAATAACTATATTTCCCTTATGGAAAGTTATACAGGCAATATACCTACCATCATTTTTTTTTAAATATGTTAAATTATATTTTAGAACAAAAGTATTTCAATTTTAATATTTATTGATAAAAAAAATATCCAAATATTTATCCGAATATATGAGTACTGCTAGACTAATAATAATTGTGAAGTAGAAAAAACTGATTTGCTCTAAAAAATTACCGTTTAAAAGGCACTAAATGAGATATTTTGAGTCTATGCCATAATGAATAGTATATGAATAATTATATATAATAAAAAGGGGAAAAAATAATAAAAATAATTCTATAATTGTATATGAATATAATTTTAATAAAAAATAACTGATGATAAAATAATCTTTAAATAATTTTAATAATAATGCTTTAAATAAATAAAAATAAAATTATATTCAACATTTATTAAATATTTAAAACAAATATTTAATGTTTTATTTTGATTATATATAAACTTACACTTGGTATTAATTTTATAATAAAAAAAATATTAATGAGTTACCTCTATCCATAAAAATATAAATAAAATTTTTTGAAAGTTATAAATAAATACAAATACAAAATTTGTTTTTCTTAAAAATAATATGAAAATCTCTTAAAACTAGAAACATGTTATGAACGATTTTAAAGAAACTTCTTGCAAAGTTGTTTTGAATTAGTTATGTGTATTGAATTAAATTTCAAATTAAATGTTTTCGTAAGGGTGATGATATTTCTCCACTCGAGCGAAACCTTAGATAAATTCCCGACGAAGAAACTTTACAATAAATATTGACTCTACATTCCACCATCCGCTGATGATCTGTTCAACAAACTAGAAACTTATTAATTAAGCAAAAAGCGTTTTTCCTTCACATGACAACATACAAATGAGTAAATATATAAATTACACAAGACTTGCCTCTTTCCATTAGATATACTTAACTTTTTTGAATATTTAATTATTTATTTAAAAATAATAATAATAACTTAAAATATCATTAAATTTACATGTAGGTAATTATAATTAGTCATTTGAATAAATGTATAATAATAGAATCAACTTCAGATAATAAATATTATACTAGTTATATTAGTTTAATAAATTAGAATAAAATATCAAAAATAATTTATAATCGTATTTCAAATTCTATGCCAATTTTGATTGGATTTAAAAATGTATTTACTATCAATATATATATATATATATATTGTTAGATAAAAATACCTTTAGAGAGTTGTATTGAAATACATAGGTATTAAATATATTTAACACATAATAATATTGATAACAAAATCTTAGAAAAAGATTACTTTTTTAAATATATAATTTTTTGGCATTTAATTTTAAAGAAATTGAGAAATTCTTTAAAGTAGTATATATTGTATTTTCAATTTAATTAAATTAGACCAAAAATATTTTTTATAATTTTTAAATTGGACACAACATTGATTTATTTTTTGGCAACTTATATATACATATCAATCCTGATAATAAATAAAAATTTAACCTCAAAATCATCTCTTCATATATATGTATATATATATAAATTACATAGAATTAAAAATTATTAGTAATTCTATAAATGTTTTTATAATTATTTACATATATATACAAATTAAAACATTTTATGATTGTATAATTATCAAATTAAACGTATATATATTTAAACTTTATTTATATTATATTAATCAGAAATTAGGCTTTAATAAAGATTTTTATTACGCCTAAGTATCCGCAACCCAACTAACCAATTCAAAACCTCACCGAATGGTGGCGCGCTCCTGTGGTAAAAAGATATACTAATTACTGAACTATTTCTAATTTATTTTTTATTTAGTAATATTAATATAATATATTTTTATATTATAAAAATAATTTCATGTTTATTTTTGTATAGTGGATAAAAATGCTTCTATGTCACTTCAATAAAATCATTAAATATATAATTAAGAATATTATCATAAAAAACATATTTTCAACTAAGGAAACTAACTCTTAATATAAAATTGTTTAGTATATATTTATTCAATTTGTTTAGATTTAAATTAATAAAACTTAACGTGAGCGTAACTCAATATAAATATTTAATAAAAATTTAATAAAATCAATTAAAAAATTATAATTATAAAATGTATTATATTTTATGTTTAATAATAAATGAATATTTTAATTAATTAAAAAATTCAAATAAAATAAATAAAATTAAATATTCTAAACTTTATTTTTTTTAAATATTATTTTAGTAAATAACTATTAATTTAGTATCGTATTTAAATGAATGAATGAAAGTTGCTATTAAGAAGTGATAAGGAACTATTTTCATAAAATATCAACTATTTATACACATAAAAAACTATAAAATTTACTGAACAAAAAAATATTTGAATGAAAATCCAATTCAAGTAAAAAAGATAATAGAAAAAATATATATAAAAAACGCGTTTATAAAAGAGAAAGGCCATCACAATAAGTAATTATAAAGTGATTCTTTTCAAATTATTTGAAGAGTGGGTAGAAGGTGAAGCTGAAAAAAGATTTAACTTTTCATTTTTTTTTATTTTTTAACTCATAAATCATTTCCTTATTTGATTCGGGAGTTCATCTTACATGGCCTGTCCTTAAAGAGATTTCCATTCCTAATTCACAGCTCCTGATAAATTATGTGTAGGTGAGCAAATCGGATGCTGGTACCTTGCAAACCACGTACGATTCGACCGTGCCGAAAAAAGGCATTAAAAAATATTCATTAACATGAAAATAAGATTTATTAATTCATAAATGAAAATTGCCATGATTTTATAGAAAAGATGATTTTTGTTAATTTCAAAATAAATTAATTAATCACTATTAATATATTAATTAAATTTGTCAATATGGTGTCAGAACCTTTTCATTTATGTAAGTATTCAATAAATAAAATAATTTCTCTTGAAATAAAAATTCAGTGATGTATTTTATTTTTATTTATTTAAATTTTAATATCAGAAATTTAAAAAATTAAAAATTTTTCTTAAAATATTTTAAAATTAAAGAAATATTATATTCTAAAGTTATATTAATTTTATTTTTTTAATAATGATAGAAAATATAATTATCGAATAATAATAATTTTTTTATAACCTAATTGTCCACCCAGGGAAGAGTCATGTGGTCTATGAAATGAGTCAGAATTTGTTCTACTGACTATGCCCCGATGAAAACGGCTCTATCCTCCCTGAAAGGATTTTTTAATTAAGACTTAAATCAATAAATGACATCAATGATGAATGATTTACATCATAACGTTTGTTGCTGAAGTAACTTATCATGTCAATCAATAATAATATCATAATTAATATTATTAATAATAATAATATAAGATCTTTTAATAACACTATACATATATATCTACATAACTCTGTCGGTTTAAGGAAATCGAAAGTTTTTGACAGCAATAATAACATTATTTTTAATCCTATAAATAATAATCAAAATTAAAATATAACTTTAATTATATATGTAAAAAAATGTCATTTAATTTTTTATTAAAAATTAAATCTAAATATCAATAAGTTTTGGGCATTTCTAAAATTAATATTTTTGTATTCATTCTTAAACTTGAACAAAACGAGAATGAAAACAATCTTTTCGTGAACGGAGAAATAATTTGAATGGTATTAACTTGTTAAAGCTTTGGTGGTTGTTTTTATTTATAAGGGAATTTTGTAAATAAAACCACATATTGATATTTTATTGTAAATTTATTCAAAAAGACAAAAAATTTGATAAAATTTAATATTTTTTGAGAAAATTTAATAAAATTTAATATTATTTTTCTTTTTCAATAAATTTACAATAAAATATCATAATGTTGATCAAAATATTAAATTTTATTAAATTTATAATAAAATATCAATATGTGGTTTTATTTACAAAATTTCCTTATAAATTTGAATGGTTTGTTAATAATTCGTCCATTCAATTTTGAATATAAAATATAAAATAAAAGTGAATATTAAATACATGGATAAACAAATAAAAAAAATTTCAAAAATTCATAAGGAATCTCCAGTTCAAGAAATATAAAAATATTTTAAGTTTTAAGCAATTGCAATATATACACAAAATATAAAGTTTTCTCAGAAATACAATATATGTATACTCATAGATCTCTAAGATTTAGAGATGTAGACTCAGGAGATTAAGTTAAGTTTAAAATGTTTTAATAGCATTAATATGCAACGTAATCTACAGGTAGTTCAGAAGGTCAATTGTTGGATACGCACCATCAATATGCATGATTATAATGAGACCTCCTTGCTTGTCAAGCCCCCAGGCAATCGTTAAAGTGCCCTTATGCTTATAATAGTCATTCATTCAATTATAAGAATAACTTCAAAATTTTCTAACATATTAAATATAAGTATACCTACGAGGTACTATATACAAATAATGAATTTTTATATTTTACAAAATTCTAAAGGTGTATTTAAGTATACATAATGAAAATATTGAAATTGATTTCAAGTGGTGTGAATAAAAAATTCCATTAAATGTATATAAACAACTTTTTATTATTTAAAAACTTGAGAGATATTATCCGAATATAAAAATATATTTATTAAAACTTTTATGATTTTTATAATTATTAAAGGGACTTTAAACTGCTTGAGTCGGAGCAACTTGAGGTACTTGATGACGACTGCAGAATAATCAATCGAAACGTTATACATTTATTTAACTAAATAAATAAATTATACAAATATGTGGTGTATTAATAAAAATCCCTTTAATGAATAAAAAAATTTAAATATTTGATAATAAAAACAATTATTAATATTTTTTATTACATTTTAATATGAAAATAAATATTAATAATATTATTATTATTACGATTATTATTTTAAAACTAAATTAGGTAATTATTCAAGTAAACGCATTTTCGTGGATTTAGATAATACTTTACCAGTGGATTCCTTTTGCAATTCCAAATAAACTTTTCTTATGAAATTTTTTCGGACCTCTTCTAGTTTACAAGATAAAAATTATTACTATCATTACTTGACCAATTCACTAATTATTCACTTATTCACTAATTTTTTTTATTTTCATAAATCCAAACCGAACTTATAAAAACAGAAAATTAGTGCGCCCTCTGGTACTCAAACGGATAAATATGCTAGCTAAATAAAATATCAATGCACATATGATATGCAAATTTTAATAAATTTTATCTCGTAAACTAGAAGAGACCCGAAAAAATTTCATGAGAAAAGTTTATTTAGAATTGCAAAAGGAACCCACTGGTAAAGTATTATTCAAATCCACGAAAATGCTTTTACTTGAATAATTACCTAATTTAGTTTTTATAATTATTTTTATGATAAAATAAAAAAAGTTTTCCCTTTAATATTTAGTAAAATTTAATTTTGAGATTTTAATTTATTTGGAAATGTTTTCAAAAATAACGGTTATTAAATAATTTCGAATAATTATAAAAGAAAATATTTTGGATTTAAATAATTTAAATAAAAAATTGGCTTTTGTTATTATCATGACAAAAACGAATTAATTATTGTATTTGTAAATACCTAATTCGAATTTTTTTTATATGATATATGCAAGATGGTATTTCTATTGAGTATTTTTTCATTAACATATCGTTAGTAATATTTTTCATTAATTGAAAATTCAAAACATAATATGGCGTAGGATAATGGCATGGGGATGATCGGTCTATTTGAACAAATCTTGAAGATGGTCGGTGGGTCGACTGCATGACTGCAGAATGAGGACCCCGCCCGGGCCCACACCTCAGGACCCCGCTGACCCTATGCTGACCCGAATGACCCGGGACCAGGAGACTGCGTGGGTCTCTTGGCCTTGCCTCATGTCAAGCCACGCATCTCGCCGATTCCTGAAATTGCTTTTTTATTGTAAACAAACGTTTCCAAAATTTTATTTATACGATAGAAATACAGATAGACATCTGGTTTAATGTTTAGAAGGATATACCCCTTTAGGATGAAGTACTCTCAAGATAATTTATTCACAAGTCACTGTCTTTGACTTGGTAATAGGAATAAATGTTGCATTTCTTTTACATTATATCGGATATTAATCAAAGTTTTTATTTTTAAAAGATATATTTATTATCTTGCTTCTGAATTCAAATAAAAATAAACTTTTTAAAATTAATCTTGTTTTATTACTCATTTATATATTTAATTTGATATCAAATAATTTAATTAATATCTATTTATTTATCTTCTTCGTTGTCGATAACTTCCTAGCGGAAGTGTCGTGGCCCTAATAACTCCACAGGAGTCATAGGGTGTTCATGGGAAAATTTGACCGAAGTGGTTTCCCCTTGCCTTCTTCGGTGGGGCAGCCGATGTTAAATTGAATTAAATTATTATATTTATTAATTAAATTAAATTAAATTAAATAAATATATAATCTTGAGTTCTATGCTGGGATTCGAACTCAGGCTTCCTGTGTAGAAATCTAGTACTCTACCCACTCAGCCATGCTGCCCCATTTATTTATCTATTTAATTTAATATTCGAGTATTAACAGATATGTGCATTTGATCAAAATAATTTATTTAAAATAAATATATTATAAAAATAAATTAACGTTTGTAAAAGATAATTTTATTAAATAGTTAAAAATATTTCTTTTTTAAAAAACTACTATAATTAATGTATTTTATTACAATTACAATAATAATAATAATAAAATTGGTATATGTATTTAAATTCATTTATATAATAAAGAATATATATGTAGTGGTGGGGAATATCTGGAACCATCACACATACAAAATATATAAGTTTAAAATAATTTTTAAAAATTTAAGTGAATATGAATTATATTTTGTAAAAAGTGTTATTTTCCAATATTAGAATTAGATTTGACAACAAGACCTCAGTTTTAGTAAAATCTAATTGATACATATAAATTATTTGAATTTAGTAGCAGAAAGGAATAGTATTAAAAAAGTAGTAACACACAAAATCTTAATATACAAAAAGTAAAATTTGAAAATGTAGAAAAATTTTAATACTTAGGTACTGTAATTACGAAGGATAATAATATTCGAGAATAATTTTTAAATCGAGCTTTCAATCAGGTAACTAACGCCTATCATGCAGTAAAATTATTATCCAAGGGAATCTAATTTAAAATATAGGGTATGAGGCGTGGTCTATGACCTTGGGAGACGAGAGTAGATTTAGAGTATTTGAAAAGAGAATTGGCTAGGGGATTATGGTTGAGACTGCATAAAGAGGCATCTCCAGACATAGTTAGGGTTATAAAATTGAGAAGACCGTGATGGGCAGGAGACTGACGAAGGTGGGGATACTGGGAAGCGACCGGTTGGAAGACCAAGGACGCGGTGGGCAGAAAATGTAGGAAGGGACGTAAGAGAGATAGAAATAAATAGGAGTTGGATGGGTGTTAATCAGAATAGGAACATTTAGAGAAATGTTGTTGCGACCAAGAACTTTCGACTTCATACTCTTAAAAATTTCAATAAAAACCGAAAAACTTTAATAGATAATTCAGTATGAAAATTAAAATGTCAAAATAATTATTTATTATTTAACTATCTATCTTTTAAGTTTGCTAGATTTATAAAATTAAAAAAATAAAACAATAAAACAGATATAAAATGAAAAAATACTTAATTAAGGCAACGTTTCAAGGATATGCTCACCTCCAATTATCTAATATATAATAAATAATCTTTCTAATCGTTTTATATAGGTTTAGAATTGCAATTGCCCTCCATGGTCATGGACATTAAGTCCGATATGAGTCAATACATATTAAGGGATGTGGTTTGCTGCAAATGTTTGACACTTAACTCTGAGGTTAATTAAGAGATTGATTATAGAAAACTTATATGATTGATGATAAACCCTGTACCCTATAAATTAAATTCTCATTTATCATCTTTTATCAGCAGAAGTTACTCTCTTTTGATTTTAATTTTAATTTTTTATTCTCATAATGATTTATAAATAAATTTTAAGAGCTATAGGTAGAAATATTTAAATGTTACATGGATTTTTACTTTCATTAAGAGTAATGCTAAAAAACCATACCATATATTTGAATTTTTTATTTCAATTCACTTTTAAAAGCTCTTGAGAAAAAAAAATTATTTTCAGAAAATTGTATATGTAAATGGAATGCTTGTTTATTTTTAGATTTTAATGATGTTTTAGATTTTCTTAAAAATCACTTTAATGATTTTGTTGTTTTTTTATATATATCTAATATAATTGCCATTAAAATTGGTTCAGTTTGAAGTGGTATTAAAAGCAATTTTTGAAGAAATTCCTCATATTTATTTAATGAAAAAATTATGTATTTTTATCTAAAATTTAATAAATCATTATACGAGTGTAGATCAGGAGTTTTCAATCTTTTTTCTACGTCGACCCCTTAGAAACTTTCTTCTCGTTTAATAGACCCCTATTTTTTTGATGCAGTATAAGTATATTAATAAAGTTTAATTTAGAAAAATTTTATAACAAAGTAAACCTTTTTATTACATTAGAGTACTAGAGCTAATATTATTTAACAAAACTTACAATTCTATTTTATAAATTATTAATTTCATAAATTTTTAATAGACATTCTTAACTGGAAAAGTTAATGTGATAGGCTGATGTTTTTTGATAATGTTTTTGATATCAGGTTCAAATTTTGATTATAACTTAATTTCAAAATTTTTAATAATATAGCTAATAAATATTATCAAATATTTAAAATAATATATAAAAATTGTTTGAAAACATTAATTTACAAAAAAAATAAACTTAATAATAAGAATTATTTAATTTTAATGGTATTTTATTGAGATTGAAAATTTAAAACAAAAATTTCAAAAATACTTTAAACCATGCACGATTATATAAAAAAATAAAAGTATACTAAATATAACTAGGAGAAGGGAACAAGGAGGATCCATTAGCAATTGTTTTTATTTACTTTTTATCTATTTTTTATTCCGTAAAGAAATCCTTTACTTTTTTTAGTAAATTAAAGAGGAAATTTCTTCATCGACCCCCAATAGCCTCCTCAGGTTCTTTCAACCCTATTCAAAGTTCAATATACCCCTGAGGGACTCACTTGAACCCTGTAGGGAATCTCTGGTATAGATTCAGATAATGAATAAAATAATAACTAAATTATATTTATACTTACAATTTTTACATTAAGATAAATAAATAATTCAGATTATCAAATGTATTGATATTATTAGAGAGGACACGCTCTCCTGATCATAGTACACCTTTACCCTGTTTAAGCGGCAACCCATAGGATAATCACTGACTTTTCATAAGAAAAGTTATAGTTTTTTTTATTGATATTAATATAAAAAGCTATTATTATAATTTTCTTTATATAAATTATTCAGATATCAAACGTATTGAAATTTAGATAAAGTTTCAATTTTAACTTTTATCATTATTTATTTATTATTTTAATATAATAATCGAATTTGAATTCATTATTTTATTGTATAGTCCAATAAATATGATAGGTGCTTATTAATGAATGATGCTAATAATTTGAATTAATCATTTCTCAAACAATTTATATAAATATATTTTTGAACAAAAATCCATAAAAGAATTGAAAAAAAAACCTTTCTCTCTAGTGATTTATTTGGAATTGTCTCTCAGATGTATGTCTTGAAAGTCCTATGTAAATTCGAATCAGCAAATTCGAATTTCGAATGAGTTATTCGTTTTGGAGTTGTGATGGACTCCGTTAGAGAGTTCAAAGAAGAAAAGAGCCACGACAACAACCGAGTTCAATAGGTCAAATATCTTTTGACAATGCACGTGCTTGGTGATTTCTCATTTAATTGAATAATTCGCAAATGAACACTTTCCAGGGAAGCAGATGGTTAGGAGATTGGCATAACCTCATGTCCGAACGCGGATTATTTGGTGTAAAATCGGCTACTTTTTCTAACGGCATGAATAAATGTTTAGGAAAGAAAATAGACATGAAATTCACCTCAGATGAACAGAGAAGAATAGAACAGGTATCTATCTACCTAGAAATGGGTCAATAGTTGGGTAGTTGGAAGTAGAAATTATCGACTGGTCAAAGTTGACGAGGGGTCAACCGTCAATGTAATATCAATTTAATTGGCTATCTTTTTGGAGAAGAGTTAAGTTTTAGAAAAAAAAATAATAAGAAACATTCGGCCGAATGGAATTTTAATTTGTTTATTTTATGACTTATTCGACACCAATATTCCATTATCAGAGATTTGAAGTTGATGATTGGAATTGGCGAGGAAATAATATAGTGGGAGGCCTTTCTCTCTAAAATCATACAAATTATCATTCATTACAAGTCAACGGCTATTCAATAAAACGATAGCCAATAAGTTCTTATAAAAAATTTCCAAATCATACAAGCTATAAATAACTGTGGATATTATTATTCGTATTATTATTTATTATTATTATTATTATAAATAATTAAAAGAAATATAAAAAAATATTATATCCAATTATTCAATAAATACAATCTGTTCTTCCTAGATGGTAAATATAAACATCATATATTAAAAGTACTATACAATTAACCTATATTATAAAGATAAAATTGTTATTAAAACTACATAACTGATAAGTTATTTGTACTCTTAAAAATAAACTCATAAATTATTAACGAGGTGTTAAATGTTCATTTATTTATTTATTTTATATTTATATTTATTTGATTTTATTTATAAATGGTAATTATTCAGGTAAACTCATTTTCGTGGATTTAGATAATACTTTACCAGTGGGTTCTTTTTGCAATTCCAAATAAACTTTTCTTATGAAATTTTTTCCGGCATCTTATAGTTTTCGAGATACAAATTATTAAAATAGATTTTTTAAGGTTGATAGATTAGTTATGAACGTCGAAATGTGCCATTAAGTAATGTTTTATTGTCTAATTCACTAATTATTCACTTATCCACTAATTTTCGGTTTGTATAAGTTCGGTTTGGATTTATGAAAAAATTTTCCTATATCTAAACCGAACTTAAAAAAACCAAAAATTAGTGCGGCATCTGGTAGCCAAACGGATGAAACATGCTAGCTAAATAGAATATCAATGGATTTATATGCAAAGCTTAATAATTTTTATTAAAAACTATAAGATGCCGGGAAAAGTTTATTTGGAATTGCAAAAGGAACCCACTGGTAAAGTATTATCCAAATCCAAGAAAATGAGTTTACCTGAATAATTACCATTTAGTATACTATGGTACTTCAAGATGTAATCTCATTGCCCTCCTCATTAATTCTCTTTTCTCTATTTAGAGAAATCATGTTTTATAACTATACTATCTTTCCTGTATTATCTCTTTCCTGGATAAGCGACGGTCAAGATTCCATTTAGAATATATTACATATAAAAAAAAATAATAAAATTAAAATTAAATAGGACAAGCCCGAATTATTTTTCATATTATTTGCAGCGAAAATAATTAATCCTATTTTTTTTTTGAAATTATAAAAGAAAGATTAAACTAAAAAAAATACTATATACTATATGTTTTTTAAATCCAAATAATTTTTTTTTGTTATATCCTGTATACTTGGTGAAAGTTATAATAACTACATCGTAAGTTTAATTTATTTAAAATTTTTATTTTATTTATTTATTTAAAATCCTAAAAATAAAGATTTTAGAACAGATTTTTATTTTATTTCATATATTTACTGAAAGAATAATTATTTGAATTAATTAAAATATGAATGAAAACTTTTCTATATTAATTAAGTATCTACTGAATCTAAAATTACAAATATTACATATACAAATATAATATATATAATATAAATTTAATTTGTAAATATATTTAAATAATTATTTAAAGGTAACTCAGGTGCGATAATTTTATGTTATAACATGAAGACAAACAAGTTGAAAAAAAATTTAAAATTGAAATAAGAATGAAAATAATGCAAATAAATCTTAACAAATAAAACAATAATTACATATACGAGAGCAGGTCAATAAATCCGTGGCTTTTTGAATGAAACAAAGGCTTTTGGTTAAAAAATTATTTTATTTTTCAACATAGCCTCCTTTGAGCTCTACACAATTCCAATTTTTTTTATCCCTTCTAAAAAATAAGATTTGTCGAAGGTATCTTAGTGTCGATTTACCCCGAGAAACCCACTGTTTTGGCTGCTGTTTAGTCTCTGGTGTGTTGTGGAATATCCATGTGCCTTCCACGGTTATGAAATGGCGCAAAAACTCGGTTTCATTGATGATTTTTTCGCAAAAAACAATGCTTAATGAGCACACGAAATTCACATTTTTCGATTACCTTCTCCAATCTCGAGGTAGTCTGCTCTTAATCGATGTCAAACAAAAACTAAAAGACCCAACTGGTTCAAATTTGGTCAGGAGTCAGGTGATAGTTTCCTGTTGACAGAAGCAGTGTTGCCATTTTATTTAAGAGACTGAAAATTCAAAAAGTCACTGACTTATTGACCTGCCCTCGTATATATATATATATATATTCCATTATGAATTGAAATATCGTTTATTTAATCATTTTTAATTATTATGTAAAATAATAAAAAGTAATTTTAATGATTGAGATTCTAAAATTGAAAGTGTAAAGAAATGTAGAACAGCTATTTGGATAAGCATAGATATTTTTTGGTATCTTGTATCAATATATATTATATATAGATTCTTTTTAACCGTGCTGTATTCTTGTTACTAAATTAACCCATCAAAAGAAATAGATTCTACTTTTTTATACTGAATAAAAAAAATCTTTGAAAGGAAATCGTTTTTTCTAAAAAAATTTAGCATAATAGATGAAGTTAGTGAAGTTGGAAATGCTCAGAAATAGATAATGTGTTTAAATATAGCTGTTCGATTTTCCAGTTCAATATAATTTATTGATGGTCGTATTTTTTATATTTATATACATATATATATATATATATATATATATATATATAAAGACATTTCCTTTTAATCGTTCTTTCTTTGGTGGAAGGGGTTCATTTTCAACTCTCGAGTTGATAAATCGTTGAGTTGAATTGCGGACAGGAGGTCGTCGACAGCGTCCCACGTTGGCATGGCGTGTTCCTCGACCGCTTGTCTGCCCTTGGTGCCAGGTACGGCCGATGGACATAAGGGTGGACACACGAAGGGCGCCGCCTGGTACGACTCCCTTCGTGAGCACGGGGTGTTTCCCAAAGCGACTAGCAATGGCTATCAATTTGTGGAATAGTTCCCCGAAACTATTTCATCAACCCATCATCAGAAGGAGTACTACTTTTGTTAATATTTTATGTGCTTCTGAAATTCTGATATTCACAGATGAAAAAATTTCACTATTTAATTTATAAAAAAAAATTTTTATTATTGTTTTTTACTATAAAATTTAAATTTCAAAATAATGTTATTAAGTATTTTATTATAATTTTTTAATTCAAAATCCTAAGTAAACTAAGGCCAGGAATCCATCCAAATTAAAATATAAGTTAAATTTCTAAATTAAATTAAATTAAAAAAAAAATAATGAAAAATTAAAATTGTATGTATCTTTACTATTATATATTAACAAATTCTTCTAGAAATCATAATTTTAATATTCAATTGATTTTATTGGAATTATTTTTTAAATTTTACTTACATGTGATTTACATATCTATCTATCTAGAAATACTTAGTAAGTATATAAAAAGTTATAATAATAAAAAACATATAAGAAGTATAATAAGTTTCTTCATAAATACTTAATTGAATATTTACTTTTAAAACACTTGTGTTAGAGATTAGCATTCTAAATTTCGACCTTCTTTTAATGTCAGCTTTTATTATATCTTAAAAATATTAATAGCAATATTTAAAATTTTGTTATTAAAAAAAAAATTAAAAATGATTACTGCATAATTATTATTAGGATTACTCAGAGCAAATTACTACTTATTGAAGTTCCTTAGGTCCCAACTCGAGACTTCAGGGTGGTAGACTGTCATGCTAACCACTAAACCTCTGAAGAGTATGATTACTGCATAATTATAAAGATTCCTAGATTTTTAAATAAGATTAACATTAATATTTTTACACCATTTGAAAATAATGTTACTATTCAATAATTTTATCCATTTTATGTAAACTAAAATCCGATATCAAGGATCAAGCGATAAATTTAATTTTTAAAATAAGTATAAAAATACGATTTAACACAAATTTAAATATCAATTCATTTCATTTCATTTTAATTTGATATTTTTTAAATTATTTTTCTGATAATTTTTATGAAGAGAAATTATTCTCTTACCTAAATAGGAATTTTATGTCAAGGGAAATGATAATTGTAAGAATGACCTGTTTTGGCCGTGGGGTTATAGGGAGTCCATCGAATGGCAAGATTTAGGGGAGGGGGTGTCGCGTGGCGCCTGGTGCTGGTCGGTGCCAGGCTCCGGCTGCTACCCTGTCCACCAGTCCCTGACCGCCACCGGGCTTAATATACAGATCTCGTGTTGACCTGACCCCGGTGATTTAAAAGCAATCTATATCCTCTACGTTTGTCTATTTATACCCCAGGTTGTTAAGCCATATCAATAAAAGCCAGAATTTCGGCTAATTTACAAAAACAAATTATTCCATCTCTTACTTTATCTAACATTTTTATCGAAACTTTCTTAAATTATTCTCTTTTTTCGATTTATTTTTAGAGAGAAACCATTGGCGCATATAAAGTAATTTAAATTCATTCAAAAAACATGTAATAACTGTCAACTTTCCAAAACGAATAGGATCTACCATAAACCAGACAAAGATAAACACATACCTAATTAGAAACAAAAAAATGTAATTAGTCATGTCCAAATTATTGAAATAGTTTAATAAAATTTATGTTAATATAATATGAAAACAATCTTACCGTGTGTCTTTGAAATTTTATTTAAAACAAAAAAAAACATGATTTACCTATATACCGTATAGGAATAAATTACTGTCGGAGTCATTTACAATACCTGAAAAATAATAATTAAATTATTTAATAATAATTACAATTTGAAAAAGGAAATAATTATAATTAATAGTAGAGATTAAAATTTAATTATTGTATTAAAAATATATAATTAATAAATAATTAATAAGTGCGTGATTTGAAAAGTAAAATTAATAAGTAAATAATATTGAATTTTCAACAACTGTCATTCATATTGAATGTATCAATTAAAATAATTTGAATATTTATATATATACAAAAAAAAATTTAGGGGAGTTGCAGATATATTTAAAAATTTATACTATAAGTTACAAATAAAACAATTATTATTATATTATATATATTCAATTTATTTGTATTAATAAAATTTCATTTGTAAATAGTATTTGCTGGTATAAGCTTGGAATATTCTTATCTAAAATTGTTTCTAATGAATCATTATGTTGCATCAAAGGATCATGTATTTTTAGGGTATTAGGATGATGTGAAAGGACTGAAAGGGTCAACTGCAGGTGGCAATTTATTGTTCATCTAGCATCGATTTTCGGGATTACGTCATCTGCCCTCAATAACCCTTTATGTGATGGATTAGCACAGAGCACGTGCACAAATGGTTCACTCCGATTAGATAACAATCAGTTTTGTTACTAAATTAATTTGAAAAATCAATCAATAGAAAATTATTATTTTATGAGTAAATAAAATTTGAATATATGGAAAATAGATTTGAAAATATAAGGGAATTGAGTGAAAATGGGATGCACAGGATTAGTACACTGATGGAGAAAGTTGCACTTTCGAGTGCAGAAGAGCCTTAGGTAGATATAAACATTAAACCCTCTATTCATTTATTTTATTGATATTTTGTTGATGAATGAAAGGGTAATAAAAATAACTAACTTAAATAGTTTTATTATTGTTATTATTATTATTATTATATTATTTTTCAAATATTTTCAATATCTTCTTCGTTGTCGATAACTTCCTAGCGGAAGTGTCGTGGCCCTAATAACTCCACAGGAGTCATAGGGTGTTCATGGGAAAATTTGACCGAAGTGGTTTCCCCTTGCCTTCTTCGGTGGGGGCAGCCGATCTTAAATTGAATTAATTCAATTTTTTATATTTATTAATTATTAATTAAATTAAATTAAATAAATATATAATCTTGAGTTCTATGCTGGGATTCGAACTCAGGCTTCCTGTGTAGAAATCTAGTACTCTACCCACTCAGCCATGCTGCCCCCATTCAATATATTGAACATAAAATCACTATTTTTAGAAGCCCCAAATAAATTAAATAGTATAATTTTTTTTCAATTGATTATATAAATAAAATATATATATTTAGAAGAGTAAGACCATAACACCCCCTTCAAAATATAATATCATAACAGTTGAATTTTTCTTTCAAAAAAATTAAAACCATAAGGCTTTATATATAAGTGTAACTTGTATTTTTCATTGATAAATAATTTTTACATATATAATCTTTTTGAACAAATATAAACTGTATTAATCCCTCAACCTAATAACTATTTTGAAAAAAAATACATACCTATATTAGATATATTCCCTTCTTTTTTAGCACCAATGAGATTTGACATTTTTAAGTTAATTTTTACCAATTCTATTGTAATGTTGTAAACATCTTGTAATTCCTTAAAATACATCACTCAAAAAGTTTGGTGAAATATATTTAGAAAGGTCAATTCTTTGTTGAATCTTACACCTGTTTGTGACCTGTCACGGTCGACGATTTTTTGACATTTACTTGTATCAATTGTTGTTTGTGTTTGAAAAACATTTTTTTTTTTATTTCTCTAAACGGACATAATAAGACAGGATTACGAAATAATTCTTTGTGAAATAGGTAATCTATATTTATATTCTTAAATTGATATCTTAAAAATATTTATCTATCAATTTATTTAAATATGAAGATTTATTAACGTTAATAACAAACGGATGAATATATATATATATATAAAATTTTCATTATTTATTTACCATAATTAATTATTTAAATATAATGAATACTAATTCAGTACTGTAGGTATCTAATATAATACCCTAGATAACTAAAATATATTATCTTTATCTATATATATTAAAAAAGGTTTTTGTCTGCACATTGCTCAGAATTTAAAAATTTTTGCATATCTTCGCGTTTCATGACCTCTAGAATCCAAAAGTGACTTTAGAATTTTTCATGACTGTCTGTCTGTCTGTCTGGAAAATTACTATTTTATAGACTCAGAATTGGCTGAACCGATTTCTTTGAAATTACATCACAATATTCTTATATACCCCTAGAGTAACATAGGCTATAAATTTTATTTATATGTCAACAATAACCGCAGAAATTAATTTTTTAAAGTTTATATAATTCTCCGTGTTGTTCATTCAAGAGCCTGGCGTGGCCCACTGGCTCTAGCGGAATCATTTTAAACAATGAATTATCATAGCGATTCCCAATCAAAGAATTATTATAATATTTCACTTTTTATTTTAAATTCTAATATTTAAATATAAATTAAATTAAATCATTTATTCTAAAAGTTCCCATTTTAATTAATTTAATAAAATATTTAGATCATATTTATATAAACTTAATTTTTATTTATTCTTTCTATATATTTGAATATTTCTTCTTTTCTATTTGAAAGTGAAAGGTTAAAAAATCTCGCTAAGAACATTCAATATTTCTATACACAAATTATTCAGAGTATTGGCAAAGCGTATCACTCACAATCAGTGTAAATTGAAATTTATATAAATTAACAAAGTGAAAATTTTTATTTGTTTAAATCTTATTACAATAAATCACAAAAAAAAATTAAATATATAGATCACATGATTAAGCGAAGCAAGAAACTTGAGGGAAATAACTGTTGGACGGAGGTCGGACATGACAGAAACTGTAAGCGAAATCTTCATATTGCGACTAATAATTTTCAAATCCCCTACTAGCACCACAGAATTAGATAAGTTTCTTTTAAGGGAGGAAAATAACTATGATCTAAAAAAATTAATAAATGAACTTAATAATAAAAAAACAAACAAATAAATCAATTAATTTAAATTAATACTATTAATGAATGTATATATTGATAATTTATCTATAGTTTTATACCGTTAATTTTTATAAATTGTCTCAAGTCTCTATTTTTGCATTTTCTCAAGTTTCATTATAATTAAAAATATTCAATAATAATCTAACAATGAAAATAAAATATCAAAATGTAATGATCAAGATATATTATACTATTATAACATAGAAAATACTTAAGAACCATAGGCGGAGGAAATATTAGGAGATATCATTGCGGGTTCAGGCCAAATCGATCAACATTAATTAAGATATTTTCATTATGACAGATATTAGGAAAAAAACTGCGAATTCAATATTTCTGTTCACTAATTATTTGTAGACTTTAGTAAAACATACACATGACTCAATATAGATCAGTATAAACTTTTTCAAATTTTGATCTTCAAATTTGTCTTGAAGGTAGTAAAGAAAGAATAAGATGCGGAAATCAATTGTAAAATATTAGGTTACCCAGACGACTTAAATATAATAGGAGATTAGGAAATTGCAATTGTAGATAGCGAGGAAAAATTAATGGAGGTTTGGAATTAATAGTTATAAGAAAAAATATTTAGTAACAAAGAGGAAGAGTATTAACATACAAAATCTTAAGATACAAAATGTAGAATTTGAATATGTAGAAAAATTGAATGTAATCATGAAGGATAATAATATTTGAGAAGAATTTAAATCGGGGTTGCAATCGGGAAACGCCTGTTATATTGCAATAAAGAGGCTTATCTCTTCAAAATTATTATCAAAGGGAATATATAAAAAAATTATTTTGCCTGTTGCATTATATGGGTGGGAGGCATGGTCTATGACCCTGGGAGATGAGAGTAGATTCAGAGTATTTGAGAATAGGATTCTTCCCTGCATTTATTGGCCAAAGAAAGATGAGCTCACCGGGGAATGGAGGAAACTGCATAACAAGAAATTGCATGGCCTCTCTGCATCTTCAGAAATAGTTAGGGTTATAAAAGGGAAAAAGCTGCGATAGGCAGGGCACGTGGCTAGAATGGGAGAGGAAAAAGATATTGGTGGGGAGACCGATTGGAAAACGTCCGCTTGGAAAACAATGACGCATAGGAAGGGACGTAAGAGAGATGGGACAAGGGCTCAGGATAGGGACACTTGGAGAAATGTGGTTGTTGCGGCCAAGAACTTTCGAGTATCTTTGAGCCATATAGATAGATAGATATAACATATACAATAATAATAATATATATAATTAATTTACTGATTAAATTAAAATAGATTTTGAATAAGAACACAAAAAGAAATGAATGTTTTATGTAATATACTGATTGAAACAAAATGGATGAAAACCTTTTACTACTTTCAACCAAATACTATGTGCCACTCGGGGGTACAGGGGGCGGAGCCCCCGTCTAGGTGTGAAGAGCGCCGAAGGCGCTCTGAGCAGCTAGTGAAAAATATAAATATCATTGACAAAATGGTTGCTGACTTTAAAGGGGTCAGTTATTATTTCAAAGAAACAATTATGAAACAATATTCTATTTTTACAAAACTAATCATATTTATCTATCATACTTTACTAATCATATTTTTTAAAATGAAGTTCTGAAATGAATTCAAGGAGTTTCAGATTTTTAGCACTTGATTAAAAAATTTACATGTATATTTAGTATTATACTTTTTTTTAAACAAATAAATTAAATTTACAATTATTTATTTTTTTAAAATTTATTTTAAGTTTTTGAAAATAAATTAAAAAAAATATTTTAACCACTGCCTCCATTAAATTTATTTCAATTTATTCTCATAAGATATAAATATAAGACATAAATATTAAAATCCAACTTTTAATTTAACTTCAATTTAAAAATAAATAAATTATTATTATATTGTGCCAATATTTGAATGTTTACAAAAATGTGTAATCAGCTTTTGTTTCTGGATGGCATAACGATAAACAAACTGATAACGTTTAGGTTTAAATGGCTATACTACCAACAATAAAACCATTAAAAAAATCGAATCGTAACTCAAAATATATACTGAGCTAAAGAACTTATAGATGAGGGTTCAAATCTCACCAAATTCTAAAAATGATTTACTAATAAAATTGGATAATAAATCATAATATATTGAAAAATAGTAAAATAATTCATATATTCAATAATAATTTTTAAATAATCAAAAATATTTAGTATTATATTATATAATTGACGTATTTTAATACGTATTTATTACTAATGAGATTTTGTTAAGGTTTTTTCCTCATTCAGTCTATCATAAAAAAATACAATGATAATTTATTGCAAATCAATTCCAATAAGTTATTTAAATTATATATTCTAATAGATTAGATTTATTTATTACATTCATAACGAATGATTGTTGGTTCATACATTAATCTTTGGCATAAAGTAAAATTGACCAAGAGATTGAAGAAAAAAAAAATTCTTTGTCTAACGGTTCAGAAGTAGAAAAATGGTATTGGAAAACCACAGGACGAAATTTCGAATGGCAGAGGCCAATGGCTCTTTTAATTCAACTTTCTGTTTTTTTTTCCTTTTATGTTGCTGGTATTTTGATTAATTGAAAAGTGAAGAATGGTCAGGAGGTGATGGACCAAACACACTTCAAGACAACGAGGCTTCTTAAGGAAGAAAAAAAAATGCGTTTTATTAATGGGAGAAATATTCAACGAGTAAAGACAAGATATTTATTTATTCAGATAATTTAAGAAAAAGACAGCTTGAATAAACATAAAGAAAATACATCCCAATGTGACCAATAAATGCCACACCATTCATTAAAAAAGAAATGCAAAACAAAATCTTTGATTCATGGAGTTTTAGAAGAGCCAACAGAAAAATTAATAAATCAATTAATAAATAACATTATGATTTATTAAATAAATAAAGAATGTCCGAATGAAGAAAATGATAATCCGATTACTGTAATAGCGTTGTGAAGCTATAGTGTGCTAGAAAATTCTAATGGCCAATGGGAATTTAAATATAATCTATTAATATTCAGAATAAAGTAAAAAATAAATTTTATAAAGCTATTTTTGTAAATTAATGACAAAAGTTTTTTTTTATAATTTAAAATACTTCTGAGGCTATAAATAAAGTAAGTTAGGAATTATTGTATTCTGAAATTCGAATATTTAAAAGATAAACCACCTTAAATAGATAAAAGAATTATAAGATTTTATTTAGTTTTTTTTTTGTTTAGTGAATAGAACGTGAGAATCTGGTTGGGGGAACTGTCCGGTCCAATTTAGGAAACCAGTCGCCTTAATTGGACCGAATACAAGTTTTTATCTGTATAGTGTTTATTTGTTTAATGAAAAACAATATATGCATTAACAATTACTTATATAGATAGATATTAGGTTGGGGAAAAAGAAATCCATTATTTTTTGGAAGCAACTCATAATAAATTATTTCTTTCGAGTCCCACAGTATAACCTTCTAGAGCAGTGGTTCTTAAACTGTGGTCCGCGGACCCCTGGGGGTCCGCGAAGCCTTTACTGGGGGTCCGCGGTCCTCGGAAAAAAATCATCGTAAAAATATATACATATATAAATATTTAAAGTTCATTGTGTAACTATATCCTCCTAGAGAATTACGGCTATAATTTAATACTATTAATAATACTATTTTATTTTATTAAATTGATAATTATGTCAATTAATTTTTTGTGAATAAATAAACATATATAAAAAACTATATATAAAATTTGAATTTTCATCCATTCATTCATTTAAAATCATTTTTCGATTGTTCCTTTAAAATAACCCCTCTTAGGGGCTCGGAAGGGGAGGCATATAAGGGAATTTTCTTTCACTTTGTTATTGGGGAAAACCAGGGGAGGGGACAGTCTTACCCGGAAAAACCCAAATTGTCAGCGTCCACTCTGGGGTTTTAAACAGTTTTAAAGCAAATGTTAATTATAAGTTCATTTCTCAACGAGTTGTATCTTTAAATTATTTTTATTAATGTTAATTATAAGTTCATTTCTCAACGAGTTGTATCTTTAAATTATTTTTATTAATTTAATTAATTATAATTAAATTATAGCTAATAATAGTTTATTATAGCTAATAATTTTTTTTAATTTTTAGTGTAATTTGCATGATCATTATTTTATAAAAACACTAAACACATTTTGCAATTTCCCAGAAAGGCTGTTTTTGAGAGTAAGTATAAGTTAGTTTTATGAATAAAAAATATTTATTTTAATAATATTTTAGAATCAAATTACGAAATTAATAATATTTTAGAATCAAATTACGAAATATATTTATTATATAAATTAATATTCATTTAAAATGATATTAAATCATTTATTTAAAATGATTTAAATCATTTATTTAAAATGATTTAAAACATTTATTAAAATGATTTAAATCATTTATTTAAAATGATTTAAAACATTTATTAAAATGATTTAAAACATTCATTTAAAATGATATTAAAACATTCATTTAAAATCATATTAAAACATAGCTAGTAAATAATAATTCGTTATATTTATATTATATTTATATTATATTTATATTATTGTAGTTCAATGTTAATAAATTACTCCATAAAATGGATCGTTGGCTACAAACTGGTTCAACACAGAAACGGAAAGAATCAGATGATGAGGCATCAACAGCAAACTCTACCAAGAAACGCAAAACTAGAAAATATTCGGATGATTATTTATCATTTGGATTTACTTATATTTGCAACAATGATGTGGAAAGACCAGTCTGCGTTCTATGTCAGGAAAGTTTATCCAATGAAAGTATGAAACCTGCTAATCTCAGACGTCATTTACAAACAAAGCACAGCGAGCATGTTAGTAAGTCTATCGAATTTTTTAAAATGAAAAAAGAAGAACTTAATTCAAGTCAGAAATTGATGGTAAAGACGGGATCTGGTGGTATGAGTAAGAAAGCAGTAATGGCATCATATGAAGTAGCTCTACTTATTGCTAAAGCAGGAAAGCCGCATAATATAGCAGAGCAATTAATTCTTCCTGCTACAAAAGTAATTACAAATATAATGTTAGGAACTAAAGCAGCAAACGATATAAATTTGATTTCATTATCAAATGATACGGTTAAGAATAGGATTGAAGACATGTCATGTAATATAAAAGAAGAATTAATATCGAGAGTGCGCAAAAGTCACTATTACTCATTACAATTGGATGAAAGTACTGATGTCACTAATAATGCCAATTTGTTAGCTTTCATTAGATATGAGTTTGAAAATCAAATACAAGAAGATGTATTGTTTTGTGATTCACTACCTTCACGAACGACAGCTAATGACATATTTAACAGTTTGAATAATTTTATAACCGAAAATGAAATAGAGTGGCCAAAATGTGTTGGAATTTGCACTGATGGTGCTCGTGCAATGTCAGGTACAAGAACTGGATTGATTGCTCTTATTAAAAATGTTGCGCCTCAGGTTGTTTGGAATCATTGCTGCATTCACAGAGAATCATTAGCAGCCAAAAATATGTCACCAGATTTGAAAAGAACATTAGACGAAGTAGTTAAAATTGTCAATTTCATTAAGGCTCGTCCACTTAATTCCAGAGTTTTTAAAATTTTGTGTGAGGAAATGGGTAGTCAACATACACATTTATTATTACATACAGATGTACGTTGGTTGTCCCGCGGGAAAGTACTCATTCGCCTTTTTGAGCTTCGAGATGAAATACGATTGTTTTTAATAGATGCGCATTTTGAACTGACCGAATGTTTCAATGATTTTATCTGGTTAGCTAAGGTGGCTTACTTGACTGATATTTTTACAAAATTGAACGAACTTAATTTGAGCCTGCAAGGTACTGTTGTAAATATATTTAAAGTTGAAGATAAAATAGAAGCAATGATTAAAAAAATCGACTTGTGGTCGAAACGCATCCAGAACGGTGTATATGAGTCTTTTCCAACTCTCAATGATTTCATAGAAAGCTCCAGTGAAAAATTGCTTAATCAAACGCGTCAATTATTTGTTGAACATTTAATTACTTTGAAAAGCAACTTCAGGAAGTATTTTTCTACTCCTGATCCTTGCAATAACTGGATCAGAGATCCATTTAATATGGAAATTACAAATACTAAACATTTATCTGCACCTGAACAAGATATTCTCGTGGAATTATCATGTGATACAACTTATAAACTAAAATTTAACAAAACTGAATTGAGCAACTTTTGGTTACTTCTCAGGTCAGATTATCCTGCGCTTGCAAATAAAGCACTTCAACACTTGATTCCATTCTGCACAACATATTTATGCGAACAAGCTTTTTCGGTACTATTTTATATTAAGTCTAAATATAGAAACAAATTAAATGTAGAGCCGGATCTTAGATTAAAAGTTTCCAATATTAAGCCAGATATTGAGATTCTTGTTTCAAGAAAACAACTGCATACATCATTAAATATGTAAGTTATATTTAATGAGATAGATGCAGTTATTTTTTAAAATATTTCTTATTTAATATTTTCTGAAAAAAATTATAAAATATTTATATGAATTTAATGTAAGTACCCATTATAATTTGTGAGATTTGTTGCTATGACAATGTTTGTATTTTCTTTCTTCAATATTATAATTTCTAATAAAATGTGTTCTACAATATGCAAAAAAATCGTTATTCACCAATCACTGTTAGAAATATTCATCATATATCCTTGTCCTTATGAGATCGTAAGCCAGAAATTAATTAATAAAATGACGTAAAGTACCTAAAGTTGTGATGGGGGTCCGTCAAAAAAAATTTTTTCAAGTGGGGGTCCGTGGAGTACATAAGTTTAAGAACCTATGTTCTAGAGCTAAACCTTGCCGTCATTTGACTACCATTTGAGCTGCTTCCCCGCGCTTTTACCACGATCGTTTTAGCACAATATTGTTGTATGTGACACATTTCTCATCTCCAGTCACGATCCATTTATTTAGGTTTGGATGGAAATTTTATCCAACATATTTTTTGGTGTTATTTTGGTGTTACTCATTTTGAATTGAACTTTTCGCAAAAGGTTTAAAACTGTTTTATGGATTGTGCAAAGTGCATCTTTAACATCAAAAATTCCTGAACGAAATCAACGAAACAAAAATTGCACTTATTGTAATTAGTTGTTACAGTATCGGCATCATAAACAACATACACAGTTTCAGCCGCCTGGCTTGCATTATCACCTTTATCAAAGAAAAACTGTAAAATGTACCAAATTTTCTCTTTGTTGACTTCCATTATTAACACCCTGTAACTCTTTTATATTTATACTTTTATATTTATTGACACCTGTTTGATTCATTTCTTTAATTAAATAAAACAATTAACTTAATCTCAATAACTCCTTAATTTTTGAATTTTAATTAAATACTTGATACCGTTTTTGTCCAATATCATACATATATACATCTATATAAATGTTAATTGATTCTTTTTTTACAGACCGACGTTAGGAAGGGAAGGTATTGTTTTCATACCAAATTTCACATGTGGAGATTTTTACATATCTCCACGAATCATGAATTTTGTTAACAGAAAAAAGTATTTTTAGAATGATATCTGTTTTTAGTTTAAAAAGTGTTTATTAGCCAAAAATATATACAAATATATGTTTTTTTCCCATAACATATAAAAGGGATTACATGACTTTTTCTTACAGCTAATTGGTGACTCCAAGGTCGTAATTATCTATACAATGTTTCTTTTTTAATATTACGCTAATAACTATATTTAATATTACAATTTCAAAGTGTAAATTAATTATTTTTTTTCTTTGTCTAGGAAAAGGCTATATAAAATAAAAACCTAGACTATTGAATGATATCTGTCCGTCCGTCCGTCTGTCCATTGTGTGTCCGTATAGACGTGTATAACTTGAACTGCTCAACGGATTTTGAAAAAAATTGTTAGATTTACTTAATGCATCAACTGGTGTATATTCGGAAACAGGAAATGGTAGTTTACAAAGTATTAATTCTATTTTCATTGTCGGAAATTTTTCACTTAAAATATAGTAGTAATTAATAATTGAGTATAATTAAACTAAAAATAAAAACCAAGATAATATATTTTAGTCATTTTAATTCAAGTTTTAAAAATATTTTTTTTATTCTTTATATATATATATATATAATGTTGTTTTGAAATTAATTTATTTCAAATCGTCGGTCGGTTCTGTGCCTGGCCACAGCTCATATTTTATTATGGATATATAATGCAATGTATTCAAACTCCATTCCTAAAACCATAAATTTATATTAGACAAAAATTAAAGAATAAAAATGACATTATCTAAGATATAAAATATTCATACACTTTAATTGGTCAATTATCTTGTATTAATTTGTAAAGTAAATTTTTTTATACTATAAAAAAATACCCATTATGTGTTAATAATATAATCCTCCTCTAGAATTTCAATTCAAAGATAATAATTTTTGATTTAATATATGCATTAAAAATTCTGAATATTCATATTATTAAATATTATTTATATTTAAACAACTGTAAAAAATTTAATGTCTATTCTCTTTCACAAAAAACAAAAAAAAATAATAATTTCTATTTCTATTAAAACGATGACAAATGCTTAACCATTGAAAAAAAAACTTTTGTTTCATGTTTGATTTAATATACTCTTTTGTTTTTCGTTCTGGTCAATTCAATTTTTTATTTTTAAGATTACAATAATTATTCGAGGCTATAATTCGAATAAATTCATTTGGATTATTTATCGCTGTCATGTTGGGAGAGCCCGAACCTGAGGCCAAGCCTTAATTTGTCTGCTACCCCCCTTCAAGACACACATGATGAGTTTATTAATGATCATTAATCTAAGATTCAGTTAATAGAGGATTATTAATAATTTTTTAAAACAATGCTTCCATCTATGAATAATGTTCTTCTGGAATCAAACAAATGATTTGCTTATCGATATTAGTAGCCAGATGCGCGTAGAGGACGTTTATATAACTGTTCTTCTAACCGTGGCACTGTCAATCACCTTCACTTGAGATTTATTGATATTTCTAACAATTATCAAGTGTAATTTGTAATCAAGGGCATTGCTTGCTTGTTTTATCCATAAATGGTAGAATAAAAACGAAAGTGGGAGGAGTAGGAAGGATAATCTGATTAGACATGATATATTGATAAGAAAATGTCCCCGGGTGTTCCCCATACCTTTTTATTGCAAACTTTTATGATCTCTGATTCTTCGTTAAAAAAGACTCTCCCAATGTCCATTAAAATATATTTTTATATATATAGCTATATTAACCTTAGAAAAATATCAATTTTCAGTTTTTTTTTATCCGGGATATTTAGCTTGATTGATGTAATGGAGTTTTTGGAAATGGCCACGTTGTCGGTAAACATTAATATAGCAACTGGGGTAGGATGATTGAGCCGAGATAGCTGTCGTAGAGCCCACTGGTCGTACAATGCCACTTTTTCCCCCGACCTCGTTTTTTATTTTTTTTTTTTTTTTTTTTTGTTGGGGGTTTTTTGTGCGCTTTGATCCGGCCTCGCTTGCTAGCCATCTGCCCAGCCGTTCGCCAATTAACCCCGCAGCCTCGGGCCCTTCTTACCTCGTGGGCTGAATGGGTGACGCAGCAGGCCCACAGCCCTTGCAATCTCTCGCAATCGATTCGTCCAACCAGTCTCATTTTAGCTAAAAAATACTTCTTAGCAAATCCACTCTTCTTTTGTAAATTCTTTATATTTACCTGGTCTGGTGGGAAAAAAAGGGGGAGATTCTTATTGTGAATCGAAAATCATAACTTGGATCTATCAAGATGGAGATATAAAATTTTTCTCTTTTCTTTGCAATTCTATTTAATTGGAAATTTCTGATCTGGAAATTTCAATGATTTCAAAAAGGAAAAAAAAAATATTCATTGACGCCTTCATTTTTTCAAATTCAAATATATATATATGTATTTTTATTGATTTTCAATAATCTAGATTTTATTTTGGATTATTAATCATTTTGGTAATTGATAATTATTTAGAAATTTTTAAAATTATTGTTTTAAAATTTTTTAAACATATACCTATATTGTCGTAAAAAATATAATGTATAATTTTTAATTTTCTAGTTAAAACTTATAAGTTGTTCAACTCTTAGAATATTGTGCCACTCAGAAGCCAAACTGATTAACTCCAATTCTTAAAATTTTGCTAGTAATGTAATGTAATGTAATGTACAACATATGAAGTGAATAATGTGTGAACGTGCAATATACATTTTTCTGTAATCAATAACCCTGAATTTCCTACAAGCTGTGATCTTTGGTCTTCATTTTTTCAGTTTGTTTATATGTGGAGTTAATTGCTTTGGCTTCTGAGTGGCATATTTAAAACAATTTTATACATTAAATAAAATATTGAAAGTAAATTAATTTTAAACTTTAGAATAATATATAAAAGAAAATAAGAAAGCATATGTACAAATACTTACATTATTTTTGTAAAATTTATAAAAATAAATAAATTATAAATAATTAAAAATTATTAGCTTCTCACTACAAAAATAGAAATTAGATTACGTACTTTTTACTTTTCAATCGAAAAAAATTTCCAAGTTTTTTGAGAGTTTGTAATTATAATCCCGATTCTGTATCGATATGTGGTTTTTGAGAGATCTCCACGTTTCAAGTCATTCTGATTCCAAAAAGTGTTTTTTCTGTTTACGTGTATTTGTGTGTGTGTGTGTTTGGCACAAATATTGAGAACAGAATTCCGGTCAAACGGTAAAACCGATCATGATCAGGTAATCTAATTTCCTATTTTGTCTTGAGAAGTTATTAAGTTTTAATTATTTATAATTTATTATAATTAAAAATGTGTTTCTTTAATTTAATATTAATCGATATTTAATTTTCAATAAATTTGAATAAATTTTTTTAAACAAATAAAAAAATAAATAAAATTTCATATAGATGATAAAATTTCTCAAAATCATTAAATGTTTACCTTCTTAAATTTCAATTATGATTTATTTATTAAGCATGTAAATAAATAAATGCATGGTTATACTATTGGATATAGAGTTGATTGTTATTTGACGTTATCTAATTACGCCTTTATTAAATATTATGATATTGCAAGTTGGCTGAAATCCAATTTGGTGTACAATATTAAATTTATTTTACGATCAACATTAGAGATTCAAATCGTTGTTTCGCGTCGGATCCTATTAAATTTGAATAGAATGCAGGTGCAGCCTCCTTTATGACATATAGCACCGGTACTATTTCTTACAATGGTGACCGTATGACATTTGAATGAAAATAAGCGCGTTAGATTGGTGAATGATGCCCTCGCGAGGCCGGCCACTTGTTCCCGTGTCCATCCATTGTCCGCAACCTGTTTTCCAGAAGCCCTTCTGGATAGGACGATCTCCAGGATGGATGTTCCCAGGACTGGTCCAATGAGTCTATTAGGGCTTTGTGCGTCTGGTCTCTTGTGTCTGCCCAGTTGGGCAGCGAGGGGTAACCGACCCTGCGTGAGGGTGGAACTTTTGATTCGACAGGTCACTTTTGTACCGTCAACACGAAAAAGAAATTGCATTAAAAATGCTCTATTATGTCATTGTGTCGATTGTACAATAGTGCAAAGGACAAAGCCTATATCACTAACACGAACAATATGAAGCATGGAGCTCACCGATCCAATTTCACAAATCGTAAAGCAAAAAAATATTGCTATAAAAATGCTTTGGAAGATTTAGGTGTTGACATGTAACGTGACAATGACTCAAGGTGTTCGTCAGATCAGATATCGTATAAAATCAAATTTTCAAAAAAATAAAATCCATAGCTTCGTGAGAATTAAAGAATAACTAACGTTTTGATCAGTTCGTTTGTTGTTAAACGTTTGACGAGCATTTATTTTTCTCTTTCTTTTCTTAAATTTCAATTTTTTTTTTTATTATATTCACTGATTTTGAATTCTATGAACCATCTTAAAAAATCAGTGGTCTAGATAGGCATTTTCAGTGGACAGAAATCAATTCAGTTGTTATACACCCTTCCTCTCATCCAATTCAATTCATCAGAAATACTTTGAAAAATCATAATAAAAATTGTCTATTTAATTTAATATTAAATTTTAGATTTATAAATATACATTCAACTCCAATTAATAAAAATAATAAATATTGCATCGATTTAAATTCAATTATTGAATTATTTACAAATATATAAATTTATATTTATATTTCGCGCTCAGAAGGGTGTAATTTGGCCCTACGGCACTTGGCAGAAGCAACCGCATTTCTCCATATGTCTCTATCCTGAAACACTTTCATCCAACTCATATTTTCTCTCATCTCCCTTACGTTCCATCCTATATTATCTGTCCACCACGTACTTAATCTTTCAACAGGACTTTTCCCACTCGGTCTCCCCACAAATATATTTTCACATGTCTATCATCACTCATTCTTGCTACGTGTCCTGCCCAACGCTACCTTCTCGATTTTATTACTCTAAATATGTTTGAAGATGCATAGATGTCATGCAATTATTTTTTAAGCAGTCTTCGTCATTCCTCATCTTTCTTTGGTCCAAAAATTCTGCTAAGAATCCTATTTTCAAATACTCTAAATCTTCTCTCGTCATCCAAGGTCATAGACCATGCCTCACAACCAACGGAAAAATAAATGTTTTATATTGTTTTATATTTATAATTTAATTTTGATTCCCTTTGATAATAATTTTTTCACGAGATAAGCCCTTTCATTGCATTATAACATGAATTTGCAACCTCAATTCAAATTCTTTTCGAATATGTATTATCCTTCGTGATTTCAAAACCTAAGAATATACATTTTTCTTCAAAATCTATGTTTTGTATATATTGTGTGTTAATAAGAGAAGAATGTAAACTAGAAACAAATACTTTATTTACTTTTTTAATCATCAAATTTTTGTCTCTGTCTCTCTCTCTCTTTATATATATATATTAATTTCTATTAAAGTGAAAAATTTGCAAAAAATTTTCTCCTCTTTGTTTCATTCATTTATTATATATATATATATATATATATATATATATATTATATATCTAAAATATATACCTATACTACTAAATATCTATTAAATGTTTCGTATCATCGTGTCAAAGATATTGAAATGATGAATTCAAAGTATATCATTTGGAAATTATTAATTTCCCTCCTCATCAACGAGAAGATTACATTTTACCTCGAGATATTCCTAAACAATCGAAATGAATTTAATGAAATCAGAATCAAGTTAAAAGACGCTGGTAGTGCAAATTAGTTATCGAGAAAGAGATTTGTCGGAGATGCAAAGTTTCTTAAGCGCTTTGAGCAATACAGATAAGCCTAATGATATCCACTTAAGGAGACAGCAAAAGACATAGAAGATGGAAAGAAGGAGATAGGCGAGAGGGGAGGACAGATGCCCGCTTCTTAAGTATAATACCAATCAGGAGAAATGCTTGCTTGCACACATCCCAGACGGCCTTTGACACAAGAAAGACCCAAGGAGCCACCTTGATTCAATGGACAATGCATAATGAGCCTTTGGTTTCTTTAAAGCTTCATTTGTCATTGACGGCCCCTCTTCTTCTACCAGGACAGGAGGCTTAGTCGCCGAAAAGAGAATACGGGTCAATTATATTCCGGGGCTAAAAGTTTCCAAAGAACCACCACAAAAACAATTCCAGTTAACAGAGATATGTTTTCAATTAAAACAAAATGAAATGGGGGAGGTAGAATATAGCAAGTAAAAATAAAACAAAAATTTTATATAAATATTGAATAAAAGAAAATAGCAATTATTTATTTATTTTTATTTACTAAGTACCCGAAATTTATAGTTTGTAATTATATTAATTATGTTTGAATTTCATCAAAGTCTTCACAAACCTCAAAATAAAAAAATCGACAATCTCGCAAATTTGAATTGGATTAAATAACATATTATATTTGAATAAAATTTAAATAATTATAAATTATAAATTAAAATTAATAAATATATATTAAACCTGCGCGTGTTTGGCTCTTTGTTGATGGCACCACGTCACGTGCTGGCGCGTGATTGCCAGTCAACGTGTTAAAAAATTAATTCCGGTACTTTCAGCGATTTTATATATAGCAGTTTTATACAATTTTTAATCATGTGAAAAACTATCAAACATATTTTTATTTTTACGGTCAGTTTAGAGGAACAAAAATGAAAACGTGATAGGTAATGGTCCTCTTCCAGATGAGCTACATTTCTCAAAAGTTAATAGAAAACTACGAATTTTGAATAATGCCCGAGTACCAAATTTCATTATTCTAGCTCCAACCGCTTTTGCGTAATCTTGTCTACATACACATACACACACACAGACATTTTTCTCACCCTTAGTGAAAATTTCTCACGGACTTTCAAAACGTATAAAAACATAAAAATTTCGACATCGAAAATTTTCGAGATCGCAATTCTAATAAAAAATAATTACTTCTGCTGCCATCAACAAAAATTTAACTGGAAAATTGTAAGCTCATTTATTTCTTCTTATTTCCACTGTATTATATTATAATTAATTATAATTAATATTATAATTAATATTTTCTAAATGCATCAATATTACTCAATCCGACTACTTATCTGCAGCAACCACATTCCTCCAACTGTTCGTATCATATCAATCGATCCAATTTCTTTCTTCTCCCATTCACATCCCAACTGCTTTAATATTTTCCACAAACGTTCTTGAGACTAAATATTTTATTTATATAGTTTTCGATGAAGTAATTAATTAAAATGCTTTCAATTATTATAAATTAAAAATATTTATTGAAACAATAAAATGCTTATACTTATATTAATTAATTTATTGTTAAAGGTGTTATTAAAGCTCCTTTAGAATATTATATAATATTATAATTAATATAATTTACACATGGACGTTTATTATCTTTATTAATATTTGCTGGTTGAATTTTATTACTAAATAATGGATGATATATCGAAACAAAACAAGAAAAAAAATAACACAATATTTTCTCTTAAAATTATTTTTTTCATACAAAATTATTATAATGGAGAGTCAATTAAATATATTTAAATGTTATATTTTAATATTATCATTAATTTTCCTAATGTTTTAGAATTCATCTAGAAGTTAATATATAAATTACTAACTACAATTATTAATAAACACTTCTATAAAGTGAAAAAGCAATTATCTTTAGAAAATGTAAAAAATGAACTCGTTTTTTTTTTCGATTTATATTTTTTCCCCTGAGGTGAAACTCATCCAGGTGCTCTCTTGCGAAGGTGTAGGCTGAAACCTCTCCCTTAATGTCTACTTCAACTTTATCTATCCAAAAAATTGGAAAATTCATTTTTTTCCTTTGTAATACTTTTATATTAATAAAAAAAGAACATTGATTATAAATTTCATTTATTTAAATTATACGGAATGGGATATATAGATTTGATAATATATAATGTAAATTTAACCCCTTTCACAAAGCATCTATACCATACAAATCTTAATCTTAGTTATTAAGATTAATAAATGGTTAATTAAAAAAAAATAAATGTAAATAAAATAAAATTTTTATTCATCTATTTCCTTCATCGTTCTAGAATATAAGGATTTATTCATTCTTGCATTTTTTACACAAATTAAATTATAAATATTCCAGTTAATTATAATTGTAATTATAATAATAATAAATGTATAACGATATAAAAAATTTTAGAAATTTTTAACAATATATCTATTTAAAATATACTAAATTTTAAATGTTTATTATTTTTATATATATACTTATATTCTAGATTTTGAAACAAAGACCTGGCGAGATTCAAGAAACGTTTTTTCAATCTTAATGAAATATTAAATATATTTTCATATTCAAATACAGCATTCAAAGTTGCATAATGAAGCATTCTATAATAAAAAATAAAATAATTAAGATTATTTACTTTAAATTAATTTAATATTTTAAATTAAATCTGATAAGAGCAAATTTAAATTTTTGAAAATATTATATCTAATATTAAATTTAATCTATAATTCTAATTTATATTAAAAAAAAATTAATTTAGTAATTAAAATTTATTAAAATCTAAAATATTTTTATATATTCTTATATAAATTTTAAATTAATTAATAATTATTAATTTTTATTAATGTTCAGATAAAAAACAAATTAATTTATATCTTTGATCGATCTACTATTTTGAAATAATATTTCAAATAAATTTTGAATACATAACGAAACACTTTTTATTACCAATTAATAATGTTTATTAAATTGGTATATTGAAGGATGTTATATGATCATTACAATAATAATCATTTAATTGATATAATGGATAACTTTTAATGACATATTTATTTAAGAATTATTATTACCTGAGGTATATTTAAAGATTTCGAAATCTAATTAATAATTCTTAACATGCATAATTAATATAAGTTAATTAATTAAAAATGAATAGAGATAGAGAGATAATCATTATTTTGAAATGAAACCTGAGAGTAAAGCTCGATTGTAAATTGAGAAAAGTTTTATTTCTTAATACATAATTAAAGATTTTTGACAAATGATTTGGTAAATATTATTAATATTGTCCGAATGATTAAATTATTAAGATGAAGAAATTAATTAGGTTAATTTTAGATGGAGTCAATTTATCTTCGACCCATTTATAATCAACAAGTGAAAGGCGCCATTTGTTCTTTGAGGAAAACAACTGGTCTTTTGGGATGGACGCCGACTGAGGCTCTAGAATTAACTCCAATTTCTTTGAAATTAAATTAAAACAAGGCCAAGAGGGTGTTCGTTCGGAGAACAGCCGGCCCTTAATAAGGGACCCGCGGCTGGACGACTCTGGCCATGCCTTATCAATCGCTAACCACCTCGCTAAATTCATTCCTTAAGGAACTCCCAAAAAACTTCTTATCCATTTTTTTATTAACCACCGGTTGCTTTTCGAATTGTGTTCAATTGATATTGGAGTGATTGGAAGGGCAAAGGGTCCAATCGACAACCCTCTGTACAAACACTGACCCACATCCTGCTCGTTGGCCAGAGGGAAGAATTTCATAAAAAACCCAAAAAAAGAGGCTAAACTATAAAAAAGCTCTCCCAGTCGATTAAACTCCGTCTGTTGTGGGGAGAAAAAAACCGCATGTTATTCTCCAAAGGGGCACTCAGTTAGCCAGGGGTGCAGAGGTCAGTTGAGTGTAAAATCAGGGTAAAGGAATTTATCGAGTCGAATCGTCATTGATCGAATAAAGAGGCCAAGCCATTTAATTACTCTCGTTGCAAAGATCAGGGTCTCTTGGCTCAAGTGCATAGGTTTGGTCACGCCATCATTGTCCTTCTAATAACCCCTTGAGGGGACCAGTAGGAGGTCTATTCACTTTACATGTTAACTCTCCCGCCCTTCGAGATCAAATTGACCGTTGACCGGTCTCCATTAAAAACAATCCAACATCCCAAGACAAAAAAGTCCAGGAAATCATAGGACATATCGTCGATCCTTTGTGACCTTTGTATGCTTTTCAACTAAACCCTTACTAAACGGAAATCCAAACTCAACGCTTATGAATGGATTTCATATTAAAGAGAATGAAAACAAAAGAAATAAAGAAAATATACACATCTTATCCTCTAAAAAAATAAAAAATAAAAACAATTTCAGAGAAAATAAATTCTAAATGATATTTGATTCTTTAAATGGATTTTAATAAAAAAAATGGCGATTTCTGTATTTATCAAGTTTAATGTCAAATTAAGTCTGATTTTATAGAAGCTGTCTTCGTGTTTAGGGCTTCTAATAGCATTCATATGATCATATGATATTTCTACTTTCTTCTTCTGTTGATGTTCGTTACTTGTCCGTTTGGATTTAACATGTTGGTTGTGCAGTGTCGACTCTTTTTCAAAAGATATTATCTATTTCCATTATGAGACATCAAAGGATAAAAACATTAGTAATTCAACATTATCCACGGTTACTTATAAAAAAGAAGAATAAATCATGCTGCCAAGACCTTGTGACACGAATATTTACAAATTATATTCTATTCTAATTAATTTAATAGAAAAGAATTAATACGTGTAAATATTATTTATCCTACAAAAAAAAAAAAAAAAAAAGAAGAAATTAAAAAAAAACATATATTAATCATTAATAACATGGATATAGTAAATTGAAGACTCAAGGGAATTTATTTTAGTTCTTAAAAAAAAGAAACATTTCATAATTTATATCAAACCTTATAAAAACATATGCTAAATATAAATAATAAGACAATTACCCTCTCATAATAATATTTAATTAATTTTATTTATTATTATTTTAAATATTGAGTTTTATAGAAACCTATCAAATATGAAAAATTATATGATCTAAAAATCATACAATTATTGATACCGATAATTTTTAAATTAAATAAATTATATTAAATGTATATATACTAATTTAAAGAAATAAAAAGAAAACCTGATATAGAAATATCTAATGCTTTAATTTAAAAATAAAAAAAAAAAACTTTTAGGAACCAATTCTAATGACCACTAATTTTTCAAAATTTATTTATGTGTGGATTAATATATGTATAAATAAAATATTAAAAAAAAAAGTTTATTTATATCTTGTGGTATTTTTATTGTTTTTAAATATTTTATATCATGAAAAAAAAAATTATAACCCTTGAGTATCATCTGTATAAGAAAAGTTTCAATGAATAAAAATAAGTTTAGATATTAAATTGTTGCTACTCCTGTGAATTTAAATAATTTAAAAAAAAACAATATGTTGATTAAAATGATTAACTCATTTATATTATTTGATCTATACAAGGTTTGTTCAAAAGAAAAGTTGAATTTTGAATTATTTCGGAAAAATATTTGTTTATTCTTCCTTATCCATTTTGCAAAGTAATTCCCCTCAGATATAATGCAGTTATGCCAGCGCTTCTTTCAATCGTCGAAGCACTTCTGAAATACACTTTTCAGTATGACCATCATTCGATTCCGACTTTATCTCATCAATTGTGGCAAAACTTCTTTGTTCTTTTCATTGGTCTCTTCAGTTTTGGGAATAAAAAAAGTCGCAGGGAGCCAAATCTGGTGAATACGGTGGTTAAAGCATAATTACGATATTGTTTTTGGCCATAAATAGATCATATAAAGGGTTATAAGGGACGAGAATAGAACCTATAATATAAAGATTACTTGTGTTATCATTATTTTTGTTGTTGTAATAAGAGTGAATCAGGTGAATCTATTCTGAAGTTGTTAAGAAGGTAAAGAAGAGACTTTTTAGGGCGTAACTTTTTCTGACATGAATTGACCAGTTGGGACCCCAATTTCTCAGTGACGGTCACTTCAAAAGTACCCTTTCGAAAGGGTGCATCTTTTTTGAGGGTCAGTCTTCTATGCAAATTGCCTCGATGGGGAAGGGGGTGCTGGCGCGTGGCCATTGTCCACTCCAGCCTCCAGGAAGGATTAGGATCAGATCCTGTTCCCAGAAACAGGACACGTGACTTTCCACCCTCTCTATTTTATTATTATTAAAAAGCCCAAAGCGATCAATGCAAGATTGTCCCAGAAAGGATGAATATATATATATATATATATATATATATATATATATCTTATATATATATATATTGTAATCATATAATAGATATTGTTAACAGGGCTGAGATACTTTTCATTTGCCAATGGTAAATTATCATATTTATTCCTCCATTCGTCTTATTTCAAAATATTACAATGGCAATGTTTATTATTAATATTAATCCGTTAAAGAATTCATACAATTCTCACACATTTTAACAAAGATCGGTGAAATTAGTATTGTTCATATAGTAAAATAATTTAAAACTCTTTTTATAATATTAACTAATAAGTGCAGACACAACTTTGAGAGAATCAGTAACATGTTACAAAATTTTAAAAAAAAACATATTACTTTTTATATATTATAGAAATATAAGCCCATTTCAGACAATCATTCCATTTTACTAAATAAAATAATATTTTTATTTTTGTTTGTTAGATTAAAATAGGAAATGATATAATAATTTATCAATGGCTATTTTTTTCTTCTTGTCACTGGACGAAGAATCATAAGCGGAAGTGATAACGCCCCCGCTTTTCGACAATAGCCGCGACATTCAAGAGGCCTTCCTTCCGGTGGGCATTGACGTTTGATTGCTTGGCCATACTGATAACAAATGGTCTGTCTAATAAGTGTGATAATGATAAGAAATACTCAGCGTCCGCTTCAACTCAACAACTAATTAAAGTAGTAATTTCATTTGTAAATAATTTAACTAAAAACAAATCATAAAAATTGAGAAGGTAGCAATTATATCTTAAAAAAAAATTAAAATATCAAGTTGATGAACTAGTTATAGAATTTATAATAAGAAAAATAATTACCGAAATATATTTTAAATATCTCATTAATGATTTATATATATTATATACATATAAGCGGGGTAGGATAAAGGAGGGGGGGGGGGGTAATACAAGCGACTTCCCGGGTGCCAAATTTTGATGGGCACCGCGATATAAAAATAAAATATTTTTTACATTCTTGATTTCTTTTAGATTTTATTATTTAAAATTGATCATTTTCGATAAAACATCGATCTTTTTAGCAAACAACAAATTGTTTTTTCTAATAATACCAAATAAAGGTCACAACGCTAATTATTTTATTATTGTCAACAAATTGAATAATTGTAACATCATTATATCAATATAAAGTTTGAATTCATATTAATTCAAAAAAGATTAATAAACAAAAATTTACCAATAAAAATAATGAAATCTAAAAATTTTTATGGCTTTTTTCACAAAACATTGATGGAGACAAATCTTTAAAAAGTTTATTTTTATTTATTTTTACAAGATAATTTGTATGAAAAGATTTTGCTCCAGGCGCTCAAAACCGACCCTGCATATAAGTATATTAAATATTTTTTAAAATGAAAACAAAATTGAAATCAAAATTTATGAAAACAAATTAAAATGGTACAAGAAATATTTATTTAAATGCAATGTGAATGGACTGAAATAGGTGACTAGGTGATTTTGATATTTCTTTATGTTTTATGATACGAAGCATTGTTGACACTTGTTTGTGAGTGTCTAGAATCTTCAATGCCCATTGAAGCTATATTTTAATGATTGATTATAAAAAAGACAGTTACAAGTCATTTTGGCAAAAATTAGACATTTGTTTTCAATTGGTTATTAAGAATCACATTAAAAGATATATATTAATTTACCCAGGGCCGTTCCTAGGGTATATGCCGTCCGGGTGCGAGAATAATTTTGCCACCCCCTTCCCCAAAGTTGTTAAAAATTTACAAATAAAAAAGATAAAGTAAATTTAAGTTAATTTAGTTTTTTAAAAAATTGAAAAAAAGTCGAAAGTATTTAAGATCCTGATCGCAAAATCATTTGACCTTTTTGTAAAACCATATTGAAAAAAATTTAAAAAAAACATAAAATGAATGAGTACTTTTAAGGCGGCTCGTGCCGCCCTCCTATGCTTGCTGCCCGGGTGCCCCGCACCCCCTGCATCTTTGGGTCAACCTCGCCAAAATAAATTTAATTTTTAACATTTTTAAAAAATATTCCTCTCTACTAACACTCCCTAAAAAACTATAATGACTTTTCAAGGAATGAAGTTGAACTTTCGAGATAAATGTATCAAAATTATAATAATAAAATAGTACTAAAATGATTTTCATACAATTCAACAAATATGTCTCTTCCTCCTTTTGCACTGTAAATAAAGCACACAACTTTTTATATAATTTATTATTTATTTTTTTTATTAATTTTTAGTAGTAATATTATATAATATATATATATATAAAAATAAAATCTTCCTTATAAATGGAAAAGCTTTAGAGAGGAGTAAGGGGCCGAGTTTGGGGATTATCCTTACCTATGGCCACATTTATAGTTCTCTAGCTTTTGCTTTATAAAATCTTTTTATAAAAGGTATAATGCACTCTTGACCGTTTTCTCTTCTCTCAAGTAAAAGACAAGTAAACAGGGCGGACAGGAGACGTGTGGGGATCAATGGCAAACGGGCTTATGATGTTCAAAGGGCAAAAGGTCTTATCATCGGACTTGGAGAGCACACACGTTGAACCCACATCTAAGTAAACAAACAATCTTTACAAGAAATTGTTCTGGAGAGATATAGTAATACTCTCTCTATTACAAGAGAACTATATTTATCAAGAAATCTGTTCATTAAGGTGACATCATCCACAAATCTTAACAAAATATACTCTAAATATACTTCTAAAGAAAATAATTTTTTTATAAACGTTATATATTCAATTATAATTAAGAAAATAGATTTTAACAATTTTTTTATTTAAAATTTGATTTTTTTTTATAAATTAAACTTTAAATTTTATAAAATAGAATTAAAGATTATTAAATGATTTCAAAGAGAGAAATTAATAAAAATAAGTTGACCTGTGGCCAGGTCCGAACCGATTGACAGTTTGAAGTAAATTAATTTCCAGCTACAGAAACAATTTCAAATAATTTTAATATATCGATTAATGTAATAAAAAACAGATATGGATATAACATAAATATTTTTAATTTTTCACACCAAATTTCACACGAGGAGTGTTTTTTTTTTATATATCTCCACAAATCATTCACTTTGTATTGGTTTTATCCTCGAGAAAAATCATCTTTATTAGTTTTTTCTTAATTTAAAATTATATGACGTCATCCAGCCATTCATGACGTCACAGCCTGGTCTTACATATATATTCTAAATAAAATAAAATTAAAAATATTTATGTTATATCCATATCTGTTTTTTATTACATTAATCGATATATTAAAATTATTTGAAATTGTTTCTGTAGCTGGAAATTAATTTACTTCAAACCGTCGGTCGGTTCGGATCTCGCCACAGGTCAACTTATTTTAATCTAAGACTTATTTATTTATTTTTCTAGTTTTGAAATTAAAATTCAAAAATTAATACTTTTAATTATTTAATTTAAATCTGAATTTAATGGAGGGGAGGAACACAAAATTGTCAATCGAAAATTAAATTTATTTTTATCTTGGGTGCTGGGTATATAAAATAAAGTTATTTAATCTGATAAATTATAAATATTTTAATTAATTTTTTCTTAAACCACAAAAAAGAAACAATTGTTTTATGAATACTTTCACTTTCATAAGAATTTAAATTTAATATAATATTAATAAATTCATTAATATACTAACAATATTTTTCGAAATATCAAACATTTTTTTTATAATAAAAATTAAATCCAAATGATATATGATTTGTATTTTAATGATTATAAACTTAATAATAATAATAAATTCTAATATCAATCTCTGTGGTTCTAAGAAACTCGAAAGTTCTTGGCCTCAGAAACCACATTTCTCCAAAAGTCCCTTTCCTGAAACACTCTCATTCAACTCCCATTTTCTCTCATTCCTCTTACGTTCCATTCTATATTGTCTTTCAACAGGACTTTTCTCAATCTGTCTCCCTAAAAATATATATATTTATAGCCAGTATTTCCTCTCCCATTTTTGTCCCATTTGGGCCCACTGCAACCTTCTCGATTTTATTACTCTATATAAGTCTGAGATGCATAGATATCATGCAATTCTTTTTTATGCATTCTCCGTCATTCCCCGGAGGGCTCATCTTTCTTAAATTCTGCAAATAATCCTATTTCTGAATATACACGATCTGTATATATATATATATATATATATATATGTATATAATTAAATTATATGTATTTTTTTATTTCTAATTACTAAAATCAATATAAGTTTGTAGATGATAGTATTCTCAAGGGATCTCAGCTATAACTAATTTTTTTTATATTGCCCTTTAGTGAAAGAAAACAAAAAACTATTCAACTAAACTTTGTATAAAACTTTATAAAAATTGAGTTTTTTAAATCGCAAAGAAGCTGTATTGAGGGAGGTCCAAAGCTGGAATGTCAATATAACCATGCCCTGAATTAATTTCTTGAGTTTCGCCCCATGTGTGGTCTTTGTCAGCCCCCTGCGCATAATGTTATCCCCCTCTACCCTGAGAAAGAATCAATGAGGTGAACAATACTGCTTTATAATAGTTACAATTGATAGGCAACCTGCCGTTATTTGATGCGGTGTCCATTAGAAATAAACATGAGCCAGATGGACTCTAGTTGTGTTTAGGTAAAAATATTTCGCACGATCAATAGTCCTAAAAAAACAGAATCGTTTTCACACAGAAAATGTTTAAGCAAAGATAAATATTTGTGAACACGAATAAGAGGGGATTTGCAGAAAAATTGTTGTATTATATAAATTGTATTTTTGTAATTTTTTATTATTAAGTTAAAAGATTCATATAATGAACTTATTAAATTTTTTTTTAGCTATTATTATTATTATTATTACTATTATAAAATATTGTATAATTTGTTAGAAAATTAAACTAAATAAAAAAAAACAAAATTATTTAATTAGTAAGTAAACCTTTAACGTGAATAATTTATTCATTATTATTTTATTAACAAGAGCAATAGTTGTTTTATACCATTTAAATTAGCCAATCAGAAGCATTGCAACACAAAATAATTAAATAAATAAATTCCTTTTATAGGAAATAATTTTGATTAACAGAAAGGAAATATTTTTTTCATTTTTTTCCTTCCTATTAAATAAACGGTAAATTTCTCTTGCTATTTCCATTATACATATATATATATATATATATAATCTGAATTTATATACCATATAGTAAGTAATAGGTCAGAATTATTAACTCAATTAAATTTATTATTTTATTAAATATTTGCAAAATTATATATATATATAAATATATATTTAATAATACCGTGTGAAATTCTCTATGTAGATAAATAAAAATATAAATATAAATAAAAATGAATAGTTCGTAAAGTTAAGTTTCGACATTGACGAGTAAAAATGAAAAAATTTGTTATAATGTTTGTGAACTGAACAACTGACATAGATTGGTGATTTGAATGATTTATGTTGATTAGTGAGGAGCCGGTGGCCTCCAATTGGCCATCAGGTGTCTTTTTGTGGTAGACAGCGGTTGAAGTCCTCGTGTGAAGCTCACCTGGAGAAAGTCCTCACCAATTACGCGATTACGCTCAGCTAATTGCTCGGAATTTGTACGCGTCTGACCGCTACTAATGGTCTCTGCTTAAAGAATGCAGAGTACAACAGCAAATCATTTAAAACTTATGAAAAAAAAGAGCAGACAATTAGTCCTGTGCAAGATAATTCTCATATCTTCTATTCATAGATCTTCGAGTTCGAAGAGGAATCTCGAAAGTATGTCTAAAGCAGTGGTTCTTAAACTGTGGTCCGCGGACCCCTGGGGGTCCGCGAAGCCTTTACTGGGGGTCCGCGGTCCTCGGAAAAAAATCATCGTAAAAATATATACATATATAAATATTTAAAGTTCATTGTGTAACTATATCCTCCTAGAGAATTACGGCTATAATTTAATACTATTAATAATACTATTTTATTTTATTAAATTGATAATTATGTCAATTAATTTTTTGTGAATAAATAAACATATATAAAAAACTATATATAAAATTTGAATTTTCATCCATTCATTCATTTAAAATCATTTTTCGATTGTTCCTTTAAAATAACCCCTCTTAGGGGCTCGGAAGGGGAGGCATATAAGGGAATTTTCTTTCACTTTGTTATTGGGGAAAACCAGGGGAGGGGACAGTCTTACCCGGAAAAACCCAAATTGTCAGCGTCCACTCTGGGGTTTTAAACAGTTTTAAAGCAAATGTTAATTATAAGTTCATTTCTCAACGAGTTGTATCTTTAAATTATTTTTATTAATGTTAATTATAAGTTCATTTCTCAACGAGTTGTATCTTTAAATTATTTTTATTAATTTAATTAATTATAATTAAATTATAGCTAATAATAGTTTATTATAGCTAATAATTTTTTTTAATTTTTAGTGTAATTTGCATGATCATTATTTTATAAAAACACTAAACACATTTTGCAATTTCCCAGAAAGGCTGTTTTTGAGAGTAAGTATAAGTTAGTTTTATGAATAAAAAATATTTATTTTAATAATATTTTAGAATCAAATTACGAAATTAATAATATTTTAGAATCAAATTACGAAATATATTTATTATATAAATTAATATTCATTTAAAATGATATTAAATCATTTATTTAAAATGATTTAAATCATTTATTTAAAATGATTTAAAACATTTATTAAAATGATTTAAATCATTTATTTAAAATGATTTAAAACATTTATTAAAATGATTTAAAACATTCATTTAAAATGATATTAAAACATTCATTTAAAATCATATTAAAACATAGCTAGTAAATAATAATTCGTTATATTTATATTATATTTATATTATATTTATATTATTGTAGTTCAATGTTAATAAATTACTCCATAAAATGGATCGTTGGCTACAAACTGGTTCAACACAGAAACGGAAAGAATCAGATGATGAGGCATCAACAGCAAACTCTACCAAGAAACGCAAAACTAGAAAATATTCGGATGATTATTTATCATTTGGATTTACTTATATTTGCAACAATGATGTGGAAAGACCAGTCTGCGTTCTATGTCAGGAAAGTTTATCCAATGAAAGTATGAAACCTGCTAATCTCAGACGTCATTTACAAACAAAGCACAGCGAGCATGTTAGTAAGTCTATCGAATTTTTTAAAATGAAAAAAGAAGAACTTAATTCAAGTCAGAAATTGATGGTAAAGACGGGATCTGGTGGTATGAGTAAGAAAGCAGTAATGGCATCATATGAAGTAGCTCTACTTATTGCTAAAGCAGGAAAGCCGCATAATATAGCAGAGCAATTAATTCTTCCTGCTACAAAAGTAATTACAAATATAATGTTAGGAACTAAAGCAGCAAACGATATAAATTTGATTTCATTATCAAATGATACGGTTAAGAATAGGATTGAAGACATGTCATGTAATATAAAAGAAGAATTAATATCGAGAGTGCGCAAAAGTCACTATTACTCATTACAATTGGATGAAAGTACTGATGTCACTAATAATGCCAATTTGTTAGCTTTCATTAGATATGAGTTTGAAAATCAAATACAAGAAGATGTATTGTTTTGTGATTCACTACCTTCACGAACGACAGCTAATGACATATTTAACAGTTTGAATAATTTTATAACCGAAAATGAAATAGAGTGGCCAAAATGTGTTGGAATTTGCACTGATGGTGCTCGTGCAATGTCAGGTACAAGAACTGGATTGATTGCTCTTATTAAAAATGTTGCGCCTCAGGTTGTTTGGAATCATTGCTGCATTCACAGAGAATCATTAGCAGCCAAAAATATGTCACCAGATTTGAAAAGAACATTAGACGAAGTAGTTAAAATTGTCAATTTCATTAAGGCTCGTCCACTTAATTCCAGAGTTTTTAAAATTTTGTGTGAGGAAATGGGTAGTCAACATACACATTTATTATTACATACAGATGTACGTTGGTTGTCCCGCGGGAAAGTACTCATTCGCCTTTTTGAGCTTCGAGATGAAATACGATTGTTTTTAATAGATGCGCATTTTGAACTGACCGAATGTTTCAATGATTTTATCTGGTTAGCTAAGGTGGCTTACTTGACTGATATTTTTACAAAATTGAACGAACTTAATTTGAGCCTGCAAGGTACTGTTGTAAATATATTTAAAGTTGAAGATAAAATAGAAGCAATGATTAAAAAAATCGACTTGTGGTCGAAACGCATCCAGAACGGTGTATATGAGTCTTTTCCAACTCTCAATGATTTCATAGAAAGCTCCAGTGAAAAATTGCTTAATCAAACGCGTCAATTATTTGTTGAACATTTAATTACTTTGAAAAGCAACTTCAGGAAGTATTTTTCTACTCCTGATCCTTGCAATAACTGGATCAGAGATCCATTTAATATGGAAATTACAAATACTAAACATTTATCTGCACCTGAACAAGATATTCTCGTGGAATTATCATGTGATACAACTTATAAACTAAAATTTAACAAAACTGAATTGAGCAACTTTTGGTTACTTCTCAGGTCAGATTATCCTGCGCTTGCAAATAAAGCACTTCAACACTTGATTCCATTCTGCACAACATATTTATGCGAACAAGCTTTTTCGGTACTATTTTATATTAAGTCTAAATATAGAAACAAATTAAATGTAGAGCCGGATCTTAGATTAAAAGTTTCCAATATTAAGCCAGATATTGAGATTCTTGTTTCAAGAAAACAACTGCATACATCATTAAATATGTAAGTTATATTTAATGAGATAGATGCAGTTATTTTTTAAAATATTTCTTATTTAATATTTTCTGAAAAAAATTATAAAATATTTATATGAATTTAATGTAAGTACCCATTATAATTTGTGAGATTTGTTGCTATGACAATGTTTGTATTTTCTTTCTTCAATATTATAATTTCTAATAAAATGTGTTCTACAATATGCAAAAAAATCGTTATTCACCAATCACTGTTAGAAATATTCATCATATATCCTTGTCCTTATGAGATCGTAAGCCAGAAATTAATTAATAAAATGACGTAAAGTACCTAAAGTTGTGATGGGGGTCCGTCAAAAAAAATTTTTTCAAGTGGGGGTCCGTGGAGTACATAAGTTTAAGAACCTATGGTCTAAAGAAATTATCATTGATTAAGAACAATTCTATCCAAGACAAAAGATAGATTAGTTTGACCTTTATGAATTATAAATTAATTAAGACAATATTTTAATTTCAAATTTACCTAATTATATTTAAAATAGGATTATTATTAATATTATTAACAATTAATAGTAGATTATTGGATTAATAGAAAATTAAATTGATAATTTTAGTAATTATTAAGAGAATTTTTATTAAAAGACCACATTATTTGTATAAAATTATTTATTAAATTAAAATAATTGTACAACGTTAAATAATAAATAATGTGGTCTTTTAATAAAAATCCTCTTAATAATTATCAAAATAACCACAAAAGCTTTAATAAATACATTTATGATAATTTTAGATTTGAACATTTAATTTGAAAAAATAAAAATAAAATAATGGTAACTTAAAAAATGGAAAGAAGGAAATTGTGTAAGATCTACATTAATCAAAATCTATATCAACCAGGTTACAATTCAATTTTTTGTTTATTTAAAAAAGAACATTGACCACGAGAGTATGTTCGCCAAACTTGAGTTTGAGAGATCGAACCTTGCCTTCATTTAGATTTAAGAATAAATAAATAATTCTACAATAATTCTGAAAAAGTTGGCTAAAATGGCATTCCAATAATAAAAACTATTTGAATATATGTGCAAATCCCCAGGTTCAGTAGTTTAAATATATTTGTATCTGTATCTGTATTGGCTATCCTCTTTGTAAATATATATTTTTAAAAAAATAGTAAAATATTTTAAAAAAGTATATAAAAACAAAAAATATTATTTAAGTTTTAAAAAACAAAAAAAAAATAAAATTTTTAAAATTGGCTAATTGTAAAATGTAAAAAATATCTGTTATAGAGAACTTTTAAAACCATTATTAAAAAAAAAGGGTAATGGTATAAAAATAATTGAAAAAGAAAAAGTGAGCGATTAAAATCAAAGTGAACTTGTAAGTTCAAGCGGATTAGGGAAGTGGGGGGGGGGGGCAAAATACACACAGATATACGTCCACCAGAAAACCACTTTTTTGGAATCCGAATGAAATGAAACGTGGAGAGCTGTGAAAAATGCATACCGAAAATGAATCGGCATTATAATTACTTTACTCTTGATAAACTTAGAAATTTTTTCGATTTAAAAGTAAAAAACAACATTGTATTCTTTATTTTAAAATTTTCAACAAAAATATATTTATATAAAAAGTTTTCTTAAGAATAAAAAATTATTTTTTCAGTCTATTAGAGCCCATCTTAGAAACTATTGTGCCCTGGTTATTCAATTTTTGACATAGATAAGAAATTAAAACAATAAAAAAACAAAAAAATATATATTTGTTTTTAATAGAAAAGATTAAAATTTAACTTTTATTGTCAATGATGGAGAAAGTTGCCCCTTCCACTAAATATCTCAATAATCAAAATTCTTTTAAAAATTGACATCTTACAAAAATAATCCCGGAATTCTTTCATATGGAATGATAAAAAATTAAAATCATGATTATGGTATTATATAATAAAATCAAATTATTTATTTGTATAAAAATAAATAATGTTGTAATTGATATCCCTACTGGAATATTATAAATTCAAATTACTTGATTTCTGAATATAAAAATTCATACACCTTAGTATAGGCAGGTAATTATGGCGAAACTTATTAAAATAATAAAATATTTTTTTTTAAAAGAGAATAATTTTAAAGATTTGTTAAAATTTGATTTAATTGATTCATTGAATAGACTTAATGTTTTATAAATATATTTCGAAAAATAATTGTTCTGTTTTATATAAATCAATCTTTAAATATATATACCACCATTTAAATTAAATCAATCTTTTAAAGATAAAAAAATAGAAATATGATTCAATTTTTTTTTTCAAATTATGTATGTATATGTTACGGTAAAAGTAGATATTGTGGCAAATGTACACATTTTCCGGTAAATGTGCACATTAGCCTCCTCATTTGGGTAATGTGCATTCAACTAACATTTACAATTTCAAATAAGGGAAATGTACATTGAATTCACAATGACCATGTCGTTTTGGTAAATGTGAGCATAGATTACTAATTAATGCCATAGTATACTGATATAATTTAAAATATTTAGAGAAATAAGACTCAGGTAAGTTAAAATTTTAATTTTTCTACAAAAAATTATTTTTTAGTTAGAATTTTTGAAAAACAATGGAACAAAAAGAAAAATTTAAAAACCAACTAGAACAGATTGTATCACAAAAAACAAAAATATTGTATATGTACATATACATTATATTCAGTTCACATATACCTAACTTTTTGGGAAATGTACACATTTTCCGGTAAATGTGTACATTTCCCAAGAGTGTACATTTACCGTAACATATATACATACAAAGTGTGGTCACTAATGATTATTAAAAATTTGAATAATAGTTTACTACTATCGTATGTTAATCTTTACTCCTTCTCAAATTATTGCATTATTGAATAACTACTGAGGGTCCAAAAAACTATTGGATTCCTTGAGAGGTTAAAAGGTTTAAAGCCTTGCAATGTTAATAGGAAACGTGCGATAAGAGAAAACATTGCTTTGGGTCGGGTGTGGCTGTCCTTTGGTCAAAGTGTGGTTAAAGACTCGCAAAGGGTTCTTCGAAACCTTTTGCCTTTCATCCTTTAATAGAAGAACGATATCGTTTTAATGAAAACACCTCCCCTTGGAAGCTTACTACCGCATCTGATAAGGTTCCAAGCCAAATAAACATGGCATAAACATTGTGAGAATAATTAGAAGGAAAGATGATCAGACATCATTAGAGGGGCGGTTAATAGAAATGTCGAAAGTGTCAATGCAAGCAATAAATATTATATTGCAGATAAAAAAAAATAACAAAGATTCTTTGATAATCGAAATTTCGTAGAAGATGGTTGCATCTGCAAAAGGAAAAGCACGGGACGTCCGTTTTAATATTTGTAGTGGTGCTCACATATTGAATGCATACTTGTAAACTTGTAAGTGTAAACTTTTCTATATCAAGTTACTTTATAATCATGTTTCTATCTTCAGATATAAATGTTTGAAATCTGCTCTTTCTTTTTAAATAACCCTGTAATATATTTTTATTTATTTATTTTTATTTTTTTTTTTGAAATGAGGATTAAATATTTTTTACTCTTTTTAAATTATTAATTCATTTTAATTATTAAAATCAAATAATTTTTTATTAAAATTTTCCATCTAAAGGACTCTGATCTCTACATCAAGTGAAATATTACTTGCACATGAACATTTTGTAATTATTTTCTTTAAAAAAATTTCTAGCGAACCGTGGTAATTATAACATAGAATAAATTAATTAAATATTTAAGTTTGACATCATTTCTATAAAATAACTCAATTTCTTTCGTCCTTTCCAATTAATAAATAAGAAAAAAGGAACAAATCTAAAAACTATGTTATGTTTAATTAAAAATGAAAGATACTAATTTAATAATGTCACATGGGACATAATCGATTATTTATAGAAATATGTATAACAGTGCAAGTTACTATTTATAGTAAGTGTGCGATAGTAGTAGGTACTTTAGTGAAAGGCACTTGAAACGCTACGCTAATGTTTCCTCCCTATCTATCTCTTGACTATCTAATGTATACAAGTACAGCGATGATCATGTGCCAAGAAGATAACATCTTCAAAGGAAGACTATGACAAACACAATTCCCGAAGGTAAACAACTGGACACAACTGACTTGAAACGAATCCCCATTATGCACCCTTTCTACACAAAAGTATATAAATATTTTCAGTATTATAAGTATATGATTTTTATCAGGGATAAAATAGAAAACTCACAATTAAATTGGTTTAATATGGATTCGAGGATATAGATATTGTCCCTATAATAGAGAAATATAAAAAGCAGTTCCAATTTAAATTTAAAATTTAAATCAATTTTATTTTAATAATTTGTGTATTTAATTTTTTTTTTTATTTTTAAAATTAATTATGGTGAAAAATATTTTTTTTTTTAATTTTAAAATATAAGTATAATAGCTAGGAAATGTATAAATATTTTTTAATAGTCTCATATTTGATATAATTATTTCAGTCATAATTTATTCTCAATTTTTTTTAAGTCCTATGATAACTGAAATGATATATAGTGAGCTTAGATCACTAATTCAAAAAATTTAAAATTTAAAATTAACTCGTTAATGAAAATTATATATAAATTATATATATAAAATATAAAATAATGGGTTTCGATCTCTATAAATTATAAATAAAATAATAAATTAAAATTTATTTTTGTAAAAAAATAATTATATTTATCAATTTTATAATTATATTAATTTCTTTTAAATAAAGTGAATTTAAAATTATTTTATAAATCCAACCTGGAAATAGAAAAATTTCGATAGAAATACTGAATATTCTTACATATCTAATCAGTTAATACAAATTAAATTCAAATATTTAATAAAAAGAAGTTAAAACATATTATAAATTCATAAAATATCATGTCATGATTCAACAATTCAATTCATATGTTTAATTAATATTGCAAAAGATATGTGAATTTATTTGTTCATCTTCAAGGATAAATATTCAATTTATATGTATAATTATAAAAATATATGTGAAATATTAAAAATATATAAAATAAACAAAAAAATAAAAATAGAAACAGATTAATTAATAAATAAATTGTTATTTTTATGATTTCTAGGTAATAATTATTTTAGTTAAAAAATTTTTTAAGACGAAATGAGCGACTAGAAAATAATTAATTCTGATGATAAAATCTTTGTGAGATACACAATATATTTTATCTTATTTATTATATTGTTTTTCTGATTAACAAAAAATTATTTTCTTTTTACACGTATTATATTCATTTTATATTAAATAAGTATTATTTTTAATTCCGTTGTTAAGCCTCGAGTGCAAAACTTTTATCTTATAAAGATATTCGTAAATAAAAAGATATATTATTTTTAGATAACATACCATTTAGTGGCAACTTGCACCTCAAACTTTAAACTGTTCCCTTAGTAATTTTTTTATCCTATATAAGCTGCTGAGTATTGAAATTGAAAAGTAAATAGACAATGAGCAAATAATTCGTTGGACCACGGTCCGCGATCTTCGCCTCCCACCTAACCACCTTGGCAACCTATGGTCGTTTTTTTTATTTATTTTATTTATTTATTTATTTTTTGTTTTCTTATCGCAACTCTCGCTTTACAAACGCGAGAAAAATTTACAACCATTAAATTTAATTATTCTATACACAATAAACTTGAGCTCATTAGCAAATGATTTTAATCTAATTTAAATCCGTGTCACGAGATAAGAAAGGACGGCGACGACGACATCTCACTTGGTTGTCGCCAAAGGCGAACACGCTTCGTCCGACAAAAACCGGGCCTTATTTCCTTAATGATTATACCATTATAATATTTCATTCTATCTTATCATAGAAAAACTAATATTTATAATTATCATTATTTATTTATTTTAACACCTACATCAATATATTTCTATTATATATATGAATCATAAAAATTGCAACATCTAAATTAATACAAAGTTTTATTTATAAAATTGTAATCAATAAATAAATTATTATTTATTAAAAAAATAATCATAATTTTCAAATGAATTCCAGGGAAATTTATATTTTATATATATTTTTTATTCAAATTCTACTATTAGCTCATTCTCTCTCTAAATATATATTTAACTTGTTCAAATTTTAAATTACTTCTTTATTCTCTCAAAGTTTACATAAATATATGTATTTCTTAAAAAAAAAATTTCTAGTGAATTGACTTCAATTTTTCAGTTAATTCAATTGAAGTTAATACAGCTTTTTTCATATATTAATTCATTAATTAATTTTAATTAAGCGAGAAAAAACTAAATAAATTTAGAAATAAAAATGATTAGAAATTATTTATAAAGGAATTTTGCGACATAATGATAAATTAGAATCTCCATTCGTTCGGACCGATTCTCGCTGAAGAATAAACATTTTTACTATCTCGCCTTAAATAGTATTGCGATCACGAAAATTTTCGATGTCGAGATTTTGATGTTTTTATATGTTTTGAAGGTTCCTGAATCATTTTCACTAAGGTTGAGAAAAATGTGTGTGTGTGTGTGTGTGTGTGTGTATGTATGTAGACAAGATTACGCAAAAACGGTTTGAGCTAGCATAATGAAATTTGGTACACGGAAATTATTCAAAATTCGTAGTTTTCCATCAACTTTTGAGAAATGTAGCTCAACCGGTAGAGGGTAACCTACAACGTTTTGATTTTTTTTCCTCTAAAGTGACCGTAAAAATAAAGATACATGTTTGATAGTTTTCCACATGATTAACACTTGTATAAAACTGTTATATATAGAATTTCAACTTGATTGAATCGCTGAAAGTACCGGAATTAATTTTTTAACACTGTGCACGTGGTGCCATCAACAAAGAGCCAAACACTCCACTATCCACTCGACTATCTCGCAATTTTGAATTTGATTAAATAATATTTATTAATTTAAATTAAATCAAATTAATTAAATTATAATTTAATAAATATTATTTATAACATCAAAAACATCAAAATCTCAACATCGAAAATTGAATTGCTGAAAGTACCAGAATTAATTTTTTAACACTGGAAATCTCACGCGCCAACACGTGACGTGGTGCCATCAACAAAGAGCCAAACATGCACTGATTTAATAAATATTATTTATTAATTTTAATTTATAATTAATTACTTAAATTTAATTTAATAATAATATATGTTAATTAATCCTATTCAAATCGATGATCGAGTGGAGACACTCCAGATCTTTTCATTTATTATTAATTCTATAATTTTTCGAAATCTAGCAACTATTTTAATATATTAACTTATTTATTTTTCTTGAGTTTTTTCTTTAAGTGTTATTTTGTTATTAAGTTTTTATATTCCTCCTCTGATTCAAAAATCTAAATACTTTTAAGATACCTGACAGTGTGGCATTTATTATTTGACCTGAGACACCGATACGCCCCTAATAATATAAATATTATATATTGGAAGTATTAAATATTTTTTTTTATATATTACATATCAATTATACATATATGATATAGTTAAAGGTCTTTTGAAATCGGATGTTAGAAGACATAATCAAATGAGTAATGAAGTGTGTTTAAGCCCTAATTGACAGGATAACAAGAGTAGCGGGACGCGGGGACTTCATAATTCGTCGATACCGGTAGCGCAACAAGTTAATCAAACCAGTCGGTATCTGACGCCGCCGAAAGGCACTCAATGCTCGAAAGAATCGTGCTCTCCTGTCAGAGGATCACCTGGAGCCTGTCAGATGAGAAATTATCATATAAAACAATAAATACTAAATAATAATCCTTAATGAAATACTTGAGTATTCCGACCCACATTTGCGAGAATATCGCAAAAATATATGAAACAAAGAATTACTTGAAATTGTCTTGCACTTGGATAGTAGTACACTTGTTGCCTTGCTTCCCAATTTTAACAACGAGAATTGTAATAAAAAAAGCTTCTCTATTGATGTCAAATTGGGAGAGAGAAGCTATATATTACTCTTCCCTACTAGGATATTTATGAATTTACATGCACGAGCATTATTCTTGTTTCTTTAACAACAAAATAAAGAAAAGAATTTGCATAAGAAATTATATTTTCAAACTAAAATAAATATAAATAAATAAACATGGGATTATAATATGTAAAATGAAGAATTCATTTATATTCTAATAATAATATTCATTTATATTTTCAAAAGAACTAGCAAGATAAAAACAATCTAATATATTATAATACCTATATATATATATATATATATATAATATGTTTATTTATTTATTATTATAAGTTGTTAATAGTCTAGTAGATAGATGTTGAGAATATGAATTATGAGTTGTTTTGAATATTAGTATAATTTATTATTTAAATATTTATAAATAAAATGAAATAAAAATGTATTTTAATTATAAAGAAACGATCTTTATCATATTTTTTGTAATCATTTTTATGTCAATCCCCTACTTTTCCCCTCACCAGTAAACTGTCTACAATTATTTGCTTATTTATTTGTTTATTCTCATTAAAATTATTTAAACATATATTTTAGATAATTTGGATAAATTATTTTCTTTTTGTCTTTAATTTTTATTTTTGTAAATATTTCTTTACAACTATAATTTTTGATCAAAATTTGCTTTCTATGTAAGTGTGTTTATTGCTATTTTACAAAGAAGACTTTCTATAAAATATACATATTTATATGTACATTTTATGTCTATTCATAAAAGTATACTATAATTAATTTATTATGAATCCCTGACATGCACAATGTTATTATTTCTTACTTTAAATTTATATTTTAGAAAATTAATTCACAATTATTATTTAATTTTAAGTTATTCATAATATAAAAATATGGGTACCTCAGAATATTCTTCTTCATCTTAATGTAGGCAAGATCTATTTTGGATCCTCATGATTTCTTTATCTGTTGTTTAAGGAAATTATATAAGTCACTTTAATTCTTATATATTTGTTTTTATTCTCTAAATCTATATTGGAAAATATATTGATACCGAAAATTTCATTAAAAAAATGAAATGTCGTCAGGCACAGAACCGACCGACGATTTGAATTAATTTCCAAACAACATTATATATATATAAAGTATTAGAAAAAATATTTTTAAAACTTAAATTAAAATGACTAAATTATATTATCTTAGTTTTTATTTTTAGTTTAATTACTCAATTATTAATTACTACTATATTATAAGTGAAATATTTTCCGACAACGAATATAAAATTAATGCTTTGGAAACTACCACTTCCGGTTTCCGGATATATTGATGAATATATTGATGAATTTATGCTACTAATGCATTAAGTAAATATTTCAATTTTTTTCAAAATCCGTTCAAACTATACACTCGGACACACAATGGACAGACGGACGGACGGACGGAGAGACATCATGGAGTGTATGTAAAAAATCTCCACAGGTGAAGTTTGGTGTGAAAAGAATACCTTCCCTTCCTATCGTCGGTCGGCAAGAAAAATAAATAATATTTTAATAATTACCTGATAAACATTTCACCCAGCTGATTTAATGAATAAATTCTAATCCTATAATATGTAAATAAATTAAAAAATAAATAAAATATGAAGGTTATAAAATTAAAACAAAAAATAAAATACAAATACTCACAAATATATTATTCATAGATATTTATTTGATTAAATTTGAAAAAAAAAATAGTTTGATTACTTTAAAAGTAAAATATTTATATTATATATATATTATTGGTAGTGAGACCAATTGGGAAAGACCAAGGATGCAGTGGGTGGATAATGTAGGAAGGGACGTGAGAGAGATAGGAGAGGTAGGATGGTTGTGACTCAGGATAGGGACACTTGGAGAAAGATGGCTGTTGCGGTCAAGAACTTTCGAGCTCCGTAGAGCCACAGAGATAGATAGATAGATTATAATATATAATTATATTTATCGATATATTTATTGATCATTTGTTTCTTCACAAAATCATTGTATGATTAATATGAAATTTATATATAAATAGTTTCAAAATAAAATCAGCAACTTGTTCTATTCAATCACCATCTTTAAATCGATAGACGCGTGTGTATTATTTCTGTCACTAGAACATGTTTAATTAAACGGCAATCCACGTGCCAGCTGCCACTTGTCCAGGTAAATAATAGCATTCGAGCAGGTTTGACCAGCGGTCCTCCGTCGGCAGTAGCTATTCAAGAGAGGAGGTCCCCAATGACGATGACCGGTTGCACGTCATTAACCATGCAATTTTATTTGAGAAAAAAAAATATATAAATAAACAGCAAACTTCGGTGTCAAAGACGGCATATAAAAATATGCAAACAATTTTTTTTTTCCATATTTATTCAAATAGAGTTGTTGTTTGCAATTCTAGAGAAATATGAGAAACATGTAAAATATACCGACCTTTTTTTTATCTTTCATGTTTTGCAGCGCAATGCGTAAATAAACATTAGATTATTGATTTATTTCTACAGTTAAAAATAGTTGGATTCAAAAATGACATGAAATTGAATTCCATGCAATCGATAGCATGGATCGAGTAGAGAATCGCCAATACAACTTACATGTTACTTACTTCGTGCCACTTCAAAAGGACGAATCAATTTATTCCAGAGAATCTGCTCATTGAAAAACGTTTACCGATTTTTATTAAAAAAAAATACAAACTACAATGTGTGTAGCAACATTTTAATTTATCACTTTTATTTTATTATGAAATAATAATAATTGAAAGGATTAGAATAATCAAGTAATTTATTATACTTTATATATTCACAATTCTCCCATAGAAGTATATATATATATACAGTGATGTAATGGTAAAATTAGAAGTAGTGGAACGCATAGTGGATGCAAAAAAGTCCTATTTTCAGCAAACTATTTTTTCCATATAAGTTTTTATTTTTTCTTATTCTTACTATACAAAATATTAACGAACACAAAATAAGAAATTTTAACAGTAGATTTAAGTGGGAGTAGTCGGGACATGAAAAAGTACTGGAACGCGTTCAGGTTCTGAAAAAAGGTAAGGGAACGTCGTTTCCCGCGTTCCCCTCCCAATACACCACTGTATATATATAATAGTTGATTTTATAGATGCTCGTTGAAAATGTAAAATATTAGTAAATTATTTTTTTTATTTAAAATAAAAAAAAAGTAAATTAGATATCTCTAATTGGTCGAGATGACTCAGACCGATTCGCCGCAACCTGGAAATGAAAAAAATTGTATTAAATTTTTTTTTTTATTTTAAATTAATTTAAATAATTATAATTGGCTGAGATGACTCTAGGGATGTTAAAGATGCATAGTTATTTATCGCAGACCAGCATATGTTTATTTGAAAAATTGTATAGTTATCTTCACATGTTGGTTTGAGATTTGGGGCTTGACGTATCGGCGCCATTTTCAATTTGTTAGGATGGAATTTTTGGAATTATGGGTCTTAGTATGATAAAGAGTCGACTTTGGGATTTTGGGTTGATTGGGTGGATAATAGACCTATTGCGTTCTGAAGCTTTGAAAAATCATCGGAACTAGCACTGATACTTCTGGCTCGTACCTCGTACCACAGTCCCAGGCTAACTCTTTTAAATACATCTATATATAAACTAAAACTAAACTTTATTATTATTCAAAAGAATCTTTATGTAAGTTAAAATAAGTTTTTGTATTAATCACCATTCAAAACAGATTTTACTTTGTAAATAAAAAATAAAATTTAATATATGTACAAAAACTATATTAATATTACTAAGGTATTAATAATTTCAATTTAATTTATGTAATTCCAGGAAAAAGTTCTTGGCAACAAATCCATTTCTTCAAAAGATCAAGAGGTGAAGTAAACATATATATATATATATCTACAATAAAAAATATGAAGCATTAGGCTTCAAGTAACTCAGTTTCTTGTCTGCCAGAATTTAAATTTTAATAACCCCGAGGTCAGTATTATTTTTGTTTAATTGAATATTAATAAATGTTTTTTAATTAATTTACTGATTAATTTTTTTTATGTATCATCACTTTTTTATTCTCCCTTTAGCTTGTAATAATATCTTCAATTTTATTGCTGTCCAAAACTAATCGAAGTATTCATCTATTTTTTTAACAATTTTAAATGATACATTAAATTATTTTACTGAAAGATTTAAAAATCGATTGATATGTACTTGATAATAATAATTAAGATCAAAATATAATTTCATGTTTATTTCTTTCAGTTGTTTTTATTTTCTTCCATTTCCATTCTATTTATTTAATTTTCTTTAATATACTCAAATGTATAGAGACGGAAAAAAGTAAACGCCAGGTGGTGGTTAAGAGGACGCATTGCCTTTACCCGACAACAGTGCCACCCTGGCGTTTGCTTTATTCACTGTACCTATATACCACACATAGATCCACATTGAATATGAAAGTATCAAATCATATTAAGATCATTTTAATTAAAAAAAATCACATATAATATTAAATTATAAATAAATTCAATATAATTTATAGCAGAATCCTATTCTCAAATACTCTAAATCTACTCTCGTCACCTAAGGTCATAGACCATGCCTCACATCCATATAATACAACCGGTAAAATAATTGTTTTATATATTTTAACTTTTATCCCCTTTGATAATAATTTTGATGCGATAAGCCTCTTTATTGCATGATAACAGGAGTTTCCCGATTGTAACCTCGCTTTAAACTCATCTCGAATATTATTATCTTTCGTTATCACATAACCTAAGTATTTAAATTTTTCTACATTTTCAAATTCTATATAATTTATATAATTAATAAAATAATTAGATTATAAAAAATTATGGATAATGCTTAAATTCGAAATAAGTATAAATAATAATTTTAATAAATATTTAGAATAAAAAACAAAAATAAACAATAGTTTAGGTTTTTATAGAAGTATGGTGTTTTAATGTAAACATATTTCAATTTTATAAAAAATAATGATATTGAATGATATTTATAATATAATGTAAATGTATTATTCTTGTGATTTTAAAATTTACAGAAATTTTAGATTGTAATTATTAATTAATATTCAAGCTTATCCCAGCACTATATTACTGAGCTATTGAACTTGTGATTGAAAGATCCAATAATTAATTAGTTAATCTATTCATTAATTATAATAATCATTTCATCATTATACAATTGGTAGATATATATATAGATATACATTTGAATATTTTCTTTATTATTATTTGATGTCGTAAATCAAAATAATGTGATGATCCCGCAACAGTTAGTTTATCTTATAGATTAAAATAATTTTCTCTATTGTTTGTAACGCCCTAGAATAGGGCTTGGTCCTCAAGCTTCCCTAAAAGAACATCACCCCCCGGAGACGTCGCTAATGAGCGACATCGGCTCCGGCGTCCGGCTACAGACATCCAAGAATAGCCGCAGCAGAAGAAAAAACAAGGGAAAAAAATATAAATATATAGCATTGGAGACTAGTAAATCTTACCTCCCTGGAAGTAGTTGGACTGTTTATGTCGCCTTCCCCCCCCCTCCCTTTCTCCATTTACACTGAGAAACATAGAGAGGTTTTTAAGACAACACGACGCGCCATAAAATCTAAAAAATATTCAATGAATTGGATATTTTTATTTAAATATTAATTAAAAATATAACTTTCGTTTTGAAATGATATCTCAGTTGAATGTCTCGTTTCCTTTCCCATATCATATTCAATTATGCTTACAATACTTAGTAATAATTTTCTATTAATAATCATGAAAAAGTTATTGTATGTGCTCATTCATAGGAAATTATTTTTAATATTTTCTTAATTTTTTCAAACAAAATAAATAAAATAAAAATTATAAATATAAAATAAATCTATTTTTCTTAGAAAAGGGATTTGAATAGGAAATTACAAACAACGAAGTTGTGCCTATGCATATAAATATTTTTATTTGTTGTACCTATATAAGTAAAAAAAAAATTAAAATATTTTCTATACTCCAAATAATTTTAGATTTTCATATTAAAAATTAATATTTTATACAATTTTTAATTTGAAATTATTATAATCAATAACTATTAATTTTCAATTAATATAGTTTCTAAAAATACTTATTAATTTGTGATAAATGTTTAAGAAGTATTTTTAGAAACTCTTATTAAATTCTTCTGCGAAAAATTTATCCATATCAAAATTATGAAAAATGTATTGCATAAACCTTAAAAACATCTTATAGTTGGTTTTGTATCAAAATGGAGCAGTGAAAAATTTAAAATTAATTAAATAAATATCAAAATTTCATTTATGTGCAAGTATAATAATTAATTAGAACAATATATATATATATATATACATTTCTTTTTAACTCTTATCATTTTAGTAAATATTAAATTTAAATATTACTTGATATAATTTATAATCTAAAATGGTAATAATTTATTAGAGGTGATGAACTTAGAAAATCTTATCCCATCACAATAATAAATAAAATAAAATATATCTACTTAGTATATATTTATGTTTATTTAAATAAAATGATCTATTAAATGTTGAAGGCTGAACCAACAAAATTTAAAAATATTCATTAATTAAATTCTATAGATCAATTTTGATTTTTTTTAAACCTGCCAAGCTCATAAATATTTAACATTTCAACTTGCTTCATGTGAAGAAGTTTTCAAATTAAATTATTTGTTTATTTTATTTCATCAAAAACATTTTATCTAGAGGATGATGAGGATAATGGTATAACTATTAAAATGCGCATAAAGTAAATAAATAATTTAATTAAAAACAAAAACCACTGTTTAAATTCAAAATTATTCTTTATTTTTTGAAGTATTTATTGTTTAAGTCAGTGTTTCTCAACCTTTTGGTATTCACGGCCCAATTTTCAATCATAACTTTCATCGCGTCCCAAAGTTTGCCTACAAAATCATCTGATCCTTTTTTTAGAACCAAATTGAAAAAAAGTCGGGAATTTTGTCTTAGATATGCTCGCGTCCCCCTAGGGGGGGCGCGCCCCACAGATTGAGAATTAGTTTAATTTTGAAGTTAAAAATAGAACAATATGTTTCTATGGTCTAATCCAGGGATGTCCAACTCGCGGCCCGCGGGCCGCATTGCGGCCCACTCAAAGTTTTGATGCTGCCCAGTTTTGAGACATTCACTAGCTAGGCTTAACATATTCTGGTAATTTTGCGGCCCAGTTAAATATTTAAGTTTGCGATGTTGCCCATTAAATTAAAAGGTTGGACATCCCTGGTCTATTTTGTATATGTGGGTAGACCAAGGACATAATAGGTTAGTCAATATAAAGGTGAATGTGGGGGATTTGTGTAAGGACTGTTGGAGGAATGTTGTTTCTCCAAACATATATATCTAAAATACTCCCATAGAGATAATTAAATCTTTTTCTATATTTTCTGAAATTCAATAAAAGTAAATAAATATTGCTTAATTAATTAAAATACCATATTAGTATTATTTGAAATAAATAACTTTTTCTTTAATATATATATATATATATATATATATATATAGGTAGATAATAGTTGGAGGAGGGGAGATTGATCATAATTGGAAAATTTTCTTTTTCTTTTGAACGATTATTAATAACGCCGAGCAATCCTGTCAGTTATGCTAATTGGTTATTGTTTGTGACAAAGAAAACTTTTTCTATCGATCGAGTCAATTCTCAATCGAATCAATCGCAGTCATTTTTTCCTTCATTTTTTTTTTTTTTGTTTTTTTTTTCTTCGTTATGTAAGGTGTCCGTCCATCGTGGAGGTTGAGTTGCGCAAATGGAAGGTGCCCACGTTTGGTTTGTCGCATGCAAGTCTCTCGAAAAGCCGTGTCTTTGTGCTCGTGTCCATTTTTTGCGGTGTTTGTTCGTTTGTCTTTAAGTAAATACAATGTCAAAGGTGTCAGCAGGATGTCCCTGACCTGCGCCCGCGACGAAGTCTGTTATGACGTAACATTCAACGAAAAGATCATATAATTAGTCCTTACACGAGGTGATTTTTTTTTCCACGTTCTTTAATTGATCTTTATATATATGAATTGGTGTTTACCGCCCGCTGACCCCAACCATTTCCATCTATCGAAACAATGACTTTATTTTTCAATGAAATCGGTTTGGCCGTCATCTTTGACTTTGGATTGTGTAATCAGTTTTTAAAAATTCTAGGGATGCTAATTCAATGTCTACTTTATATAATCTTAATTATAATAATATGTACACGTGGAAAAATTTACGGGAAATTAATTTTAAAAATAATATTTTATCAAACAATAAATATAAATGGTCTCTATATAATGAATCATCATTTACTTTAAAAATAGATAATTAATATTTATTTTGATTTTTTATAGTTTTGATGTATTTCATGAAGTTTTATTCATTTTTACCAACCCACGATAGTAAGGGAGGTATTGTTTTCACATCAAATTTCACATGTGGAGATTTTTACATATCTCCACGAATCATGCATTTTGTTAACAGAAAAAAGCATTTTTAGCATTGTGTCTGTCCGTCCGTCCGACTGTTCATTAGACGTCCGAATAGAAGTTTGAACGACTCAACGGATTTTGATAAAATTTGATATATTTACTTAATGCATCAGTAACATGAATTCATCAACTTTTGGTTTATATCCGGAAACCGGAAATGGTAGTTTAAAAAGTGAAAAATGTTTTGAAATTCATTTATTTCAAATCGTCGGTCGGTTCTGTGCCTGGCTACATCACATTTTTATTTGTTATGTTAGTTTGAGTTGAAATCTAAAAACCAATTGAAGGAATTTTTAATTATAGTTAATTAAATAAAATAGAATTTTAAATATCCAGGACTGTCTTTATGGTTAATTAGTTTATATTTTGTTTTATTTATTCCCTATGCTATTTTAAGCTTTATATTCCTTTTTCATAATAAATCACTTCATTAGATATTTATTAGAATTAGTAATAAAGGATTTCAATTTGATTAATAAACTATAGTGGAAATTAATTACCTATTTAATCCCCAAATTTACATTTAAAAAAAAAATAATATAAGCTTGCTTAGTTATTTCAATTAGAAATTATTAATTGTATTAAATGTATAAATGTATAATAATGGAAATAGTTGTTTATAGTCCATATTCAATTTGTATGTATATAAATTAATAAAAAAACTTTTTAATATACACGCCTTTTAATAAAAAAATGCCCTTAAAAATAGAAAAATATTAATTAAACCTTGAATATTATTCTTTACATATGCACACAAAAAAAAGCGTGGGCGCATAAGAATATAAGTAACAGGTAAAGAATTTAATATTATTATATACGCCCCACGTTTGTTTGTTGGCCATATATATAAGATAATATTCAAAGTTTAATTAATATTTTATTTTCTATTTTTAGGGCATTTTTTTTATTAAAAGGCGTGTATATTAAAAAGTTTTTTTTATTAATTTATTTTTGAGTTTTTAGTTTTTTAAATTTTTTTATATATTATTATAAATTTATAATTTATAAGTTATATAAAAATATTTATCATTATGAAAAATTAATCAAATATGTATATAATAATATGTATATATTAATTATTAATCATTTGAAATATTTAGATAGTTGTAATTTAATTAAAATGAATTTATAATTGGAATTTAATTAAATTTTGTTTAATATAAATTTTTTATTTTTATTATTTTTTTTTTATTTTATATTAATTAAAAAATTTTAAAAATCCGTATTTTTGAAAAATTCAAAATATTTATTTTTGAATATTGCAGTGTCATAGACTTTCAATATACGTTTCAAATTTGGGTTAAAATCCATTTACAGATTGAACATTACAGACATACAGAAAAGTGAAGTTAATAAAAAGAGTATATTGAGAATTTAAGAAAGTAAATACTTAAATTTAGATATTTTAAATTTTAAAATATTTCGAAATATCTAGGCATAAATTATTATTATATTTTAAATATTAATTCGTTTTTCATTTAGAAACTAAAAATCACTAAATGATTTCTACATATTTAGAACATTATTTGTAATTGCATAAAAATGTATTGAAACTTTAGAAGTTGTTTTAAATTTTTCCTTATATGTAAAGATTGTTTAAATATGTATATTATTTTTTTATGAATTTTAAGAAAAATAATTCAATATAAGTATATTCCAATATTTGGCTCTATATATGTTTTAAATATATAGAAAATAAATTTGAATTTCATAAAATATAGAAATCATAAAATAAAATAAGCTGGAGTGTCTCCACTCGACTATCTCGCAATTTGAATTGAATTAAATAACATAATATATTATATTTAAATAAAATTTAATTAATTATAAATTATAAATAATAAATATTAAACCAGCGCATGTTTGGCTCTTTGTTGATGGCACCACGTCACGTGTTGGCGCGTGAGATTTGCAGTGTTAAAAAATTAATTCTGGTACTTTCAGCAATTCAATCAAGCTGAAATTCTATATATAGCAGTTTTATACAATTATTAATCATGTGAAAAATTATCAAAAATATATTTTTATTTTTACGGTCACTTTAGAGGAAAAAAAATCAAAACGTTGTAGGTAATGACCCTCTTCCGGTTGAGCTACATTTCTCAAAAGTTGATAGAAAACTATGAATTTTGAATAATGTCCATGTACCAAATTTCATCATTCTAGCTCAAACCGTAATCTTGTCTACATACATACACACACATACACACACACACACAGACATTTTTCTCAACCTTAGTGAAAATGATTCAGGAACCTTCAAAACGTATAAAAACATCAAAATCTCAACATCGAAAATTTTCGTGATCTCAATACTATCTCTTACGAGATAGTAAAAATAAATCCATATAAACAATATTATTATTTTTTATATGCTTGTACATAACTTTTAGAAATTTCTTGGTGTGTAAAAGATTGGGAAACAATACACTAGGCTCTAGGCAATTTACCACAAACCCCAAAATAATTTATTCTAAGATATATATCATTGGAGAGAGAGGCGATAACAATTAATTTAGTACTATAAATATAAAAAGCAACCTTTCATTGTAATTCAAATAAAGGTGAGTCTTTGCACTAATAAAGAAATATGTTAAATAAATACATTAGAATAATTTGATTATGGGTGGGCCCTTAAAAAGAAAATAGCATTTGTCTCTCGGTCTTAAAATTTAATTTATTATCTTAAGTCAATTCAATTTCATTGTGATGATTTATTTCCATCGAATATTTTTCTTTCATTGTATACATAGAAATTATTTGTATCCTTTTTTTTTAAATTTCGAATATTATTTAAGATCCTTACGCAAATTCTTGTTTATTATTCACCATACTTAGCATTTAGGACACAAAAATCAATTAGTCCGTGTAGGAAACCATTTCATATAAGAAACCAAAATCTATTCCTAAGAGGTTATTTTTGACTGTAATATATTATCAAGCTGTTAGTTTGATGCCACTTGGTGATTATCTAAAAATACTCAACACCTCCTCCCTTTGGACACTTCACATCGCACACAGCACTGATAAAGAACGTTTCAGACAGGGAGAATTTTCCAGTTGGAAAGAATAAATCTATTTATATGTTATTAAGTGGTCTTTTCCGATGAAAAAGAAACGAGAACGAAAAGAACATCCATTCACTTGTAAGTCCTTTAAGATTATGGGGTCAGTGTGGTCATTTCAATGTCCAAGTCGAGTTGCTGACCATTTGAGTCGAAGTCACCAGTGAAACATGTTAGCATCGATTTGCCCCACTCACTCCCTTCAAAACGGCTCTCATGTAATTATGCCCTGGCCTATATAATTACATACGAATGCTGTTTTTTGTTTGGTTCTTTTTGTCCGGGCGTTGATGTAGTGGACATATTGTACTGACCCTTGATTCTATTGTATCGGACATGATCCCCCCTTTTTAAGAGTTGGGAGAGGACAAAGGCGGAGAAGCAGGCGGGAGGAGGGGTGGCAATCACCCCCGAGCTCTTGGTGGCTTCATCCACGCCCGCCTTCATAACCCTTGGGGATTGGATCGGTGGACCGTGAAGATAAAACCTTCAACGATTCTTTGACATGCCGGATACGAAATAAAAGAAGTAAAAAATAAATTAAATCATCAAACAGTAAATTAAGATTATCCATCAATCAACGAGTTTTTAAGCTAAAAATACCATTACTATTATTATAAAAAAAAACCTAGAATAAAAAAACATTTAAAAAAATCGTAAGTGAAATTTATATTGATATATAATATAATATATAATATATATGTATATATATATATATATATTTGTATATTTCCTAATTTTGATTTTATGTTTTCATATTTATTCTAATAATAAGATTGATTCAGATTATAGTAAAATTTATAAAATTCTCTTATTAGATATAATATATTAAAGAGGTGGCTACACTTGGTGATGCTTAGAGCCATATTGAAAAATCGTTACCTTTTTTTAGAGCCATATTGCAAAATCAAAAATGTTACCTTTTTTTGTGTCATTACTTTAAATTTTTTAATTGAGTCACAATAAACTCAAAAAGAACCACGGTTTGGCCACAGTGGTTATATTATTTAGTAGGCAGAGAGAGAAGGATATATAAAATATTCAAGATTAAATAAATCAATATTTATATATAAATAATTTGTAGAAAATGTGATTATTAATATATCTAACAAGTATACTTAATTGTTAATTTAATTTTTTAATTCCTACTTTGAAATATATTCATATCTTTATTTTAGAAAATATATTTTTTTTAAAAATGAATTAATACATATTTAGAAATAAATATATTTAAATATTTCTTAAGTTAATTAATATAATTAACCAATTATAATTATTAATAATAATAAATAAACAAAATATTGATAAATGTCTTAAAATATGAAGTAAAATAAATAATGCATTTTATTCTTAATTTTTTTTTTACATTATTATTGATGGATGGGAAAATAAATATAAAAATGATTAAAATAATGATTTGTTATTTAATTAAAATTATATTTGAAATCAGAAATTTAATTTCTCACGGTATGATCAAAAGATTTTAATAACAATTGTTTGATAAAACGTTTTGTAATTTTTCCAATTGAAAGAAAAATTTTACTCATAAAATCAATATTTAATGAGAATAGATCTGAAATACTCTATTTAGTTTCTAATTTATTTATTTTTATATTGCTTTTTACTATCTCGCCAGAGAAATTTTCGATGTTGAGATTTTGATGTTTTTATACGTTTTGAAGGTTCCTGAATCATTTTCACTAAGGTTGAGAAAAATGTCTGTGTGTGTGTGTGTGTGTGTGTGTGTGTGTGTGTGTGTGTATGTATGTAGACAAGATTACGCAAAAACGGTTTGAGCTAGAATGATGAAATTTGGTACATGGACATTATTCATAATTCATAGTTTTCTATCAACTTTTGAGAAATGTAGCTCAACCGGAAGAGGGTCATTACCTACAACGTTTTGATTTTTTTTCCTCTAAAGTGACCGTAAAAATAAAGATATATGTTTGATAATTTTTCACATGATTAATAATTGTATAAAACTGCTATATATAGAATTTCAGCTTGATTGATTCGCTGAAATTACCAGAATTAATTTTTTAACACTGCAAATCTCACGCGCCAACACATGACGTGGTGCCATCAACAAAAAGCCAAACATGCGCTGGTTTAATATTTATTATTTATAATTTATAATTAATTAAATTTAATTTAAATATAATATATTTTGTTATTTAATCCAATTCAAATTGCGAGATAGTCGAGTGGAGACACTCCAGCTAATTTAATTTAGCAATAAAAATATAATTGTTTTTTTTAATTCTAAAAATCTTTATTCATACTATTGAAAAATAAATAAAAAAAAACAAAAGAATAAAATTATATTTAATTTCTTTGTTTATTAATGGTTGAAATTACAAATTTGAAAAAAAAATGAATTCTTTTAAATGATGATTATTTTAAAATCTTTGAAGGTTAAAAAGAAGATAAGGTAAGGTTTTGTTTAGTGAACAGTGAATTTTTCTTTTTGAAATACCAGTGATGGTTAAATATAAAAGGATTCAGAGACAAACTTCTGGAATAGATTCGTTTATTTTTTTGAGATTGGACCATTTGTATGGGCGGGCTTTCTTCGGACCGAATGACTGGTGGAGTGGCTCCTGAGGACCTCGAAGGCCTTCCTGAGGACGGAAATAGCTAAAGGGTTGCGACTCTATTTTGGACCGGGAGACGTCCTGGGGGAGCTGGCTGGACCCCGCCCCAACGGGAAGCTTTCTGAGAAAAAAACACGTTGAAAGAATTACTGCGCCACTTGGGAAAATATCAAACTTTATGGTCAAGCGACATTCTCCATTTAGCCCTTTGAATCACGATATAACCATAAATTCAAAATGAAATGAACCGCAAAGCACTTAATTCAAATGGTGAAGGGTGTTATGTTTGTAAGAGACAAAAATAAAAATACAAAAAGTAAAAAATAAGATCATTAATATCTAATTAATTAATAAAAAATTCAAATTTATTTTATACAAATCTTTAATTTCATAAGTTTTAATTTATTTATTGAGCCAATATATATATATATATATATATATATATATATAATTTATGGGATATATATAAATAAGAAAAAATATTATAAAAATTGATTTTAAAAAATATTTTTTTTAAATGAATTAATACTCTTATTTACAAATAAATATATTTAAATATTTCTTAAGTTATTATTAAATAATATAAAATAAATCAATAATAATTATAAATAATAATAAATAGACAAAAATAGTGAGAGTAAGGAAATTCGAATTGAGAAAAAAGAAATAATTTTGTTTATGAATTTTTATTTATTACCTTTTTAACCCCATATATTCTTGAATACTTCATATTAATTATATAATGTAAGTATAATCATTTGTTAAAAGTGTAATAAATAAATAATTACTAAAAATCCAAAATAATAAAATTATTTTTATACAAATATTTATCTACAATATTTAATATACCTATGTACTTTTCATTTTTCTATCATTAATCCATAAAATCATTTCTATTTGATTTAAATTCTTGCAAAAATTTAATCTATAATTTTATTAAAATTAAATTAATATAATTAAGTGATTAATATTTTTACAAACATTATATAAGATTTAATCTTATAATTTAATTTTAAAATGTAGTTCAATGGTATAATGCCGAACTTGGAGACGACAGATTATACAAACCACGTTAACAAATTTTAATAAATAAAATAATTTATATACTTTAATTAATAAAATAAATAATTAATAATTGAAAGACTAATTCAATTGAAATTAAATCTCGATAATCAAAATAATAAAATACTATTTTTATTTCAATAATTAAGTCTAAAATTATTTATTAAATAAAAAAAAATAAGTAAGTATTTTACAAATCTATCCAATCTATCCAATCATTTATTTATAATTGTATATTCTTAATGAAAATATATTTATTAATATTATAATAGTTCATCTTAATAAAAATAGAGATAAAAATGACTAAGCGGAGTGAAACATAATGCAATTTATAGAAAGCATTCTCATAATAATTTAACATCTGGCTGGGCACTTTTTTAGTCCAAACAACTAATGATGTTGTTCCTGATGACCAACAGGATGATGATGCTGATGATGTGCCACACGTTACAAACAACTTTTTACTAGATCCCCATCGCATACTCCCTTTTTTCCCTAATCTGTAATCTGCAAATCAGGGGTTGAGTGTCAAAAACCAGATTCCCTTCGTACAATCTCGAACTTCTAGGCTGTCATTACTTGGAAAACTATGAGTCAGACTTGATGACCAAAGACTCCTGAGTGATTATCACTTATCCATATGAGTAAGTGATTTCTACAATGATCGTTTCTATTTTTAATAATATTTTTTTTACACATCATGAATATTTAATATCAAAATTCAATTTTAATTTTCAGTATTATTTATTTATTATCTATAAATTAATAAATTTAAATAAATAACTATAGAGCATTGTTTCTCAACCATTGTTATGCCATGGCCCACCAGAGCTTCTAAAAACTTAAATTGTCCCATCGATGTTACATATGCATAATTTTTAATAATAAAAATTTTTAATTGTTCACTAAGTAGCTTAAATGATGTACTTCTGATTTCTCATCATTTTTCCCCATTGCACCCCTCACGTTGGGAACCATTGCTATTAAGTATAGACAACATTTGTATTTTTATCTAGTCTACCATAGATATGTAAAAAAAGGTTTTTATCTCCACATTGATCAGAATGTAAAAATTTCATATATTTATTATATTTTTATATATATTCTATTCTATTATAATTTATCAAAAGTTTTCTTTATTATTATTTTTAATAAATTCTCTTTTTACCGACCAACGATAGTAATGGAGTTATTGTTTTCATACCATATTTCACATATTTACATATCTCCACGAATCATGCATTTTCTTAACAGAAAAAAGTATTTTTTTCCGTCCTTATAGATGTGTACAGTTTGAACGGCTCAACGGATTTTGATGAAATTTGCTATATTTATCTAATGCATCAGTATGATGAATTGATCAACTTTTGGTGTATATCCGGAAACCGGAAGTGGTAGTATTATCGATAGATGATAGGAAGGGAAGGGTTATTTTCACACCAAATTTCACATGAGGAGATTTTTTACATATCTTCACGAATCATGCACTTTGTATTGGTTTTATCCTCGGGAAAAATCATCTTCATTAGTTTTTTCTTAATTTTAAATTATATGACGTCACCCAGTCCTTCATGACGTCACAGTCATCTCCTACTTATATATTATAAATAAAATAAAATTAAAAATAATTATGTTATATCCATATCTGTTTTTTATTACATTAATCGATATATTAAAATTATTTGAAATTGTTTCTGTAGCTGGAAATTAATTTATTTCAAACCGTCGGTCGGTTCGGACCTGGCCACAGGTCAACTTATTTGATGTAATACTAATAAAAAATAATATTAAATTGTATATAAATTTAAAAATTAGAATATTTGAATTTGTTCAAATTTTAACACATGAAATCAATCATATGCAAATAAAATTGAAATTTTTTTAAAACCAACTTTCTATTAAATTAAAAAAAAATGAGTTCAATTATAATACTTTAAAATTTGAATATTTAATTATAATATAAAAATATAAGTATTATTTTTCATACAACTTGGATAAAATATAAGTATTATTTTTCATACAACTTGGATGGGTAAATGGGTGAATTGGATTGGGGTAGGACTCATAAATTACTTATAAGTTTTTTTTAATCTTTGGAGAATATAAATGCGGAGTAAGGTCAAATTGGACATTAGATCAAATCTAATCTTGTTAAGAACATTCAATATTTATGTACTATACATCAATTATTATGACTCACAAATTTAATTTAAATTATATTTAAATGTATATCAATTTAAATTAAATAAGTAAATATTTATTTCAATTGTATATGATTTTGGGGAGACGAAATAAGTTAAAAAAATGACTTTTAGTTTTATAAATTAAATAAAAGAGACCCCTGTCTAGGTGCGAAGAGCGCCTAAGGCGATCTGAGCAGCTAGTATTTATATAAAAAACTTTTAAAGATCAATAAGGGGACCCAATCTCGCTAAGTTCAATAAGAGTTAAAAATTAATTTCAAATAAAATGCGGAGACTTACTAAATTGAGCAAAATTCCAAAAGCCTAATATTAAAAAAAAACTTTTAAAATTAGTAAATGGGGTAAAAACAAATGTTTTCATCATCAAATTCTACATTTTTCTAATCTAATATATATTATATTAATATTAATAATTTATTTAATAATTTAATTATTATTTCTAAACATTTGTGTATATTGCTTTATATATCTTTTTCTAACTAAACACTTAATATGTAGATATTAATTTCAAAATGTTTTCTATATGAATAATGAATGATTTTCTATCCCAAGCTTAGGAATAAAAATTTAAGATAAAGGTTCCAATCTTAATAAATTCATCAAAATTTAATATTATGAATTAATAGTAGTAAATTAAAATGCATTTAATGATCAGGTGATAACCAAAAACCAATTGATAATAAAATATTTTCCAAAATTAGAATAGAATTTAATTTTCATACTAGGATTCGTATATAATATCTTATATATAAAATTCTCGTGTCACAAAACTTTGAAATCATACTCCTCCGAAACGGCTTGACCGATTCTTATGAAATTTTTTATGTATATTCAGTAGGTCTCAGGGCATGTCAGACTTCCTTTAGAAAACCGCTAATTGGTAAGGTGTGTCCAGGAAATGCTAATTAATTAAAAATAGTTTAGTTACCATACTAGCTCATAGAGGCGCTGGTGGCAAAAATTTGAAATCTTATATATACCCTTATAAGAAGCTTCCAAACAAAAGCGGTTCGTAGGTGAACGGTCTAAGGCGTTAACTTATGACTTTGTACTTTCGGTTCGAAACTAGCAAAGGCACATTTTTTTTTAAAGTATTATATATTTTTTTTATAAATTTATTAATTTTTATTATTTTAATATTTTATTAAATTATTTTATTTTATTAAATTAATTTTATTAAATTAAATTTTATTATTAAATTGTATTTCATTAAATTAAATTTTATTATTAAATTGTATTTTATTAAATTAAATTTTATTATTAAATTGTATTTTATTAAATTTTAATATTAAATTTTATTTTATTAAATTTTAATATTAAATTTTATTTTATTAAATTTTAATATTAAATTTTATTTTATTAAATTTTAATATTAAATTTTATTTTATTAAATTTTAATATTAAATTTTATTTTATTAAATTAATAATTATGTCAATTAATTTTTTGTGAATAAATAAACAAATATAAAAAACTATATATAAAATTTGAATTTTCACCCATTCATTCATTTAAAATGATATTAACTTTCTCTTCCTTCTTGGAAAAACCCATATTGCCATCCCTAGCGTCAACTATCTATGTATATATATAAAAAAGGTTTTTGTCTGCATATTGCAGCTGGATGCTCTGTGCTCAGAATTTAAAAATTATTATAATATTTCACTTTTTATTTTAAATTCTAATATTCAAATATCAATTAAATTAAATAATTTATTCTAAAAGTTGTCATTTAAATTTATTTAATAAAATATTTAGATCATATTTAGATCATATTTAATTCTTTATATATATATATATATTCTTTATATATATTTGAATATTTTTTCTTTTCTATTTGAAAGTGAAAGCTTAAAAAAACAGAATATATTATTTTTAAACATTTATGAATACAAAAATATTTTCTAATCGTCAATTAAAATGACTAAATTATATTATTTTTGTTTTTGTTTCAATTATTAATTACAAATATATTTTAAGTGCAAAAATGATTTCTTGGTTAATTAAAATATGTTTTTTTAGACAAATGATATAAACGAGATGTTTTAAATTTATGTCTTTTTTATATTTTTTTATTAATAGGCTTCTTTTTTTATTTTTAATTTTTAATAAATTCTCTTTTTTGATATGATATTAATAAAAAATAATATTAAATTGTATATAAAATTAAAAATTAGAATATTTGAATTTTTTTAAATTTTAACACATGTAATCAATCATATGCATAACGAATGGAAAATTTTGAAAATCAACTTAGTATTAAATTCAGAAAAAAATACTCATATATAGAATATAATAGACCATTCGAATATAATTTAAAACTATTTTTCTCCTTCTATTTTAAATTTTAAAAAAACGGAGTGTTACGAAATTAAGATGCCTGGATAGGTAAATGGGCTGGAAGAGGAGGCAATTTATAATTTTCTTCTAATTCAGATTGAAATTAATAGTGATAAGAAAATATATTTATTAACAAAATCTTAATATACAAAATGTAGAATTTGAATATGTAGAAGGATAATAATATTTGAGAAAATTTAAATCGAGGTAGAAATCGGGAAACGCCTGTTATCATGCAGTAAAGAGGGTTATCTCATCAAAATTATTATCAAAAGGAATCAAAATTAAAATATATAAACCAATTATTTTGCCTGCCTGTTGTATTATATGGGTGGGACGCATGGTCTATGACCCTGGGAGATGAGAGTAGATTCAGAGTATTCTTTCCAGCATATATTGGCCAAAGAAAGGTGAGGTCACCGGGGAATGGCGGAGACTGCATAACGAGGAATGGCATGACCTCTATGCATCTTCAGAAATAGTTAGGGTTATAAAAGCGAAAAAGCTGCGATAGGCAGGAGACGTGGCTAGAATGGGAGAGGAAAAAGATATTGGATTGGAAAACGGTGCGGAGACCGATTGGAAAACGTCCGCTTGGAAGACCAAGGACGCGTTGGAAGGGACGTAAGAGAGATGGGGCAAGGGCTCAAGATAGGGACACTTGGAGAAATGTGGTTGCTGCGGCCAAGTACTTTCGAGTTCCTTAGAGTCACAGAGATAGATAGATATAACATATACAATAATATACAATAATAATATATATAATTAAAATATATTTTAAATAAGAACACAAAAAGAAATGAATGTTTTATGTAATATACTGATTGAAACAAAATGGATGAAAACCTTTTACTACTCTTAACCAAATACTATGTACCACTCGGGGGGGTACAGGGGGCGGAGCCCCCGTCTAGGTGCGGAGAGCGCCGAAGGCGCTCGGGGCAGCTAGTATTCATATATATATTACACCTATAATTTTTATTTAAGTGACTTCTTTTATTTATAACATCTAAGTAACTAATCATAACAATGTTAAGGGCGAATTAAAATCAATATTATACATATAGTTATTAATTTGACAAGCATAAATTAATTATTGGATATCAATATTCCCCCTGACCAGCTTTCATGTTGATATCAAACAAATTCCTTCTCTCATCCTCACCGTCCCTAATTTTGCAACGATGAAATTATTCATGTATATACATGAGTTAGGAGTGGGTTGAATTCAAGACTTGGCAAGGGCAGACGTTTTTCCTTTAATCAGTAGACTTTGTACAGCGTTGAAGCCGGCCATATCCTTATTAATTTTCACCTCCGTATAATTATAAGATAGAATATATTGAAATTATTAATAATTGGTACATTGGGTACATACCTTCTTTAGAATTTTTTTTTCTACTTTTTTACTATCTCGCCAGAGATAGTATTGCGATCACGAAAATTTTCGATGTCGAGATTTTTGAAGGTCCCTGAGTCATTTTCACTAAGGTTGAGAAGAATGTGTGTGTGTATGTGTGTATGTAGACAAGAATATACAAAAACGGTTTGAGCTAAAATTATGAAATTTGCTACACGGGCATTATTCAAAATTTGTAGTTTTCTCTCAAATTTATAGAAATGTAGCTCATTCGGAAGAGGGTCATTAACTACCACATTTTCATTTTTTTTTCCTATAAACTGACCGTAAAAATAAAGATATATGTTTGATAGTTTTTCACATGATTAAAAATTGTTTAAAACTGCTATATAGAATTTCAGCTTGATCTAATCGCTGAAAGTACCGAATTAATTTTTCAACACGTTGACCTGCAATCAGGCGCCAGCACGTGACGTGGTGCCCTCAACAGAGAGCCAAACACGCGCTGGTTTAATAAATATTATTTATTAATTTTAATTTATAATTTTTAAAATTAATTAAATTTAATTTAAATATATGTTATTTAATCCAATTCAAATTGCGAGATCGTCGAGTGGAGACACTCCAGATTTTTTAGTAATATAAATATATCATATATGCTATAATTATTATTTAAATGTTAGTGTTCAATTAAACTAGTTCATTTTAAATTATATAACAATAACTAAACAAATTATAATAATAAATACATTAAATAAATTATTTAATCTAATTTCATTCTTTCTTTTTTTCTTCTTTTAGTTAAAATATCTCATGAAACCATTATACAATTTATATCTACTAACACCTGAAATTTAAAAATTTATAATCTGATAACTTTCAATATAATTAATTTGATGTTAATAATTTCATTCCAATCTAATAATCGATTATATCTTTTTTGTTCAATAATTTTCTCATTTTGAAAATGATTTTAGTGAGCATTGCTCGTTTGATCGAATCACTAGCTTAGTCATCACGGTTGGTTACTCGAGGTCCCTTTTTAAGTCCCCTTATTAAGTATTTGCATATACGGTGGCCGCTTATTGCCAATAACAATCAGTTAAGAGGGTGTTGCAAAGAATGATGCAGATTGTTCCCCCACTCCCTTATTCTATCTAAATAATGGATTTTTCTAATAATAACGGTTTTTCGACAGAAAAATGCACAGTAGTGCACGCGTTCGCCAAAAACTACCCTCTGCTAGGGGAAAAAAAAGAAGAAGACGACCTATGACCTATAACCTCATTCATCGTGGAGAGATGACCCTGTATCCTGCCAGACTGACCATTTCACATCCCTCATTGGATGGTGTGGATATAGGGTGCTGGGAGTTCTTTAGAACATCCGGGGAGAGGGTGCTGAGGGGTGAACTTTTTCATCATCAAGTCCAACTTTTTCCATTTCTCCTCTCTTTTTGTTGCTCAATTGCAAAGCGACCCACTCGGTCGGAATACAATCATTTAATTCCAAAATGAGATCGACTCATTTCATTTGTGAAAAAAAAAATAATATTAATAAAATATTATTATCTTTTTAATCTGTTATAAAATATTAACCTGATCCTAGAATTAATAGATACTTTTTTAAAGATCTGTTTCCAATAATTGGGAAGAATTCCAATAACGGGAATATTAATAGAAATCATATTGGATTTAAAGATTGGACTCACAGCTCTCGTTGAAACATTGTATTTATTTGGAAATTTAACCTGAACATTTTTTAAACTAATTTCAATTTATTAAAGAAACTGAAAAAAACTTGAAAAATAAATATTAATAAAATTTATAGCTTAAAAGTAAGTAAAACACTTGGTTTTAAGTTTCAATATAAAGTTTAATAATTTTTATGATCATTTCGACAGTTAAATCCTCCTAAGGGGCTTGCATTGGAGAGCATAAATTTAATAAATTGAAGATTGTTAAAATAATTTCAGGTTAAATTTTCGAAAAGAAATCATATTGAAATATAAGATTTCTTATATATGAATATAATATTAAATTTTTCATCAAATGGCTTTTTAATATCATTATAAAAATAAAAATAGGATTCTGCTTATATAATTCAAGATGAATAGAAAGTGGGAAGTATTAACACACACCTGGATGTTTTTTTTATTTCTTTGTAAAGGTCCTTCCCCTTCTAACAACCCTCTTACTCTAAAATTAGTATATTATTTGTAGGATAGATGTCTCCCTTAGAATATTTTTAAACTACATTTTTTTTTGTAAAACCTATTAATTAATAATTTTTCTAACTTATTTTTGTAAGAATATAGAAATTTTAAATTAAAAATTAAGATAAAATTAAAACATTTTTAAAGACAAATTGAAATAGGACAATTCATAATATTTTGTACAATAAAATTATAAATATTGTCTATAAATAAAAGATTTCTTAAGATAAAACTTATTAAAAATGATATAACTATACATTTTTTTCTAAAATCATTTATAATATTATATAAAGAATATTTTCTACACGCTATTGTATTTAAGAATAATATTTTAATTATAACGGGATTTTACTTCAATAATATACAGTATTATTCTAATCCTAAAAATATATCTAAAATGGGGATGAAATAAATATTTTCTTTAAAAAAAAAAATTCTTAAAAAAATATAAATATAAGGCAAATTTTTAGCCCTAACGGTATTCTTTTGATATTCGATTAAAGAAACGATTTTTTTCGTATTAAAGGAACATTCATGAAATGAAATAAAGACGGGGGCTAAGAGATGGGATAGCCGATTGGTTTTGACCTGGATGAGGTCGCTTTGTTATTGATGATCCTGCATGAATCAACGAATAAATGACCAAGCACTTGTTCGCTTCTGCTGGTCAAACGGGTCTTAGACCCCAGAATCCTCGGAGACCACGCCAAGAAAAATCGCTCTGCCCTCGAAGAGGGATGGAATTCGTGTTCCCAAGATTTTTATCATTACATGAAGATGCTTGACAGTCCAAGCGGGGGAGGTATGAAGTAATGTTTTTTACTCACCCCTCCTTCTGATGAAATGGCAAAAGATATATGAACGGACGCAAATCTCCGGAAGAAGAGTCTTAAACGAGAATCCGACAAAGGAATAGATAAATCAGTATTGTAGTGACCCCAAACAAAACCATATCACTGAACAAAAACATTTACTTGACTACCATGAATCAAAAATCCTATTTTAAATCATTTGAAATTTATTATTTAATTTGATACAGTTATAAATTATATTCTTCTTAAAGTTATGATTAATATTTTGGTTTTTTGACCAGCTATTTGAGAGAAGAATTTGAATACAATATTCTCGTTCTTTTTTTATTAAATTCAAATATCCTTTTATGTAGGTGGTGAGAATGATAATTTTGTTGTATTCATAAAATATTATTATATATAATATATATTTATCAAGGTTCTATGATTCAAAGATAGAAATGGCATTGTATATTTGTGAAGGTGATGATATTTGTTTGTAAAAATAATACTGTTTGTAAAAATACTTAATTTACATTTTATAACTTTTATATTATTCCAGATTACATATACCTATAAGTGAAAACAAATATTATAGCAATGTTAGCCAATTATTTAATGATTTTTTATTTATTTTTTTTTAAGAATTACACTAAAACCAATTTTAAAGAAATTTTATTTAAGATCTCTACTATTGATTGTTATTATTACGAATATTACTACAATTATTATTTATTTATATTGTTTATAACCCATTCGTTGATAAAATCCACAAAATTCCAATATGTTTATGTCTTTCATCATCGATTATTTATTAAAGCATAAGATTTACTTCATCGATTGAAACCCTTCAAATGTGAACCTACCATTATATATCCCATTTAACTACCATCAAATTAAAAATTTCCCTCATTATCCTTTGAATATGAATAAAACTAATGTATTCATCGGTCATTATAGGTGGATCGCTATTAATTTTTAATAGAAATATTTAACCTTCCATTCACCTAGGTCAAGAATGTTTTTTCCATTTTGTGAGAAAGAGGAGGAGTTTCTTTCTCTGATTCATCTCTTAGAAGATTATGTAAAATTGAACCCACGCTGTAGATTTTTGCGCAAGGAGTCTGCGATTTAGTTATTTACTACATTAATTAAAGTATTTTTAAAAAATATACTTTATTGCAATTATTAAATAGTCTTTTGTGTGATAATAAAAGAATATAATTATTACCTCCATAGCAAAAATGGTTCAGAACAATATAACAGGTCCTTTTGTAGGAACAACCTTGTTGCAATTTTTAAACTTTCTTAATTTTCTGAAGTATAAAAGAAAAGATTTAATTTGATTTCTGATTTTTTTTTTAAATGTTTATATATGTCATAAATTTATCATCAAATTTTGAATTTAAACATTTAAGAAGCCATTAATACAATTACAATTTTACAATTTTACTTTATATATATATATATATATACTATTATTAATCAGTTATCCTTTATATATGTATATATGTTCTTTATTTTTTTATAATTATTTTTAATATATAAACCAAAAAAGGCATACGTATATAATTATATTAACAAATGTTACATTGCAAATGAAATGTGTCTAAACAAATTTTAAATTATTTTTTTTTTTTAATTTGATTGGATTTAAATAATTTTTAATTCATTTTTATATGTAACATACTAATATATTGAAAAACATGTTTTATTTAATATTATAAAATAATATTTATACAAAATGTTTGGTTTTGATTTTTTTACAGTATAAAAAAACAATTTTGTTTATAAAATAAAAGATTTACATATTCTTATTGCTTGTTTTTTCCTTCCTGTTGCTTAAAACATAAAAAAAAAATTGAAGACCCTCGGTATTTAAGAGATAAGGAAGATAAACAGCAGGAGCAACCATCGAGACTGTCCTAGCTTCAGTTTAGGACCTGAAAAAGATAAAATCACTGAAATCAATTCATTGTTATTCTACACACCTCGTGGCATCCTCATCTCTGCCATCGTCCAACAGCTAAAAGTCAGAGTCCAGACTCTCTCTCTCTCTCTTTCTTCAGAATCATTTCCCATGGCCATCAGGTCAGAGGTTAAAAAAGGGTCTGGAAAAAAGGCCGCTGGTCAGTTTATGGTTAACATATTTTCTAATAAATATATATTATTTTATTTTTCAAAAATATCCGTTATTTTTAGTTTATATACGATATAATATATATTTAAATTAAGATAAATTACTTTTTGGATTTTGATTATTTTAATTGATTTTTAAAATTGTTCTTTATTTGGTTATTAAAAAAATATGAGCTGTGGCCAGACACAGAACCGACCGACGATTTGAAATATATTAATTACCAAACATTATATATATATATAAATATTTAACTACTATTATATTTTAAATGAAAAATTTCCGACAATGAATATGAAAATTAATACTTTGGAAACTACCACCAAAAGTTGATGCATTAAGTAAATATACCAAATTTTATCAAGCTATACACCTCTATACGGTAACACAATGGATGGACGGACAGACATCATGCTAAAAATACTTTATTCTGTTAACAAAATTCATGATTCGTAGAGATATGTTAAATTTGGTGTGAAAACAATACCTTTCCTTCCTATCATCAGTCGGTAAAAATAATTTGATATAATAAATAGTTAGGATTGTATAAATGAAATATTATTATTTTGATATAAAATTAAATAAATATAAAAAAGAGAAATTTTGATTAATTAATAAATTATATTAATGAAGTTTATTAAATAAATTTGAAACTTTAACAATAATTTATTAACTAATTAACAAAAAAATTTCAATAATCTAATATTATTTTTTTTTTGTAATTTTTTGTCATTATAAGTAATAAGGTTAATTTTTCTGATTTGATAAATAATATTTAAAATTTTCAATTTTTAGAATTTTCCTATAAAATATTTTATTAAATAATGGGGATAAGCTCAATTGTATTATCTAAAATTAAATATAAAATAATTTAATTTCATAAAATATATATTTAAATTTCCTTTTACTATAATAAAATAATGATCTTTAAAAAACATAAATATTATTGTATTCACCTTTGTTATCTAGTTTGTAATAGCTAGTCTAAGTTGTTCTGTTAACTAGCGACCCCTTCTCAAGATCTGACTAAATGGAACAGAAGAAACTCGCCCCAAGGGTGGTCAGCCCTAGATTATGATTGACACTTGCATAGCTCATATTGAGCATGGATGACATTCATTTGACAGGGGGGAGTGTTTTCATAAAATCTCTCTTCTAGGGTAAATAAATCCCTCTTCAAATATCACAGAGGGCCACATGGTCAATTCCAAAAGCAATATGAATAATTTTTTGATCAATCTTTAATATCCGAGAATCCATTAAAATATTTGTTGAGACTTCCCATCAATTTCTTTGAAGATTACCATAAAACGAGTTCCCAAAAACTACACGCTCACCTATAAAAAAAAATTTAATAAGACATAGACTAATATGCAAATAAGACAACACTATACAGGATTATTAATTGTTTACATTGATTGGATAAAATACGTTATAGGAATTAGTTAATAAATCTGTATAAATTCTAATTTTAGCAGAATACATTTCCAGGTGCATCAAATTTAGAGATTATAAATTTTATTTTTGTTAGCTATATTTTATGATAGTTAATAAAATAAATTTACCAAACTTTCCAACTACAGTTAATGGACGCATAATACACAAAATTGGTGATAAAGATAAAATAAGTACAATTAATCATTGTAATGCATAATTAGATAATTTAAATGCTATATTTTCATATTTTGATTTTAGTATCACATTACAAATATTCTCAAATTTCCATTTATTGACAACAAAATCAGATATGAGCTATAATTTTCTTTTAATTTTAGCATATTTTTGAGATCAAAATCAATATTAGCCAGTCATGAAATTTTTAGAATATATTTATTAAATTTTAAACTAACAATAAATTAACTTGCGCGGTTCGATCTCTAGACCTCAAGTACTGGTGAGAACCTGGACAATAATCATTAATAGTAGATTAAAGTAAAGTATAAAAAGTCAAATTTTTACACTTAAACTATTTTATGGTAAAAATAAATTAAACATCAAAGCTACAAATGGATTAATATACAATCAATAAAAAAATTAATGTTTGTAAAAATTGAAAAATTTTTGTATTAGATAAAAAAACCATTTTGTATCCATTTCAAAAAATTAATAAATAAATGATGAAAAAAAAATATTTTATTGAATCTCTAGGAACGTTAAATAGGAACTATAATATTATACTTACATAATTATAGAATATTATCTCTGAATTAAGTGTAATTTGATAATTCTTTCATAATAGTATAGATCAAAGGAAATTTTATTATAATTATTCATCACCAGGTTAGTTAATTATTTTTCTTTGGCATAGAATATTTATTTATTTTTAATTCAATAATTTACATTTTTTTAAAAAAAAATATTATTTATATGTATTAGAACATTATAATTGATCATTTTAATTAAAATGCTAACTTCTTTACTTGTAAATTATCAAGGATTCTATTTTGATTAAGTACTTTTGAAATATTTAAATAATGTATAAATTGTTGATAGTCACGCATATCAATAACTTTAAAACAGTAAGGAATGAATTTGTGCCCTTTTTTCATTTAATTTATTATAATAATTTAATTCTAAATTAATATTTCAATTATTATATATTAGTTATTATCTTATCAAATAATTTTCATTTGAGGGTTTACTTAGCAGGAATTGAGTATCGGCACTTTGCCAAACACAATCTTTCAACTCTTATATTAGTTAAATGCTTAAATTAATTCTATTGATTGGTTGTCTAAATGAAAAATTAACATTGTAATTTATGAATAATTTAAATAAATTAAAATAATCTTGAAGAGTGTGAAATTTATATTTTACTATATAAAATATTTCATATTTTTTATTATTTTTTATATAATTATATTTTCTGACGTGCTAGAAGACCTCTACAACTTATTCTCAAAAAAATTTATAATATATGCTAGTATTACCAAAACGTTAGATGAGTTTTGTTTAAAAAACCCGGACATTTTATGTATTAATAAATTATTTGTTTTTAAGTTGGTATGACTGCCCAAGAAATTCGACAAAAGTGTCATATGATTCGTTTATTAGATTAGAAATTTTAGCTACTTTTGAAATTGTTAAAAAATGTTATATATCAAAATTAATTTTTATCTTGTAATCTTGTGAATAATTATAGATAAATACCCTTGAACACATTTCCCTTCCCATGAAAATAATTTTATTAATATTATTCTGGTATCAAAAAACATCATTAAACTTTGAGAGCATGATACACGATTTTTCTACTAAATATTTCAACTTGCACGGTCTTCTTTACGACTACCTAAATTAATTATATTTATTAATTTTATAGATTCGAATATCAACAAATTTCTACATATCATCCCATTAAGAAAGAGTGAAACTACAGAAGATTATAGATTTAACTGATGGTTTAGAAGTTTGATAAAATATAAATAAATATAACATGTAATAGGTTTATTTAAACGATGTTATAAGGTTTTTGGAAAAGTGGATGCATATAAATACAACAAAAATCAGATGGCTTTTTTTCAAAAAGATATTAGGGAAAAATTGAGGGGTGACTGAATCCAACCAACAGTTGGGCATAAAACGGTCGGTCATCGGGGTTGCGTTGTTGTTTGGCATCTATTATGAAATATGACATAAAGCGTTTGAGTGACGTGTCCAGTCGGCCATGTATTGTCCAGTCAGACAAATATGATTGGGGTTTTCATAAAAATATCGTTCCATTTACGCAATTCGTTTGGGGGTGGCTCCCGCTCTGATCTCACCATGACGAAGCATAGATATTGTCCTGGTGAATCGATTTTGCTAAAATCTGCTGGCTGGGTGACCCAAAGTAAGTAATAATTAATTTTCTTTGACAAAGCAAACAACTATTCTTAAATTTTTTTTTTCAAATTTTATCTTTAACATAACATTTTGTTAAAGTTATTTTTAAAAAATGTTTTTTTAATTTCCATTTTCCAATTTTTAAAATTTTGCTTGTAATGTAATGTAATGTAATCTGGAACATGATAATCTTAACATTGCAATGCAATATACATTTTTCTGTAATCAATAACCCTGAATTTAATACAAACTGTGAACTTTGGTCTTCATTTTCTCAGTTTGTTTATATGTGGAATTAATTGCTTTGGCTTCTGAGTGGCACATTTAAGACAATTTTATACATTAAATAAAATATTGATAGTAAATTAACTTTAAACTTTATAAAGAAATATAAAAGAAAATAAGAAAGCATATGTACAATACATTATTTTTGTAAATTTATAAAAATAAATAAATTATAATTAATTAAAAATTATTAGCCTTTCAATACAAAAATAGAAATTAGATTAGGTATTTTTTTAATTTTCAATCGAAAAAAATTTCCAAGTTTTTGAGAGTTTGTAATTGTAATCCCGATTGTGTATATGGGATTTTTGACACATCTCCACGTTTCAAGTCATTCTGATTTCAAAAAGTTTTCTGTTTACGTGTATTTGTGTGTGTGTTTGTGTGTGGCAGAACAAAATTCCAATCAAACGGTAAAACTGATCATTATCAGTTTGGCACAAATATAAAATTATTTTTGTAAACTTGGTTATGTTTGAAATCTTGTAGTAAAGTTTTGCAGTTCAGTATTTTCCCAATGAACTATACGTTTTAATATATGTGGTTTATTTTATTTTTTTATAAATCAAAAATAATTATAATTTATATTTAAAGTTATTTGGAGAAAGAAATATATATATTGTTATTTTTTTTTTAATAATTTTACTCTTGAAAATTCATTTAAGTCCTTTATTATTGTCGGTAACGCTCTTGTTTATTTAGATTTAATAAATATTAAATAACAGGAGAATTTTTACAAATCATTTAATTAATTTAACACAAGACGATAAAATAACATAAAAAAGTATACTAACTCAAAATAAATAAAACAATCTAGTATAATTTTATTTACTAAACTCACATTGTAACTAACAAAATATTTAATTGATTTACGGGGTTGTTTATTCAACAAGGTCATTTTTTTTAGATCGTTTCAAAAGGATTTTATACAATATTTTTACTTGAGAATTTTATTTGTTGCTATCATCATAAAATTTAATTGTTATCATTTAATTTAAAATTTAATTTAAATTGGTTTTATTACTGATTAGTATAAACAATTGTATTATAATTATAAGATAAATATTCAAAATATTATTTATAAATAATTTCAATTTCAATGTTTATTTATTTATTTAAATTTTAAATCTTTGATTTGAAAATAATTCAAATTAACTTTCTTTTGTTATTTTTTTTTTCTTTGAATAGATTCCTCTTGTCCAAGAATCTTTTTGAATACGAATCTTAAGATAAACACGTAAGAATATTAATTTAATGACTTTTGAATAATAAGGATAATTAAGCGGCCAATTTGTATGATGATCAAGCTGGGCTCGTTATTTGTCAAACAAATTATCAATAGCCCCGTCTTGGCAAAGGCTGGGCGTTTCTTTCCAAGAGAGGTTTCGATCACGATTTACAGTTAGGCGGTGACTGCGTGGGCGGTTGGGTCCAGCTTCATAGATATCCAGGTGGATCCGATATCTCAAAAGAATGCCCTCGAGGTGCACCTCGAGCATTAAATATAAAAAAAAGACATCGAAATCCGATGGTCCGAGGGGTGGCTTTTTTAGAGCAGGTCTCCTCCGGATTTCGTCATTTGACTCTCGTTTAGGGGTTAGGCCCCCTCCATGCGAAAAAATCTTCCCCGGTAATCGAGGGCTTATTGGATGAATACTTCCGTTTCCGACTTTTTTTTCCATCGAATGAGAGTATTTTATAAATGTATCCATTTAAAAATTCAATCTTCTTTTTCAATGAAATTGAGTTGAAAATATATAAGCTATTTAGTTTTATATAAATTAATAAATAACATTGAAAACTATTTTAAACAACATTACATATATTTTTTTATTAATTTCACAAAAACTAGTTTAATATCTTCATTAAGGAGAAAATTATTTTTTAGTTTCTTTCTTTATTTTACCTTATAGGCACAAACAAGTTCATTAAATCATTTTAAACTGAAAAAAATATCAAAAACAAAATATATTAATATATATACGTATATATATGTAAATAATATGCTTAGATATAATAACAAGAATAAAATATATAATTTATAATATTTTAATCAATAGCATTGTATTTTCGAAAGCTATATTTAAATTGCATCTAAATTTAAAATTATAGATAAATTTAAATAGATAATTATCAAATGTAAAGAATTAATATTAAAAATAAAAAGTCGTTATTATTTAAAATCTCTCTTTCTCTCTATTGCCGGTGAAATTCGCTCTTTTTTTGTCTATTATTTTTTATAGATTTAACATTGTTTACTTTTCTGTATAGTACAAACTTCTGATGCTAACGTAACTGTCATAAAGTTGAATAAAAATTTATTTTGAAACAAAAAACCGAGTGTATTTTAATAATAATTTACTTTTATCCTTTTAATTTTATTAATAATTTTAAGTTACTTTTATAAACTGAAAGGTATTAAAAAGATCTGGAGTGTCTCCATTCAAATGACTGATTTGAATTGGATTAATTAATATTTATTATATTTAAATTAAATTTAATTAATTATAAAATTAATGGCGAGTGATTTGTAATGTTAAAAAAATAATTCCTGTACTTTCAGCGATTCAATCAAGTTGAAATTCTATTGTATATATATCAGTTTTATACCATTTTTAATCAAGTGAAAAACTATCAAATATATATCTTTATTTTTACCGTCAGTTTAGAGGAAAAAAATGAAAACGTGGTAGGTAATGGTCCTCTTCCGAATGAGCTACATTTCTCAAAAGTTGATAGAAAACCACGAATTTTGAATAATGTCCGTTTACCAAATTTCATTATTCTAGCACAAATTGTTTTTGCATAATCTTGTCTACATACACACACACACATATATATATATACAGACAGACAGACAGACTTTTTCTCCCTCCTTAGTGACCCAGGGTCCTTCAAAAAGTATAAAACATCAAAATCTCGACATTAAAAATTTTCGTGATCGCAAAACTTGTGGGAGAGATAGTAAAAATTTAAAGTCAATTCTCAACTAAACCGTTTTTGTCTACATACACACACACACAGACACATCCATTTTTCTCAACCTTAGTGAATACGACTAAGGGATCTTCAAAACGTATAAAAAATATAAAATCAAAATCTAGACATCGAAAACTTTCATAATCGCAATACTATTTCTGGCGAGATAGTAAAATAAGAAAAAAGATATTTTTTTCATGCAAATAATACAATGTTTCAACGAGAATTATCAGTCGAATCTTTAAATTTATTTAAGTACTAATTATTATTATCTATTTATACAATATTCAAATTCAAATATCAATTACATATTGGTATAGAAAAATTATTCAAAAAATATAATGAATTAATACTTGAAATTTTTGATTTTTCATTATGATCTTAGAAGTTTTCAGGATAGCTTTATTATTTTTAAAATTATTTTCTTATTGATATATAGTCATTCGTAATATCATAAAAAGATTTTTACAAATTCAATAAACAATAAATAATTTTATATACTGTCTTCATCAAAATATTTTCCTCAATTTTTATTCTTTCAATATAATTATAATTAAATCAATAAAATAATGGTTATAGATAAAAGGTCGCACTTTCATTTTGTATATATTCAATTATATATATATATATATTGTTTATTTATTATTATTAATCTTGTGAATAAATATCTATATTTATTTAATTAATTATATATTGATTTTATCATGACCCGAATTGGCCGGACATAGTTCGTGGCCTCGCCTTGAATAATAATATTTGAGTAAAAAAAAAGATAAAAAAATTTTTTTTAAAAGTTTTTTATTTCTCTCCAAATGCCAAAAACATTCTGATTGTAATATTTAACTTGATTAATGAGAATATTTTTTTTTTAAATAAGAAATTATATCATTTAGGATTTTGATAAAAAAAGAATTGAAGCAAGTGTTTTTTTTTTTTTTTGGAATTGTGTATTTTTTGAATATTTTTATTTTTAAAATTTTTTTCTTTTAGAAAACCTAACCTTTAAATATATATATATATATATAATTTTACTTCCTTATTTAAAATATTAAATATTCTTTAAATTAACTTTAAATAATGATTTTTAATTTTTCATGATAAATGAATAAAATATTACAGCTTAACGTGAGATAAATATTTTATTTTCTTGTTTTATTAGTCGATGAATCAAACGATGTTTATTATCTGGAAGACTGGCGTGAGAGCGGGGACCAATGCGGAAGACTTGACCCGATTCAAGAGCTGTTTGTTTTCCCAGACCCTTAAACACCCCGAACTTGCAACGGGATTTGCTCCTACCTGGCACCCCCTGGACCAGAAGGTCTGAGAGACGAAACTCACCCACTACTATTAATAGAATCTTCTATTTAAAAAAAATATAACTGTAAATTATATTTTGTCTAAGAATCTTAAAATCTATTTTATAATCTTATAGAAAGTATTTAACTTAACAAAAAAAAAAAAGATTTAAAAAATTTCATTGTTTTCTAAATAGTAACATTAAATTTAATATTGAATTCATTTATTTTTGTTTTGATTAAATATCAATATTAATTTTCCCTTATTTTTTAAAGCTATTATCCAATATTTTTAATAATTTTTTTTTATTCATTATTAATTTTCTATCGGTTTAAAAAATATACATTTATACATATAATATATTTATAAGATGTGTATGTTTAAGTAACTTTAATATATGCATATTAATAAATTAATTTGAGCATGGTTATTGTTTCAAATTTATTGATGATAATATATATTGGTCTTATATTCAATATTATTACAAGATAATCGATGAAAAAAATATTATATACAATTTTTAATTAATAATTAGAAAATTAAAATATATTTTTTAATATATAATGTTTGAAAAAAATGCTTATGTAACATATATTGCGGGTGTAACAAAAAAAAAAAAGAAATAAAAAAAAGACCAATTTATTATTAAAAGTTTTTGTTTATATCATAGTCATATTCCCTGTAATTATTATTGATATTAAAATAATATTTTAATATCTACCAATATAAAAAAATATATAATATAATTTAAGGTAATTATTCAGCTAAACTCATTTTCGTGGATTTGGATAAATAACACAATTTTCTTATTAAATTTTTCCCGGCATTTTATAGTTTTCGAGATAAAAATTATTAAAATATGCTTATAAATCTATTGATATTCTATTTAGCATGCATGTTTTATCCGTTTGGCTACCAGATGGCGCACTAATTTTTGGATTTATGAAAATTAAAAAATTAAATAATTAAATAATTTTCCTATAACCAAAAAGAACTTATAAAAACTTATAAAAGTCAACAAAACATTACTTAATGGCACATTTCGACGTCCATAATACTAGTCTGTGAAACTTAAAAACTATAAGATGCCAGGAAACATTTCATAAGAAAAGTTTATTTGGAATTGGAAAAAGAACCCACTGGTAAAGTATTATTTATCCAAATCTACGAAAATGAGTTTTGCTGAATAATTTCCTAATTTAATCTGTTTTACATTTACTGTTTTACTGTTCTATTTTTAATTTGTATCTAATAACCTTAGATAATAAATTTTAAAGCAATCTTTTAAATTTAGGAGTAAACGGTGATCCGTCCGGCGCGGGTGGCCCGCCGGGGGTTGTCTCGAGCGTCTGTTTTGGTTAAAACAACCGCTAAAAAAACTCTCCGAGTAAACAGAACTTCAGGGGAGAGATCCCCCCCTTTGTAAAAAAAAATTCTCCCATCTTTCATCCCCCAGTTGTCTAGTGTCCAATAGCTTCCATCGCGAAGGACACATGTTCCTTTTTAAATCTCCTAACAGGGGATAGAAAGCTAAAATTACCGTCTAAAGCATCAATAGCCTTCAAAGTAGAAAAAAATAATTTCATCAAAAATTCACTTTGCGATCTGATAGATGGACCTGCAGGAGATTTAATTTCTTTTCATACAATTCTTCTGAAGAAAATTGGAAATAAGATCTTTGAGACGAGATCGTCTTTCTTTCTTTTTTTTTTACTTTGTGTTTAATTAAAGCACCCGTTACTATGCCTTATCAACAATTAAAGTGTACTCCTATTATTTAAAAAATTAGTAAGATAAAAAATTAGTGATTTCTTATACGAAAATATAATTTAACATTAAATCATTTTTTTAAATTCTTTTCTTCCTAATATTGACAACAAATTTTCACTATGTAAACATCAACACTTTTTAAAACAATAAATTTCAAATAATTTCTCTTTTTATGTTTCGATAGTATCCAATACTAAAATGTAAATAATAATATTATTAATTAAATTTCATATATTCTGATATTAGTGAATGTAATTAGATTAAAATAAATATAAAAATCTTTTTTTTTTCATCAAAAAATTGTTTAATATTAATTTTTCTTATATAAAGGAATAAATAATTTTAATATTACTTGGATCGATGTTTATTAATATTATAATTTTAATATATAATATGCTTTGACTGAAAGACTTATACAAATTTTATTAATTGTTAAAAAATTAAAATTCAATTATTGAAAAGTTGGAGTATTAATTTTTAAACAAAAATATTTATTCTTGTGTCCCGATTATTTATGACAATTTAGGATCAATAATGGGAGTTAATCTAAAACCATTTATGAATTATATTTTCAGACTAAAAAGAATTTATTAATTAATTTATTATTTATTTATTAAATTAGTATCATCGTTTATAGAATAACAATTCCAGGAAGCTTTTATTGTAATATTATAATTTTAATGATTTCACTTCTCGAGTTATATAAATATTGATTTCAACTATTTGATTTTTGTCATTTGGTCCCCATATATTTTTTTATATGAAGTTTCGTATTTATTAGTAAATTTATTATATATAATCTTATAAATAATTCAATCTAGTTCTTCAGGGAAGTGTTCAATTAAGCTATCATAAAGTTTGTAATATTTTTTATTACTTTTATTTATTTGTATTATTTATTTAAATTAAAATTGGTTATGTTTATCCTCAATTGTCTTTTTAGTAAGTCACACTTTAATTTATATAAAACAGCTTTATTAATAATTTTGCATATTACTTTTTGTAATTACTTTATTTTGGCTTTTGTAAAATAACCCATTAAGTCATTTTTTAATTTATTTAATTTTAATAATAATTTCAATAAAAAAACCATTGTAAACTTATTTTACTGGTTGCCTAAAGGGAAGGCGCATATATGTTATTCTGTACAGATGACAAATAAAAATCATAAAAATCATTTTATGAATGTTACTCGTATGTCATATAACTTCAATTTATTGGATTTCAATATATTAAAAATTAGTTAAAAATATAGGCAATTAATTTATTAAATTTTGCTTAATATTTTCTCTTAGATATTTATGAACAAATACAAATAAATATATAAATACAAAGAATCAGGTTTGATTAAAATAACAATAAAAGCTATTATTTTAATTAAACAAGAATATAATTAAAAAACCAAGAGATAATAATATTAAAATTCAATTTTAATTATGTGATTGTATATAAAAATTATATTTAATTTCCAACTCAAATTTTTGATCGTTATCATTTTAAATATTTAATATTTTCTTAAATAAAATACAAATTCTTTCTTTGATCAAAGCAAAATTCCAACTATTTATAGCATTATTAATAAATTATATATATATTTATACATATAATAGTTTTTATACTTACTAAAATATCTCATAAAATTCTTAAAGAAGATATAAAAAAATATTAGAAAGAAAAAAAAAATTGAAGATAAAAATTAAAATAAAATGTCTTTTGATCGTAAGCACACTTAATAATAAATAATACTTATGATATAATAAAAATATATTTCTAATCTCGTAAGGTTAATTAGTAATTTTCTTTTCTTTCTACATATCTAGTTTTATTTATAATTAATTGTTATTGTATATTACAGTAAAATTTATTTATTTATTGTTATTATTACCTATTGATCATAAATAATGTTTTTAATTGTTTTTCTATTTGTTTCTAATAGTTTCTAAAAAATCAATATCTTTTCAGTACTCAATATTTACAAGATAAAAAATTTAATTTTTATTTATTTTTTTATAATAAATTATATATATACATATAAGTTAATTATAATCAAATTTATTTGATCATTGGAAGATTTAAACTTCCTAAAAATCATATTTAATGTAATATTTTTTATATTAAAAACTATCATTGAATTTCATCTCCATTTAAATCATTATTTTTTTTTCTTTTTTGTTTATAAATAAAATGCTTCCATTTTATAATTTCATTTTAAAAATAAATAATATAAATACTTTACAAAAGGGTTAATAAAACCAAATTTAAAAAAAATGTTCAATATTTCTTTTGTAGGATTTTCAAAAGAAATTTCTTGGTATTAGTTAAGAATAAGCCATTTTCTAAATACAATTCAATTTCTTTTTATTTGAATAAGGAATTTGCAATTAACTGTTCAATTCGATTAAGTGAAATTGATTTCTGCCGTCCGTTCTTTCAACAGGTGTCTCTTTTAGAAATCTTTAATGAAATGCTTCTAAGAATTCTTTTTTTAACCGGCCGATTGGCCGTTGACGATGACGCCAAGTCTTGATGATCTTTGGATTTTACCACGCCATAAAAAAAAAAAGTTGGTGGTGCGCGATATATTTATAGCCGCGGGCTTGGCGTTCTAGGGGTCCACCAAAGACGAAGTCGAGAAGTTGTTTGTTTTTTCTTTATTTTTTTTTATGCCGTCGCCGTCGTCGCCGGACCCAGAGCTTTTTCTTAGCGTTGGTCCAGAGCAGCACATGTCCCCAGACAACACGTGTTTCCGTCGCCTCTTATCGGCCGCTCTGTAAACACGGCTGTCCGGTACCCACCCTAAACAGATTACGAGTCATCCCTTGACAACTCCCAGTGGATAATCATTTCTGCATATAAATAATTAATTAATCTATAAGGGATATTACAAAACATTTGACATTTGTCCATTTCTAAATAAATAAGTTAATAAATAGTTATATTCAAAAAAGTCCTAACAATAACATGAAATTCAATCTTTCAAACCTAATAAAGCTATAATATTTATTTTTTAAATATTAAATAAAACAAATATTTATAAACAAATATGTATAAATAAATAAATAAAATATAGGATTCTATTAAATAATAAATTTTGGTCAAAATGCAATGTCAATAGATTTGTAGTTTTTTTTTATAATACTAGAAACTAAATAAAGAATAACTTACAAAATGTATTTATTATAATTTATAAGGAAATTTCTTATCTGAAAAAATAAATTGAATATTTATATTACTATATCAATACAATATATATATATTATAAGGAAATAAATATATTTCCTACTATATTATAAGGTTTTTTACATATAAATTAAAAATTAATTTGCTCAGACTATCTATCTATCACTGTGACTCTACAGAACTCCATCCAACTCCTACTTTTTCCTCTCTCACGTCCCAAACTACATTGTCCATCCACCGTGTCCATGGTCTTCCAAGCGGACGTTTCCCAACCGGTCTCCCCACCTATATATTTTTTGCCATTCTTTCCTCTCCCATTCTAACCACGTGCCCTGCCTATTGCGGCCTTCTCAATTTTATAACCCTAACTATGTCTGGAGAGGTCACCCAATTCCTAGTTATGCAGTCTTCGCCATTCCCCGGTGTCCTCATCTTTCTTTGGCCTATAAATGCTGCGAAGAATCCTATTCTCAAATACTCTAAATATACTCTCATCTCCCAGGGTCATAGACCATGCCTCACACCCATATAATACATTCGGTAAAATAATTGTTTTATTTATTTTAATTTTGATCCCCTTTGATAATAAATAATTTTGACGAGATAAGCCCCTTTACTTCATGATAACAGGTGTTACCCCATTGTAACCTCGATTTAAATTATTCTAGAATATTATCCTTCGTGATTACAGCAACTTTTGCTCAGTCTAACATAAGTTTTTATTAATAACAACGTTTTAAATTGTCAATCATTGTTTTTAAATTTTTTCAAAAAGTTTTAAAATTAATAATATTAAAATTGCTTATATATCAAACATTATCAAAGATGAATAAAAATGAAGCCATTGTAAGTTGTTCTAATTTTTCATATATATTTTACATATTATATCTGTCTCTCTCTGTAGCTCTACGGAACTCGAAAGTTCTTGGCCGCAGCAACCACACTACCCTATTCTGAACCACAACCCTTTAGTCCCTAACCTCTCTCATCTCTCCCTTCACACATTACATATTATATCATCAATTTATTTATATGGCATTCTAAATTCAAATTTAAATTACTTTGAATACATATTCGACACTATTAAATGTTATTTAAAGAATAAATATCCATATAAAGTAGGGAATCGCAACCAGTGGGTCGCGAGCACACAAGAATATCCAAGAGAAAAGATTATTTAAAAAAATGAATTAGCTGACCAAATGTCAATCAGAAAAACTCTTGTTTTGTTGTTTAGCTAAAAATAATTTAAAAAAAAAATCCAAAAAACTCAATCTGAATATGATTGAAAATGGCAGAGATTACTGAAGGTTGAGAAACGCAGATATAAGGAATTAGAATTAATTGTAAGGGAAAGAAAATACACAATAATTATTTAATTTTTTATAAATAAAATTTGTGTTCATATGCAAATTATCAATATATCTGGAACCTGCGTAGGAATAATAACATAAAATTTGTCTGTATTATAAAATTTAATTTCAGGGGATGTTTATTGAGATATAGTGATTATATAAAAATTCTTAATAATAATAATAATAATAATATTAATTTTAAATTTTCAATGTGAGTTGAATTTAGTTGTATAAAGAAGCTATAAGAGAATTCTTTATTTAAAAATTTAAATTTAAATATTTAAAAATATTAAAAATTGTACTTAAAAAATTATAAATGTCTATAGATTAATGAAGACATTTAATTTATTTCTATTGAAAAAAAAATATTCGGAAAATTAATAGGTATATATACTTTTTTCACTTTTTTTCCCCTTCATTATATTTATTATTTTAATTTTTAGGGAGTTAGAGTCACACTAAAAATATGATCAGTAAATCATATCATTTTATTTTCACAACTAAGATGGATGTGTGTGTGAAATAGGATTTATAAATGATATATTTAATCCTAAAAGATTAAGATGAAAACTCAGACTATTTCTTGTTTTTTTGAAATGAAATGATAAAAATAGATCCTATTTAAAAAGATAAATTATTTAACTCTATTTCAAATAGATCTAATTCATACCAAAATAGTCTAATTAAAAAAAAAAAAAATTATTAAAAAATTGGTCTGACGTTTCGATTTGTAAAATCCAATTATGTTAAAATAATTATGTTTTATATATTAATATATATTATCTTATTATACTAGCGAAAATTGTATATATATATATATATTTGTATATTTTTGAGATATTAAACCGCTCGATGAATTTTTTTGAAATTCACACAATAGATAATTTTTACAAAGAAAAATTGATCTGTATTAGTTTCAGCTTAGAGAAAAATCATCTTCATTATTTTTGTTTCCTCTCATAATTTAAATTTATATGACGTCACTAACGACGACATCCATTTTTCCTCTTGTCATTATTACCGACCGACGATAGTAAGGGAGGTATTGTTTTCACACCAAATTTCACATGTGGAGATTTTTACATATCCCCACGAATCATGCATTTTCTAAACAGAAAAAAGTATTTTTAGCATGATGTCTGTCCGTCCGTCTGTCCGTCCGTCTGTCCGTCCGTCTGTCCGTCCGTCTGTCCGTCTGTCCGTCCGTATAGATGTGTACAGCCTGAACGGCTCAACCGATTTTGATGAAATTTGGTATATTAACTTAATGCATCAGTGGGATGAATTGATCAACTTTTGGTGCAAATCCGTGAACCGGAAGTGGTAATATTAGCGATCGACGATAGGAAGGGAAGGGTTATTTTCACACCAAATTTCACATGAGGAGATTTTTTTATATATCACCACGAATCATGCACTTTGCATTGGTTTTATCCTCGGGAAAATCATATTTATTAGTTTTTTCTTGTTTTAAAATTATATTACGTCATCCAGCCATTCATGACTTCACAGCCTGGTCTTACATATATATTATAAATAAAATAAAATTAAAAATATTTATGTTATATGCCTATATGTTTTTTATTACATTAATAGATATATTAAAATTATTTGAAATTGTTTCTGTAGCTGGAAATTAATTTACTTCAAACCGTCGGTCGGTTCGGACCTGGCCACAGGTCAACTTATTTTTTAATTGATATTGTATTTTTTTTATATTTAAAATATTTTAAAATTTTTTATTTAATTTCCAAATAAAATTAAAAATATTTATTTTAATAAAATGTATTTATTACTCTTTAATAAAAAAAATTGGTAATTTATTTTTATCTTAATTTTCTCGCAAACATTGTAAGTTTTTTTTATTTTTTTTTTATTTTTTTGTTTTGTCGTTTAATTTTTTGTTAATTCTTATAAATTTTTACCGACCGACGATAGTAAGGGAGGTATTGTTTTCACACCAAATTTCACATGTGGAGATTTTTACATATCTCCACGAATCATGCATTTTCTTAACAGAAAAAAGTATTTTTAGCATGATGTCTGTCCGTCCGTCCGTATAGATGTGTACAGCCTGAACGGCTCAACCGATTTTGATGAAATTTGGTATATTTACTTAATGCATCAGTGGGATGAATTGATCAACTTTTGGTGCAAATCCGGAAACCGGAAGTGGTAGTATTAGCGATCGACGATAGGAAGGGAAGGGTTATTTTCACACCAAATTTCACATGAGGAGATTTTTTTATATATCACCACGAATCATGCATTTTCTTAACAGAAAAAAGTATTTTTAGCATGATGTCTGTCCGTGCGTCCGTCCGTCCTTCCGTCTGTCCGTATAGATGTGTACAGCCTGAACGGCTAAACCGATTTTGATGAAATTTGGTATATTTACTTAATGCATCAGTGGGATGAATTGATCAACTTTTGGTACAAATCCGGAAACCGGAAGTGGTAGTATTAGCGATCGACGATAGGAAGGGAAGGGTTATTTTCACACCAAATTTCACATGAGGAGATTTTTTTACATATCACCACGAATGTATTGGTTTTATCCTCGGGAAAAATCATTTTCATTATGTTTTTCTTAATTTAAAATTATATGACGTCACCCAGCCCTTCATGACGTCACAGCCTCGGGTAACGCCGGCTACTTCAGCTATATATTATAAATAAAATAAAATTAAAAATATTTATGTTCTATCCATATCTGTTTTTTATTACATTAATAGATATATTAAAATTATTTGAAATTGTTTCTGTAGCTGGAAATTAATTTACTTCAAACCGTCGGTCGGTTCGGACCTGGCCACAGGTCAACTTATTATTAGTTAATTTTATATGGTTTTTTTTGTCTATTTTCGTGTTTATTTTTTATTAAATTCCTAATTTAGATTTATTTATTCATTGTTCTTTTATTAATAAATTTTTAGTTAGTTTTATAATTTTTACTATTTTTTCACTAAAATATTATTTATTGTTTATTATTATTTATTATTATTATTGAGGACCCTAAGTTCTATTCATTTTAATCAGATCGATGCAATGATATAACATTTAATAATTTAAAAAAAATAAATAATTAAAGAATTGTATATGAATATTTTTTAAAGGGTCGAGCTATAGCTCTGTGTTCAACTACTATATATATATATACCTCATATAAATCTATGATTAAAAAAAATTAGAAACAACTAAAATTTAAATTAAATATCGAAGAGAGGTTATACGAATGAATGAATGAATCAGTGATTTTTCAAATTTGTTTTGAAATTATAAATTCGTAATCTTAATAATCCATTGACATTGAAAGTGAGTTTTAATCTTTCGTGTCAGGATTTATAAATAATACACTGAGATTCTTCTGTAGCAAGGCCCTTGAATTTAGAGAGGTTTCTGAACTAGGAAAGCTTCTTTTAAGAATAAATGATCCTCGATAGGGGATAGTATTTTTTCTTATGCTATAAGTATTTCTTAAATAGCCCTAAGAATAGAAATAGAAAACAACTGGTCGATAAGTAAAATTCCGAACGTCATACCGATACATGGCACAGCTTGAAGTGTACATTTGGAAATTGCTTAACGCCTAACGACAACAATAGAAAGGAATAAATAACTTGAGAAAAATTAACTTTCTATAAATTATGAATAGATAGTCAATGTATACTCGTATAACAGAAAGGAATAATAAAAATAGTAAATTAAGAAATAAGAGTTATGAATGTTTCCGGAGAAACAAATTAATATTAAATTTGTATTATCTAGTGAGTATATAATACATAGATATAAAATTCTATAAGTCAATTAAATAAACAAATTGAATACTGAAAATAAATATTTTCATCTTCATCTATTTATAATGAAAACAAATAAAATTATACCAACTAATTAATTTAAATATCAAAACCAAAATAATTAATGTTAGATTAAAAATTAATACAAATTTATAACTGAACAAATAATATTAATATTAATTGATAAAAGTCATAAATATACTATAATTCTATTGATAAATTTTATTTTAATATCAATAAATACTAAAAATAAGTTGATTGTCAAGCATTTTTTTATAATTTTAATCAAAAATTAATCAGAAATTAAAATAATAAAATGTTATAAAAATTGATTAAAAAAAAATAAATTTAATTATATATATATGCCACTCAGAAGCAAAACCGATTAGCTCGAATTTTTAAAATTTTGCTAGTAATGTAATATAAGGTAATCTGCAACATATGAAGTGAACAATGAACTTGATAATCTTAATATTACAATGCAATATACATTTTTCTACAAACTGTGAGCTTTGGGCTTCAATTTCTCAGTTTGTTTAAATGTGGAGCTAATCGCTTTGGTGATATATAAATATATATATGCTCGTTTATGTTTCTATGAAAACTTTTATTATGAAAAATTATTTCCAGGTTTATTTTTACGTTTTATTGTGAGATTTAAGTCTCGCCCATTTTCACGTCATTTTCAAAAAAAAAAAAAAAAAAAATAAATAATTTAAATTCTGGCTTTTAGTGTGTGTAACCAAGAGTTAATGTTGGGATTTTATGTTAAATGAAAAGGTATTCTTTCACTTACTTCGTTCTGAAGCACTGAAGAATTCTTGGCACCAGCACTGACACTAAAACATATCTGGCTCGTAGCAAGATATATATTAATAAAATATGTGTTTATAAAGTATTATATTTTTCTCAAGAATTTGCAATTATAATGTTTAAATGCAAATATTGAAATGACATCCATCCATATAAAATTAAAATCCATATTGCTTGAACTAATAAATTGACTATAAATTGACATTAAAATTTTTGTCATTTGTTTTATCGAAATAGTTTAATTTTTAAAATATATTTTTTAATGAAAAAATCAATATAATATCTATCACATTTCAAAAAAATTGTATACTAATTATAAAAAGAGTTGAACAGGTGAATTTTTAAATCAGAATTTGATTCACGTCTTTTTTATACCCTCAAGATTTTAATTCATGAATATATTTTATAATTTGAAAAAATAATTATTTTATATATAAATCTTTTTATAGAGCAACGTCGTTTTAAGGATTTCCGGTCAGATGCTTGAAAAACTATAAGAACCAATTACTCTCTGAAGAACCTTTTCAAGAATTCAACCGGTTCTTTTTTCACATATTTCCGGTGACAAACTGATTGAAAATAAATAGTAAACGTCTTTTTTATTAAATCGCCCGTTTATATTTGACAGAGAAAAATGTTAGTAGTTCAGGTGTGGCTTCGAGAGGTCCGGCCTGATAAAATTATCTTATCAGTGGACAAAGCTCTTGTTGTCCTCGGGTTTGGAAGGAAGCACTAGGAAACGTTATCAGTTATGCAAGGAGTGTCCGGGACGAAGAACAAACCTGACATTACTTTCCAAATCAGGCAAATTTTTATTATAATCAAACAGAAAAATTATAATCTTATCAAAATTACTATTACCTTTGTAGATTTGTAGATATATTTTTCAATTTAATTTAAATACATAAATATTTTTAATAAGATCATTCATTGAAATCCTAGAATTAAACATAAATTTGATTTTATATTTAATAGCTAACCAAAAAGAGAGAAAATCATTGATTAATATTTTACGATTGAATGAGTAAATTGTCTAGGGGAGGTTTAACCAAAAAATGGCCCGTGGGCCGAATCCGGCTCGATTAATAATTTTATTTGGCCTCAATAATAAAAGTTAATTTATAATAATTAATATCGTCAGGAGCAACAAAAAGAGTAATTTTTAGATTATTTTTTGTATTGGTTTAATTATAATGATTGATAATCAACATACATATTAACTTTTAGAAGTTTTTATATATTTCATTCCAAATTATTGATAAAATGATGCAACCATTTTTCTTAAAAAATTAATTTGGTTGAAATTGAATAAATAAAGATGAAATAAAATATTTTAGAAAATTATAGAAATATTATTTAGTATAAATTTCGATATAATTTAAAATGTAGAGTAAAATGATAATAATCTTAATGATTCGACAATATTATTATCTTAATGATTCGACTATGTTATTGTTTATTTTATATAAAATATATATAGTGTATATATATATATTCAATATTTTTTCTTGGAAAAATGTAGGAGTAAATATTTTGACTCATTCTATTGTATGTCTCTTGGCAATGCAACGTTTATTTATTTGGCTTATAATGTCTGATTAGTTTTATGATATTTGCATGCGCCAATGTCCTATTTACTAGAGAAGTAAATGAAGTAAACATATCCTTTGGACTTTTAAAATATGGTGCTTAATATTTTCAAGGCAAATTGAATAAATTTGTGTAACCATTAGAAGATTTTTTTATTTAATCCAAGTGTATGGAAGATAATTATTCAATATTAAAAAAAAATTATAATTAATACAATTAGATTTTTATAGATAATTTTTTTTAAGAAAATTAATTGAAATTTTATTTATCAAGGAACTAACGAAAAAATAGCATAATTCAAAAGATATAATTAAAGGTATAGGAGAAAACGTCAGCTGGTAGATAAGCTACAAGCTTGGTTATCAATTGTCTAACGTTTGGTTGAGAAAACTGATTTGTTCCTGGAAAAAAATTAGCCTTTTATTCAGATTTCAAAGAATTTATACTACACAATTTTTTAATTAGGCCTCAAAAATTATATATCAGTCCCAGGTATTGAGAAAATTAATTGTGCCCCTCCTTATTTCAGAAACTTTCCATTTTTAACATCCTGCGATTTTGCCTACCAATATTGGTTGTAATATTAAATATTAACTTCTTCTATTGACAAGTATTTATAAAAACAAATATCTAGTGTCTTGTTCATGAAACTTAAAAACTTGAAAAAAGTATTAACAAAAATATTAACAAATATTAAAAATAAATTTGTCCAAAATATAACACTTTTTTCATTTCCAATTTTATAACCTAATAAATTAAATAATCAAATTACTACAATTCAATAATATTAATTCTAGATTAAAAGTAGAAATTATAATTAATAATATTAATTAATATAATCTAAAATCTTAAAAATTATAATATATAACTAGCTGTTCACACCGCCTTCGGAGTTCTTCACACCAAGACTGGGGCTCTGCCCCCTGTACCCCCGAAGTAATAGATAGTATTTGGTTGAAAGTTTATATGTAAAAGGTTTTCATTCTTTTTGTTTCAATCAGTATATTACATAAAACATTTATTTGTTTTTGTGTTCTTATTTAAAATATATTTTAATTTAATCAATAAATTAATTACATATATTGTATATGTTATATCTATCTATCTATCTTTGAGGCTCCACGGTACTCGAAAGTTGTTGGCCGCAACGACCACATTTCTCCAAGTGTCCCTATCTATAACTACAACCATCTAACTCCTACCCTGTCCCATCTCTCTCACGTCTCTTCCTACATTGTCCACCCACATTAAAAACTTACATGAAAATCCAATTATGAGATCAAAATTAAAATTATTTATTCATATAACTGAAAAAATTAAAAGAGGTAATATAGTGGCAATGTGAATATTTTCAGTGTGTTAAAAATGCCAATATGAATATTAGAAAAATAAAAATAAAAATATAAATATTATAAACATTCTTTGTATTTTATTCTTTGCGGTGCTGAATGACAACATGTACACATTAAATTTTAAAAAAATAATATCTCCAGTTATTAGATTAATAAAATTTATAGCCTATCTTCAAATAGAGACATGCAAGAAAATTGTGATGTATGATAATTTCATCGAAATCGGTTAAGCTAATTTTGAATCTATAACGTTAGAATTTCCGGACAGACAGACAGACATAAAAAAATTTTAAGGTCACTTTTGGATTCTAGAGGTCATGAAACGCGAAGATATGCAAAAAATTTTAAATTCTGAGCAATATGCAGAGAAAAACCTTTTATATATATATATATATATATATATATATAGATGTATAAAATAAAATTTTTAAATTATATATTTTTTTTATTTTTAGTAAAAAATAAATTAATTTATTTTTATCCTTGTATGTATAGGATGTATATGTATGTATAGATCATTGACAACTCATTGCCTGTATAAATTTTTTCTCCTTTATCTTTAAACACACGAATTGGATTGGATGGTTGCGTGTTTGTAGCTAAGTGTGCGTGGGTGTTTACCAAGGGCTGATAGCCCCGGCCTCTGCTCCCTTATCAGTGTAATTGTTCCGCGGAGCTCTTATCACCTGTGAGTATTTAACCAAGACCGGCAATGGATTAGTGTTAGTTGGCTGTTTGTTTTCCTCTCACTGATACCACCTCTCTAAATAAGGATCATTAAAAATAGGTCCCCAATAAAGTAGCGGCTTTGCTCAATCAAAGAATAAATAAATAGAAAACAAATTCGGAGATTAAATTCAAATCTCATTAAAAAGAAAAAGTAAATCTTAACAAGCTTTTTATAATATTTAATAAATACTAATTTAAAATTAATATAAAATTTGTTTTATTTTAAATCGAAATTAAAACTTTATAGTTTTCCGTTTTGATCATAATCAAAATAAGATTATTAATCTTGGTATATCATCGCTATTTATTTGAAGAATTTTAAATTGATTTTAATAAAATATACAAGAATGTTTTATCTTTCAATAATTGATTTTCCATTTTGAAATTTGTAAATTCTACTACTACACTATTTATTAGACTAAATTTATAATTAAATATAAAACTAATAGTCTGAATTTATTCTTCCCAATTTACAAATTTATCATTTATCAAAAATATGAATAAATTAGACTAATTAAAAATTAAAGTTCCCCTTCCTAATAACATTTTTATGATAACTACGTTAATGACTTTCATTTTTAATTATAAATATATTTAGAAAGAAAAATACCCATATAATAAAATTAATTACTGGTGTATCTCCACTCGGCTATCTCGCAAATATGAATTGGATTAAATAACATAAATTATATTTAAATTAAATTAAATAACATAAATTATATTTAAATTAAATTAAATTAATTAAATTATAAATTAAAATTAATAAATGATATTTATTAAACCAGCGCGTGTTTGGTTCTTTGTTGATGGCACCACTTCACGTGCTGAGGCGTGATTGCCAGTCAACGTGTTAAAAAATTAATTCCGGTACTTTCAGCGATTCAATCAAGCTGAAATTCTATATATAGTAGTTTTATGCAATTTTTAATCATGTGAAAATTAAACATATATCTTTATTTTTACGGTCAGTTTAGACTAGTTTAGAGGAAAAAAATGAAAACATGGTTTTAATAACCCTCTTCCGGATGAGTTACATTTCTCAAAAGTTGATAAAAAACTACGAATTTTGAATAATGACTAGATAGTAAAAAAATACAGGTTGATCAATTATTAAAATTATAAAAAAAATATTGGTATTGAAAGTATTTATTTATTTCTGGTTTTATTCATGATAATATATTAAATATATTGTCTTCAAGAAAAACATACTTTTTAATTTTTATTAGAAATCAATAAAATTGAAATATTCATTTATTTTTTTTAATTATATCATATATTGCTTGAAAGAAAATTTTTAACATGGTGATAGGAATCAGAAAAATCAGATTACTGAATGTGATATCCCAGCATCTGCGCTATGATAAATCAGAATTTTATAACATTTAGCTTTCAACACTTGCCTTTCTGGTAGGATAAGCAACAACTCAACTGATCATTTTTTTATATTAATTAAATTAAAATTTTTTTAAAATGTAGATAGAGTGATAGATTATTAAATCAATGTTAAAATGGGTTTAGATCCCCACGATTAATAAAAATAAAACGATATAATTTGCTATTTTTTTTTTAAACACTACTTGAATAAAGTTTTATAAAAATAATTTTTTTTTTTAATAATATAAGAATTTAATAAATAGTGTGATTTTAAAATAACTATTTGATATTGAGAAGTATATTAATATCATAATTTATTTTAATTAAAATCTTCTGAATATTATATACACTTTCTGTTGAAGTTTATTTTTAAATTACTAAAAAATACATTTAAATTTATTTTTAAATTTTATTTTTTTTTAATGTGGCATGGTTTTGTGATCTTAAATTTCAGAGATTGGATTCTAATGTTGATGAAAAAGATTAAAGGGATGTTGGATAACCCTTGCTACAGGATGTGCTGCACTGTGTCGCACATGCGGGCATAACTCGAGAATTTGTCCTGCTCCCCGCTACTTCCCCCTTTCTCTTCTCTCGCTCTCTCTCGAATGGTCGCCCTTAAAAAAAAGGCGATGATTGAGTGGAAACACTAGGCAACCAAAAGCCAGCTGAACACTGTCCAAAGAGCACTCGGGCAAAACCACAACACGAAAAGACAACCTAATAAAGAAATGCCGCCCCAGGCGTTGCCCATTAGCCCAGTCAATGTCATTAGTGGTCCAATCGAGACAAAATTCAAAGTGAAAGAATTTCATCCTAAAAGAGTTTTTTTGTTCGAAAACAAAACTTGAACATCTTAGCTAATAATGATAGGTTGTTCTCCATTTTAATGAAACATTCATCATTAATATGATGGAAATTTAAAAATGAATAAGTGAAAATTCTTGACCAACACAAACCACAAATTTCTCTTGACAATGCTTTCTTCTTCGACACATTATTCTATTTGAAATAAATTTTGTTAATTATTACAACTTGTACATAGCCACGTGTCAATTTGAACAAAAAATTATTAATCTTTTAAAAATTGTAGACAGAGTGATACTAACCTTATTCTTTGGGTAACAGTTTAAGAGCGCCGTATCTTAAGGAGCGCCATGAACATAAAGATGAGGAATTTTAAATATAAAAATGAAATAAAGTTTAACAGGAACTTCATTTATCAAAATAATTTTATTTATAATTCTATTGAAATATTAAAAAATAATATTTAAGAATTTTAATGCCTAGGTGCTAATTGGTTTATAACCCAGGGGGTCTAAATTGATAAGAACGGCTCTGGATAAAGTAATAATAATAATAATAATAACATTTCAATATTGTATTATATAATTGTTGCAAGTAACAAACATAAGTAACATTTCTCTGTCAAAGTCATTCATTATTAAACAATAATTTAATAAATAGTTTATTAAATTTTATATACTTATCAAAATATTTTCTATTTCACAATTGAATTGTAAAATTTATTATCATTTATTTTAGGTGATATTTTAAATTAATATCCATTATGAAGAAATGTATTTATTTTTTTTCAATCGATTTTTAAATTATTCCTTCTTTATTTGATAGAAATAGTTCTAATATAATTTAATAAATATAATAATAATTATTTATTTATATATATATTAACTACTAAAACAAAACAAAGATGAATAAATAAAAGATATCATATTTAATAATTCATGAATTGTTATTATATTAGACATATTTATACTTTCTCTTTCGATTTTATTTTTATTTTGTTAATATTAAAAAAAAAATTCTAATTTATAAAGTTTTAAATGAAAAAAACAAAATCAAAAACAAAATTAACCATATTGCTTTCTTAACAGTGGTGGCCCAATCAAATTGAAAAACGTGTCGAAAACGTCCACCATTTATTTCGAGCACATTTCATTTAAATATCCGCAATAGACAATCTCTTTTCATAAAACAGTAATAAAGTCACGAAAAACTTTTGGAAAGTATATCCCGTCTTCTTTTAAAGGGAGGTAAATTACTTGAATTTGGACCAAATTTTATTACAAAAATAAATTCCCAACTCTCATCACATCAATTCGATATTCACGATATCCTTTCATGAGAAACAAATTTAATTTTAAATTTATTAATACTTAATTTTTTTTCACCATTTTCTTTTCTCATTTGATTTTATATTAACTTAGAGTAGAATGAAAGTCAAAATGAATAGAAAGCAACCAATTGGTTAATGAAAATTATTAATGCATCAATTTCAATTTTCATTTATATATAAAATATAAATAGATAATATAGTATGATCTAAATATTTAAATTTGTATGAAAACACTCATTTTAACATATCAAGAAGCTCAATAAAGATTTTTTAATTTTTGTTTTAGATCTCTTATCCACCAGTTTCGTTACTTATGACTTTATCATTTGATTGTATTATTTTATTTTAACATTTAATTATATTTATAGGTATTAAATTATATATAATCCCCCAAAATTTAATTATTTCCTTTATTATCGAATATTATAAATGAAAATAGTACAATTTTTTAATTATAAGTATATTTAAAAAAAAATCAACTGGAATATTTATTACACACGAGATTATGAATTGAAATATATATAATTATATATATTAGAAAAATTATTAAAAAATATTTTTGTTTACAAAGTGACAAAATTATTTAACAATATCAAAAATAGAACCCGATGACATGGAAAGTTTATAGAATAATTTTTAAAATATTCAAAAATAATAATTTAATTTAATAAAATAATTTAAAATAATAATGTTAATATAAAGAGAAATAAATAAGATAATTAAATAACTAAAGTCATATAATGAAATGTTGAAAAATTAAAATTTAATTAATTAATGAATCAAGAGAAATAACATAACATAAAGAAGCAACTTATATTTTATAATTATATTAAACGTTTCAAATCTTTTACATTAGTTTTAAAAAACAAAAATAATATTTCTTAAAAAACAAACATATTTTTTAAATAAAATTTGATTATAAAATTATGAAAATTATAAAATTTATACTTTTGAAATTGATTCTATTTTTTTTTTTTTAATATAATTTCAAAATAAAGTATTTTTTTTTATTTACTAAGTATTGTTATAATATAATATAAATGGATCAATTATTATCATAGAATTTAGAAGATCTTTGTATTAATATAATACCATTTTTTTTTAATAAAATATTTTTAATTTAATAAAATGTTCTTGATTGATACAAAGCCTATCTCTTTCTTTGTTACTCTGTGTAACAAAGAAATAAGATTTTTAATTATTTTAATGAATTTTTAAAATGGCTTTCCCTGACAGAGACCTAGCTTAAGCTTTCGGTAGACTTTCATTTAGCCTGATCAAAGAAAATAGAGCTAATTAATTGGATGGCGTAGCGTAAAGGCGATTAGCTTCTCCAGGGCGTCCGTCGGCCGGTCTGACAAATGTACGTCCGAAGCGCGTGCTGAGTCGACACTCAGCGCGATTAAAAAACAGTGAGATGCGGGGGTTGGGCTTTTTTTGCCATCGGGAAAAAAAAATCCCTCTCGTTTTCACCTTGGAGGCAGATTAATGATTTGCTGTGTACGCCATGCTTGGTGAGCGTTGATTTGTCACCCGAGGTAAGTGCGTCCTTCTTTCGTTTCGTTTGCGACGCATCACGAGTCCACTGTAACGTGCAGCTTCACTTCACACAAATAAATTATATAAAGAGAGAGAGAGAGAGATACACTCACAAAGAAAGGATCGTTTTAATAATAAGACTGATAATCTTCGTATGTGGAACATCTTATTCTTACTAGACAATATAATTCATATATATATATATATATATATATATTTATATTTTTTTTTACTAATAAAATCAAACAAATATTTTCACACTAATGCATATCAAGAGCATCTTCATAGTATTGCGATCATGAAAATTTTCGATGTCGAGATTTTGATGTTTTTATACGTTTTGAAGGTCCCTGAGTCATTTTCACTAAGGTTGAGAAAAATGTCTGTGTGTATGTGTGTATAAAGACAAAAACGGTGTGAGCTAGAATAATGAAATTTGGTACACGGGCATTATTCAAAATTCCTAGTTTTCTATCAACTTTTGAGAAATGTAGCTCATCCGGAAGAGAATCATTACCTACCACGTTTTCATTTTTTTTCCTCTAAACTGACCTTAAAAATAAAGATATATGTTATTTATTTATTTGATATTTTTTCACATGATTAAAAATTGTATAAAACTGCTATATATAGAATTTCAGCTTGATTGAATAGCTGAAAGTACCGGCGGAATTAATTTTTTAACACAGCAAATCACGCGCCAGAACGTGGCCTTGTGCCATTAACAAACGCGCTGGTTTAATAAATATTATTTAATAATTTTAAGTTATAATTTATAATTAATTAAATTTAATTTAAATATAATATATGTTATTTAATCCAATTCAACATTGCGAGATAGTCGAGATGAGACACTCCAGATTTTTTTATAAAAAATATATATTTTCAAAAATTATAAATTTGTCATAAACATAAACATAGACATATAAATTACAAAGATTCCTATAGGATTAAACATATTAGTTAAAATAAAAAATTTTATATAAAATTTTTATCCAATAAATATTCAAAATATTAACCCGCAAAGAAATAATAATAAAAGTTTAAGATTCAATTTTTAGATTTCAATAATAATAAAGAAAAAAGGGTTTAAAAAGAAACAGGAATATAATTCCAAGATAGAGGTCATATTTTATATCCAAACATCCGATGTATGTTTTTCTATGGGATGTTGTGTCAAGTTCTGCCGACGAGGACCCCATCTGCCCCTCAACAAGTGAATGGTAGTGGCGCGTGCATCACGTTGCACCACTACATCACGTTTTACGTTTGCGTGCATTGCGTGCGCGATGTAACGCGAGCATAGAGGCAGGCGATGCACCACCCAATGCAAATCAGCCATTTGTCTACAAAACAAGACGCCGCATGATTCCGAATCTCCTTATCTCATCCTACAACATCGGTCTATACTTCAATGATCCTGGTTTCATGCTGTTAAACAATTAATTGAGTTGAGTACATTTTCAATAAAAAAAACTAATATATTGGAAAATCAATTGTGAATAAATACATTACAGTAATAAATGAAGTATTGTTTAGTAATTTATATGTTTTTAATATGTATCTAATTAAGGTAATGCATATTGAAAATGAAATTACGGCGATTAAAAAATACTAAAAATAACCCGTTAATGTAATTTAGGTTGCCGACAAATAGGGGCAATCTGAAATAAAATAATTTTATATTATTATTATTAAATGTAATGATCTAGAAAACGACCTAGAGGATTTTTATTTAAATCTCATTTGGGATAGATTTTGAGTTGAATAATTGATCTAATTATTTTTTTGCAAAATGTTATTTTTTTCTAATTAATAAAATTTGTTCAAAGAATATAAAAATCATTTAATTAACTGATGTTATACATATATATATATATATATATATATGAATAATTTTATATGTATTACTTATATACTCGTTTCTATAATAATATTTTTTGAAGAAAAATAATATCACTATTGCTTGAATTGATTATATGTACATTTACAATGGTAATCAAAAAAATATTGCCTTATATTTTTAATAAAATTGTAAAATTATTCAAGATAATAACTTTTAAAATTAATTATAAATTATAATTAATTCATTTTTATAAATTAAATTTTAAATTGAATAGTTTTACTAATTTTGAGAATTGCTAAGATAAAATTTCATTAAATTTTTACAATACAATTCATTCAATTTAAATAAATTTTTAAATTTTTATAAAGTTTAAAGGAAATTTGTTTTGTTATAAAATTTATATTATTTTGATTAAAAGATCAAATTTTTTATTTATAACATCTGTGAGAATACGACATTAAAAAAAAAACAATCACATATCACTAGAGCGCAGAGAAATATAAGGGGTGGAAGAGGTGAAAAAAATAAATATATACCGTGTTTGGAGCAAATATTTAACAAATCTGAATGTTAAGTGAAATTTTAAAGCTTTTTATTAAAAAAAAAGTCGAATTGGCAGTCGTGGGACTGGCCGACAGAAGTGAAAACTTGTGCGTAAGAAATTTGAAAGCAGACGGAATGCGCACCAGCTTCACGAGAAAAATGAAATTTATATACGTATATATATATATATATATAAAATTCATAATTATTTTTTTCAGCAAACTGATTATTATTACAAAAATATTAAAAATACGATGTGTATGAATATATATATATATGTCTGTCTGTCTGTCTGTCTGTCTGTGTGTGTGTCTGTCAAATACTCAAAAACTACCCGTCCGATTGCGATGAAACTTTCAGGGATTGTTGTGGGCGTCCCAGGGAAGGTTTTAGTGTAGTCAAATCCAAAATTAATTTATCCAAAATTAATTTAATTGGTAATATTTTGGTAAAAGTCTATTTATGGTTACCATGGTTACATTGAAAAATTTACAATAAATAAATAAAAATAATTGGAAATCTTTTCAACTTATTATTTTGATAAATTTTATTAATATTTTTAATTTTTTTTAAACTGCCAAAAATAACATACCCATAATAATAGTTGTAATAAAAATAAAAATATAAATCACAATGTAAGTAAAATATTGAATCGTTTTATTTATATTGTTTCAATTATTGTTTGAATATTTATTAAATTTATATATAGATTAATTTACATGTTTAAATGTATATTTAATAAATTTATTTATTGATTCTTAATATTAATAATTCCAATTACTTTCTTGAAATTTTTTTTTATTTAAAAGCATATTCAGCATATCTCGCAAATTTGAATTGGATTAAATAACATATATTAATTTAAATTAAATTAAATTAATTCAATTATAAATTAAAATTAATAAATAATATTTATTAAACCAGCGAAAGTTTGGCTCTTTTTTGATGGCACCACGTCACATGTTGGCGCGTGAGATTTCCAGTGTTAAAAAAATTAATTCTGGTACTTTCAGCAATTCAATTTTCGATGTTGAGATTTTGATGTTTTTGATGTTATAAATAATATTTATTAAATTATAATTTAATTAATTTAATTTAATTTAAATTAATAAATATTATTTAATCAAATTCAAATTTGCGAGATAGTCGAGTGGATAGTGGAGTGTTTGGCTCTTTGTTGATGGCACCACGTCACGTGTTGGCGCGTGAGATTTCCAGTGTTAAAAAATTAATTCTGGTACTTTCAGCGATTCTATCAAGCTCAAATTCTATATATAGCAGTTTTATACAATTATTAATCCTGTGAAAATTTATCAAACATATATCTTTATTTTTACGGTCACACACACACACACACACACATATTTAAAAATTAATTTATTAAAATATATATTATATAATATATTATATATAGTATATAATTTAATATATATATATATATATATATATATATTCAGAAATTAATTTTAAATTATATAAATATATTAGAAATTAATTTAATATAATTTAACACATAATAATATATTAAAATATTTTATTTTATATATACATAATTTAGTAATACTGATTATTAATGTAAATATAAATAATAATATTTAATATGGCAAATATGTAAAATTTTGTAAAGAATGTATCAGAAGTTTAGTGTCTAACATTCTGGCGTATTGCGCATGCGTATATCGGTCGGGTCGGTGTCGTTTTGGAATCTCACGCGAAATCTATATTTTTTCCCCATCCGCAAAAGTGCTCAACGCCGCTAAAGAAGTTTTCACTTCAAAAATATAAAATAACATTCACTCTATCGTTGTATCTATAATGGAGTTATATATAAATATATATATATATATACTTGTATCTTGTAATACGTGTGTTTACACTCCTTTGGCAACGATCCGTCAATTCATCACCGGACAGACAAACCATTCGATTGAAGGATTCACATTCCGTGTTGGGCCAACGAACCGCTTTTTATCAAATAATCGATTGTGTCGATGTTTTTCTTCAGATTATCTGTGGTTTTATTGTGGGAAATCAAAATATTTATCAATTCAATTGTCCATGACCAAAAAATAACGATCTAAGCTTGAGAATTTCTTTAAGCCTTTATCAAGTAAAAAAAAAAAACTTTTTTTATTTCATTTCAATAGATTAATATAATAGAAAATTATTAATAAGAAAGAGTGCAGTAGTTTATATATTTATCTAGAAAAACTTAACAAAAAAATTTTAGTTTTCTAAAGCCTATTTTTCAATATTTATTTTTCATTTTTCTTTTATGGCTACTATCGTTATATATTTCTTTTTATAAAATATTTTCTATTTAAATTATTAATTTTGTAACATTTTTTTTACATAAAATATTTCAGAATGTTATTCTTTCTATCAATTTTTCTGTCATACCTCTCACCAAGTCTACACACTAACCATATAACGTATGTATATACAAATTTTTTATAAAATCCTCATTATATAATAAATTCAAGTATAAACATTATATGTATATATATGAAAATTTCTGTATTGTAGGTATATGTTATTATATATATATATGATTATATTAATAAAGTGATATTTTTATAAATATCTTTTAAATGAATATAAAATCTTAATATACAAAATATAGATTCTGAAAATGTAGAAAAATGTATATATTTAGGTTTTGAAATCGTGAAGGATATAATAATATTCGAGAAGAATTTAAACCGAGGTTGCAATCGGGTAACGCCTGTTATCATGCAATAAAGGTGCTTATTTCATCAAAATTATAATCAAAGGGGATCAAAATTAAAAAATATAAAACAATTATTTTGCCAGTTGTATTATATGCTTGTGAGGCGTGGTCTATGACCCTGGGAAACGAGAATAGATTTAGAGTATTTGAAAAAAAGGATTCTTCGGAGCATTTATGGGCCAAAGAAAGATGAGGTCACTGGGGAATGGTGGAGACTGCATAACGAGGGATTGCATGACCAATATGCATCTCCAGATATAATTAGAATTATAAAATTGAGAAGTCTGCGATGGGCAGGGCACGTGACTAGAATAGAGAAAATATATATTGGTGGGAAGACCGATTGGGAAACAGCCACTTTGAAGACCAAGGACGCGGTGAGTGGACAAGGAAGGAAGGGGAGTGAGAGAGATGGGAGTGGGTAGGAGTTGGATGGAGGTAAATGGAGAAATGTGGATATTGCGACTAAAAACTTTCCACAGAGCTACAGAGATAGATAGAATATCCTTTAAATGAAAGTGATCATATTGTCGGTTTGAGATTAATAAATTAGCTTAGATGAGAAAAAATAACATAGCCATTATTTACACAACCAAACCCGAAGTTTCTTTACCCTAGATATCCACCCTGGTATATTTGTTATATGTAATATAAGTTCAATAAATTAATTTAATTAATTCAGTGTATTAAATCAATCAGAATAATTATTATACATTTAAAAATTGAATAAAAAATAATTTAAAAGAAAAATATTGTATATTATAATATTATTGTCCATGACCAAAAATATATAAATATATATACTACTTTTAGAAAATATTTTTAATATTTAATTATTATCATGAAATGCGTTCGATTGCGAGATATATATTCTATCTTCAATCACATGCTAAAACAATTTTTAAATATATGTACTATTGTTTATTCATACTTAAATTCTAAAAAACTAAGAATATTTTATAACTGTATATATTATCTTTCATATTAATGAATAAAATAAAATATTAAACCTTCAGAAATGTAAAGTTATTTTCAAAAAATTTTCTCTCTCTTTCTAAATCTTTCACAACATCCAATATACATATAACAACAAATTATAAATATTAATGTTTAACACATTTCATTTTGGACCATATAATTCATATTCATATTATAAAAACAATGTTATTTATGTATATATATATATATATATCTTATTAAATCTTTCTATTATCTATTATCTGTTAAATTTTAATTAATAATTTATTATTCTTGTAATATTATTAATTTAATAATCTCTATAAATTTAAATTAATTATATTTTTATTGAATTTAATTAATTTTTTATTATATTTATTATGATTATTATTATTATTATTATGCATGATTGAAAAATAAATAATTTTTAATTCAAAGATACTATTTCAAAAAAAAAAAAAAAACTTAGTTTGTTTTTCGAAGTGAAAGAGCAAAAGGAGTTGTTGCACGGATTCGAGATGGTTTCCAATTATGCGTGAGTGTCCTGGCGAGGACACGCGTGATTCACAGACCCTTGTAACCCTCTCTTCGGGATCCTCCACCTCCAGATCCCTCTCTCTTTTGGTGCTGATTGCCGCGATAGCTGTCCCTGGCTTCACCAACACGAAACACGTTCCCAGGCCTCCCGACGATGATGACGATGACCCATATCCTTTCTTTCATGTTCTCTGGTTCTTTTGCACAGCTCATTTCTAAAAGATTTCCATCTTATTCGGACAACCAGCCTCCATCATTCGCCGCCGTCCGTCCCTGTCAGATTTCTCATCTAGCCACAAGCCATAATTAATTGCCAGTAATTTATTATCTTTCTTTTACAATGCAGTAGCAAAACAATAGATTTTTTTTTAATGAAGTATGCAAATGCTGAAATGAGTGGTAAAAAAAAACACTCCCCTACACTCTCCTTTCCTAAATTTATTTTTTATATACTATTGAAGATTTATGAGAGATCCGTTGGCCGATGTTTGAAATTAATCTATTGACACTCGGTGAAAAAAATCAATAACATAAAAAAAAAGGAAATGAAAATGGTTAACATTAAATTTAATATTAATAGTGCCCATAAATTGCATTTCACAATTAAAACACAAAAGTTATTCTTTGATTAAGAACATAACTACTTTAAATATAATTTCTGTTATTCAAATGAATCATATTAAAAAATTCTATTATTCAATTCAACAAGCATCGATTGAAAAGACTTGGAAACTCGACAGCTTAAAAGGTAGCCTTTGACTCTGGCGATTTATTAGGAGATTTTTTTATAAAGGGACGTTATGAAGGGTTAAGTCTAAGTCCAGCTTTTGGGGACATGCCCACTATCGATCGATTCAAATTCAAATCATCTAGTAATAATTTTTTTTTCTTTCTTTGAGATGTCGGCTGTCCACGGGACCCTCATCGCGCATGTTTTTTACATTAATTTATTTAAAAGTGTGGGGTAGGGCCGTTTAAAAAAGATGGATACAAAGACCCCAGGTTTTTTAGCACCCCTATTTTTTTAGAGTAACCCTTTAGTGTCCCCTGCATTGATTCAATAGCACGGTGGGCAGAGGGCAGATGCAAAAAAAAAACTCCTTACTGAGGGACCGTTAGCCCAGAGTCCACCCTTCTTTTAAGGGATGTTTCCGATTTTCTATTACATAATTACAAACAAAGGTAGAAAAAAATAAAAGTATGCTGAAAATTTAATAAATTATAAGTATATATGAAAAAAACGTTTGTAACAAATAATATAAGTATATGTTAGAATAAAAACTTATTGATTAATTATATAATTTTATCTAAGTACTACTTATATATTAATAATAACAGTATCATATTTTTCTCTCATTTAATGGTATTAAAATTTTAATCCATCTAAAATCCAAAGAATAGCAACATTAATATATTAAATTATCTTTAATTTGGATTATTAATAAATTCTGCTATTAATGATATTAAATAATTGTTATTATTATATTTAATATTTGAATATTTTTAATTTTAATATTTAAAACCTATTATGAATACTTCAGGGAATAACAATATATTTTTGTCAATATTTTTGATCATTAGTAATATAAAAATATTCTTACATAAATTTTATTATTTTAACACATAATCTTTTTATACAAATTATAATATATACATTATACAATTTTCTTTAAGTATTTTGTTTATTTCATTATATTAAATAATTCTGAATATATTTTTTAATTTTAATAGTATTAGAATTGGCAGATTAGATGGATAGTCGGGGTCCATGACTTTGAAGGACTAACTTGGAAAAATAAATGAAATCACAGAACAATGGTAGAGATAATGAGAAATTGGATGACCAATATGCATCCTCAAACACAATTATAGGAGGTTGTGGGTAAACAGAGAATGAAGATAATTCTAAAAAGAAAATCAAAGCATTGGGAGAAGGGAAGAATTGAAAAAAGGCCATCTTAGGATAAGGAGAGTTGAAGGAATGTAGTTGCTGTACGAAGAACTGAAGAGTTCAGTAGAGCCAAAGCGATTAATAGGAAATTTTTTAAATGACATGTGTGTAAAATTTTTGATATAATTATCTATATTATATAACAATAGAAGTTTTAGAATATTAAATAATAGAAGAATAAATATTAACTTAATATATTACAATATATATATATAGTCAATTGTTTCGAATGGTAAATAAAAAATGTGAAACAAATTTTTTTTTTTGAATGAGGTGGTGATTTTATGCCTAATGTGCTCATTTTGTATTGTTGAAGAAGCGACATGCCATTTATTTGCCGGTTTTTTATTAATTGAACTAAAAAAAATACTATTGTCTTAGTCCATATTCACCCTGTAAGCTGCAGCCCTTTTTTCCCTCCTCCCTACATTAAAAACTAATTCACATGTCAACGTCTATTGAGAATTTAGTTTTTTTTTATATCTAATTTTTTTTTAACCCTCTACTAAACACCCCAGAATTACAGTTAAATTATTTTTTATATCATACAAGCCCATTCATATTATATATACACAAGAAACAATGGTAAACATTTTTTACTGATTTTTTTTCTCATTGTTGACATGTTGATTTTCAGCCATAAAATCTCTTCATGGTTTGACTTTTTTTTACACTATCCTTTCCTTCTCCCCCCCCTCAAAAAAAAAATTAAATAAAATAAAATAAAAAAAAAAAATAAAAATAAAAAAACGTAGTGGTATTCTTTGCAATCTGAATAAATTTTTAGCTCGTTAGTTAAGTTGAAAATGAACGACCGTTGCTCGGCTCCCCAACATGAAACAATAGATTAGTAAATCGTTTTTTATTGAGCTATTTTTTAACATGTCATGTTTTTTAATCGATCATTTATGAACATTTGGCCTGGCTAATAAAAACTATATTTATTCCACCCTGTTTAGCGTGGGAGAATATGGCGTTTCTATTGAGGTGAAACAAAGCTCACTGCTTTAATATTAACATCACAATTCTAGTCTATTATTTTATAAACTAGATACGAGATACGTTAAAGTTAAATCGAAAAAAAAACATATATAAATATTTATATATCTATTTCAATAGACTAAAAGACCTCGTTATTTGAAAAAAAGAAAAGAAAACATTAAAAATTATTATTTATTACAAATGTAATGTAATTAAACGATTTGATTTATAAACAAAAAACAGTGATACTATGTTATGTAATTTGAACTTTTAAAAGTTTTTTAAGTTTATTTTTAAATTAAATTTACTATTTTCATATAGCAGATGATATTTCCTTTTTTTAATTATATTTTTTTGTAATTTAATACTTATAATACATATTTTTAACCCTATGATTATTCAATCATATTTTATTCTTGTCTTTATTATTGATTTAATAATAAAAAAAAATAATTAAAGAACTAACAAATAAATAAGATTTTTTGGTATTTTTACCGACCGAGAGACGATAGGAAGAGAAGGTATTGTTTTCAGACCATAGACGTGTATAGCTTGAACGGCTCAAAGGATTTTGATAAAATTTGGTATATTTACTTAATGCATTAACTTTTGGTGAATATCCAGAAACCGAAAGTAGTAGTTTACAAAGTATTAATTTTATATTCATTGTCGGAAATTTTTTGCTTTAAAATATAGTAGAAATTAATAATTGAATAATTAAACTAAAAATAAAAACCAAGATAATATAATTTAGTTATTTTAATTCAAGTTTTAAATTTTTTTTTAACTTTATATATATATATAATGTTTGAAAATTAATTTATTTCAAATCGTCGGTCGGTTCTGTGCCTCGCCACAGCTCATATTTTTTTTATTATACTACCGTAAGTAAATTTTTCCAAATTATAAATAATCTCATTAGATACTTTTACAAGACTTGATTTTATAGTAAACCTTTTTTTGGACTATTTTTAGTCTTCTCGGACCAAATCGTGTAATTTATTCATTCGACAAAAAACTACCCGGACGTTTCCTGCTTATTTAAAAAAGATTCAAGCATGTCAAGGTTGTTAACTAAACTGTTTCTGACCGTATACATATATTAAATTAAAATATGGGTTCTTTCTTAAAATTTAAAAAAAAAATTCTTTCAAAATTTTGATTTTAAACAATAATAATATTCTAAATTAAAAACAATTTATTAAATATCAGCAATATTAAATTAAAATAAATCTATATGACAATATATACATAAATCTTTATAAAAGAGTTTGGAGAGATTCATCAATGGATGGAGGTGGTTTTATAGATAAATAAAATGGAAAGATAGGTAAAACATACAATCTTAAGTTAATTATTTCTTATTTTTTTCTTCTATTGAAAAATAAACCTTTTTGTTGTTGTCAATAATTGAGTTTATTTTCCAACTATTATATGAGAATACGCAATAATATATATATATATAGTATAGTAGTATATAAATAGTAGTTCCACAATTCCGTAAATAAAATCTACTTCTAATAATTTATTTTGTTTATGAGGTAAGAATATGAAATGATCTAAAAAGTGATGAGAATTCAATTCCAAAAATCGATAAACAGAAAATTTCCGTGACCGCTTCCATGCGAAAGTTTCTTTTTGCCCTCGTGAGTTGAAGTCATTTAAAAGTCCAGTCTATAAATTTCAGCACAAACGTGAGTGTGACCATCACGCATGATTTTATTAGTAATGTACTACACTGGGGATATAGTAGTTTGCATTGTAACTAAAACGTTGACTCAAATTGGTTCTCAAGCCTCATTGTTATGTTATTTTTTTCTTTTTCTTTTCCTTATTTTTTTTTCTATAAACGGTTATAAAAAGAAATGTAAAATGGTTTATATTACGAATCTATGGTGATAATGTCGATAAAGATTTCTTAATTGTTCATTTAAATAAATATTTGCATACAATTTCATAATCTTAAAAAAAATCAGTAAGATCAACACCAAAGAGAGCCTGCAATTTTATTTCTAGATTGTTTATGCTTTGTTTTAGATTTAAATGTATTACTTTGTTTATTTGAATAATTTATAGATATTTAACTTTAAAAATTATAAAAATAACTTTTCTAGAATTCAAGATTTTAAATAAATATCAAATATGTACATATATGAATATTTTTACTAAAGAAAAATATTCACTCTTGAATAATCAATTTTTTTTTATATAAAATTTAATTATAAATAAATTTAAAGAGGACAAATTTAAAGGGTTAATTAGTATTCGAAAAGAAAGAACAAGTTTCAGTTCTCTATTATATAATTGGGTCCAGCTTTAATGACAACAAGTGGTATGGACCAGAGCGTGACTTTCATAGACCCATATGTGACCCACATGTTGAAGGTAAAGCTTACAATTTACTTTTTACCATTTGGCTTCAATAACGATCCAAATTTAATGACAAAAACAAAGTCAAGGAAACAAACATTTATTAATATATTTTGTTGAATTTATTATGTTATAATTATATAATTATATTTATAAAACTATATACACGTTTATTATATTATAAAACGGCAAACCAGGTGTGAAAATGTTATGAAAGAGGGTCTAGGTGCTAAATGGTCCACCATAAATATCGTGTACGGTCAAGTATTATAATTTATATTCAATAAATTATAATACTTATAAATATTTTTATCAGTAGTTTAATAGGAAATATTTAAATAATTTATAAAAAATGAATAGGATTTGCTATATTTTTTTTTAAATTATAATATAATATAATAATATATTTTAATATGTTATCCTTTACTTGTCTCTTTATATAATAATTCAATTATTTTTTAAAAATAAAAGAATTTAGAAAAAAAATTATTTAGGGAATACTAAATTTAAAAAAAAAATGTAAACGAAATGTTATATTTTTCTTAACTATTATTGTCATATATTATAACTTATCTAGATGATATTTTATATATCATTCCATTTCATATATATATATTATATATAAGGCAAATTTTATCTATTATATATATAATTTGTCTAATATTAGCAATTCATCAAGTAAATATTTTAAAAAATGATTTATGTAATTAAAATTTGTGTTAAAGAGTCATACTATATATATATAATCAAATTTAACATTCTTACACCTTGAAAAGTTATCTTATGAGCTTTTTATTGGTCAAAACAATTTCAGTAACAAAAAAAATGATTTATTATATTGGCTTTTTAAAATACAAATACAGTATTTTAGAATTTATTAAATATATGACCCATATATTCATATTTATAACGTTTTTTTTTCTTATGTAATAGCAATAATTTAGTATATATTTATATATATATATATATATATATATATATATATATATATATAGGAGATTAATTATTATAATAAAAAAATCAGGAAATGAATGAGTATGATTGAAATGTAAAACATTGCTATTATAGTAAAATATCAAAATAATAAATAAATAAATAAATATAAACAAAAAAGAATCCTAAAATATTTTGTGTCCCTGAAAAAGTAGACATTCAATGTTTAATTTAAAAAAAAGAATATGTAGATTTTTTTAATAATTGACAAAACAAATCATGATTAAATTATTAAAACAAAAAATTATATTTCAAATCAATTTTCAATTTGATATCCTATTTTTTGGAAGGGTGATTTTGCGAAAAAATTATTCTAATATTTTTAAACTCCACTAAATTTAATTTAAATATTATTACTATATCGTATACAATAATCCTTATCCAAAAGTCACGGTATTTTTAAAATAAATCCCGTTAGTATGTTTTATTTCAAATTTTAAATGTAGATTAGATTTTTAAATAGAAGAAATATAATTTTATATATATTTACAATTTTCAACACAATACCAGGATACAAATTCTTATACGACTTTTATTTTCCATTCTTTAGTTTTATAATTTATTATAATTTTTATAAATACATAATTAAATGAGTTTAAGAGTAATTGTATCTTTCAAAATTACACTGGTGAGGTATCAGGGGGGTTTCTTAATATATCGTATATATATATATATTTATTTATTTATTTATTTATATATATATTTGTATATTTTGAATTAGTTTTTTTTTAATTAACCGATCGAAGGATTTTTTTGAAATTCACACACAAGTCATCCATATTTTCTTCTTGCCATTCTTTTTAATTGAAAATGTATTAATATTTTTTTTATATTTAAAATATTTTAAAATTTTTTATTTAATTTCAAAATAAAATTAAAAATATTTATTTTAATAAAAGATGTGTGAAATAGTGAAGTGCGGGTTTGTGAAATTTTCGGGATGAGTGAGTGTTTAGTGTGTAATATTTAAAACTAATATGTTAAGTGCAAATATGTTTATATATTAAAATAGGCAGATTGTATATTTTCTGAAATAATAAAAAAATATATTAATAATATTTTAGAATCAAAATATACGAAATATATTTATTAATCTTTCTCCAAAAAAAAATCTAAAAGTTATATTATTTCTCTTGCAAACATAGTAAGTTTATTAAATTATTAATTTATATTTATTTGTTTATTGATCTTTATTAACTAATTTTTAGATGGTTTTATAATTTTTAATATTTTTTCACTAAAATATTATCTAATATTTATTAATATTATTTATTATTATTGAGGACGCCAACCAAGTTCCATTCATTTTAATCAGATTGATGTAATGATGTAACATTTAATAATTGTTATAAATAATTAAAGAATTGTATATCAATATTTTTTAAAGGGTCGACCGATAGCTCGGTGTTCCAGGTACTATCTATTTATTACAGAATAGTTTTAGGATGTCTAAATTATTTGATTCTAAATCTATTACAATACATTATTATTGGTTAACCAATATTTCTGAAGTAAATATGTTTCAGTCTTATTGATTGATATTTTTTTAAAATTGTTTCTCAATAATTTATTATTTCCTGAGAACTAACCTATTGTTCTAAGTTTAACATTTAACTAAATAGATTCTTAACTTTTTATTTAAATAGAATGTCAAAAGTTTTCTTTCTTGAAAGTGGAAAGTAAATGATATGTCTCCTTATTTAGATATTTTCAAGATTAAAATGAATACAGTAAAATAATTGGGATAAAAATTTCGAAGTGAACTAGATAGATAAAAGGCTTTTATGTGAAAACAAAAGATTCATTCAACAAGGAAGGTTAAAAGGTATTAAAAGGTCTCTCTCCTCAAGCAGATCTTAATCAGCCTCTGTAAACAAGAGAAAGAATGAGCGAGGTCATCCGGAAGCTCGTTTTAATTCAGAGAGTAAGTCCAGTGTGCTACCGAATGGCTCATCCCGTGGGAACATGGCCAGGCGGAGGGGGACAGGAAACGGGAAGACAGGATCCTGGGATGACGCTGGACCGTCACGGCAGGATGAGAGGGATAAACATGACTGCATCAGCAACAACACATCCGCATCGTGGCCAATTGGCAGGACTTGATCGGCTTCACGATGCTAACCATTCCTATCCAGGCTCCCTGCCCTCTGAGGGGGTCGACCATTCCCAATTGAACTTATTAAATCGACACTTTTACAAATACGATGATATTACAACAAGAACCTCTCCTCTGTCAGGAAACACAAACAGTAACCCATCTCTTTTAAACAAACCCGCGTTCATTGCTATTCATCATTAATAAGAACAACCTTTTATGTATACACTTGAATTAAAATTAATCAATTAACAAACCTCAAATTATTTCTTATCTTTTGTTCATAATATTTATACAATATGTTTTTATTTTTTTTATTTTCTTGTATCAAACGATTTATTACTTCCCTTTTACACATTTTTTGAATCCTTGTGAATGGGATTTTATTAATATGCCTATTGATCTTATCATAAAAAACAATTAATTTTATTAGCATACATTTCTTTTAATGAATAACTTTTTATTTATTTATTAATTAATAAATTTAACAACATGAATCGAATTAAGAGAGCACTGGAAATTAGATATCCTCTCTCATTAAAGCAATTTAAATTTTAAAAAATGTATTTTATCACGCCAGAGATGCACGATCGAATTTTCGATGTCGAGATTTTGATGTTTTTATATGTTTTGGAGGACCCTGAGTCATTTTCACTAAGGCTGAGAAAAATGCATGTGTGTGTATGTGCGTGTGTAGGTAGACAATATTACGCAAAAACTGTTTGAGCTAGAATAATGAAATTTGGTACAAGAGCATTATTCAAAATTAGTAGTTTTCTATCCGCATTTGAGAAATGCAGCTCATCCGGAAGTGGGTTATTACCTACCACTTTTTCATTTTTTTTCCTCTAAAAGATATATGTTTGATAGTTTTTCTCATGATTAAAAATTGTATAAAACTGCTATATATAGAATTTCGGCTTGATTGAATCGCTGAAAGTAAATTTTTTAACACGTTGGCTGCCAATCACGCGCCAGAACGTGTCGTGGTGTCATCAACAAAGAACCAAACACGCGCTGGTTTAATAAATATTATTTGATAATTTTATAATTTATAATTTAATTAATTAAATTTAATTTAAATTTAAAATGTGTTAATTAATCCAAATCAAATTTGCGAGATAGTCGAGTGAAAACACTCCAGATTTTTAATTTTATAATTTAAAGAAGAGGGTTTTTATAGATAATGATTGTCTTATAAATGAATAGAATTTATCCCAAATTCTAGTACAAATAAATAAATTATTAATATGTAAAACATATCTGAAAATACCCAATATATATCAAAGTTTTGTAAATACACTGCCAAATAAGCGGGAGTGTCCTCCCCTAGACTTTCCCGCATTTAAATAGGTATAAAGCATGGGTGGGCAACCCGCGGCCCGCGGGCCAACTGCGGCCCGCGTGTACATAAAGTGCGGCCCGCGAACATATTTAAAATTTATATGATGGCCGGCCCTTATTCAAATGTTTTAATGATATTTATCAAAATATTGAGTTATTTCTAATGTTATTCATTACTAAAGTAAATATCATATCAATTTTGTCAATTGTGGTTATTTTATGATAAATTTTCTTCATCGTTTTCTGAAAATATAATTTTCATTTACCTACAAAATCAATGTTACTGGCCCGCTTAAGCTTGGTTGTTTTCAATTTTGGCCCGCATTACAAAAAGGTTGCCCATCCCTGGTATAAAGAGTTGTGAATGAATATTTAGAATGTGTAAACTTGGTATTGATAAAGAGCCAGTTCGTGTTAGTTTATTGGTGTCAAACAGTGGCGTACCTAGGGGGTGCGGTGGGTGCGGTCCGCACCGGGCGGCACTTATCTTGGGGCGGCATTTTTTATATTTAGTTGTAGTTGTAAAAAGCAACTTATTCATTTCATATTTATTTTTTTTCTTTCTTGAATAATAAATGATTATTATGATAATTATAAGTTTACTATTTGATTTATATAAATTATGATTAACTATATGATTTCGAATATTATTCCTCTGTGTATATAAATGCATTTTAGTGTAAATTTTGAATTCTAATTCCAAGAACAGGATAATAATTTTATTTTATTGTATTCATTAAAATTCGTTGAATTCGTAAACGCATCTTTACGATTTTGTTAAGCAATTTTTCCTAACTAAAATTTTTTGATATCAGTTTATAAATGTCATTTCTTTTGAAAAGTTTATATGATTACTTTGAAGTGATATACCAATATTTTTTTAAATCATCGATTTTTCTTTTGAAAAGCAGGGCCGGCGGAAAAAATATAAATATAAATTTTGAGAGCATTATACACGATTTTTCTAGTATGAAAGCTAGAAGAGTAAATACATATTATATTAATATGTTTATGAGTGCATACAAATATGTGTAAAAAAATTTACTCTCTCTGTGTATTAATTAATATTGATTAAATAACTTAATAATTTATTTATGTGCATTAATTTATAAATACCACTATTTGATTGACTTATAATAAAAAGGGCGGCAAACTGGAGATCGCCCCGGGCGGCAAAAGTTCTAGGTACGCCACTGGTGTCAAATTTGATATTTGGTAACATTTATATATATATATATATATATATATATAGAATAAAGTGCTACTTCCGGTTAACTGATATTTTAAATGTAAAAAAAACAGATATGGAAATAATATAAATATTTTTAATTTTATTTTATTTATAATATATAAGGGCTGGCTGTGACGTCATGAAGTGCTGGGTGACGTCATATAATTTTAAATTAAGAAAAAACTAATGAAGATGATTTTTCTCGAGGATAAAATCAATACAAAGTGCATAACACGTGGAGATATGTCCTCACGTGAAATTTGATATGAAAATAACCCTTCACTTCCTTTCTTCGATCGGCAATACTAGCACTTCCGGTTTCCGGATTTGCACCAAAAGTTGATCAATTCATCATACTGATGCATTAAGTAAATATACCAAATTTCATCAAAATCCGTTGAGCCGTTCAAGCTGTTCACATCTATACGGACGGACAGACATCATGCTAAAAATACTTTTTTCTGTTAAGAAAATGCATGATTCGTAGAGATATGTATCTAAAAATATCCACAGGTGAAATTTGGTGTGAAAACAATACCTCCCTTACTATCGTCGGTCGGTAAAAATGAAACGCTACTTGTATAGGTAAAATGTCACTTCCGGTAGTCAGATCATGATGAAATTTGGTATCTGAATTTTTTTCATATTTTTAAATCTATATACAAAATATGAAGCAAATATCTCGAAGCAAACTGGTACTTTACTTGAAAGGTAAACGCAACCAGTGTAGGTAAAGTACCACTTCCGGTTTACCGATTTTGACGAAATTTTGATAGAAATCTACAAACTGTGAATAATATCGGTGTACCAAATTTCGAAGTCCTAGCTTGATTAGTTTTTGGGTAAATTTGCTTACAGACATTACATTCATCCATCCATACATACATACACACACACAGACATAATTCGAAAAATGGTATTTTCCGACTCAGGGAGGTCTAAAACGTCAAGATCTATCGAAATCTCGAAGTCGAAATTTTTGACGATTCCAATACTTCCCTTATACGAAGTATGCGGGAAAGTAAAAAGGGAAATCACAAACATTAATAAAATACAAATAAATACAATTAAAAATCATTTAAAAAAAAACAAATAAAAATTATAAAATAAAAGGAGTTCAGCTAAAAAAATTAGTCTAAATTTTTGAATTCTTATCTCCCGTAATATAACTAATAACATTTATAAAACTTGTTTCAGTATTATGATGATTAATCTCAGTGAGTTGTCTTAATGACCAAATTTAAATTATTAAAATAGATTAAAATTTAATAAATCGAATTAAATAAATATTTGAAAGGTATATGAGTAATATTATACTTCTGCAATGAAAACATATATTTAAATTTAAATTTAAAAATTAAATTAAATTAAATGTTAAATTTATTACATTTCTAAAATTTCCCAAATCTCTCTCATAAAAAATACATAATAATTTTTGTATTTTTATTAAAAATAAAATATATATATATAGATAAATATTTTTTAAATGTAACTATTTATTACAAAATAATAAAAAAAAAGGTTTCCATCAGCATTATTTATTTTAGAATAAGAATGTGTTTTGAAAAATTCTTGTCCGGAAACAATTCGCAAAGGAGATGAAAAATTTAATAAATTAAGCGACGCGAACCCATACGTTTTCCGTGGGTCATGCCCTCGCTCGGTGATGCTATCTTCGTTGTTTTCGATGTTTACTTGATGTTCTAGCTTTTATCCTGATTTGAAAGAGGGCGGAATAGAAGGGGATGGGGAGTGGAGAGGGGTGACGAGGTCGAGGGAGAACGTTTATGTCTAGCTAAAGTGGGATAATTAAATCGCGTGTTTTGTGATTGGATCACGGTCCAACACGAGTGATCGCAACATCTCGAGTCAACCTGATCTCATGATATTTTCTCGTCTTCTAATTGGGTGTTAACAAATCTTCCTGATCTTCAACAGGAATGTTTTATAGATTTTGTTACCTCTTATCGATAATTCATAAAATACGATAGGGTACTGGTGAACTTACCACGATCTTTAAGGTGAACAGAAAAATTTATGCAATTATTACACAATGATTTTATTTTTTCTAGAATATCAACTTCAATCATAATCAATCAAATAATAAATTGAAGATTATTATTACTAATAATTATCTGAGCAAGAAAATCAAAATAAATGTTAAGAGATCCGTTGTGCTGATCACATAACACCTCTACCTACTTGTTAAGCGCTATCCTATGATATACGATGTTCAAAAACCAAAGGTAATATTAATAGTAATAAAATTACAAATCATAATAATAAATTGTATTATTTCATTAAAACAAATATTTGATTTTATCCCAGTATCATTGTTTTCTGTCCAAGATGAATAATGATCATTGTTGATAAATAATTAATTATTTATGCATTCATTTCTTGTCACCTTTCATTTGGTTTTCAAAATTTAAAAATTAATTAAATAATAAAATATAAAAAAAAACATTTATCTGGATGGAATGGGGAAATAAATAAATATACATATGGGTATATTCAGATATATAATAAGTTGACCTGTGGCCAGGTCCGAACCGACCGACGGTTTGAAATAAATTAATTTCCAGCTACAGAAACAATTTCAAATAATTTTAATATATCTATTAATGTAATAAAAAACAGATATGGATACATAAATAATAAATATAAACATTTTTAATTTTATTTTATTTATAATATATATGCAAGACCAGGCTGTGACGTGATGAATGGCTGGATGACGTCATATAATTTTAAATCAAGAAAAAACTAATAAATATGATTTTTCTCGAGGATAAAACCAATACAAAGTGCATGATTCGTGGTGATATATAAAAAAATCTCCTTTGGTGTGAAAATAACCCTTTCCTTCCTATCGTCGATCGCTAATACTACCACTTCCGGTTTCCGGAATTGCACCAAAAGTTGATCAATTCATCCCACTGATGCATTAAGTAAATATACCAAATTTCATCAAAATCGGTTGGGCCGTTCAGGCTGTACACATCTATACGGACGGACAGACGGACAGACGGACGGACAGACGGACGGACAGACATCATACTAAAAATACTTTTTTCTGTTTAGAAAATGCATGATTCGTGGAGATATGTAAAAATCTCCACATGTGAAATTTGGTGTGAAAACAATACCTCCCTTATTATCGTCGGTCGGTAAAAATTCTTGTCCCAATTTCTTCAGACTTCCATAAACTAAAACTTCAACCAATACAAAAATTGGAAATTATAAATGGTTTTTATGTTTTATAATTTATATTAATCTTAGAATGGGTTATCATTAATAATCATTTGATTACTAGGAAAATTTATATTTTTTATTTTCTAAACAAACAGATATGAAATTTCATCAACTTGTGTTAACCGGAAATGATAGTTTATCCTAACTGGTTTTTAAACAGTTTCAAATAAACTATCATTAAAAATGATCCGATTGCATTGAAAATTGAAATTTGTTTTTTATTTCGAGTATAAACAACAATCAATTATACAATTTCATTAACCTACGTTAATTGATAGTGCAATTTATTTAAACTATGTAATTTTAAAAAAAGTTATTTGAAGATATATTTATCGATATCATGCAAATCACAATCAAATGATATGAAAATAATTATATAAAATTTATTTATTAATTAACAATTTTATAATCCCTTCTAGACTCAAATTTAAATTTTTATTCTTTCAGAAATGTCGTATATGAGGTATCGTTAATTTAGAATGATAAACTACAATTACATTTGAATATTTAATATGTAATATAATGAAAATTAAAACTAAGGTTAAATCTAAAATATATGAAAATTGAATTTATGAATAACCTTGATTTCACACCTACATGTAAAATTTGTATGGTTAAAAATGTTTCATTCAGAAATAGAGTTTATAAAATACTTATTGAATAAATTATTAATATTAACTGGGAGAAAAGGATTATCTCAAAGTCATAAATATAAATCAAATGGTGTTGTTAATTTTAATATTTTTTTTTCTTTACCTCTTTGTTATTTGAATTGTGTATATGGATTGATTTTTCAATTAACAATTTAAATGGAAATTAGAAAAACAATTCATCGAAATGTTATTGGTTTTAGAATAACGTGTCTCTGAAGACGAACATTCTGATCTTGTTTATGATCGCGTTGACTGACCCCAAATCCGGGACGGTCGGGGAGAAGCCGGGTCGGCAAGGTCGCGGACAAGGACGCCCGGAAAACACCTGGTCGTCGGTGCGGACGATTTTTTTTTGCCGCGGAAGCATCCAAGCGCAGCAAGATTAGCACAAGTGCACACCGTTTGGTTAAAAAGATTTAACATCGGTGTATTTTCAAGGTTTCAACGATTTGCTAATGAATTTAAAAAATGAAAACTGAAATTGTTGCTATTTTGGAATTTTTGTCCAAATTATTACAGATCTATTCTTTTTTTGTTATTTATAGACATATTAATTTAATAATGTTTGCATAAATCAAAACTATCCTTGAAATAGTGTTAATTTTTAAAGTTAAAGATTGTTAAACTAAGATTAACGTAATATTTTTGCAATAATAAATAAATAAATATCAAAAGTTTCTGATAAAATTAACAAATTTTAATTTATTTCAATAAATGATGTTCTTTTACCTACAAATATTACCAGGAAAAAATTAAAAACAAAATATAATAAACTTTTTGAATTTATTATCTATTAATATTTCAATGTCAATAGAAAATATTACTACCATTTAAATCCAAGTGGTTAAGTTATTATTCAAAGATCTCCCTGTTATATTTCTTATTTTGTTTAAAATTTACTATTAAAATTAATTTGTTTGTATTATAATTTTACTATATAATTGTTTTAGTTATGAACTCATGGATATTCAAACAAAAAATATAGTATTTTTAAAATTTTCATTTCTTATTTAATAGTTCATTAAAAATTCCAAATTTTTAATTTATTATACTCCACAAAATAGTTTTCCTACTATTTCATGAAATGAAAATTTTAATCCTGTCAAAACAAAATCAACTTCCTCTAATTCTAAGGCATTATTTTTCTGATCCGTTATTTTTGAACACGCAACACCCATAACACCTGTTTAATATCATCTTTCAATTTTATTCTTATATAACGAGAATATTTTTTTTTTGTTGTTTTTCTGAACCAAATCTAAATAATATCCCCCTACAACAAAAAAGAAATAATTATTTAAACTAATAAAAATATTATTATGAATATTAATTACTAAAATATTTGATGTTTTGCATAATTCATCAAAAATTATTTTAATATAAAAACTAATAAATAATTATTGTCTCAACTAAAGTTGAATTCAAAAAGAAACCATTTTTCCCAGTGAAATTGTCCTGAGAATGTTGGTTTCTGTCGACATTTATCTCTTTGGATGATGACTCTTCAAAAGAGACAAGAAAGAGATCGCAATTTTTGGATTACATTTTTGCATCTACCTCTAAGCATTTTCCTCCCTAAAGATATCTGTTTATGCGAATCAAATTAAATAATAAATAGAAGAAGAAAAAAAAACAAAGCATTGTTAATCTAGGTATATTATTTAAATAAATGGTGAAGATTTAATAAAGCATTCATTCTACAGCAATCGTTTGTCTATCTTCTGTTATCTCGAGAGGGCATCTTTTCCGTTCAGATGCGGGCTCATCTCGGGATGGCAGTCGCGTTTCATATTTATTCTTCCGCATTTATTTTCTATTCATTTTGTTCATGTAAGCGAATAAAAAATCTCTCTTCTTTATATAGAGATATAATCCTTGCTTATCGATTTTTTTCTTAAAAATACAAAAAGTAAGAATTCAAAAATTTTAGTAATTTTTTTTTCTTTTTTAGTAGATTTTGATATATTAAATACTCCTACAAATTAATCGGATTGTTATATATTTTTGATATGATATTCTATCGATAAAATAAATTGGGTTTTTGATGGTGTATTCTTCAATCTGCTTCGAAGGTTGATAGGATTTGTTTCCTCTTCATGGCTCAACTTCATGTTTGGGGTCCCCAATATACGACTATACTACTAGTAGAACTAGTAGAACTAGTATGTCAATATATTAGAAGACTTCTTGATAATTAAATTACTTTTACTAATTCACTTTAATTTGTTTTGAATTTTGATTTCTTTAAAATAGGCTATACCATAGAATATTCTTATCCGGTAATTAGACTATGTATAATTTATTCTTTAGAACTTATTTATCTGTCTCTGCCTCTCCTGATTCTTTTTTTTATACATTTCCATTTTCTTCATTTCTCTCTACTTTCAATAGTTAATGTTAAATGAAGTATTCAAAGATAAATAATTTCATTACTAAGTTTCTAAATTGCAAAAGATCGACAATTCTTTTTTCATTTACGAAGACATACCATAAATAAGAATTCAATCGGATTTTACATGGACTGCCTAGTTAGTTACCTCTGCATAGATAAAAACTGTCGGCTAATCAGAAATTTCTAAGATGGAAAAGCTTGCCACTTGACACCCACACAGGGAGGCTTCCCACGCACCATCTGCCCATATATACAAACTACCTATCGTTGGACGAATGCATAATTAATTCTCAACACCGACGAGATTAGTTCTTATATAACAACATTTATGCTACCCATGAAGACCATCTTGTCGGCTTCACTTTCAATCATCATTATCAAGACCAAACCTTTCATATCTTGTTATCCATTGAGATAGATTGATTAATTTTTTTTTTGGTACATAATCCATTTTAATTATTTTTCCATTATGAAACGCGCGCAAAAAATAACAAATAAATAAAATAAAACAAATAGATAACTGTAAACTTGTTATTAATGAAATTTATTATTTTAGATGAAAAAAAATTAGTTTCACCTTTCACCCTAACTCTTTCTTTCATCATTGAATTAAACAAATAAAGAATAACATTTTTTTCTTTAAATAGGTACAAAGCTATTATTTATTTTATAAGTAAACAATTTGTAATTTTGGATATATATATATATTAATAATTATATACTAGGGTGTTCAATAAGTTCGCGGAGGGACATCTATTCGTCAATATCATCAGAAAAATACAAGATATTGTATTGGAAGACCGTTGATTGATTGAAAGAGATTTAGCAGAGGTTTTAGGCATTTCATTGGGCACATTGAGAAATATTTTCACTGTTAATTTGCCTTTCAAAAAACTATGTGCAAAATGGGTGCCCCAAAAACCATTGCTAAAATAACTGAATTGAAGTACTAATTGATGCAATATATCGCCTATTCACCAGATTTAGCTCCCTCCAACTTCTGGCTCTTTCCACACCTCAAACAATATCTCCATGGAAAACAATTTTCTTCAAACGAAGAGGTAATAGCTGCCCTGGATGGATATTTTGCAGAACTGCCGGAAAACCACTACAGTCAACAGATCCATAAATTAGAAGACTGTTGGAATAAGTGTATTGAAACTGAAGGGGTGGGCACACATGGTGATACTTGGAGCCATATTGAAAAATCGAAAATGTTTAAGAGCCTGATCGCAAAAACATTTATCTTTTTTTTACATACATATAAAATAAATAAATACTTTTTCTTAATTTGAACTTAACATTTGTAAAATTTGGCGACACATTTTGAAAATCTCGCGGCACACAAAAGTGCCGCGGCACAGTGGTTGAGAATCACTGCCCTATACTGGGCCATAACCATCCAACTCTTACCCTCTCCTATCTCTCTCACGACCCTTCCTACATTGTCCACCAAATATATAGAGTATATTTTAAATTGTAGTTTGGTAGACCAAGGACTCGGTGAGCAAACAATTTAATGAGGAGCATAAAGGAGTAAGGAGAGAATGAGAATTGGATGGGAGTAGCTCAGGATAGGGACATTTGGAAGAATATTGGTTACTGGGGTTAAGAACTTTGGAGTTCCACAAATCCACATAGATTGATAGATAGATGTTTTAAATTGAAATCAATCCCTTCTAAAGTCTAACTCGCAATTATATATAATCAATCTACTTTCCTACTTTGAGAACATTTAGATATTCTTATTATTTGATATCAAAATATTTCTTGATAATTATAAAAAATAAATAAATAAAAATTGAAATTAAAAATTCATAATCAGCAAACCAGTTTCTTCAAAATGATGATTTCATCACTTTAAAGTGTGTTTGTTTATTTATTTATTTTTTTTTATAGTTGTTTCATCTTTCTCTTTTTCTCTTCTTCTTTTTTGTTAAATTTCTCCAAGTATATTTTTCCTTGTCAAGTCAACGTTGGTGGTAGGTGGCGGGAGCGGTGAGCTGTTTGTCCACCCTGGGAGCGATCGTCTTCCGTTCCCTGACAAGCTAATCCCGAGTAAGAAATCTCAGTGGATGCATCTCGAGCATAACTGGCAATCGGCCGAGCATATCCAAGGTCCGGCTCGTGAACTCGCATTAAGAGCAAAGGAGAGCCGCCAATTATCTCAGGTCCGAATTAGCTAGTGAAGTCGGCGACAAGACGCTCGGTAAAAATGCCGAGCCATTAAATAACCGGAGGCATGTCGATTGGCCCCCGCCCGCCCCTGATATTCACTACGATGACACGGCTGGAATGTAAACGACTCATCTTTAATTCTTTCCTTTGAAAAGATTTTTAAATACCTCATCCTATGAAATTTGCCATCATGGGAATAATAAAATTAACAAATACCACTTAGACGTTAGCGTATTAACGTCTTTATCTTCAAAAAAAATAAAAAATAAAAATAAATAAATAAAAATAATTTATATATAATATATAATAACCCTCTATGATTATTATATATAGTATATGTAAAAATACACTTACTTACTTTTAATAGAATATTATTTATTACTTTTACTTTCTGTTCAGCACGTTATTAGATGATGCAATACACATACATTCCATTAGAAATTGCATTTTCAGTCCTCTAGAATCAAAATTTTGTAAAAATATTACAAATCGTACAATAATAAATTTATTATAGGTCACAGGCCAATTTGAATAAAATGACCTCAACAAAATGATTAACTCATTTTTTTTTTATTATGATATTTTGCTTTACCTTAATTTACATATACAAATATTTCAAGAGAATTTTAGAACGGTATAAACTTATCTATAATTCATCATCTTTATAAACCGGCAGCTAGATTATTTAATATGAAATAGAATTATCTATCATCTTATGATTGATTGACACTTTGTTACTGTGGGTTATTTCTTCACAATTTATGAGGTTAATTCAAAATTTGCTTTGAAATATAAACGCCATTAGGCGCTGTTGTCGGGCAATGGCAATGACATTTCTTGGCCGACAACAGCGCCCCATGGCGTTTACATTTTGGGTCACTGTACAAATTGCCCCTCATTGTGTACATAAAAAAGAAATGAAAGAAAAAAGATAAAAAATTACATCAAATAAATTATTTTTCAAAATTTTAAAATATATAGAAAGATTATATATTTTACTAAATTATCTCTCGAATATTATTGTTATAATATATATATATATATATATATATATATTGGTTCAAGAAGAAGAAGATATTCATTCGTTGCCATTAAATAAAATGTTTTGAGAGGTTAGCTAGTGCCAATGCAAATCTCAACCAACTGGCTTTCTATAAAGTGAAATATCAAAGCACTTAACTAGTAGCGGTGGTAAAATCATGACTTCATGAGTGATGCTCAATAGGATATGCATTACGATCCGAGTTTAACTTGTCAAAAGCCATGTCAAAGCTCACCTGAACGAGTGAAGTTGAGAGAGAGAAAGGGAGAGACGAAATCTATTCATAAACCATACAAAAAAAAAAAAAAAAATGAAAATGAATAACAAAAATAAATTTAAATTATTAATATAAGTATTCAATATTAAATTTGAAATTTTATTCATTCTCTATATAATCAACAATTTACATATATTTAAAATATTTTTCAATAAAAATAAATTTGTTTTTAATATTATTTTTAATAAATTATACAAATAAATTATTCAAATATAAGAAGGATGCGTGAACAGAACAGTGATTTTCAAAGTTTAGTATGGCAGATTTTTTTTTCCTAAATATATAACTTTGAGTTGCATTAACATGGTCAGAATTTTTCGAAATCAGTCAACATATTCAATCATATAATCTCATTGAAAAAATTATAAATTAAAATTTCTCATTTATCACTATTTATAGTACCAATAATCAAAAATGGAGGGAAGGCCAACTATGGAATTTCAGTTTCAAAAAAAAAAAGCTTGATTCGTACCACTAATTTATAATCTTTCAGTTATAATTATTCTTTCTTTCTATGATGAAAGGGTAAGCTGTCATAATATATATATTTAAATTTAAAAATAAGTAAGTAAATAAAAAAACTTGATTTTCTGCATTTTTTTCATTCAAGAAAAAAAAATATTTTTTCCACATACTCACATAAATTCGATATAAATATATAATGTAGAATAAGAATAATAAAAATTATACTTCCGAATACTTTAAAAAATCTATATAAATATAATAAACAGTTACAACATATTGCATTTTTCATTTAATAAATTATCATTAATAATAATATTAATATAATGATTAATTGATAAATAAACAAATAATCTTATTCATTTGAATTTATTTTTTGTGTATATATATTTCAAAAGAACAATTAAACTAACTTCTGTCAAAAATTAATTTTAAATCTAATCTTATTATACTTGCAAAAATTGTATGTTTATATATATATATAGTATAATTTTGAGACATTTTATCCTGCTAAGGATGTTTTTAAAATTCACACAATAGACAATTTTTATAAATAAAAATCGATCTAAGTATATTGGTTTCAGTCACCTGATAAATCTTCTTTGAAAATTTTGTATTAATTAAATATTGTATTCTAAATAATAAAATGGTGTCAGCAACGATAATTGACTATTGCCTTCAGTCAAATTCTTTTAATTATTATTGAATTAACCAATTTTTATATTTAAAACATTTTAAGATTTTAGTTTGATTTAGAAATAACACTAAAACTATTTACATTATTAATATTTTAGATTCAAATTACGAAGTACATATATCATTCCCCTCCAAAAAAATATATCTATTAAGTTAGTAACATAATAATACATATGAACAATTAATTATTAATAAAGAAACTTTAAATCAGCGTTTTCCAACCCGTGGCGGGTGCGAGATTGTTGCAAGGGGGACATGAAGGTATTAGAACCAATTACGTCTATAGACGTCCAGCTAGTGGTGATGTAGGTACAAATGACGTCTATCGACGTTTTAGATTATAATTATTATAAATAAATGTATATGAAGTAAATATTGATCATAAATTTATTCAATATCAATAAATATATATATACTATATTTATGTATTATTGAGGACCCCAAGTTCCATTCATTTTAAGCAGACTGATGCAATGATGTAACATTTAATAATTGTTATAAATAATTAAAGAATTGTATATCAATATTTTTGAAAGGGTCGAACCAGGTATATTATTTTATCCTATATTAAATGACTATATAGTAATATAAATTCAGAATTTATTATTAGCAGTAGTAATTCTTCGCCGAAACATTCGAAAAATATGAAACTGAAAGCCATCAAGTAAATTTGAATATTTTATTTATCATGAAATGGAGAAATCGAGTTATTTTAATTATCAAATAGGAACATTTTAGAAAACAAATTTTGGATGTATCATTTTTAGAAAACCCATTTAATAATTGTAATAAATAATTCAAAAAATTGTATAATTCTTAAAGTTAAAAAATTGTATAAATTTATTTAAGGGTCAAGTGAAAGCTCGATGTTCCAGGTAGTAATTGTTAAAATAATGAAAACTAAATAAACATTTTCTTATATTCCACCTGTTATTATATTAAATACAAATTAACATATTAAATGATCGTATATATATATAAAACTAAAGATTTATTTAATCAAATTAACAAAATAAAATTCAAAGATTAAATTTATTAAAAAAATATAAATTAAAATATATAATAATTTACGATATACAAAATTACAATGTTAAAACTATTTAACTTCATGAATTTTATTATATACCTATTTCAGAATGTTAAATTATACTGGATAAAGATGGTTAATTTAATTGCACTTGAATGCTATTTATATGATAATCCTTCTAAAATAAACACAAATTATTCTTTCACGTATATTAAAATTTGAAATATCTTCCCAAATAATTATAAATTATAATAAACTTAATTTAAATCCACCCTTTGATGTTAATGAAAAATTCATGTTTAATTTATTAATTAAGTTTCTCACAAAACAAGTAATTTTCAATCTATCTAAATATTTCCATTTAGCCTGACAGACATTTTATACTATTTATTTATTTCTGTTTTTTTTCTTTTTCAGTCTTTTTTTTCTTTTTTGTGTGGTCTGTTTCAGTGAGGCTAGCCATTGACTTTTAGCCTGGGAACTGAAGCAATTTAGTCCATGAGAATCTGAAATAAATAAATATATGTTAAATTAAAAATGTTCTTTTTCAACCTCATGGAAAAATATTTTATTTATTTAAAATATGAATTAATTGTAACAATGAAAAAAGTATATAAGAAAATATTTCATTTATTTTAATGATTTGGATAAATCAAAGAACATTTTTTTTTTATCATTCTTATTTTTTAATATTGTAAAATTTGTAATTCTAAAAAATGTATTTATGAAATTAATCAAACATCTAAATTATTTATTCATTAAATATTATATATTTTAACAAATAACATTTATACCTCTTAATCAACAAATTGTTTCGATTTAACAAAAATAATTAAATAAATATTTGCATTTATTAATTCATTACAAAATAATTACTTATATTTCACAATTAAAATATGTGAAAATAAAAATTTTTCTTTTGAAGTGAGGTGTGGGATTGAAGCTTATTAGGTTATTTCCGTTGTTTAGAGTCCAAGGTGTAGGCAACCAGAACACGCTCTAGTATTTACGGCGCACCTTTCAAAAGAATAAATTGCCGCCCCAATATTCATAAAATTTATTTCATTCATAACCAAAATGCCGCCCTTCAGATTTGCCGCCCTGGACAAATGCCCGGTTTGCCGCCCTCTAAAGCGGTCTCTGAGGCAATTTTACCGACCGACGATAGTAAGGGAGGTATTGTTTTCACACCAAATTTCACATGTGGAGATTTTTACATATCTCCACGAATCATGCATTTTCTAAACAGAAAAAAGTATTTTTAGCATGATGTCTGTCCGTCTGTCCGTCCGTCTGTCCGTCCGTCCGTCTGTCCGTCTGTCCGTCCGTATAGATGTGTACAGCCTGAACGGCTCAACCGATTTTGATGAAATTTGGTATATTTACTTAATGCATCAGTGGGATGAATTGATCAACTTTTGGTGCAATTCCAGAAACCGGAAGTGGTAGTATTAGCGATCGACGATAGGAAGGAAAGGGTTATTTTCACACCAAAGGAGATTTTTTTATATATCACCACGAATCATGCATTTTGTATTGGTTTTATCCTCGAAAAAAATCATATTTATTAGTTTTTTCTTGATTTAAAATTATATGACGTCATCCAGCCATTCATGACGTCACAGCCTGGTCTTGCATATATATTATAAATAAAATAAAATTAAACATGTTTATATTTATTATTTATGTATCCATATCTGTTTTTTATTACATTAATAGATATATGAAAATTATTTGAAATTGTTTCTGTAGCTGGAAATTAATTTATTTCAAACCGTCGGTCGGTTCGGACCTGGCCACAGGTCAACTTATTTATGTAATATTTGAACGTAACCAAATTTAAGTGTGGCAAGAAAATTGCTAGGAAATTTTGACAAATATTTAAATTGTGAAAATATTTTATTATGGATTTTAATTTTTAGACCATTAATATAATTTAATATAAATAATGCATTAAAAAAATAAAATTTATTAAAATTTTATTTTTAATAATTTATTTAATTTAATAGATGACACTTGTTTTTAAGTTCGGTACTATTTCTTTAAAAATTAGTTATTAATTAAATAAATATTAAGTAATATAAATTAAATAAATCAAAATCAATATTTCTTTAAAATTAGGTATTAATTAAATAAATATCATTAAGCAATATTAAATAAATCAATTGCGTGGTGGATATAAAGATGTCAAGGGCTGGATCTGTCCCGCGGGCTGGAGGATGCTTACGTCCAAGTATTAGATTAAACGTACAATTGAATTAAATTTAAACAGTTAATTATATATTTTCATTTACAGTTTCATTTCTCTAATATTAGCTAATATATTGTGTGTTGTACGAGTGCAGGTCAATAAGTCCGTGACTTTTTAAATTTCCTGTCTCTTAAATGAAATGGCAACACTGCTCCTGCCAGGAGGAAAATATCAGCTAACGAAATTTGAATCAGCTGGGTATTTTAGTTTTTGTTTGACATCCACTAATAGCATACTACGTCGAGATTTGAGAAGAAAATGAAAAAAGTGAATTTCAATGAAAATCTATGAATTAGGATACGAATTGTTCCCTCACTCCCCTTATTCACCGAATTTAACCCCGAGTGACTAATTCTTATTTCCAAACCTGAAAAAATGGCTCGGCGGAAAGCGATTTGACTCCAACGATGAAATTATCTCACAAACAAATGTTGATGTCCTCAACAAACAAGCTCGAAGGAGACTACAATAATTTTTTACCTAAAAACCTGTGTTTCATTAAAAAAAGTCATGGACTTATTGACCTGCCCTCGTATATTGATGTGATTTATTTGTAGAAAAAGTAAAAATCTCTAGGCAACAAATCTTAATCTCTCTCTCTCTCTCTCTCTATATATATATATATATATATATATACAGTAAAAGTCCATTAGTCCGGCATCCAACAGTCCGGAATGCCCGATAGTCCGGCATCGCTCCGGAAAATTGTAAAAATTTTGGTTTTCTCCAAAAGTGTGTCTTTAAAGCAAATAAAAACGCTCGAGAGCTATTCCCCTTTTGTGATAGGTAAATTTTCAAAACCCAGGGCTTTTAAGAATGCACATTTGCCTGTCCAATACGATGCTCAATCAAATGCGTGGGTGACTGCGTCCTCTTTAAAGACTGTGTTTTTCACCACTTTGTGCCTGAGGTCAAGAATCCTTCAAAAGCCTTGGTCTACCAGAAGAAACAAAAGCCATCCTTCTTTTGGACAATTGCAAAGCCCACCTGCCAGTAGATGAGTTAGTTTCTGGGAATATTGTTGCTACTCTGCTCCCACTTAACATAAAATCTTGGATTCAACCCATGGACCAAGGGGTTATTCAAAATTTTAAATGCTTTTCTAGAAGGTCTTTTATTCAAGGCCTGTTAAATGCTGACTGCGACTAGCTACAGTGCTTCAGAAATTATTGATTACCATATCATTAGAAATAAATTTTATACTAAACGCCAAAAGTCAAGAAAACAAAAAGACATTCGTGACTTTTATAAATCAAAGTGTAATATTTTTTACAGTACGTGTACATACATTATATGAAATGTAAAATAAACTTTGTGGTATGTATTTGCATACTATATTTTTAGTATAATTATTAATCTAATTGTTCTTATAATTACCGCCCGATAATCCGGAATTTCCGGTAGTCCGGCACCGAGCAGGTCCCGAACGTGCCGGATTATAGGACTTTTACTGTATATATATATATATATATATTAATTTAATTTATTATCTTCTTAAGATTGATTGAAAAAATTATTTTTAATTATTAAGATTGAATTTTATTTATGACAGCTTGTATTCATATCTCAATTTCAACTCATAAATATGTCTTATAAAAAGTTCAAATAATAATAATTTCGTAATATTAATTGAATGATATCTTTGCCAAAACACAAATATAATTGCTGATTTATGAGTTTAATTGAAAGGAGACGTGGGAAATCCAAGGCTCCGTGAACATTCTCGTATGAAGGGAAGAGAACATAACATGATAAAAGCCTTGAGTGCGCATCTCTCCTGTCTACAAGACGTTGTAGACACAAGAAGAGATGGAGAGAACATTGGTGGAGACATGACCGGCTTTTAGTCTGTCATGGACACGACATCATAACATCAGCGCAAATACAAAGCAGCAGCCGTGAAGAGCAGGAGCAGAAGCATGTTACTTTCTCTCTCTCACTCTCTTCACTCTTCTATCTTCTCTTATTGAAGACGTACTTGTCTCAGGTCGAAATGTTACACTGCCATCGAGTATGGGAATCCAGTTTCCACCCACACCATCTCGATCTTGTTAACTCGATAATTACTAAACAACAATTAACAATATCTATTATGCATGCATTTTATATTGGCAATTAGAAAGAAAGCGGAGATAAAAAATTAACATTTATACTCTTTACAAAGAAAGTTAATTGCAATTATTGTTTGAACAATATACTCTAATTATATATATATATTGAATTTATATAAAATAAACTACAAATTATGCCTAGATTTAATTAAATGATTTATATTTAATAATTTTAAAATAATTTAATTTATATTTAATTTAAATCAAATTTTATAAATATGAGCTTTAGCCAGGCATATTTTAAGTGAAATATTTTCCGACAATGAATATAAAATTAATACTTTGTACACTACCACTTCTTGTTTCCGGATATACACCAAAAGTTGATGAATTCATGGTACTGATGCATTAAGTAAATAAACCAATTTTTACAAAATCTGTTGAGGCGTTCAAGCTAGACACGTCTATACGAACATCCAATGGACAGACGAACGAACGGACAGACATCATGCTAAAAATATTGTTTTCTGTTAACAAATTGCATGATTTGTGGAGATATGTAAAAAATCTTCACATGTGAAATTTGGTGTGAAAACAATGTTCCCTTCCCATCGTTGGTCGGTAATACTACCACTTCCGGTTTCCGGATATACACCAATAGTTGATGAATTCATGCTACTGATGCATTAAATAAAAGTCAAAATCCTTTGAGCCGTTCAAACTGTACAAAACTATATGGACACACAACGGTCGGACAGACATCACGCTTAAAATAATTTTTTCTGTTAACAAAATGCATGATTCCTGGAGATATGTAAAAATCTCCACATATGAAATTTGGTGTCAATACAATATCATCCCTTCCTATAGTCGGTCGGTAAAAAAAGATTAATTAATTTTAAATTAATTTAAAAAAAAAAAAAAGCAAAATGTGCAGCATCGTACACGTGGCGGAAGTGAAACTTCTTACAATCTAGAGAATAAGATAAATTTTAGTTGAGAGTGTGAGTGAGAGAGAAATAGAGAAAAATAAAGGGATCATTTCGAAAGACATATAACAGTATAAAATTTTCGTAACAAATATTCGCTTTATTATTATTATTATCTACTCTATCATCATATCTACATTGCCTGTACTATTGTCGGTTGGTGCTTCAATTGGTAATACTGATATTAATGGCTTGTGATAACTAAAATAAGATATATATGTTCGTGATTCGATATTTTCTATATAACGTGTAAAAACAGCATCTATTGTAGTTTCAGATTTTGTTGTTGATTCCTTGGGATCGTTATTTATAAGCAGACCAAATGTTTCTCGAAGAAAGTTGATCAACGGCAACGAATCATCAGATCCAAAATTTACATTAAAATCTCCCCCGAGAATTAGAGGGATTTTATCTTCGCCTCGTTCAAGTGCATTAGCACCTGTGTGGCTATAAACCAGTAGTGAAAGGTGTATGAAATAAATAATATCGTCTAAATTTTGGTCGTTATTTTTTTTCGGCATAGTGAAATCTGTGGAGTAGAGAAAAGCAGTTTTAAATGCAATAATAATTTTAAATTGATTTAGTAGTGTTAAAGTAATGTTGAGATTCGGATAAATAACGTGAATGGTCATCGACGCACATAACTGTATGTGTTGGCGTGTGAATCGCCGACCATGTTCACACACACAATTACATGCGTCGGTATGCGTGCACGCTGTATATTTGACTTGAGAATTTTAATTATTTCACGATATATATCTTATCTTATTATGCTAGCTAAAATTGTATATATCTATCTATTTATCTATAACCATTGGTTCTCAAAAACCGCTCTAACGATTTTTTTCAAATTCACACTAGATATAGTATTTATAAAGAAAAATTGAGTTTTATTGATTACATCTCTTGAAACTTACAGCTTCATTATTAATTTCTTAATTGAAAATTATATATGGGTGACGTAAATGGCATCCATTTTGAAATTTTACTCCCGCCTTTTTTTAATTTTGTATTAATATTTTTTTTATATTTAAAATATTTTAAAATTTATAATTTAATTTCGAAATAAAATTAAAAATATTTATTTTTAATAAAATATATATATATATTTATTAATCCCGCTTTTTTTTAAATGATATTGTATTAACATTTTTTTATATTTAAAATATTTTAAAATTCATTATTTAATTTCGAAATTTTATATTTAAAATATTTTAAAATTTATTATTTAATTTCGAAATAAAATTAAAAATATTTATTTTTAATAAAATATATATATATATTTATTAATCCCGCTTTTTTTTAAATGATATTGTATTAACATTTTTTTATATTTAAAATATTTTAAAATTCATTATTTAATTTCGAAATAAAATTAAAAATATTTATTTTTAATAAAATATATATATATTTATTAATCTCTCTCAAAAAAAAACAACAAAACAAATAAATGTCTTTGAAAGATGGTAAAAATATCTTTGTAATTATCAAAATATCATAGACCAGCAGTAAGAACAATTGTTTTTACTCCCCGAGTTCGAAGGATCGAAACTCGCCGCGTGCATTTTTTTTTTATCTATTTTCGTGATTTATTTATTCATTGTTCTTTTATTAATTAAGTTTTAGATAGTTTTATAATTTTTAATATTTTTTCAATAAAATATTATTTAATACATTTAATAATTGTAATAAATAATTAAAGAATTGTATATCAATATTTTTTAAAGAGTAGAGCGAGCTCGGTGTCTCAGGTATTAATATTACCAGCCAAATCCAATAATAATG